>OY992887.1:80861651-81582709 GCA_963921405.1 Cepaea hortensis
CTGACAATGTTTTGTTTTAGACATAACTGCATTGTGCCTGCTTACAGCAGAGCTGCGATATTTGCAACTTTCAGCAGACTTCTTCATTCATTTGTTGGTCTGCTTAACCTTCCCAGGATTCTTAAATTCAGTATTCAGCGTAGTTGTGTCGCGCCATTACCTCTTAATATGTTTAACCTCTGCATTGCTATGGCTGTCTAGTTTGACTGTTTTAGACACTCCCCATTGTTGTTGATTATTCTTTTTAATTGTCCCGAAGCAGCTTCTTGCTATGGTTTTGTGATGTGATAGACCATCACATTTTGTAGACCTGAATGCACGTAGCAATAGGTGATCAGTCTTCCCCTCACTTTAGCAGGCGGCGAACCCTCATCCGACCGTGTTCATGACGTCATCAAAGCGGTTCACTATAATTTCCGCTAACACGCCCGCTCGTGTTGATTTCCACAGTGTGAGACATTTGGCGTTGTACTTGTGAAACTTATAGAAGATTTCTATATGACGTTTGTAAAGTCTCACTACACTTTGTATGTAAGTCAAATATGAACATTGAAGTACATGACGTCATAGAAATGTGCCAAGAGATTCATTAAATTAGTTACAACATTCACTGCTATGATCTAACGCTGTTTTAGTGAAGAAGATGGAAAGCACCAATGAAGTATTCATTATAACAGGTGTTGGAAATGTCCACCACGGGCTTCAAGACATGACTATACACGTCTCTTCATATTGTCAAATACCTTCTGCAACGTGTCTGTTGTTATATCCGTGTGTATCGACCGCCATTTCGAAACACTTGTTCAACCAACACAATTATTTCTTCCGTTGATAACACCATTCTGTTTGGAGTGCAAAGAATGACTCCGGCAGACGACAGCCATTTGCTGCATATTGCTTCACGAAGAACTTTGGAGCACATTTTTTATGACGTCATGCACTTTACTTTTTAAATTTGTTCTACGTTCAAATTGTAGTGAGATTTTACAAGCACCCTGTATCATCTGTGAACTAGAAAAGCTACGTGCCTCGTGTCTAGATATTTGAGCTTATCAATCTGTGCTTCGTGTCTAGATATTTTAGCTTATCAATCTGTGTATCGTGTCAATATATTTGAGCTTATCAACCTGCGCTTTGTATGTATATATTTGAGCTTGTCAATCTGCTTTAGAATTGTTTTATCTTCTGTAAAGTAGTAGGCGCTGCAGGGCAGTGAAAGCGTTTCACAATACTTCGACATACCGAGTAGAGGCTTCGAAGTTTAGTTTAGTTTAGTCGATGGATCAACATCATGGCACATGGGAGTAACCCATAAGTGCTCCGTTCTCCTCCTAACGAAAATCTGAGTTTGGAGAAACTCAGATCAGTGCACGAACTCCGTAGCACCGGCGAGGATCCTGAAATACTTTGGGTAGATTTTTAACACGAAATTTTGCCCGGGCAGCGCCGTTAGGCTACTCTTTTTCGATTTTCAACCGCCAAGGGATTTTTTTACGTGCGCAGCTATACACACGGGCGTCAGATCTCACTACCCAGAGATCAGGGGAAATTTTATTACTAGAAGTCCACGTGAAAATATCCCGGTCCTCACTGGGGCTTGAACCCGGGACCTCCAGCACTCGAGGCGGACACTATACCCCGAGACCACGCAGCCCCGAAACGAAATACACTGCAAACGATTTAGGAGACCGTCTTGCGTTGATTTCGACGGTATGGGAGTCGGTCGTTGGGAAAGCAATGACAAACTGCTGAACATAAATATTGTCTTGTAATTCACAAACAGCTAAAACACGCAGGGGTTAATTGCTGCTACGATCCGAAAAAGATATGCTATTAACTAACTATAATTTATCATTCTAACAGGCTTCAATGCTTTGCCATTACTTCTGCCTGTCTGCTATTTAGACTGAGATGTTAGTTAGACTTTCTTCTACAATTTATACCTGTTATATTGTTCACAAAGCAATGGCACACTTCTGCATGTAAAGTTGTCTAGAAAATTAATCTGTTATTTAATCACAACGTCCGGCAAAGATATGTCTAACCTGCAAATATATGTCTTACCTGCAAAGATATGTCTTACCTGCAAAGATATGTCTCACCTGCAAAGATATGTCTCACCTGCAAAGATATGTCTCACCTGCAAAGATATGTCTCACCTGCAAAGATATGTCTCACCTGCAAAGATATGTCTCACCTGCAAAGATTTGTCTCACCTGTAAAGATTTGTCTAACCTGCAAAGATATGTCTTACCTGCAAATATTTGTCTTACCTGTAAAGATATGTCTTACCTGTAAAGATATGTCTTACCTGTAAAGATATGTCTCACCTGCAAAAATATGTCTCACCTGCAAAGATTTGTCTTACCTTTAAAGATTTGTCTCATCTCCAAAGATATGTCTCACCTGCAAAGATATGTCTTACCTGCAAAGATATGTCTTACCTGCAAAGATATGTCTCACCTGCAAAGATTTATCTTACCTGCAAAGATATGACTTGTCTGTAAAGATATGTCTCGCCTTTCAAAAATATGTCTCACCTGTAAAGATATGTCTCACTTGTAAAGATACGTCTCACCTGCAAAGACATGTCTTACCTGCCAAGGACGCGCAACATGTATTTATATCGTACGGAAATTGTGGAATGGACGTAAGAGGCCAGCATTCCCGAATGGACAAGAGCGCTTGTTCTTAAACATCCGGTGTGATGATGCCGAGGTAACGGGTTCAACCCTACAACGGTCAATTGGACTAAAATGTTGACTTCTCGTTTTTGACTTGGGGATGTAAATTACAAATACCTCAGAAGTCGGAGCGGGTTCGCCTGATGTTAAGAGATACTGGTAATAGGGAAAGTTAACCCACACGCAAACATCAGTTCTGTGTACTAGAAGGACTAAGCTTGAGTTCAAAGCAAGTGATCGTAACAACAATAAAATGGACGTAAACTGAAAGAAGTTCAAGCACACATTAAAATTTCGTTAAGTGTTTGTGCGTTCCGCTCTCTCAGGCTAAGCAGGTTATACAATAAAACGCCTTGGGAATAATTCTACCTTAATAACTTTTCTGTTCAGTTCAAATGTTCTGTCTTTCACGCACTACATAAATTCGATAAGGTTGGCGACATTTGAAAAGCTCTATTTATATTACAATAAATGAACGGACAAGTAAGAGGGTTGAGAATAGATATAGATTCTAGATGGCATGTAAAACCGTAGTTCCGCAGAAATGAAGCGAAACAAAAACATTTGAAATAAGTCCGCGATCCTGAAACATGTTTTTAAATAGCTAAAAGAAATCACGACTGAATAAGGGCTTGGTTTGGGCGTAAATTGACAATTCGATCTTGGCACATCAAACAAGTCTAAAATGGGTACCAGGGATTTTCTTGTAAAGTAAAGACGGTCAGTTTGGTACTGACCACATCATCCAGCGAGTGCCCAATGGTCTATAATAATATGTGTCTAGCACCGTGTGTCCAGTGCATCACAACGCGTGTAAAAGGTTCTAAATTTTGTTTATTTGTTTGTTTGTTTGTTTGTTTGTTTGTTTTAACTTCATAACGTATTCTAGAAAACATTGACATTCATACTTTTAAATACGAGTAAATCAATAGTGAATGTTCAAATGATCAGACAATGAATTATTTCTTATAAATTTTAATAAAATCAGACGAAAATTTATTACATGTGAATTTTCAAATAATCAGACACCGCGTTATTTGTTGTCAGTTTTCAAATAATCAGATGATACATTATTATATGTGAATTTTTAAATAATCATACGATACATTATTTTATGTGAATTTTCAAATAATCAAATGGAACATTATATCATGTGAATTTTCAAATAATCAGACGGAACGTTATTTCGGTTTAATTTGTCAATAATCAGATTGGACATGTTATGTAAATTTCGACCACTACGATACAAAGATGTGTGTAAGCGGGACATGATTGATACAGGAATTGATAATGCACATTGGGAGCAAGTCACCACTGAACGTGTTGCATGGAGGGCAACTATCAGAAATGAAATAAACAAAAGGAGAAAATTAATTCAGATAAAGCATACACAGAGCGTGAGAGACGTAAGATAGTGCATAATGGTGGAAATGACCATGTTTTCACATGCACCCACAGTAAACAAACATTTTCAGCACGAATTGGCCTTATCAGTCGCACTCGCCACCGCCATGGGTCATAGTTATTAAGCCTTTTTGAAGCACAATGTTCCAAACTATCGTCTGTCAAGCAGTTGCCATTCTAGATATTTTATATCCAGATCTAGAGGTTTTTGCCGGCATCTGGATACCGTTTTCTGACGTTTGGATGCTGGATGAAATTCTAGATACTTTTCATTTGGAGTCGGATATTTTGAATACTTACTAGATTTTACTTTTCTTTCGGTGTCATTTACACATTTTATGTTTGGTCTGGACGCGCGTAAATTATGGTAACTGCCATTATTTAAACTTTGAACTGACTTGGGTCAACGCCACCGCCATGGGTCATAGTTATTAAGCCTTTTTGAAGCACAATGTTCCAAACTATCGTCTGTCAAGCAGTTGCCATTCTAGATATTTTATATCCAGATCTAGAGGTTTTTGCCGGCATCTGGATACCGTTTTCTGACGTTTGGATGCTGGATGAAATTCTAGATACTTTTCATTTGGAGTCGGATATTTTGAATACTTACTAGATTTTACTTTTCTTTCGGTGTCATTTACACATTTTATGTTTGGTCTGGACGCGCGTAAATTATGGTAACTGCCATTATTTAAACTTTGAACTGACTTGGGTCAACGCTCAACAATCTGGCAACCCCCCCCCTTCCCCCCCCCCCCCGGTAATGAGTAAAAGGGCGCATAAGGGCACTGAAGAAACTTTTGGTCAGTAAATATTTAAACTTAAAGAATTTGGCTGCAATTGGAACCGATAATGCATCGGTAATGGTCGGTATCAACCATGGCGTGTATGCAAAATTGAAGGAAGATATCCCATCTTTAATCCTCATAAAATGTGCGTGTCATTTCTTGCAGCTAGCATTATCACATGCCTCATTAGTCAGAATGTTTACCAAGGAATTTGGAATTCCTTATTGCTGAAACACTTAACTGGTTCTCCAAATCATCTGTTAGACAACAGCAATATAATAATTTATATAAAGCATTAAATGATAGTTCCTCACCACTGAAAATTCTGTCCTATTGCAAAACTAGATGGTTATCAATTCAACCAGCTGTTGAAGTAATTGTGAACCGATGGTTGGAGTTGAAGACACACTTCAAAATAAGAAGACAAAATGAAAAGTGCTACACAGCTGAAATACTATATGGAATGTACAGTGCTGAAAAAAATGTGGCATTCCTTCTCTTTTCAGAACCCATTTTAAGTGAAGTGCAAAAAGTTAATAAACTATTTGAATCTCAAAATGTTGATAAAATTAAATTACTTGACAACCTCACTTTGCTATTTCACTCAATTGGTAAAAGACTTATATTGCCAACTTGTAAAGCTGGCTTGTACACTTGCACTATAGAGAGCTATTTGGCTCCCAAGCCATACCTGGGATACCAAATCGAATCAAAAATTGATGGTTTAAAAACAAAAGGACTGTTAACAGAAAATTAAGAGAACAACTTAAGAAAGCGCTGTCAAGATTTTCTTGTCTCATTATTCGATCAACTGAAGCAGAGACTTCCTGAAAATTTAGATGTATTGAAAAATATTTCACTCTTTTCTATTAACAACATACCTTAGCCAGTAAAGGACATACCTAAATATTGTCAAGTTATTAAATATTTAGGGGCTACTGATAATAGTGTGGCGGAAGCAGAATATTAGTTAACAAACATAAATTTGGTTGACTGGACAAACAAAACAGAAACTGAAGCTTTTTGGCGTGAAGTAAGACAATTTAAAGATGTCTCAGGTAACAGTCCATTCTGTGAGCTCTTTGAATGTGCGATGTCTGCCATGATACTACCCCATTCAAATGCTGATGCGGAAAGAGTTTTCAGTACTGTGAATTATACAAAATGTAAACTAAGAAACAGGATGAAACTTGATCTCTTAAATGCTATATTGACAATAAGATTTGGCTTGATGAGAGCAGGAAAATGCTGTTCAACTTATCAGCTCCCTGATCGTGTAATAAAAGAAATTGGAACAGCTAAAGCATACCATAGTCATTTTGAATCTGAAGCTTCAACTTCATCATCCAAGCTAAGTGCATCTTGTGAGATAGGCATCAGTGAAGATGAGGACATGATTCTATAGGTAAGTCACATCAATTTTCTTTTTAATGTTGCATATCCCTTACAGGATGGTGCAGTCAACATCAGCATTTTTCAGCTTCTGTTGATGTACAAGGCAAGATTACGCTCAGTAGTTTGCCATTGCTTTCTGAGCGACCGGCTCACATACCCCTGTAAGTTACCAGCGTGGCTCAAACCGCTGTCGGTTCGGGCGCAGCTGCGTTACTCACGAGAATATACGGGATTACGGCGACAGCCGTAAACTTTTCGCCAGGGAGAGCGGCAGTCACATCAATACAATTTCTTACTTTCTCAATCTGGATATTTTTCCTAGATACTTTCCAACGAAATCTAGATATTTATGGATGTTGTTTGGGCCGTTTCTAGATACTTTTGGTCAAAAAAAAAAGTGGCAACCCTGCTGTCAAGACGGAAAGGTGCCAATGTAATGTAAACTTATTGCCGTTTTTGATTACACAATAAAATTAATATAATATTTATTTTATATTCCGTCGTTGCATATCTTTATTGCATAGCATTATCATCATCACATTCACATCACCATCGTCCACATCATCACATTCACATCACCATCGTCCACATCATCACGGGGAATGCCGAGAGTCGGGGACGGTCATGGTTGCCGATCTGACACAATCACAAGAGTCGTTGATTCGATCTGCGTTCTGGTCCTGGTTGTGCCATGAATTAGATTTTTCCTGGATTTATCTCTGTGCCTTCCCTTTGCTCCTGCCCCATGAATTTTGCCAGTTGCCACTAAGCTTTCATTTTTATTTCTCCCCATACAGTTACCTAAATATTCTGACTGTCTCTTCTGTATCTAAGTCCTCTAAGAAGCTTTCTTTCTCTCTCTCTGTATATGTGTGTGTGTGTGCGCGCCCTCCGTGCGTGTGTGTATGTCTCTCTCCTCCTTGCCATACTGAGGGTCAATTACATTATAGGTATCAATCAATCAATCATGTGCCATGCAGGAAAGCGTGGGCGGTCATGACTCGCCATTTCACTCGATCACCAGTGTCGTGGATCAGCTCAGTGTTCCTGTCTCGTCCATGCCATGTGGCCAAGCATTCCAGGCATTTTCTCGGTCTCCCTCTTGGTCTGTTCCCTTCGATCTTGCCAGTTGTCACCACTTTCTCCAATCCATTTCTTCTCATAACATGTCCAAAAGATTTTGACTGTCTACGTCTAATTTCTCTAATCAATTTACGATTTTCATTTGTCTCCTGTAGTACTTGGTCATTGGTTTTCCTGTCTGTCTATGGTATTCTTTGCATTTTCCCCAGAAACCACATTTCTGCAGCCATCAGATGTTTTTCAGCTTGATTGCACCTTGTCCAAGTTTCACATCCATACAAAAGAACAGGCTCTATGTATCCCCTCAACACTCTCTTTCTCGTTTCAATTGACATATTTTTATTGGTCCGAATGTTTTTCATCTTGCTAAAGGCTACTTTCGCCATGGCGATTCTTGTTCTAATCTCTTCAAGGCATCTGCCATCAGATGTTATGACTGTTCCGAGATAATTGTACCGATTCACTTGTTGAAGAATATTCCCATTTACTTGTATATTACATCGTGGTACTTCGTTCTTCCTAGTGACGACCATAACCTGTGTCTTCTTACAATTTAATTCCAACCCCAGCTGCTCACTGTGTACAACAACTGCGTCTACTAATTGTTGTAGATCTTGCGCATTGTCTGCAATCAATACTGTATCATCTGCATATCTAATGTTATTGATGTTTCGTCCTCCAATTCTGATTCCATTTATATCTTCTACATTCCTGAAAATATTTTCACTGTATAGGGAAAAAAGATCTGGAGACATTACACATCCCTACCTAACACCTCTCTTAATAGGTTGATATTGTCCCACTTCATTATCAATCCTTATGGCAGCTTGTTGTTTCCAATATATGTTTTTTTATAAGTATAATGTCTTTCCCGTCAATTTGTAGATCTGCAAGCATATCTACCATGTTGACATGTCTAACTCTATCAAAAGCTTTTGTGTAGTCAATAAAGCAAAGGTGTATATCCTTGTTTACTTCTATAGCACGTTCAATAACTGTTCGCAGCATATACACAGCATTTACTGTACCTTTTCCTTCTACAAACCCACATTGTTCTTCCCATATTTCAGGTTGTATTTTCTTCCTCACTCTTTGTATGATAATTTGTAGCAAAATCGTTGTGATGTGGCTCATTATACTAATTGTTCTATGTTGATCACATTCCAAGGTTCCTGATTTCTTTGGGATCGCAATAAATATTAATAATATAAATAATAATAATAATAATAATAATATTAAAGTATAGGTATATAGATATAAATAAAGATATTAAAAAAATAGTTAAATGCCAGATATTTTATTTAGACAATCAAACCGATTACGCTACAGAGATATTTCTCTAGAAGGTGACTCTTGAAGCACAAATGGCGTTAGTTGACTGTCTGAACGTGTATTTTAATGGGAATTCTGGGCACTAGGGTGCCTGTGTAATCCTCAATGTCCAGCTCTTGGGGTGTGACGCCAACAAGCTCAGCAGATCTTAAAATGTGCACAAGAGCAATTTTCAGCTCCATTATGGCCAGTCGCATTCCGATACAGCTGCGAGGACCAAACCCAAACGGGAGATAGGTGATGGGGTTTATGTTAGCTTTGTTTTCAGTCAGAAATCTTTCGGGTTTGAAGGAATCTGGGTCCTCAAAGAACTCCGGGTCTCTGCCTATATTGCTTAATGGAATTATAATCCCTGTGTTTGCTGGGATCTGCACGCCCTTGAAGGTAATGTCACGCTCGGCTAGTCTGGATATGAGATGAACTGGGGGATACATCCTCAACGTTTCGCTTATTGCTGCTTCCGTATACTTCAACTTGTTGCATTTATCGTAGTCTGGCTCTTCACTATCACCCAGTACATTTGCGATTTCCTTTCTAATGTTCCTCTGAACTTCTGGATGTTTAGCAATTTCGTAAGTCAGGTACTGTAGGGTGGTTGATGTGGTATCGTAGCCAGCAATGATGAAGATAATTCCTTGAGCAGCTATTTCTTCAGCGGTTAATTTCTTTTCACCTATAAATTCATCAGTATCATCAGCTTCTGCTTCTAAAAGGAGCTGCAGAAAGTCCATGCTTTTCTGCTGTTCTGGGTGAGCTTTTCTTTCCTGGATAAATGCGACAAGACTCTTTTCAAAGAACTCCACGTCTTTTCCCTTGAAGAAACCGACACCGAGAAGTTGGAAGAGCGATGCAAATATCGGAAAAGACCCGGCCAGGCCCAGCATAATCTGAATTGATTTTTCAAATGTCAACATACTTTTCGCGTGCTGTATGAAGGGGCCTTCGTAATTCTGCTGGGAGTTGGTAACCAGTCCAAAGGCGGTTCCACAAATAACATCAAGCGTGAAGGCACCAAACACCTTCTTGGCTTCAAGGGGACTTCCGCTTGCAGCTAATTGTTTCACATTATCTCCCAGCCTCTGTGCGGTTAAATTCATATAGTGCGTTAGCAGTTTCAGTTTCGCACTGCTAAAAGTTGGTGACATAATGCGACGGATGCGTTTCCAATCAGCGCCATCTTCAAAGAACAACCCCTTCTTAATGATCCGTTGTTGCAGCTTTCCTCCTCCCACGACAAATCTATCCATGAAATTGCTAAAGTCTTTCACAAAGATATGTTTGAGAATGTCGGGGTCGGTGACCACCAGAACTGGCGCTCGGAAGAAGTAGGTGCCGAAGATGCGTCCATAGTCCTTTTGCCATTTTGCAATAGCAGCCCGGGTACCAATACGGTCATTGAACATATCTGGCGTGTTTCCCACAAATGTGTAGGGAGAGGGTCCACTGACTCCCAATTTCTTCCATGTCTGAAATGGTAGATTGCCATACCTGTAAATAAAAATATTGACAAAACGTGTTAGCGTAAAAATATAACAAAGTTAACTTCTGTTTCGATTCTTTTTCGGAGGAAGGTTGTCAGGACTCTCTAATTCGGAGGTTGGTTTGTCCGTGATTCCGGCATGTATTTGTGTAAAATTATACGTCCTCTGAAGACTCCATTCCTTGTCATTGGTGTTAGGAAAGCTTTCTTACATGTTACATAGAACCAGTTCTGACACATGGTTGTGAATTCTAGATAGTTCGTAAACAAGTGAAAATATCCTCAGGACCTCTAAAGATGTGGTTTTATACAAGAATGCTGAAAGTTTCATGGACAGCCAAAGTGAGACTAAAGCACAAAGATATCTTATCATAAACATCAGACAGAAGCATTCCTTGTTTTTTGGACGCATTATGAGAAGACAAACAAAAATGGAACATGCTGTGACAACTGGAAAGATCTGTGTAAAGACAGATAGAGGAAGACTGCGAAAGAATATTCTTGAAAGTCTTGTGTCCTGGCACGGAAGGGAGTCACACGAATTGATACATGCCGTTGCAGATCGCATTTTGTGGATGAGCATGATCGCCAATGCCAATCGACATGGCACTTGACGATGTTGATGTGCTGATGATGATCATGATAAGGTTGATGATGATGACAAATTCCATTCAAGATAACGAGGCATTCGGTCAGTGAGTAGATTTTTTCACTTACCATGTTACCGGGTACGGCGAGTCAGCAGGGCATATCGAGGGTAAGTTAATAAGTAAACCACAAATTGATGTAGAAAAATAACTAAATATGATAACAAGTTGAAACCAGTTTATTTTTATACATACATTGTCCCTTTATTTCTCAACGTAATGTCCACAAACATTGATGCACTTAAAAGAACACTTAGGGTGTCAGGTCTTAGTCAGGTATGACTGAACTACCGTATGACAGTAGACGGTACTGCCGTATAGTTGTTGAATATTATTCCAGCTCGCCGTCAAGAACAACAGTCCAGCAGAACTACTGGAGCAACGTTAATGAATATGTAATGATTGAAGGCCGGCCGACATTTTCTGGCAAGGCACTGTTTATTATATAAAATAGCTTGTAGCGTCCTCAAATATTAATATACACCGTTCCCAAGTTGCTGGGAGGATCTGTGTTACGTAAATAGGCAATAGACGATCCCCCCATCTCTGCCGTAAAGTTGTTGAATAATACGTCTTTGAGATTAACTCTTCGGATATCTCTTTCATTTATAAATTCTGTATCTCATTCTAAAGTGCTACGTGGCAGGTACTACCTGATTTCTGTTAGAGCCGAACGTTGGGCGGCGCTTACCAAACCCGACACCCCACATTGTGCCAACGGCTTCGGGTGGAAGAGCACAATTGGGAGGGTACAAGCCTTACCCTGGTGCGAGGAAATGCAACCTAAAGACAAAATGTCGTGGCAGGGCAGACCAGGCCCTAATCCTTGGTTGGCAGCTGGTCTAGGATCGAAGCTCCGACAGACGGACAGTTAGAGCATTGCTGTGCTGATCCGGCAGCTTCTGCAGCTTGTCTTGTTCCAGATGTATAGATGTTACCTTTCCTCTGGAGTGAACTACGCAGGCCGATAGATGGATTATGCTGCATGGGCAACACATGATCTCTATATTTTAGCCCAGGCTTTGTGCTATGGAGAGGCAATAACTCCATCTCTGGTATTAACCGGTCTTGGAATCAAAGCGAGAGGAAACTATTACGGGTTATAAGTCCCTGTAAATTGGCATAGACATGGGGCGCCACGTGCTGCCTCTGACGGTGGGAGACAAATACAGGTGTCACTGATCAGCTACCGCCCGCCTCAAGCTGGGCAGCCCCCGGCCAATTGGGTGCTGATCCGCCACAGCCTGCCTTCTTCAATGGGTACTTGGGGCTAGGACAAAATCTTAATCGCAGGCTGTAAAACCAATGTACCAGGTACTAATAAAGAGAAACGTAGAAACCTCAAGCTATGGCTTGCAACCTGCTGAGAACCTTGTGACCAGGATTTTCCACCGACTTGACCAATATTGACGATGTGAGAAAAACGGCTGTGATTGATGCCGAACTCAATCGTCTTAACATTGATATTGCTGGCTTTCAGGAGACTCGCCTCGCTGAGGAAGGGTAACTCAGGGAAAACGAGTACACCTTTGTTGGAAGGGTAGAGGGCAGGCAGAAAAAAGGCAACACGGTGTGGGCTTTGCAATGAAGAATGTGCTACTGGGAATGATTGAAATTCCAGCAGGAGGTAATGAAAGGCTATTATCCCTACACTTGGCAACCTCTTGTGGTTTTGCCACCATTATTACTGCATATGCACCGACACTCGATTCCTCTGATGATGTGAGGGATTCGTTCTATGAGGAGTTAGACTCCGTGATCAAGGCAGTTCCAAAATCCGACTACATTTATATGCTCGGTGATTTCAATGCTCGTGTGGGCAAGGACTCGAGTTCTTGGGCAGTGTTCCTTGGAAAATACAACATCGGTCGCACGAATGAAAATGGGCAAAGGCTGCTGGAGCATTGCACCAGAAATGACCTATGTAATACAAACTACTTTTTTAAAACAAAAGAGCTGCATAAGGTCACATGGAAACATCCAAGTTCCGGCCATTGGCACCAGCTAGACTTCATCATCACACGGAGACAACATCTGAACCATACATCATTGACTCGAAGTTACCACAGTGCTGACTGTGATACGGATCATTCTTTGGTTGTCGCTAGGATTAGATTGAGTCCAAAGAGAATCTACACAGCTAAACACAAATCTAGTCCCAGGATTAATATTATTAACACTCACTATCTTGAAAAGTGCTTTCAGTTTCAACAGCAATTTGAAGACGCTTTCACTGATACACCAGAAAATTATACAGTGAGTGAAAAGTGGGGTAAACTTAAGGAAACTCTTTATAAAACTGCCGTAGGGGTTTAAGGCACTGTGGATCATAAGAGGCAGGGCTGGTTTGCGGCAAACAGCCAGACTCTGCAGCCTTTGATTGATAAGAAGAAGATAGTTCTCTTAAGAAACAATGAAAGACCAACGTGTAACACTCTGAGTGAGCTAAAGCAAGATAGGAAGGATGTGCAAAAGGCTGCCAGGCAGTGTGAAAATGACTATTGGATCAAGTTATGTGAGTCCATTCAAATTGCAAGTGATAAGGGAAACACCAGAAGCATGTATGAAGGAATAAAGACAGCCTGTGGTCCAATGACCAAAAGAAGTGCACCATTGAAAACCTTGACTGGAGAAACCATCACTGATAAGAAACAGCAGATGGACAATTGGGTACAACACTATTTGGAGCTTTACTCAAGTGAGACCAAACTAGCGGATGATGCCCTCAACGCCAAAGAGGCCCTACCAACTCATGACCACTTGGACACACTTCCCACCATAGCAGAAGTTAAGTGTGCTATAAATGAACTTGAATCTAGCAAGGCTCCAGGTAAGGATGGGATTCCAATATAGGTTATCAGGAGTGGGCAAAACGCACTCTCTCTACAGATCCACCAGCTAATAGAGCCATGCTGGCGAGAAGGACAAGTCCCACAAGATTTCAAAGATTCAAGCATCATAAACAAGGGCAATCCTGCAACACCTATAGGGGTACCTCACTTCTGTGTATTGTTGGAAATGTATTTGCCAGAATTGTTCTGCGCAGACTTCAAGTCCTAGGAGATCAAGTCTACCCCGAATCACTGTATAGCTTTCGACAGAACCGGTCTTCCATTGATATGATATTCTCATTGCGATAAATGCAAAAACAAATTTCCGTGAACAGAATCAGACACTGTTTATTGCTTCCATCGACCTCACAAAGGCATTTGATTTGGTCAGTTGTGAGGGTCTATTCAAGGCACTAAAGAAGGGTTGGTGGGCAGCCAATCTTTTTTAGTGCCTTGAATATTGGCTGCCCACCAACTCTTCTGTCCATTGTGGACTCGTTCCACACAGACATGAAGGGTATAAACAAGTTTGATGGTGCAACATCTGAAGAGTTTGAAATCAAGAGTGGGGTTAAGCAAAGTTGTGTACTAGCTCCCACCCTCTTTGGAATATACTTTTCACTTCTACTGAAATATGCATTTCGTGATCAAGATGGTAATATATACATTCACTCACGCTCAGATGGCGGCCTCTAAAATTCTCAGAGATTGAAGGCCAAGACCAAAATTAGGAGGGTACTGATCAGTGAGTTTCTTTTTACATATGATGATGCAGTTACGACCCACTCTGAGGAAGAATTATAATGTCTACTATTTGCATTCTCCAATGCTTGTTCTGAATTTGGGTTAACAATTAGCAAAATGAAGACACAGATTATGTCACAAGGTGCACATGGGGTATCGTCAATCTTTATTGACAACGACGAACTAGAGATGATAGACCATTTTTACATATCTGGGATCAATGGTAAATAGCAAATTATCCCTTGATCAGGAAATCAACAGCCGAATTGGTAAGGCAGCAACAACAATGAACAGGTTAAGAAAAAGAGTCTGGGAAAACAGAAAGCTTACTGCCAAAACAAAAGTCCTTGTCTATCAAGCATGTGTCCTTAGTACTCTTCTTTATGGCAGTGAAGCCTGGAAAACTTACTCACACCAAGAGAAACGTTTAAACAGCTTTCATATGCGGTGTCTGCGAAGAATTCTTGGTATTAAGTGGCAAGACAATATCACAAATACTGAAGTATTGGAAAGATCAGGTTGTGTGACGGCTTATTCCATGCTCAGTCTTCGTAGACTTAGATGGATAGGACGTCTTAGGAGGATGGATGATGGTAGAATACCAAAGGACATCTTTTTTGGTGAATTACAGATGGGTAAGACATCTCAGGGTCGGCCTCTACTACGATACAAAGATGTGTGTAAGCGGGACACGATTGATACAGGCATTGATAATGCACATTGGGAGCAAGTCGCCGCTGAACGTGTTGCATGAAGGGCAAACATCAAAATGGGATAAAGACAAAGGAGAAAATTATTGCAGAAAAGTCACACACCGAGCGTGTGAGATGTAAGATGGTGCATTATGGTGGAAATGACCACGTGTTCACATGAACGAACATTTACAGCGCGAATTGGCCTTATCAGTCACACTCGCTACCGCCATGGGAAATAGTTATTATGCCTTTCTGAAGCACAAACTATCGTCTGTCAAGACGGCAAGGTGCCAATGATGCACTTATCTCATCGTTGTATCAGTCCTCCCAAACCCGCTGCATAGAAAAGCGTGCCCTGTTCTCATTTACCTGCTATATAACAGAACTGTGTGACTTACTTATTGACTTTCCCTCGTAACTTTTTTTACCCAGCTATGCACCGCTTAACGGGACAAACATTTGTCTGCATAAATACTGACGCCGAAGTTGAATGTGAAGTGAAAACGTGGTTTAGAAAATAGAGCACGCAGTTCCGTGCAGCCGGTTTGGGAGGACTGATAAAACGATGAGATATAAAGGACGTGAAAATAAGAATTTACAATCTATATAGTCCAGCAGATAAGGACCTTACACTCTCAAACATGAAAATAACTGACACAAACTGCATGATTGTCGGAGACTTTAATAGCCGTTCAGAAAGATGGGGATATCCAGATACTGACAAAAGAGGCGATGCAGTGGAAGACTGTGAAATAGACTTAAATCTCCATCTACTCAAAAAAGCGGATGACACACCGAGCTTCTACTCCAGAAGATGGTTTACCACTTCTACTCCAGACTTAGCTTTCTGCACAGGAGACATCCTCCACAAAATCGATCGCCATGTGCTGGACCAATTAGCAGGTAGTGACCACAGACCAATCAAGCTTGTAATGAATATGGAGTATGTTCCACAAGAGCAGAGCAAAAGCCTTTGCCCCGCTGGAATTACAAACGAGCAGATTGGGACAGATTTGCCATACTAACAGACAAATATTGTGAAAACATAAATACACGATATGGCAACAGAGAGCAAATGGTGGATAGTCTAACCAGAGCAATAATACAGGCGGCCACTGAGTCTATTCCAAGAGGAGCGAGGAAAAATTACAAACCATACTGGACTGAAGAACTACACATTTTAGAGGACAAAGTTGAAGATGCCAGGAAGACAGCAGAGAGAGAACAAACAACTGAAGCAAACATCTCTCTCAAAGCCATCTCAGCAAAATATAAAAGAATAGTAAATCAAACAACACGAGATTGTTGTAGGGAAAAAATAGAAAACCTGAACGTTGACAGCGATGGAAACAAACTATGGAAACTAGTAAAAACCATGAACAATGAAGGACCTAGAAACAAACAAATAACTATTAAACAAGGAAATGCCTTGCTTACAGGGTAAAAGGCTGCAAATGCACTAATGGAACACTATGCCAGTGCAAACCACATTGATATTACAATCGAACAGAAGAAAGCAATCAAAAATATACAGATACATGATAGTAATACAGAGACAGTAGCAGAATATATCATGGCAAATCTAACAATGGAAGCAATGGAACAGGCAATGAATACCCTAAAAAGGGAGAAATCACCAGGAAAGGATGGAATCACAAATGAAATGCTAATAGGACTAGGCACTAAGGCAAAAAAGAAACTACTAGCAGTCCTAAATTACAGATGGAAGAGAGGAATAGTCCCACAGGCATGGAAGGAAGCTATACTAATACCAGTCCCAAAGAAAGGAAAAGACCTGGAAGAACCAAATGGCTATCGACCTATCAGTCTACTTCGCTGTGTAGGAAAATTAATGGAACGCATTATCAATGGCAGACTAACATGGCATCTGGAAGAAAACCAATTCTTAACACCACACCAAGCAGGATTCAGAAAGTACAGATCCACTGAAGATCAAATAACCTATATAGCTCAGGAGATAGAGGATGCCTTCCAAGAGAAAAAGCACACACTAGCGGTCTGGATAGATTTAGAAAAAGCATTTGATAAAGTATGGGAGGAAGGACTGAAAGTAAAACTGCAAAAAATGCATGTTTGTGGGAAAATGTACAAATGGATCAGCCACTACCTTGAGAACAGAACTGCCAGGACAAAAGTACAAGGAAAAACCAGTAAAATGATGCTGTTGGAGCAATGTGTCCCCCACGGAGGAGTTCTTTCACCAACATTATTCCTAGCATATATAAATGACATCACGGAAAATTTTCCAGCCAGAGTACATACATCCTCCTTTGCAAATGCTTGCTTACTTGTGTTCGTTGGCTTGAGCTCCAACGCGAAGTCCTGTATGTCGGATGAAGGCTTCCTGTTGTCCAACATCAGTGTGATGTCATACAGGACCTGAGGTTTGCGTGAGTATCCGTGTCCCATGTCTGGCTTATTGGTGTGAAGATTGGTGGTTCCTCGCTGTACATACAGACACTATCCGACTTCGAAGGAGATGACCTAGCCATATGGCCATCTGAAGAAAATATTAGTACAGCTAGCAGCAGAATACATCAAGTCTTATTAGCGCTAGAGGACTGTCAAAATCATGGCTAGTGAAGATAAGTGAGGAGAAAACAACATGCATAGTGTTCTCCCTCTCAAATAAAACTCAGCAACCTAAGCTGGTATTGAATGGAAAAATAATGCGCCATGAAGAAAATCCAAACTATCTAGGAGTCACCTTTGATCTCGCCTGGCATGGAAGACACAGGTTGAGAAAAACCGAACAAGAGCAAGGCAAAGAATGGCAATAATTAAAAAGCTTGCTGGTACAACGCGGGGAGCAGATGAGAAAGTTCTCAAGAAGTTATATACTGGACGGGTGAGGCCAGTACTGGAATATGGCATTGCAGCTTGGGCAACAGCAGCTAAGTCAAACTTTAGCAAAATAAGTAGAGTCCAAAATCAAGGAATGCGAATCATAAATGGAAGCCTGAAGACAACGCCTATTAATGAACTAGAAAAGATCACTTGTTTACAACCAATGCCGGATAGAAGAGATAGTAGAGCCCAGCAACAAGCAGAAAAATTTAGAAGATTGACAGCCCACATTATGTAAAACAGGTCAAATGGTTTTGGAAAGGGAAGACTGAAGCGTAGCAACTTTGTAGAAACTGCAAACGAAAGATTAGGGCAGATCCTATACTTAATATATCAACAGCCAAACCCATTTATAATGCACACAAGTTCCCAGCTTGGAGACGGCAGCAACTGCCTGAGATGATAGAAAACATTCCTGGTATTGAGAAAAGAACACTCAAAATGAAACCGAAAGAAGAAAAATAACCCTAAACTACATAAAAGAACATTACCCAAGCAGCAATTGGGCCCATGCATGTGCAGATGGATCAGCCAAAAATTCAATAGAAAATGGAGGAGGGGGAATTCTCCTAAAAAAAAAAAATGGAATGAAAAAAACGAGTCAGTGGCAACTGGAAAATTTTCAAGTAACTTCAAAGCGGAGGTAGAGGCTTTGAAAACTGCAGCAGAAATGCTCTTGATGGAGGAAAATAAAGATAAGCACATAGCTATCTTCACAGATGCAAAGTCAGCAGTCTCAATACTGAAGAGCAAATACAGCACAACTAGCCGACCTAAGAGCAGCACTCCATGGTCTATGCCAGAAATCCAAACAAGTTGTAATACAGTGGATTCCATCACATTGCAGTATACCTGGAAATGAAGAGGCTGACAGACTAGCAAATGAGGGCGGACGACTTCCACAGCCTGACATAGACATAAGCTATAATGAGACAAATAGGTTTATAAAAAGCACTTATAGAACCAAATGGGAATCAGAGCATCTAGGCTACCAGAAAGAAGATGCATATTACAATCTCGACCGAAGAGAACAAGTAGCAATCTTCAGACTCCGCACAGGACATTACAGGCTGAAACACCACTTGTTCAATAAACTAAAGATAGGAGATACCGATGAATGTAATTGTAGAACTGGAAAAATGACAGCAAAACATTTGCTGCAGGAGTGCCCAATATATGCAGAACAGAGAAAGATATTTTGGCCCACACCTGCTTCATTTGAGGACAAGCTCTATGGAGATATCAACAAGCTCAAGTTGACTGCAGCTTACTTTAACTACATTCAGGTTGCCATATAAAAGTGCATGAAGAAGTACTTAGACTGCCACACTTCATACCACAGGTATGGGGTTACAAAAGCGTTCCAGAGGCATGAAATGGAATATTGCTTGGATAGCAAATCCATTACGTGGAAAGTCCGAATCGAAAGCTCACTGTGTGGGCTTCATAAAGGGTGGAAAAAGTGTCCTAGGGGCACGAAATGGATTATTGCTTGGATAGCAAATCCATTACGTGGAAAGTCCGAATCAAAAGCCTAATGTGTGGGCTTCATAAAAGGTGGAAAAGTGTCCTAGTGGCACGAAATGGAATATTGCTTGGATAGCAAATCCATTACGTGGAAAGTCTGAATCAAAAGCCCACTGTGTGGGCTTCATAAAAGGTGGAAAAGTGTCCTAGTGGCACGAAATGGAATATTGCTTGGATAGCAAATCCATTACACGGAAAGTCCGAATCGAAAGCTCACTGTGTGGATGTCATCTGCAGACTGCATACTTCTGGTTTCCGGAAGAACTGCCTATGGTGAACGGAAGGCCCAATATACGGAAGTTAGGCTAAGCAGCCATGTGCAGAACGTGACGATTCTTTGGGTGCGCCCAGTACCAGAGCGCTATGTATCGGCTCTGCAAGTATGGAAGCCTCCTTGGATGGCGGGGAATGCCCATGGTCTGCCTCTGCCTTTCCTTGAGGGCTGACCAGGATCTTTGGCTGTTTTATATGGGCCAGCTGGGATGAGGGATAACACCACAACAGTTAGAGTCAAACGTCCTAAGGAACCCCCGGGAAGGTTAACCCAGTCAACAAATGCCCGCAGAAGTCGGATGTGTCGGCCTAACGGCGCAAGAACGCAGCTCTGCTGTAAATAGGCACAACGCAATCACATCCGAAAAAAAAACTCCGGATGAACGCAGAAGAAGCAGAAGATCCACGGACAGAGAAGAGTCCGTAACAGTGTATTGTGTGAGGCCGACAGACGGCCATAGCGGGATTGCTGGAGTTACTGTGTTATGTTCTAATATGATATGAGTGTGCTGGACCTGGGAAGTTATAACCTAGATAAGTGGTTCTCAACCGGTGGGGAATCCCCCTCCCCCTTGGGGGGGGGGGGGGGGGTGAGGAAAAAGAATTAAGATTATTTCAAGATTGCGTTAATACAAGAACAGATTTATTGATATTGTTTTGCCCTTCATACTGTACGGTTTTGAACTTCTCACACTTCTAAAATTCAATTTATAAAGTAAGTAGACCACAAACTATGTTTTATGTGGACGTCTAGACTTGTTTTAGTATGTGCTATTAAATTTAGCTTCCATTAAACGTATACTGTGTAGGGGTAGGGGCGGGATATTTAGGTAGGAAAAACGAAAAGGGGGAATCATGTTCTGAAAATATGGTGAAGGGGGGCACGGGCCAAATTTTTAGGTAGGAAATACGAAAGGGGGGGGGGGGAATTACGTTATGATAATATGGTGCAGGGGGCACGGGCCAAAAAAGGTTGAGAACCACTGACCTAGATTTATTTCACTGTTGAATGTTCCTGGAAAATATCTTATATCATCGTGTTGTGTTACAATTGAAAGATTGTGTGCACCGCCTGGTCGTCGGTGTTGATTTATCGTTGTTGATCAGTCTTCCAATATCACATTCACACAGACATTCTTTAGACAACTATAGCCAATTCTATATGTCAATCATAACCACCTTGTGATAACTGACATTCGTAGAAGTAAAGGAAAGAAGTTATGATTAGTAGATACTCTAAACAAGATAAAAATGGCTGGTGTGATCGCCATAAAGGGTTTTGAAACTGTCGTCTCCAAATGACGACAGAGTCTCGCTGTAAGAACACACGTACTTTGAAGCTTGGCCAAATTGGCACACCTACAAGATATCACAATATGAGACATGGCCAGTTTCTGAAAATACTGGAAGAAAAGATTCAGGACAATAGAAAAGAGGACATCCTAGGAAAACCTACATCACATGAGCATGCAAGAAGGTCAGGGCAAGGACTCATGCTGAGCAGATGTGTTCCTGAGAATAGGAGGCAGTTGAGGGAAGAGATCGGACCACTTCAACACCAAGTTCAATCAACCCTGACACCGGTTAATTACCCATCAAAGTTAACTTCTCGTTCAGAGAGTAATGGCAATTTACCGAACGTAAATAGTCTAGAAAGTCAACCCGAAGTTGGGGTTGATTTCAACGTCTTGCAAAGGACATGCAATATGCGTGGCAAGGAGATGGACGCCCTGGAGAGGACAGGCAACATACCTGGCAATGAGATGGATGTCCTGCAAAGGACATGCAACATATCTGGCAATGAGATGACTGTCCTGAAAAGGACATGCATCATACCTGGCAAGGAGGTGAATGTTCTGAAATGGACAAGCAACATACCTGGCAAGGAGATGGACGCCCACAAGCACATCGTCCTTTGCTCAGGCCTACACAGGTTGTTGATCGTGCCTGCATTACAGTATCCTTGCGACGTGCGTTGTGGTTCAGTTTATTTGGTTTTATTTGTCCTGTTTAACCCTTTTCGGTGATAGCTCGGATGCATAGTGAGTATAACCCAGACAAAAACACAGAGCTTATCCACTGCTGCTTGGAACTCAAGCGTAGTCCACATACGTGCTACCACTTCTAATGCACTGGACTGATTTTTAAGTGTGGATTCGCTTTTCCCTATGTCCTTGTTCCTCGACATCAGGCGAACCCACTCCGACTTAAGAGGTACTTGTAATTTACGTCCCTAAGTCAAGGGCAAGAAGTCAACATTTTTGTCCAACTAACAGATGAAGGGGTTGTACCCGCTACTTCGTTATCAGCATACCGGAAGTTTAAAAGTGAACGTTCTTATCCATTCGGCCAAGCCGATCGTACAGGACTCTGGTGATCGTCTGAGATGGCGAAACATGGCCGCCTACGCTTATCGATATGGCACATGACGATGATAATAATGAGTATTTCGAAGCTTCAATTCCAATGTTACAGAACAATTTTGTTTGGATACGGTGGATCAAGAAAAGAAAATTTTTAATATTGATATTTCACAAGAAATGAACATCGAAGAAACTGGCTCATAGACAGCATTGTGACTCTGAAGCTAAAATACTTTGGCGGGTTCTGTACGTAGACAGTGGATTGAATAGCTGAGGCTGTAGTCCCTTTATTTCTCAATATAATTTCCACCAACATCGATGCACTTATCCCATCGTTTTATCTGTCATCCCAAACCGGCTGCATAGAACTGTGTCCTCTGTTTTCTAAACCACGTTTTCACTTCACATTCAACTTCGGCGTCATTCGCGAAATGTCTCCCGCCAAGGTGGTTGTCAGTGTTTATGCTGACAAATGTTTGTCCCGTAAAGAGGTGCATGGCAGGGTAGAAAACGTTACGAGGGCGAGTCAATAAGTAAGTCACACAGTTATGTGGGATGGCCGGTAAATGAAAACAAAGCACACAGTTCTATGCAGCCGGTTTGGGGGGACTGATAAAACGATTGGATAAGTGCATCAATGTTGGTGGAATTTCTGTTGATAAATAAAGGGGTAATATATGTATAAAAATAAACTGGTTTCAAGTTGTTATTGTGTGTAGTTACTTTTCTGCAGCCATTTGTGATTTACTTATTAACTTAACCTCATAGATTGATACCTGAGAATGAATGTGAATTCAAAGACATAACATATATTGTCAAAACTGTTCAGCGTCCTGTTAAAATACTTACAGTCGTGTTATACGTGATCGTAATATGGAAGGTGTGGAAAATAGATCAAAACTAACTGTCTAACCAGCCACGTACTTAATGACACCAAAATGTTGTGCTAATATAATATCGTGGCTTAATCAACCATTTGATTACAAGATGAGTCAGTCCGTTGATAATAAGCAATCGACTCAGGCCACCGACACTCGGTAAGAAATTCTGTATCCAGCCATTCACAACAATATTATATTGAGCCAGGACAACTTGGGAAAATACCGTGTTAATCCAGCTAACAATACGAACACTAATAATACCATGTTCAAGCCCACGTATCGTGGAAAATGCAAAGAATACCATGGACAGACAGAAAAATCAACGAACAAGTCCTTCAAGAAACAAATGAAGATCCTAAACTGATTAGAGACATTAGACGTAGACAGTCAAAAATGTTTTGGCATGTTATGAGCAGAAATGACTTGGAGAACTTGGTGACAACTGGCAAGATCGAAGGGACGAGACCAAGGGGAAGACCGAGAGGTAAATACCTGAATGGCTTGGCCACATGGCATGGTCGAGACAGGAACACTGAGCTGATCCACGACTCTGGTGATCGAGTGAGTCATGACCGCCCACGCTTATCGGCATGGCACATGATTTATTGATTGAGTGGTGAGAGCGACTTCCTGCAAAGGTCTGACTACATGGTGTATTTAGTGTGTATGATCCTGTTAGGTTATTAGTGTTTTGTGTGTTTAGATATGTGTTTATTCATATGTTTATGCATGCGTTTATTTATGTGTTTATTCACGTGTTTATAAGTGCGTTTATTCATGTGTTTATACGCGCGTTTATTCATGTGTTTATTCATGTCCAGATTCGTGTGTTTATTCGTATGTTTATTCATGTGTTTATTCATGTGTTTATACGTATCTTTATGCGTGTGTTTAATCGTGCGTTTATTCATGTATTTATTCATGTCCTTATTTGTGTCTTTATTCGTGTGTTTCAAGCAACTGTGATATTTCATACCCGTCCCCCACTTCAATCATAAATGATGTGTAGCGTTCTAAGTTAATTGCATATACTTATATTCCCAACAGTGGGGAGCCGTGAAAGGTTAGTGTTCACCGCAGGACCATAAGGTACTAAGATCGTTCTCAGCAAACGAACTGCGAATGTTTCAAAGACCCATTGGTATGTGCTGATATTAGTTAACTCCTCGATCTCTTTAGAAGTGTGATCCCACAACTAGCCTTCTCCGATTGCGATGAAGAATAGCAGGCCGTGTATGCATGTCGTTATGTATGTTGTTATGCATGTTGTTATGTATGTTGTTATACGTGTTGTTATGCATGTTGTTATTTATGTTGTTATGCATGTTGATATGGGTGTAGTTGTGTATGTTGTTATGCGTGTTATTATGAATGTTATGTATGTTAATGGGGGGTACGGGGTGTCAGGCATTGGTAGCACCTTTGGTAAGGATGACTCTCATGTCCTTTTCAGGACCCATCCCCCACTGGTCCAAGCCTGACACCCAGCTCGTGCCTGTGGCTCCTAGTAGCTGTCAGCATGCGACAGCGGCCACCCCCCGGGCAACAGCTGTGAGAGGCTGGCTAAACCAGGCATGGGTATCCGATTTGGTGTCAAACCAAGAGGTAAACTAGGGTATGCCTACCCAGCATGTGAAGACAGGATTCGGCAGACTGTGCGGAAGAAATCATTCCTGATTCAACGGGCAAGACGGCCTGAAAAGCGTTGTGGAACGTAATGAGCACGGCAAGGCACGTAGAGCGCCTGGTCATCCACTGCACCTGTATGCGTCTCCAGTCGTCTCGACTTGTCTTGCCACTGGACTCAGATGGACTCAGATGGACTCAGGCGAGAGAGTGAGGTCGACGAATTGCGCAACTCTTCCTCACTTTAATCCAAGTCATCGCGCAAGTCATTCTTCATCCAACGTCATATATGGAAAGTTATTCAATCTCAGAAGGCTGAAAGCTAAAACTAAAATTAACAGCGACACCGTCAGAGAGCTCCTGTTTGCTGATGATTGCGCTCTGTACGCCAACTCAGAGGCGGACATGCAACATAATGTTTCAGCTTTCTCACATGCCTGTGCCAACTTTGGGCTCAATATCAACTTGGAGAAGACTGTAGTTATGTACCAGCCAGCTCCAGGGAATAATCACACTGTGCCGAATATCAAAGTGAATGATCATAGACTAAGTGTTGTGGACAAATTCACCTATCTTGGCAACACTGTGTCACAAGCTGCCACAATTGATGACGAAGTGAATGCAAGAATATCCAAGGCCAGTGCGGCCTTTGGCAGACTGTACAAGAATGTATGGGACAGAACTGGAATAAGCCTGCAAACAAAGCTAAAAGTCTACAAAGCAGTTGTATTATCCACACTGCTATATGCTTGTGAAACCTGGACTGTTTATCAGCGACACGCTAGGAAATTAAACCACTTCCACATAGTCTGCCTAAGGAAGCTACTGAAGATTAAATGGCAAGACAAGATTCAAGACACTGAAGTCCTAGAAAGAGCATCCATGCCCAGTATCTACACTCTACTGATGAAGAATCAGATTCGCTGGGTTGGTCACTTGACTCGCATGCCAGATCACAGGCTCCCTAAACGAATTTTTTACAGCGAACTGCGTTGTGGTAAACGCTCCCAAGGTGGCCAGAGGAAACGCTTTAAAGACACTCTGAAAATTTCACTGAATGCTTTTGGAATTCATCATGACACCTGAGAGGCTGCAGCCAGAGACCGAAATTCGTGGCGTGCATCATTACGCAAGGGTGCAGTCATATGTGAGGCAACCACGACTGCAAGAGCTGTGAAGAAAAGGCAGGACAGAAAAACCACTGCAGGAAATCCTCCTCTAGAAACGTCAAGCATTCCTTGCCCACATTGTCAAAGAACTTGTCGAGCCAAAATAGGCCTTATCAGCCATCTTAGAACTCACGGCTCCATACCTTCAACCCCACTGGATGAAATGAATGGTCATCATCATTTTTGATGAACAAACAACATTATGTATGTTATTATGGATGTTGTTATGCATGTTGTTATGTGCGTTGTTATGGATATTGTTATGCAAGTTGCTAAGCAAGTTGTTATGCAAGTTGCGCACGTCACAAGTCCCACGGCAGTAGGAAATCACAAAGACTAGGTCGCAAGGCCCTGACAAAAATTGTTAAGAAATCAAACTTACACACTGGTAGAAAGAGCCCCTGACCTTGAAAGGAATCTGTCTAGAGGAAGCAAATCTGACACACATGCATACCGAAACTGGACACACTGACCTTTGAGGTGTATACCTAGTTGTGGCCCACTGCCCTCGAATGAAGACGATATGCCCTAGTCCAACTGACCGGTGCAGGGGTTGAACCTGGTACCTCGGCATCAGCAAACCGGATGTGTGAGAACGAACGCTTTTTTCCATTCGGCCAAGCCGACCGACAGAATTATCAAATGTTATATATTTTCAGCACTACTCTAAGTCGTTGCGGTTGCTCTAAAACTTCCAGTGCGCTCATAGTGGAGTAGAAATACTAAACACTAATACTTAGCGTAACAGGGTCAAGGAAATCAACCTGGGGTTGACGGCAGCCAACCTTCATTGTGGAGACGGACATGATTGATTGATTGATTGATTGACTGATTGATTGATTGATTGATTGATTGATTGATTGATTGATTGATTGATTCATTCATTTGCCTAACATAAATTTTTCTAGACCTTGAAATTCACACGCAGGTCGTTTTACGAGCATGTGCAATCGCTAAGGGGTAGATCTGTGTAGCATCTGTAAGGTGTTGATAACTTGTAACTTCGAAAGTAACTTATACATTTAAAAGTAATTTAAGTTCAAGCAAGTCAGCAATACAACATTTACACATATGTTATTTTTAAATAACATATTGGTGGCGTAAATGCAATATTCACTGATTCAGTGTCGAAGGATAATATATGACCTCCCATTTGGACAGAAGGACGATATATCGCCATACTAGGGTCATCACATTATTTATTTTGTTTCGTGGTATCTTCCGTAATTTCAATGCTCAGTGAACGGTTCATTTGATTGTGTACTATGTTTGATCCAAACTTACTTTTTTTTTGGCCCTGAATCAGTGAAAAGAGAATATAACATTACCACTTACCAGTACAACAGAATCGCTAAAGTCACAAGCAGAATTACCCATACCGGCACACCAGCATATACATCCATGATGTAATGCGGCCAGCTGACACAGTGAGCAAAGTATTCAAAACAATGTATCCCCTTGGTGAAATTTACACACACAAGCCACTAACAATATGGGCACTGTTTATTATGCACAACTGTATGTTTTAATTATTTCAGGTGAAGTATTATTCTCTTCATATGATATAGAACTCTACAGCATTCACCGGGCGAAATGAAGTAACATATACCGAACAAGATACAGGTATTGATCGACTTACGACCATTCGACTTACTTTACGACCACAATCAATAGCCATATTAGATTTTAGATTTATTTCTGCCTCAATCTTAATTTATCACTCAGACCACCCGCGTGCGTTCAAGAATGTTAACAAGCACACATTTCCCGTCTTCGTTCTCAACGTAAAGCATGGATGACGCAAGGATTGCTTGAAGACTGGTTTATGAACTGTTTTATTCCTCAAGTTCGAGAATATTGTTGGAGAAAGATATTCCTTTCAAGATTTTATTGCTACTCGATAACACGCCTTGCCACCCACCACATCTAGGCGATCTATATCCAGATGTAAAATTTGTTTTTCTTCCGCCAAACACGACTCCACTCATCCAGACTATGGACCAAGGTTTGATTGCGACCGTAAAGGCCAACTATCTCCGAACGACCTTCGTTCAAGCAATATCCGCAATAGATGCTGACACAGAACTTCTTCTTCTTCTTCTTCTTTCGTTCGCCTGAAATATGTTTATAACTGCAATGTTGTCTCTTGTTTGAATCTAACAGTCTTTTTTAGTTCATTCAGCGGTCCATAAAGTTTATCTTCCACTGTTGTCTCTCTAGGCCAGAAGGTTCGCCTGAGTATGTTGTAGTTTGGGCAATCCTGGAGTATGTGCTCTGCTGTCTGCGACGCAAAACCACATGTGCACATGGCTGAGTCACCAATCTTGAATTTTGTATACATGTGGTTGCGTAATCTATTGTGTCCTGTTCTGAGGCGCAGAAGAATGACCTGTTCTGGTCTGTCCATAACGTGGTAGTCGTCTTGAGTAAGGTTTGGTGGCCTTCTGATTGATTTGATCATTCTTTTCTTTTGGTGGTATGTAATAGGCACATCAGGTTGTTCTTCTTTTGCTCCTTCCTTAGCCAATCGATCAGCTTTGTCGTTTCCGGGGACTCCACAGTGGGATGGCATCCACTGTATGGTGATCTTATGCTGACTGCTAAGTTCAGAAAGTAGTGTCCTCAGAACTGGCAATTTCCCAGACAGGAGCGCCTCCTGGGAGGCTGTGACGACAAAGTTCATGAATGGCATCTGGAAAAATTGTGTTAAGCGCTATGTTAATGATTTTCATGGATTTGACAGTGAACATGAACTTGAAACAATTCGGGGAAAAATAGTAAAGCTCGCCAAAGACCTTTCTTTGGAGTATGAAATTGAAGATGTTGAAGAGTTGCTAGACAAAGAATCCGGAGAACTTACAAATGAAGAGTTAATCGAACTGGAAGAAGAAAGAGTGGCGAAAGAAGAAAGAAGAGAAGCCAAGAAACAAGAGGATGAGCCAGAAAGAAAGTTCACCACTAAGGGATTATCAGAAGGTTTATCTTTACTGAATAAACTTCTTATACATTTCGAAGCAATGGACCCAAACATCGAACGATTTACAAGGATTGAACGGATGGCGCACAATGTGTTTCGTCCGTATCGTGAAATTTATGATGAGAAAAAGAAACATACAATTCAGACAAAGCTCACCATATTTATGAAAAAACCAACTATGGTACCCCCAACTGCTGCCTTAGATGACGACATTAATGATCTGCAGCCAAGCACCAGTGGCCAATAAAATGTTTCGTACATGTTTATATATTTTGATGTTAATGACAATTTGATGTGTTTTGCTATTGGGAAAGTGTTTCCTATAGTATTTTCCACACCAGAATTTTGTATGTTTTGCAAATATTAAACCAGTTGTACATGTATGTCACATAGCTTCCCTGGGGTGAAGGGAACAGGCTATCGCACTTATTTATGAATATTTATACATACATATATATCTATATTTATTTATATATAGACATATATATCTCTAGGGATGACTGCAGATCTGGGACTGGGACACTTTCAGTCTGCGACCCCACCAGTCTTCAGATACCTATCTCTCTCACAACCAACCAAGGGATGTTACCCTTTCAAACATCATCCTGAAAAAAGGATGCAACTCCGGTATCTACAAACTCAATAGCAAAAGTGTATTGTACAAAGGAAAGTGAAGATAATGTAAAAGTCGCGCAGATCTGTCTGGTGTGCTAATTGCTAGAAGACAGTTAGTTGAGGCAGCCACATGAAGATGGTCATCACTGTACAACTGTCAACGTATCACATCACATAGTTATAGCACTTAGCTTGTGTCTCTCGTAGCAGGTCCTCAGT
The DNA here is from genome assembly GCA_963921405.1 of Cepaea hortensis. Taxonomy (NCBI): domain Eukaryota; kingdom Metazoa; phylum Mollusca; class Gastropoda; order Stylommatophora; family Helicidae; genus Cepaea; species Cepaea hortensis. The sequence continues at coordinate 80,891,253 of OY992887.1, forward strand.
CTTCGACCAGACAGCACCTCCTTCTAGTTGACAGCCAATCGGGTTAATAACCGTGGAACACCCGAGCAAGTGATTATAAGATACTCATTGTTCGTGTCCACATCCTATTTGGCACATGCCTCCATCATAGGTATGTGTTAATCTATAATGTTCGTTAATGTTCATAGTAGTCAAATGTCCTTAGTTATATTTTCAACAGAACAGTGTCCATGGCTTGAGACACAATAGAACATAATTGAGTGGACCCAGTGTTGTTTGACTTCACACCAAGTTGAATAGCGGTCGGGTAGATGATGAGTGGAACAGCTTGACGATTACATGCACACCATACTTGCCCCAACGTCATTGTTATAAACTGATAGACAACTCATCCTGAAGTTACTCTGAGAGCATAGATGACTGACTGGGTGACGGGTAGTAGGATCACCTCACGTCAGCTGGTCTGTCCAGACTGCTGATGCTGGCACAGAATGATGGTTTTACTGACTGTCCATCACTCCTCTCAGGAAGGTAGAATCTTTTCGTTTGGCATGCAGTTAGAAGTATGGAACCTCAGTCCAACTTAGGGACATACTGTCAAAAGTCTTTAAACGATATGTTGACATTTGGAACCATTCTTCCTTCTGACAATTTGCAGCCACACAAAAGTTCGCCACCCGGCTAGAACAACCACCAGTTCCCTCGGCAGCCAGCCTAGTCACCGCGCTTGCGCAACTCAAACAATAGTTCCGGTTCCAGCATCTCGAACATTCCAGAACTAGGGCATAATCCTAATCTCTCCTCGGGGTAAAAGATTAAGAGGATTATTTCCCTTTGACTGGAAAACGTCACGGCAGGCCGAAAGATGGTTTGTGTCTGGTAACTGAGGTATTTTAGTAATTGTAGCCTTCTGGCAGTTGCAGCATTCTGGTAATTGTAGCATCTCCCAGGCGAATCCTTCAGGCATTCTGTGACAATGTACAGTTAATGCAGTAGTTTTTGACGATGTAAAAATAAGAAACAAAATGGTGTAGAGATGATACAAATGGCACAAAATGAACATCGAAAATTATGATTTATAACAATAATAAAAGAAATGTATGATATAATTTAACTTAAATATTTTTTTAACATCACTTCACATTACTGTACACATAGCGTACTCAACTTACGACCAAATCGTGTTACGACCGGTCTGTCGGAACCGATCGTGGTCGTAATTCGAGCACTAGCTGTATTATCAACAGTATCTTCTTTGGCTGCTCACTAATAATTAAACCGTTGGACCTTGAGATAAATTCAAGTTTAGTTTAGTTTAGTTTAGTCGATGGATCAACTTCATGGCACACGGGTGCAACCCATAAGTGCTCCGTTCTCCTCCTAACTCAAACCTGAGTCTGGAGAAACTCAGCTCCGTGCACGAACTCCGTAGCACCGGCGAGGATCCTGAAATACTTTGGGTAGATTTTTAACTCGAAATTTTGACCGGGCAGCGCCGTTAGGCTACTCTTATTCGATTTCCAACTGCCAAGGGATTTTTTACGTGCGCAACAATACACACGTTCGTCCGATCTCACTACCCAGAGACCAGGGGAATTTTATTGCTAGTAGTCCACGAGAAAAAATCCCGGCATCACCGGGGCTTGAACCCGGGATTCCCCAGCACTCGAGGCGGACACCATACATCGAGACCATGCAGCCCCTGTATTCAATCTCTATTCTAATACCTGAATTTATTCATAAAATATCCATCCGTGTAAACTAGTAAAAAAACGACTCGGACCCCATAAAATGGTCTCGCGTTTATCAGAGATCTGGTACAACAACAGTACATTATCGTCAAGCGAGCTCGTACTTGAAAAATAGTGAACCTTGTCCGTGCAGTTGTGCAGTCTGGCATGGTGGTTCGGCTGGTTTATGCCAGCACAGTGCAACTTTGGAACTTGTGTTCAAACTACTGCTTTGAACGGGTACCAAATGTTGCTGTATGTAGCCGAGGCGCGGTGTTGGGGTGAGCGCCCAACATTGCTTAAATACCTCAATGGCTCGTGAATACATAACCTATGCAGCAAAAGTCCAACTCCTGGCCTTCACGTGGAGGACCTGTTTAAACTAACAGGAGAAGGGGCGACGGCGAGTCTCTGGCGCCGGAAAATAACCAGTATGCACTAGATGTGTATGCACGTACATGCATGCGCAGACAGGTGTGTGCGCGCGTACACATCTACACTCGAGTGAGACCACAGTCTGCTCTAGCAAAGAAAGGTGCTGAAGACGGAGGCAACCAGCTAAGAGGCGCACCACAGAAATCAGGATGCCACGCAATCACGCAAAATGGAATATGTCGACTACTGCTAATTGTTATGGTGCTCGCCCTGCTTTGGACCCCCAGGCAGGTGCAGTGCCGGGCCCTATGTCTCGAAAGGGTCCAACCCCAACTACTGGAGGTCCTTCTCAGATGTCCTATGGAGCCAGGGGACATGAGAATAGGACGACTGGCCATACTAAACGAAGACTTAAAATAATGCACTGGAATGCGGAGGGAGTCAGCAACAACAAAAAAATAGAATTAGAAAACATCTTGGACCAAGAAAAAGTAAGCATATGTTGCTTGCAAGAAACTCACCTCAATGAAAATATAGCCTTCAAAATCTGAGGCTACCTGTGTTACCGATCTGACCGAAAGGACAGGCGAAAAGGTGGGATACTGACCCTTGTAAAAAATAACATCATGACTTCCCAAATCGAAGTCTACATGGAAGGGGCTGAGTATCAAACACTTAAACTTAAGACAGGTAATACAGACCTACATCTGATCAATTACTACTGTCCAAGTGACCGCCCACAGGCACTGGTCACACTACCACTAAAAGAAAAAATGATTGTGTGTGGCAATTTCAACAGCCACTCGCAGAGCTGGGGCTATGATCACATGGACCAGAGAGGAGAGAGACTGGAAGACTGGCAGGATGAGAATTGATTCATCTTGATTAACAAGCCGTCCTACCCACATACTTTCTACTCGAGATCATGGCACTCTATAACTACACCTGACCTGGCCTTTCATTCACCAGACCTGGAGTGGAACATTACACGAATTGTTGGGAAACAACTTGGTGGCAGTGACCATCGGCCAGTCTTTCTAACCGTAGAAAATGAGCTTGTAAGGGAAAGCAGCACACTCTCGAGGTGGAACTACAAGAAAGCAGACTGGGCAATGTACAAGCATCGCACCAGCATACTGGTTAGAAACTTGAACACTGAGAAAGACATAAATAAAGTAGTTGAAGAGTTTGGGAAATGCATGCTACAGGCAGCGCGAGAAACAGTACCAAGAGGAGCCCATAAACAATATAAACCCTACTGGAGTAGTGAACTGGAACAGTTGCATAATGATGTGGAAGTGTGTAGAAAGCAAGCAGAGGCCACACCCAGCCAAGAGCACAACAATAAATTCCAGCATGCAAAAGCCAAGTTTCAAAGGGCCAAGCTGCAGGCTAGACGAAAAAGCTGGCAGGAGAAAACGGAGTCTCTGAACTTTGAAAGAGACACAAGGAAATTGTGGAAGCTAATAAAACAGCTTAATGACGAGGGCACAGGGAGAAACTAAAATATTGCGCTACATAAAGATGGAAAAATCTTAACAAGAAAGCAAGCAGCTGACCAGTTTGCGGACTCATTCGCACAAGATAACAATATCAAAATTAGTCCAGAGAAACAACAAGAGATTCGAGAGAAACGACAACATACAGGACAGAAGGAAATAGTACATGAGGTTCTGGAGGCACCCATCACAATCAGCGAACTGAAGCTAGCCATATCAAAACTGAAAATGAGAAAGTCACCAGGAGCTGATGGTATCTCCAATGAAACGATCAGGAACCTAGGAACAGAGGCCAAAACAAAGCTGTTGCAGATCTTCAATAACAGCTGGACCTTAGGCAGTGTTCCACAAGACTGGAGAGAAGCAATCATGATACCCCTCCTAAAATCAGGGAAAGATGGTTCCATTGCCTCTAGCTACAGACCAATTAGCCTCACCAGCTGTCTCTGCAAAACACTTGAGCGCATCATCAACCACAGACTGCAGTGGTACATTGAAAGTAAAAACATCCTTGTGCCACAGCAGGCTGGCTTTAGGCAGTGCTACTCTACGGAAGATCAGACAACCTACCTCTCTCAAGAAATTGAGGATGCATTCCAAGAGAAGAAGCTGGTGCTTGCGGCATGGATAGATCTGAAGAAAGCCTTTGACAAAGTCTGGAAAGAAGGTCTGATGAAGAAACTGAGAAACTGCAAAGTCAATGGAAGAATGTACAAATGGGTGAAAGCATACTTGCACAACAGAAGAGCCCGAGTACAGATAGACGGACTCAAGAGCAAGAAAGTACTACTGCGTCACGGTGTTCCCCAGGGCGGAGTCTTGCCCCCCACACTTTTTCTAATCTTCATCAATGATCTTGTTGCTCATCTACCGCATGGAATTAAAGCGGCAATGTACGCCAATGACCTGGTTCTATGGAGCACAAATGAATATGCATCAGTGGCCACCAGATTGCTACAAAGAGCTGTAGATCCATTTGCTGCATGGGCAAATAGATGGCGTGTTAGCATAAACACTGACAAGTGCAGCACCACCCTATTTACCCTCTCTCCAAAACAAAAGGCAGGAATCATCTAGATAAATGGAACACCCCTAAGAAATGATAAAGAACCAACATACCTTGGAGTAACATTTGATGGCAGGCTGACATGGAGAAAGCACATCAACAAATCAGTAGCTAAAGCCAGAAGGAAAATAGCCATTCTGAGAAAGCTAAGTGGAACCACATGGGGAGCCAGTACGAAAATACTTAGCAAAGTCTACCAACAGAGCATACGACCACACCTGGAATATGGGTCAACTGCGTGGTGTTCAGCATCAAAAACCACACTACAAGAGCTGGACAAGGTGCAAAATCAAGCACTTAGAGTCACCACAGGAGGGATGAGATCAACCCCTATTGTGGAAATGGAGAAGAGGGGGAGGACACAGGCACTGAGTGAGCGCAGAGATACGAAAACGCTAATACAAGCAGAAAAGTTCCTTAGCTTGCCAGGCCACCCTATGAAGAACAGATTTGAAACCCTAGCTATGGGGCGGGTGAAAAGAAGTAGTTTTATCCACCAGGCCAAACGACTCTGCAGAGAAACCACTGATCTGCCTACAGTTGGTATCCCCTTAACAACTATTCCAGAGCGAACTCCATGGAAAGATGAGCATAGACTATCGTTACAAATCCAGACAAAAGTGAGAGGAATATTTGACAATGAAGAACAGAACCGTGTGCAGCGCAGAACAGCCACTCTCAGCTTCCTTGATGAAGAATACCCACAGGACCTCTGGATCCGAGTCTACACAGATGGGTCAGCACAAAATGCTGTTCGAAATGGAGGAGCGGGAGTGTACATAGAATACCCAAATAATACTTGGGACACAGCCAGAGTACCGACAGGAAAGTACTGCCATAACTATGATGCCGAAATTGAGGCAATCAAGATAGCAACAGAGAAATTACTAAATAACAACAATGGTACACAACCTGTGGTGCTACTGACAGATGCAAAATCAGTACTCGAGGCGCTCCTCTCTGGGAAATTGCCAGTACTAAGGACACTACTTTCTGAACTTAGTAGTCAGCATAAAGTCACCATACAGTGGATACCATCCCACTGTGGAGTACCCGGAAACGACAGAGCTGACCAATTGTCTAAGGAAGGAGCCAAAGAAGAACAGCCTGATGTGCCCGTCACATACCACCAAAAGAAAAGAATGATCAAATCAGTCAGAAAGCCACCAAAACCTGCTCAAGATGACTACCACGTTATGGACAGACCAGAACAAGTCATTATTCTGCGCCTCAGAACAGGACACAATAGATTACGCAACCACATGTATACAAAATTCAAGATTGGTGAAACAGCCATGTGCACATGTGGATTGGCGTCGCAGACAGCAGAGCACATACTCCAAGACTGCCCAAAATATAACATATCTAGGCAAACCTTCTGGCCTAGAGAGACGACAGTGGAAGATAAACTCTATGGACCACTGTGTGAAGTGAAAAAAACAGTTCAATTCATGCAAGAGACGACATTGCAGATATAGACATATTTCAAGCGAACGAAAGAAGAAGAAGAACTGCTTTGAACTAGCTGCACCTGTGTTTAAACTACTTGATCCTGTTTGTGCTTACCAACTGACACAGCTATGCGACCTACTTTTAGCGTCTCATGAAGTCATGATATCAGCCACCAGGGGTTAAAAAAAATAACGTATAGTTTGTGTTATTTCATCAGCCAAACTCTGTTTGTAAGGTTAAAAGTTAGTTACATATCCTTTACAGGACGTCACAGTCAACAGCACCATTTTTGCTGTTGTGATCTCTTGGCAAGTTTACGTTCAGTAGTTTGCCATTGAGTACGACAGGGGTGTGTCTTGTGACCGGATCTCTTCTTCCTCTACGGAGAAGTAATCATGAGAGAGATCAAAGAGAAACCAGGAATACTAATCGGAGGTTATAATATAAACAATATACGCTATGCAGATGACACAGTATTGATGGCGGATAATGCAACAGACCTACAACAATTGTTGGACATTGTAGTAACAGAGAGTTCAAACAAAGGACTCTCCTTAAATATCAAGAAATCAGTAACAATGGTGATATTAAAGAAAATGGTGACACCATGTTACATAGAAATAGCAAGGAAAATTCTTAACCAAGTGGATAATTTTAAATACCTAGGGGCATTTATAACATGAGACGGAATATGTACAACAGAGATTAAGAGCAGTATAGGGCAAGCAAAAGCCGCATTTCAGAAAATGAATAGTATCTTATGCAATAAGTCACTATCAATGAATGTAAGAAAGAGAGTGCTGAAATGCTACATAGAACCAGTTTTGGTGTATGGCAGAGAGCGAATCTTGGAAGAACTTAGAAGCAACAGAGATGTGGTTTTTGAGACAAATGTTGCGAATTTCTTGGACTGCCAGAGTAACTAACAACGATTGCCTGAAAGAAGCTAATGAAACTAGAACACTATATACAACAATAAGAAAGAGACAAACAGCTTTCTTTTGTCATGTGGTGAGAAGAGAGGCATTGGATACATCGTGACAACTGGAAAGATCGAGGGGAAGAGAAGCAGAGGCAGACCAAGAGAAATGATGCTGGATGAATTGAGACTGTGACATGGAGGAATATCATCAGCAGAGTTGATCCAGAACACCAAAGACCGAGATCTGTGGAGAGCCATGAACGCCTACGCCAGCTGGCAGGGCACTTTGTGATGATGATGTCTGCCATTGCTTTCTGAACGACCGGCAACCATACTATTTCGTTAAAAACACCAATGCAAGACGGTTTGCTGCCAAATCGCCTGCAGTTGTGTTTCGAACGCAGATATGTGGGATTACGAACTGCGTCCGTAACACCATCGCCACGGAGCAGGCGGTTGTAAGGTTAACAGGTCGAACATTTCCCGTAAAACTGTAAACAATATGTTTTTTAAGACACAAAGTATTATGCAGCTTTACAAATCACAATTACGGAAAACAAAGGACATTGCGGAAATAATCTCTCATCGGAAAACAAATACAACAAATCTCAACATATAAATTTTGTGTTTGCTAGCTGATGAAGACGTGTCACCGCAACGTCTTTTGCATTTCATAAATGTCTTTTGTAAAGCTGCCTTATACTTCATGTTTTTATATTGTTTACATTTCCACACCACAGTTCAACTAATAATACTCATACTTGTAAGACAGTTTTACCACAGCTCAACTAATAATACTCATACTTGTAAGACAGTTTTACTTTATGTACAGTGCATTAACGTTCAGTTGTGCTAAGTGTTATACCGAGTTTGCCCCAAGTTTGCTTTGACCTATACCGGCAGCCAATTCTAAGTCCAGCCCTTCGGGTTCAGATCCACAAAAAAATTATTCTTTCAAACCTCATCCGTCCTGTAGATGTTATGTCACTTCATAACCAAGACACAAAATCTCCGAAGTGACTATCGTCCTCACTTCTCCGTCTCAATATTTCCCACTTTTCTGCTTGAATGTTAATTTTGTGACTGCTGCGTTATCTGTGGGTATTAAATAGCAATTATCACCGAAATTAGATGCATATAATTATGAATTATAAATTTTTTATTCATATGTATATTATTTTATATGTTTGAAACAAAAATTTTAACAAAAACGATAATTTTGAATTATTGTCGATACAAACTAAGATACTGAATTATTTCTATACTACTTCTTATTATTCTTTGATAATTCAAAAATGCAATTAAAATATATCTGTAATCATCTCTAGGAACTGCTTCCATGCGGTTTCAAAGTAGACATTATTAAGTTACATAATTTCCATATAACCAATTAAAATAAGATGAAATTATATTCATTTCAAAATTTAATTTAATTAATTAATCCAAAATAATGTTATTAATTAGCAAATGCAAAAATCACTATTAGTTTTCCGTATATTCATACATATGACCTTAGAATTAACATTACCTATGTATCTGAGCCCCAAAAAGCGTCCCTAACTGTTGGAAGTCTACAAAATAAAGTCTGCATAAGATAATGATATCCACTTATGGCTGGGTGACACTTTTGAACTTCAGCCATGGGATTTTATCACCCCATTACACCCACAGTGGTGTGCCAACGCTACGGATCTGAATTTCTGGGAAGATTCTTTATGACGAAGCTGTTAATCAGCTGAAGCCAGGTGTCCCAGTATATAAGAGAACTTACAACCTACATCATGCTTCAGAAGTCAACAGCCACCCTTTAGCCTCTACTTTCTTCTCTATATACACCGTCAGTCGTGTATTTTTCTCTGAAATTATATTATAATTAAACAAACATAATGGCAATGTTATGATAGTAATTCAAATCAGTAACATTGAGGTAATTTAGGTAATTTTGCTATTCCTTAATTTAAAAATCATTTAAAAAACATTGGTTAGTAATAAATTAGAATACGATGCAAACAATTCAATTTTGTCAAAGAAAATCAGTTCAAATTTCAAGCTGTTAATGTTAAAAAAATAAATATGTTACCAATGTGTTAATTACATTGTAAATAAACCAATCACAAATTAAATGTTGATATTCTCAATTAATATTAACAACATCATCTTTTCAAGATTGGTATCTCATCTTTAACTACAATCAAAACAAAAGAAAATTACTAAACACTAACAAGTTTTTGACCTAATTAAAGTGATTTAACTAGTCGATCTGTTCCAGGACAATAAATGCTTTCTGTATAAGCTTAAACAACCATTAGTTCCAACAACTGATTTCTAGTAACTGCAGTGAACTTATCATTTGCACATTTCTAAAATAAATTTTCACTCGATCAGTTTAACGGTAAATTACACATTTTTGCAGTTAAATTTATAACTCATATTAATACGGTGATATTGTCAGCACTGTTCGTTCATGTTTCACTATCTTACATTTACTTTTAAGTTTACGCTGTCAATGTTCTCAATATTTCACTGACAATAGTAGTAATACTTTAACATTCTTAACATTTTCTAACAACACGATCTACAATATAATCATTATAACGTCTCTGTTGATATCTGACTACACAGTCTATCTGGACACATCTCTGTTCATGTCGCACAATTATTCACGCTAATGTTTTAGCAAATGTCGCAAGGTCAGGATTTCGACGGGATCTATCATGGGATATTACTTTGCCGGGATCTCCTCGCTTGGTGTATCGTCACGGGGTTTCCCTGGGTATTTTAAAGACATTCTATGCCTCTGCGCTCCGTAGCGAAGGTGTGCCGGTCGTTCAGAATGCAATGACAAACTACTGATCGTAAACTTGCCAAGAGATCACAGCAGCAACAAATGCTGGTGTTGACTGCGACATCCTGCAAAGGATGTGCAACTAACTTAAATATGCCTCTCTTTTTACTGACATCAGGCGGCCTCTTTTATTCCTTTATGCTCTGTCAGTGCTGCAGATCCCCAAGACTGGCAAACTTCCATATTTGAGAAGTAACGTTAGCAAGGTCGCTGCTAATCAACAAACTTATTATTCAGTTGGTACCGTTCCGTTGTTGTTATTTGTTTGGATATCATTCTTTCACTCCAGGGAAGTAGATAGGTGCTCATATCCTATCCTACCCTCCCCAAAATATGCTTCCGGCGGCTAATAGTGCCAGTTCTGTGTTGGTTGACGAGGCCCCTGGGTCTTCCGATATGCTTCTTGAGTCTGGCTGTGCCAATTCTTACTCCAGTATCTTATTCTGGACAACGGTGTGGATTCAATAACGTCATAGTCCTCCGCTCTTGTCATCTCTCTAAGGGCGTTAATAACATCGGCACAAGCCATGAACTGGTCATCTGCAGGGCATGAAGAGCCAGTAAGTTTATCAGTTGGATCAATTCCCTCAAACCCCGCATGTCTCGAAACGAAGATGAAGGTGACAAAGAGACTTCTGCAGCGATTTAGTCGACTGTCTACGGACACAATCTATCTTTCGGATCATGCTAACTGAACGATGATATATATATATATATATATACTAGCTTACCCGGCCCGGCTTCGCCCAGGTCCTGGAGGGGATCTATCTATCTATCAGTCTGTCTGTCTGCTTGTTTGTCTGTCTGTCTGGCTGACCCGGCCCGGCTTCACCCAGTCCCTGGTGGGGAGCATCTCATTTAATTCATATAAGTAGTCATATAAGCTCTCCCGTTCCCGACTATCTGTCTGTCTGTCTATCTGTCTGTCTGTCTGTCTGACCGGGCCCGGCTTCACCCAGTCCCTGGTGGGGAGCATCTCATTTAATTCATATACGTAGTCATATAAGCTCTCCCGTTCCCGACTATCTGTTTGTCTGTCTATCTGTCTGTCCCGGCCCGGCTTCACCCAGTCCCTGGTGGGGAGCATCTAATTTGTAATTTGTAATTTGCATCTAATTCATACGTAGTCATATAAGCTCTCCCGTTCCCGACTGTCTGTCTGTCTATCTGTCTGTCTGACCCGGCCCGGCTTCACCCAGTCCCTGGTGGGGAGCATCTAATTTGTAATTTGTAATTTGCATCTAATTCATACGTAGTCATATAAGCTCTCCCGTTCCCGACTGTCTGTCTGTCTATCTGTCTGTCTGACCCGGCCCGGCTTCACCCAGTCCCTGGTGGGGAGCATGTCATTTAATTCATATAAGTAGTCAAATAAGCTTCAGTTCCCGACTATCTGTCTATCTGTCTGACCCGGCGTGGTTTCGCCCAGCTCCTGGCGCACAGTAACTTAAAAGAATGTCCTTCCACACACCATTCAATGAAAACTGTAGAAAAAGATGGGTTACAATGTTATGCATTATGCATTATTTTTATGAAAACTTTGAAAATGCCTTAAAGATTATATCATTATTTATTATAACTCATATGCCTGAAAATAACTATAGACAAAGAGTTTAACAATAGTGCAAGTAAGTCCAACAATGTGACTATAAAGTATATAGAAATGTTATTAAAAGTTATGCCCCTTGAAATAACTTTTCTAGAGTGAAGTCCCCCTGCTATATAGACATTATATAATGAAAATGGGAAAGTAAATGTTATTAAATAAATAGAAGATTTTACATTAAGAAACTATTATAGTCGGTTTCACAGGAATGAAAGGAACACGTGTAGAAAATTTCATCTCAATCGGATGTACCGTTATCGAACGCATCCAATACATAAATACCCACAAACATACACTCTGTTTTATATATATATATATATATATATAATGTAACATTAATGGCATGGCGGATGTACGCATGCATTCCTTGCATGTGCTTACTTTCCACCGCCACCATCTCTCTCTCTCTCTCTCTCTCTCTCTCTCTCTCTCTCTCTCTCTCTCTCTCTCTCGGTCTATATGTCTATATGCCTTTGTCTTCCTCCTCTCTCTCTCTCTCTCTCTCTCTCTCTCTCTCTCTCTCTCTCTCTCTCTCTCTCTCATTTTCTCTTATCTATAGCCTGCTATGTTGAGATAGCAGCAATTAATTGAATGTTGTGAGCTTAGACAATACCCAATAAATTTGCATTCCCTTAAAATGTGGCTTCTCTATAATTACTGAGCCACATATTTTAGGAAGTGAAGGATCACATTTTCGTTGTTGTTTATTTCCCTCTCCGTTGGTTTCCATACAATGGTATAAGTGACGGTCGTTCAGAAATCAATGGCACACTGCTGAACGTAAACTTGCCAAGAAATCACAAACAGCCAAAAATACTGGGGTTGACTGCGATGTCTTGTAAAGGATATGCAGCTTGAGAACAAAAACAAGATAACAAAGAATTTAACACAATAGGAGTCAGTGTCTGTAAGCATCCGCATGTACTTCAAGCTGAAAGTAACCATTGTGGTTATGACACCATTGCCTGCATACTATTACTGTTAATTGTGGTCTTGAACACTGTGAGCTATTCTACCCTGAACTCTACAAACAGTCCGGATACATTCACGCCACCTACGTCGGTACTCTACAAGACTGAGTGGTGGAAACTCAGGACAATCGATTCTCGGACTTTTGGCTAAGTTACAGAAAGGTACACAAAGGGACTACGAGGCCCTTGTTTTTTTTTAAACATCTCAGCTGCTAACTAGGCGTCATAGTGAAGTCTGAAGACCCACACAAAACACCTCGCTAGAAGTAGAATAAGAGGAAAGCGCTCACTAAACATCTTGATTTGATGTAACAATAACAGTAACGTTCTCTTTTGGAGACAGAAATTTGTTTATGGTTGCACCATCACCATGTCATTAATGTGTAAGGTCACATGTGTGTATCAGTCTGTTTGTTGTATTTGCAAATGTGAATCAAAACATAGGATGTACATTGCAGATACACACTGTTTTGTATGACATAACAGTAGTAAGGTACGTTGTAATGGACACCCAAATGAGGTTGGCAACCTCAGATAAATCCTTCTTTATGGGGTAATCCCGCCACTTTGTTTCGTCATAATAGCGGACCTCATTTTTGAATTTTTGGCGGGTATTTTCTTGGGTTATGTCCGGCACTTCCTGTGTCACTTCCGGTGTCTCCCGGGGCACGCGCCTACAGACCGCCCCGCCCACAGGTCCCTCCGCCGGCCGCCTCGGCTTCCCCCGATCGCCCTCGAGACCATTCAAAGACAGTGAGGCAAGCCCCGGGCATGTTAAATACTTATATAGATAAGTAGACCAAATAGACGCCGGGCATCTGGGTTCTAGTCCCAGTGTGTGTGTGTAGTGTTTGTCCGCTGTGAGGGGCACGAGGGAATGGACCCCTACCCCGGGTATTAGCCTTTGCCCCCGAAGGGGCCACCAACCCATACCTACTGTGAGGAAATGAATAGTGGTGAGCGAAAAGGTCCTGGTCTGACCCCAAAGGCAGTATATACGATACTTTGATCTGAGTCAAAAGGACCATAGACAATGTCCCCATTACCGCTACCCCGGACAACCTCAAGGAGAAGGCATAGTAGGGTCCATCACCGGCTCAGAACGATAGTCCTGTGACTAAACAACCACCGAAGCAGCTGAATATGGTTTTACCCTAACAGTCTTATCAATCCGAAGGTGAATGTTGTCCACATGGGGTAATGGACACCGTAGACAATCTCTATGTCTTACTTCGGTATCTTCAACTTTAGGAAAAAAGACTGAAGCCAGATTAGGGCTATTAATTCTATATATGGGTATATTGCCACAATTAATAAACACATAATAACATATTGACAGTGATTAATTCTAGAGAAAATTCCACTAAAGACCAGTCTCAATAGTGTATATTCAATTAAATTAACATAATCAGTGAAGTTTGCAAAATAATCATTAAAATAATTTTTTTAAATAACGCCAGTTATTCCCCTTGCGTATTTTTGAAATAATGCCCCTTTTCTCCAATAACAAATGGTACGTCCGACAGGTAAAGGTCACGCGCTGACCCCAGAATGCAAACGTGAGAAATATGACAATGTCTAAGGTCAAGGCCTAGCCAACGGCTGGTAAATGTGACTTTAATTACACTGGACATGATAGCCGAGTTCTGGTCAGTAGAATTAAGGCCGCATAGTGGAATTTGGCATGTAGAGTTTGAAAATGAATTGGGACAACCTGCATACAGCTTGTTAACAAAAGGGGGAAATTAGCAGCCAAAGAGAGAAATATCTCATCCAAACTTATAAAAAGTAGGAGAATTATCAGCCAAATGGGAAAAAGTTAGACCAAATACAGAAATATCTCAACCAAATTTACGAAAAGTAGGAAACTTTGTTAACCAAATGTGAAAAGTTTGGCCAAATGTCAACCAAACTTATAAAAATCGCAGTCAAACTTATAAAAAGTAGGAAAATTTGTTAACCAAAGTGAAACATTTTTGCCAAATTTCAGCCGAACTTATGAAAAGTAGGAAAATTTGTTAACCAAGGTGAGAAATGTTGGCCAAATTTTAACCAAACATAAAAAAATCTCAGTAAAACTTGTGAAAAGTAGGAACATTTGTTAACCAAATTGTGAAAGTTTGGCCATATTTCAAACAAACTCTTAAAAAGTTGGAAACTTTGGTAACCAAATGTGAAAATTTTGGACACATTTTCAACCAAACTTATAAAATGTAGGAAATTGTGTTGTCCAGCTGTGAAAAGTTTGGCCAAATTTCAAATAAACTCATAAAAAGTAGGAAACTTTGTTAATCAAATGTGAAAAGGTTGGCCAAATTTCAACCAAACCCATAAAAAGTGGGAAATTGTGTTGACCAAATGTGAAAAATTGTGGCCAAAGTTAAACCAAACTTATAAATATCTCACCCAAACTTGTGAAAAGTAGGAAATTTTGTTGTCCAGATGTGAAAATTTTGACCAAATGTCAAATAAACTCATAAACAGTAGAAAACTTTGTTAACCAAATGTGAAAAGTTTGGCCAAAGTTAATTGAAACTTATAAAAAGTAGGAAACTTTGTTAACCAAATGTGAAAATGTTTGGTCAAGTGAAGAAATGTTTCATCCAAAACTTATGAAAAGTAGGAAATTTTGTTAACAAAATATGAAAACAATGTTAGCCAAATTTCAGCCAAACTGATAAAAATTAGGAAAATTCCTTAACCAAATGGGAAAAAATATCTCAAGTTGTCATTTTATATCCCCAACTCACTAGAGATATTCATCTGTCCCCTATGCAAACAACAGCTGTATTTCAGAAAATTAGATGTATCTTATGTAATAAGTCACTATGGTTGAAAGAAAAAATAAAATTTCAACAATAAAATTGTACAAACATTAACAATTTAATTTCTACATGAAACATTAAAATTGGAGGCAAAGGCTCGGTACTGCACTGCTGCACGGTCTGTAACATGGCGAACACCATATCATTTCCTTAGCATGACTAGATAGACGATGGACACAGGAAACTGCAGATACCTTATGCATTGTACACAGGACGTTGTAGATAACATAGCCATGACCAGCAGGAAGATGGGCATTGGACATTGTAGATACCTTGGACATGATCAGTAGGAAGATGGACATAGCACATTATAGACACCTTGGACATGATCAGTAGGAAGATGGGCATAGGGCATTATAGACACCTTGGACATGATCGGTAGGAAGATGGACATAGGACATTGTAGACACTTTGGACATAATCGGTAGGAAGATGCACATAGGACATTGTAGACACCTTGGACACGACCATCAGGAAGATGGACACAGGACATAGCACATTGCAGACACCTTGGGCATAAAGGTGTATGAGGCAGGAGAACTCGTCAGCGATAGAGAGGTGTTTTTCTTTCGACGCACCGTGATGAGAACGACGTTCAGCAAAGGACTGTTACGTGAAAGAGAGTCCACTCACAGATAGGTGTGAAGTTTTTCACATATTATTGGTCTTGACATGGTAACCTGGGTTCGCCATTTCCCTTCATCAACGCCTTTACTATCTAGACTGCTACAGGATCATTCTGACGAAAGTAAGAAGAGGGTCTAGGCGATGCTCAAAGCTAAGACTGAAATACCAGGAGGACTGTTTAGTTCGGCATGCTACTGGAATAATCAGCAGGGATATTTCAATAACTTTTGAAGAAGTGAATGGATCATGTGTGAGAATGTCCCAAGTGTAGTGATGCACATTCTTCTTCTTCTTCTTCTTCTTCTTCTTCTTCTTCTTCTTCTTCTTCTTCTTCTTCTTCTTCTTCTTCTTCTTCTTCTTCTTCTTCTTCTCCTTTTTTCTTCTTCATTTCGTTCATCTAACATGTTTGTTTTAGACGTAAGTGCATTGTGCCTGCTTACAGCAGAGCTGCGATATTTGCAACTTTCGGCAGACTTCTTCATTCATTTGTTGGTCTGCTTAACCTTCCCAGGATTCTTAAATTCAGTATTCAGCGTAGTTGTTTCGTGCCATTACCTCTTAATATGTTTAACCTCTGCATTGCTATGGCTGTCTAGTTTGACAGTTTTAGACACTCCCCAATTTTGTTGATTATTCTTTTTAATTGTCCCGAAGCAGCTTCTTGCTATGGTTTTGTGATGTGATAGACCATCACATCTTGTAGACCTGAATGCACGTAGCAATAGCTGACCAATCTTTTCCTCACTTTAGCAGGCGGCGAACCCTCATCCGACCGTGTTCATGACATCATCAAAGCGATTCACTATAATATCCGCTAACACTCCCGCTGTTGTTGATTTCCACTGTGTGAGACATTTGGCGTTGTACATGTAAAACATATTTAAGTTTTCTATAGGACGTTTGTAAAGTCTCACTACACTTTGTATGTAAGTCAAATGTGAACATTGAAGTACACGACGTCATAGAAATGTGCCAAGAGATTCATTAAATTAGTTACAACGTTCACTGCTATGATGTAACGCTGTTTTAGTGAAGCTGGAAAGCACCAATGAAGTATTCATTATAACAGGTGTTGGAAATGTTCACCACAGGCTTCAAGACATGACTGTAGACGTCTCTTCGTTTTGTCAAATACCTTCTGCAACGTGTCTGTTGTTATATCCGTGTGTATCGATCGCCATTTCGAAACACTTGTTCATCCAACACAATTATTTCTTCCGTTGATAACACCATTCTGTTTGGAGTGCAAAGAATGACTCCGCAGACGAAAGCCATTTGCTGCGTATTGCTTCACGAAGGACTGTGGAGCACATTTTTTAATGACGTCATGTACTTTACTTTTTAAATTTGTTCTACGTTCAAAGTGTAGTGAGATTTTACAAACACCCTGTATCATCTGTGAACAAGAAAAGTTACGTACCTCGTGTCTAGATATTTGAGCTTATCAATCTGTGCTTCGTGTCTAGATACTTTAGCTTATAAATCTGTGTATCGTGTCAATATATTTGAGCTTATCAACCTGCGCTTTGTGTGTATATATTTGAGCGTGTCAATCTGCTTTAGAATTGTTTTATCTTCTATAATTAGCAGGCGCTGCAGGACAGTGAAAGCGTTTCACAATACCTCGACATACCGAGTAGAGGCTTCGAAGTTTAGTTTAGTTTAGTCGATGGATCAACATCACGGCACACGGGAGTAGTAGACTAGGGACTCCAGACCCCACTTTCAGCCTCCATAGTAGTGTTTATGAAGGAAATATGGGTAAAATGGCTCCAGCCTGGAGGCTGAAGGAAATATTTTTTGGGCGGGTGAAATTTTTTTTCGGCGTGCCTCGTGGGAACGGGTTTTTTGTGGAGGCTGAAGGAAATATTTTTGGGCGGGTGAAATTTTTTCGGCGTGTCTCGTGGGAACGGGTTTTTTTTTTTTGACGCTGCCTGGTGGGGTGTAAAAAGTAATTAAATGTTTAGTTGGTTCTGGAAGAGGGGAAAGTTATTTTGGTTACATTAGTATGCGTAGTGATAGACAAGGGTGTGATGGGTCGTGGTTGTACTCGAAGTAAGAGGTGGTTACTATCATCTGAACTGTGTGATAGTAGTGAAGGGTGGTATATTCACCGATTACAAAGGAAATCTTATAAAGTTATAATGGGTATGGTGGTAAGGGGTATTAGTGATCAAGTAGGAGTGATACAGGGGTGGTCATAAATATAATAAGAGGTGTTCGCAATTACACACTGGTCAACCAGTGGTCAAGCAATGGCCAAGTAAGGGTCAAGTAGTCAAGTAAGGAAACTTTAGGGAAAAGTGATTGTAATGATATGGTGGTGATTAAAGAGTGGTAAATTAGTGGTCAATCAGTGGTCAAGCAGTGGTCAAGTGGTCAAGTAAGGAAAATTTTAGGGGAAATTGGTCGTAGTGACATGGTAATGTTTAAATTAGTGGTAAATTAGTGGTCAAGTAGTGGTCAAGCAGTGGTCAAGCAGTGGTCAAGCAGTGGTCAAGTGAGGAAAATTTTAGGGAAAAGTGATTGTAATGAGATGGTGATGATTAAAGAGTGGTAAATTAGTGGTCAAGTAGTGGTCAAGGAGTGGTCAAGTGGTCAAGTAAGGAAAATTTTAGGGGAAAATGGTCGTAGTGACATGGTAATGTTTAAATTAGTGGTAAATTAGTGGTCAAGTAGTGGTCAAGCAGTGGTCAAGCGGTGGTTAAGTGAGGAAAATTTTAGGGAAATTTTAGGGAAAAGTGATTGTAATGAGATGGTGATGATTAAAGGGTGGTAAATTAGTGGTCAATTAGTGGTCAAGCAGTGGTCAAGTGGTCAAGTGAGGAAATTTTAGGGGAAAAGTGATTGTAGCGACATGGTGATGCTTAAAGGGTGGTAAATTAGTGGTCAAGTAGTGGTCAAGCAGTGGTCAAGTAGTGGTCAAGGGGTCGAGTGACCACTTAAATTGTAGAGGACGATGTGCCTAAGATTATGGTAGTGATTAAAGTGATCGATGACGTGGTCAAGCAGAGGTCAAGCACTGGTCAAGTGGTCAAGTAAGGAAATTGTAGGGGAAAGTATGTATAGTGCAATGGTGGTGGGTAAAGTGAGGAAGAATCAATAGTAGTGATAATACTACTACGAATATTAGCGACAAGCACAAAGACAACCAAGTACATACTTGATACACACAAATACAAAGACAACGAAACACACACACACACACACACACACACACACACACATACACACATACAGATACAGAAGTACAGACAAACCATACCATTACTACTCTCACAACAACAGCTATACACAAGTACATACCCATAATCAATTATACAAATACACACCTACAAACAAAAACACACAAAGACACAGACACATTTGTACATACAGACATACACATAAAGACAGACAAGCACAAAGACAACCCATACCATTACTACTGTCATCACAACTATACACACGTGCAGACACACTCACCCATACACAAGAACACTCAAAGACAAATACAAAGACACAGACACACTTGTACGTACAGACACAGAAGTACAGACAATCCATACTATTACTACTGTCATCACAACTATACACAAGTACAGACACACCCATACACATTTGATACACTTATACATACAGACCTACAAGCACAAAGTCAACCACACACAGCCATAAACAAATACACAAAGACGGTCACACTTGTACATACAGACTTACAAGCACAAAGTCAACCACACACAGCCATAAACAAATACACAAAGACGGTCACACTTGTACATACAGACCTACAACATCACAACTATACACAAGTACATACCCATAATCAATTACACAAATACACACCTACAACCAAAAACACACAAAGACATGTACACACTTGATACACACAAATACAAAGACAGCCAAGTACACACACACACCCATATCATTACTACTGTCATCACAACTATACTCAAGTACAGACACACCCATCGCCTAGCATTACTACTGTCATCACAACTATATACAACTACGTACAGACACGAGTACAACAACAAAGACAGACACAAAACACATACAGACACCCATACACATTTGATACACTTGTACATACAGACACATAAGTACACAAAAAACAAAGAGGGCCACACAAACCAGTACTACTGGTACCAGTACAGATACACACATACAGACCTACAAGAATTTCACATACCCAATTGTGATAAAGAAACGCGGATATCCGAGACTACGTCATCAACGCCATGTGTAAAAGTCATTAAGTATGAGTCATCGGTGTGTAGGGAAGCAGGCGTGAGAATAGCTTGTCTAACTGCCACGTCAGCTACGTCGTGTGCAGAACCAGTGTATAAAATAGAAGGCGTCTCTTGTGAGCTCAGTACCAGTTCACGGGCTGACTTGTCTATCTACAGAGGTGCTTCAGGCTGGTGTGAGCAGTGTAGTAAGCAGATATTGTTCACGTACTGACTTGGCTACATCGGTGAAACAGGTTGGTGTGAGCATTGTTCGTGTAGTAACCAGTTATTTTTCACGTAGTGACTTGGGTACACCAGTGAAACTTGGTGTGAGCCTTATTCGTGTCGTTGGCCTCTGATAAAACAGTGAAACATTGTATACATCAGAACATTTTGGTGTTGTAAGAAAGAAGAAAAAAACAGTTTATCAATATGACCACCAGATCTACTTTCACGTGTTCAGTGTGCGACAAAGCCTATTGTGATGCGAATAACCTTAATCGTCACATTCGTACCATTCACGGTATGAAACCACACTTATGTCATATCTGTGGACAACGTTTCAACAGAAAAGACAATCTACACAGACACAGACGAATACATCATCACCGGTCTATGGATACATCAGAACCAGAGACAACTACCTCTTCACCATCAGAGACAACACCAACAACAACCTCGACGACACCACCAAATGAAACCAATATAACTAACAATCAGATACAACCAGACGAGAATATTCTTGAACAATTGGTAGAAGACGAAGTGAGCATCTTAGCAGCCGGAGAACCAGAGACACTACACATCCTTCCATCGGATATTCAACAAATATATAGAGAAAATTGGGAAGCTATCAGGACACATCACAAGATTAACAAGTATTTATCGACATTCACCTTCTTTATTAGCCCGGAGATACAAAAGCCTATCAACTGGACAGATACGTTGTATAAGATTTTCAATGCTCAAATTAGTCGCTTTAAGATCAACTTTAGCTTTCATCTAGTGTTACGACATAGAGGAACACAAGATCTTAGATTCTATCATGCATCATTTAACAATTCTTCTGTTTTAGAATTTCCAGTGCTAATACATAACAGATATGACTTTGATGCCTTCCTTACAACAGTACACGAACATGACATTCATTCCTACGCCATGCAACAACGTACAGACACCAAATACACACAAGAGACAGTAGCTGGCATTTGTTTTTACCTCTTTCATATGCCCGAGTTCCCGATAGTTTGATGTCTAGGTCATCCCCCAACTACATTGTTTTATAATTTTGTCACTAAGCATGTATGTCATTGATGTTTTCTTATACCACTAAAGTGTTTTGATGAATAATACATTCTTTGATATATTGAAACCAAGATATTTGATGATTTTCTTTAGTGGTTTTGTTTTTACTTATTGTTCCGAGAGACATCAACACTGACAGACAATGAAACAAAGACACATACTGAAATGTATTATGTATTTATTCAACTGCTGCTTGCAACCAAGTATAGAAATTACACCATCCACCTCGCAGTATCCAATGATGTAGTTTATCAGTCATATACGTGCCTACAGATGTAGCGAAGCTTTCCTCCAGGTCCTGGACATTCACGTCTGTGTTATAAGAATTATTAACCAGATGTTTACCCAGACGCATACCAAGTGTAAAAACCATCATTATTCTCCCGTAGTTGATGACGTTATCGGCAAAGACTTCGTCAGCGATTGAAACAAAGACCGGGAAAACGTGTTCGGGCTTGATACAGACTTCTAGTCTCGTGAATAACACATCATGTTGGTTGGCTATCTGACGTACTAAGCGACACAACCTCGAGTTATTAGTCTTTGTGGGGTTGTAGGAACTAATAATAGTCAACGCCATACTCACCAACTCGGTGTGAACTTGTATCAAGTCGACCATTGGTTCCATCGTTATTATACCAATAGCTACCAGAGACCCACTAGCGTGCAGTTGGTGGTCAAATGGTCTAATAATATCACCCGATACGTTTATAAACACCAATGCGAGTAGATAGGTGGTTATTAATACCCATGGATCCTAGGTGGAAACATCCTTTTACGGCTTTGATTGCGGGCCCAACGGGGAGTGGTAAAACCGTCTTTGTCCAACAGTTCTTGACCCATCTACCAGCCATGGTAGACCCCCTTCCAGAGGAAATTATATGGTGCTATGGGGAATGGCAACCCATCTACGAAACTATGAAGGGTGTTCAATTTAATGAAGGTCTGCCAGATATGGAAAAATGGACAGGTGATAGACGTCGGTTAGTAGTCATAGATGATCTAATGTCTGAGACAGATGACAGAGTGACTAAATTATTTACTAAAGGCAGTCATCATCGCAACCTCAGTGTTATGTATATAGTACAGAACCTATTTGGTAAGAATAAAGAACAAAGAACTATCAGTCTGAATTCGCACTACCTAGTGGTGTTTAAGAATCCTCGAAACGGGTCTCAGATTACCAATCTCGCCAAACAGATGTATCCAGGCCGTGTGTCATATGTCCAAGAGAGTTTTAAAGACGCGACATCGGCTCCACACGGGTATTTGTTATTTGACCTGCGACAGGAAACACCGGATCAGCTCCGCTTACGAAGTCATATATTTCCCGACCAGCAGCAAGTCGTCTACGTCCCCAAATAACATGTCTAACCGACTTAAACGTAACGAGGGTATGTTACGTTTCTTGGGTCAGACCAACCCAGCCACTGTGAAGGCAGTAATGAAATCAGCTTCCCCGGATCTCGTCCAATCAATTTGCGAGTGCTGTCACAACGTTTTAAAAGGTAATGTTCCCCTGACACCAGCTCAGAAGAAGCGTCTCCAACGACACAAAGACAGTCTGAGAGCACTCACTCATAAGAAATTATCGCTCAAGAAAAGGAAAGAGATTCTACAACAAGGTGGTTTCATAGGCGCCTTACTAGGCCCCATACTAAATGTGTTGAAAAGCGTGGTGGGATTGTAATGGCCAAGAAGATGATCTTGATCGATCCCCGATTGCTAGAAAAACCCTATGTACCACCCGACACACTAAATGATAGTCTACAGGATTTTGATCGTCAGATGCAACAAGTCCTGGAAACAGAAGATCTACCACCCCGTGACAAGGCCAGAGCGTATCAGCAAACACTACAGAGGTATCTGAATCGACTCGAACAGTACAGACACAAGCCTCTGGGACTAGTAGATATCAAGGAACAAAAACCTGAAGTCACCAGTGTACCGACACCAGTAGCCGAGACACCTCTTCAACCAACACCTCTTCAGTCTATTCAACCGGCTCAAGTAGTCGAACCCAAAACAGTCGAGACCACACCACCTTACAAACTCAGGCGAAGCAAGAAGAAGACTAGGATACCTACCCCCAAGTGGCAAAAATGGCCGCCCAATTAAAAAAATATTACTATGACCCTAAGAAACCCGGAGCCTATGGTGGAGCAGCCGCCTTAAAAAGAAATACTAACCTGAAGAAAATAGATAAATGGTTACGTCATCAAGATACCTACACGTTACATAAACCGATCCGTCGCCGCTTCCAGAGACGTCAGACCATAACCGGTGGTATAAAGCACCAATTTCAAGCCGACTTGATAGATATGAGACTATTACAAAGATACAATGATGGGATGTCGTACCTACTGACTTGTATCGATGTGTTTAGTAAATATGCTTGGGCTATCCCGATCCAGAAGAAAACGGGGAAAGCACTGGTGGTGGCTATGAGTAAAATCTTTGATGATAGCCAACCGATAAATTTTCAGAGCGATAAAGGTTCGGAATTCGTTAATCGGACCTTCTTAAAATTTCTGAAAGATCGAGGTGTGCACTTCTTTACCACCGAGAATGAAGATGTGAAGGCAGCGATAGTGGAAAGATTCAATCGAACCCTGAAAGAAAAAATGTGGCGTTATTTCACCAAGACCAATACACTGCGCTACGTCGACGTGATAGATAATTTGATCCAGAACTACAATGGTTCGTATCACAGAAGTATTCGCATGGCCCCTGTACAAGTCAACTATAGTAATCAAGAAGAGGTGTGGGATAACTTGTATAAGCCGACATACGTATCGAAAAAAGTGTATTTTACACCTGGGGATCGAGTCAGACTGGCTGAACCCAAACAACCTTTTAAAAAAGGGTATATGCCCTCGTGGACAGAAGAATTGTTTACCGTCAGTCGCATAAACCAGACCAGTCCAGTGACCTATGTGGTAAAAGATGATTCGGGAGAGGAACTACAGGGCTCGTTCTACAGAGAAGAAATACAACTAGTTGGAGACAAGCAAGTGTATCGTATCGAAACAATCTTACAAGAAAGACCCAGGCGAGGTGGTGGGAAAGAGTATTTAGTGAAGTGGTTTGGTTATCCCCATTCATTCAATAGTTGGATAGCTGACACGCAACTAGCTAGTTATGGAGACTAGTGGTGTGACTGAAGACAGGGTGGAAACTATGGGGGTGCGCCCACAACTGACAGAGGGGGAAAGAACATCGATCTGGTCATTCTTTGGACAACGTGTACCGAGGCCAGAGATTGTATTTCTGTGTCAAATGGTGGTTATATATGCCGTAATTGCCGTGTCTTTGTTCAATCTGACTCAAGGCAGCGCAGACGCACCAGACGGCAAGTTGTGGGTAGCTCTAATGAGTAGTTGTTTGGGTTATATGCTACCTAATCCTAAATTAGAAAAACGATGAGTTTCTATATAACTTTACCGAGTAATTCTGGACCAAAGGTATTTCCCAACAACCAACCCGGTCACTTTTTTGTCAAGTTGCCGCAGACCATTGATGTAACGACCCAATACGAAGTGGCCCTGGTCGAGATTCAGTTCCCCAATTCGTATTTTAATGGTTTGCCTGGTGAAATTTGGTTCCAATACTTTCCACCTAAAGGTAGTGGTATGGAACCTATAACCCTTGAATGTCCACCGGGTCCGTTCAGCAGCCCTGAAACTTTCATCGAGGAATTGAATAAGTTGTGTGTAGAAACCCAACTAGACGAGAAAGTAAACATCAAATTCGTGCTAGGTACACCTTGGAAAAAAGTCGCGATGAAGATATTTGAAAAAGGCGCCCAGGCTAAAGTTAGTGACAGATTGAAGAATATATTGGGTTTTCCCAGCTCGACTCTATCAGATGATAATGTCTTATTATACGGTAATACAGAATTAGAGATGGATAACGAAGTTAAAAATATCTATGTCTATTCCGATCTCGTAGCCGCGAGACCAGTTGGAGACGTCATGGTTCCTTTACTAAGGACTGTTCCTATATTGGACCGACTGTCACCTTCAGTGTTTCGTCTTTATGATAAGCCACATTATGTACCATTAAGTCGATTCTCCTTCGACACGGTGGAAATACTTTTAACTGACGATACGGGTAAAACACTCTCATTCAACGATAGGACTTCAGTACTAACTTTACATTTTCGAATCAGGAAGCACTCAGACCTCGAATAGACTAATATGAGTTTCTACGTGACACTGACGAGTAATGCTTCGCTACAAATATACCCCCAAAATAATGCCGGACATTTCTTTGTCAAACTACCACAAACTATTGAGCTCACCTCCCAGTACGAAGTTGGTTTGGTTGATATTCAATTTCCCAACACCTATTTTAATATTTTGAAAGATGAGGTGTGGATAAAGTACTTTCCACCTCCAGACCTAGACGAACCACCGATGACGATTACGCTGACGCCTGGTCTGTACAATCAATAGAAAAATTCATTGGTGAATTGAATAGATTGCTTTTCGAAGCTGAGAGATTTATCAATGAACTGCAATGGTTGCGTCTCGATGATGCCTTACAAGAACATAACCGAATGATGTTCTCTTATAACGATATTTCGAATAAGGCTCGTTTCCAATTATATGAACAGGGGGCTGAAGTTAGACTTAGTGACAAGTTGGCAGAAATATTACAGTTTCCCTCGACACATGTCACCGAGACTGAACCCAGTCTGTCTGGTGTGGGTGAAGTGGATTTAGACCAGGGCACAAAAAATGTCTTCGTCTATTCCGATATTGTCACATCGCGGGTGGTTGGTGATGTGATGGTACCATTACTGAGGACACTACCTGTTCTAGACAGATCTACCACCTCGGTATTTAGGATGTATGACAAGCCACATTACGTACCCCTCAGTCGATTTTCATTTGACACGATTGAACTTCTTATAACCGACGAGCAGGGGAAACCTATCCCATTTACAGGTGGAACTTCAGTAGTGACGTTACATTTTCGAACAACCAAACGGTTTGATCTGGGCTAACCATGGTTAGACACGTGCCAATCCAACGCAACCCCAAATTATACGAGGAGTATTTCTGCAATCAAGCTGGAAGTGGTCTCCCTGTTTTTGTAGGTGGTCGAAGTCAGCGAGGTCATGGAATTGGTAGTTTCTTTAGTGGTATTGGTCGCACAATTCTTCCTTGGTTGAAGACTGGTGGCAAAGCCCTATTGAGAGAAGGACTGGGGACAGGTTTGCAAGTGGCTCAAGATGCCTTAGCTGGTAGAAATGTTGGTGAGTCCTTCAAAGAACACGCCAGAGATGCTGGTCAACGACTACTCCATGGCGCAGCTCAACACATCAGCCAATCAGGTAGTGGTGTTAGGAAACGCAAACGAGCCGCCCCACCAGGTCAGCCCAGTAAAAGAATAAAACCAACAGTCAGAAAGCCATCGAGTCATAAGACACATCACCACCAAGCGGGACATTCGGATATTTTCTCATAATGGCGTTAATTCATCCCAAGTCATGTGAGTGTCTGCATTCTGGTCTGGATCTGTTTAGTGTACCTCCCACCCAGACAGCCGTAGAAGAGGGACAGTTTGTGGAGATTCATCCATTGGCCACTTTAGCTTATGGGGCACCCATCGAATTCACCATTTCTGGTGTCGGTGAAGATTACATTGATTTGTTTAATACTTTTCTGCACGTGAGAGCCAAAGTTACACTGCCCAATGGCGACGACCTACCAAACACAGCCGAAGTTGGTCCGATAAATTATTATTTGCATAGTTTGTTTTCTCAAGTAGACGTGTCCCTGAACGACACTCTTATTTCACCGAGTGAAAATTCGTATCCGTACCGGGCCTACTTGGAAGCTCTTCTGAATTACGGTGAAGAGGCCAAAAAGAGTCATCTGACGTCAGCTCTATACTATCAAGATACTCCTTTGCACATGGCAGACACAAAGGGTGAGCACAATACAGGTCTAGCCAAAAGAAGATCTTTAGCCAGCTATAGTGTGCCTCTGGATATGATGGGGCGCCTACATTCCGACATTTTCAATCAGGACCGGTACATGTTGAATGGTGTCGATATTAAAATCAAACTAACCCCATCAAAATCCGTCTTTAATTTGATTGCCACGGATGTAAGTGGTGGGTACAAAAGTGTCATTACTTACGCCGCTCTCTTGGTGAGGAAAGCTAAGTTAAATCCAGCTATCTCTCTGGCCCATGAAAAAGCCTTATTGAGATCCAATGCCAAGTATCCTTTTAAAAGGGTCGTGGTAAAGACCTTTTCTATCCCTAAAGGTATGTTTTCCCACACACAAGATAACCTTTTCCTCAGTCAGACACCGACCCGGGTGGTGATCGGATTAGTGAATGCTTCCTGCTTCAATGGCGAGCTGAATACGAACCCCTTCATATTCAATCATTATCAGTTAAACTATTTGAGTCTGATGGTAGATGGGCGTAGTGTTACAGGCAAACCCTTAACCATGAATTATACCACAGGTCAGTACATGCGAGCTTTCCATAGTACCAACTTGGCCCTTGGTCTGACCGGTAAGGATGTCGGGAATGGTATAAATTATGAAAGCTATAGTCAAGGGAATTGTCTCTATAGTTTTGATCTGACTCCTAGTATATTAGATGGAGAACAGTTTGAAATGGCGAAATCTGGCCCATTGTCAGTAGAACTAAAGTTTGACGTTATAACGACTGTACCTCTACAAGTCATCGTATACGCCGAACTCGATTCGGTCCTAGAAGTTTCCAAGACGAGACAAGTGCTAACAGATTACATAGCATAATGGATACCCAACAACTAAGACAATTACTCATGTCTGATCTGTTTGTTCGTCGCCTTCCACTAGTCAACGTATGCGCTAGAGATCATTTGCCTAGACACATTGATAGAACACAGCTAGCTGCTTTTATCGTCAATACTGACACCAGTGCTTACTCTGGTTCACATTGGATCGCCCTATATTTTAATGGTCTAGGTCAGTTTGAATATTTCGATTCGTTTGGTTTGCCACCATTACACGCCGACATTATCCATTTTATACAACGAAACTCGGACAGATCACCCGTGTACAATGCCCGTATGCTACAAGACATTAATAACACTACTTGTGGTCTGTATGCGTTGTATTTCTTATTAATGAAATGTCGTGGTTCGAGCATGTCACGTAACCTGCAACGCTTTGGACACAGACAACACGTGAACGATCGTCTCGTGTTTCGATTGGTTACTCCGTGGTTAAAAAAGACAAGTCCAGAACTGTTTAAAACTAGATAAATTCGTCGTTATAAAATGAGACGACCACTCGTGTTTTTGTTTCTACAACGATCAAGATGTCTACACCCAAGTGGTTATTCATGTCAAGACCTGATGATATGCCCAGACAACTAGACAACAGTTTGAAAGCGGTGACAGTTTCTCAAGACACAGGAACAATGACACTCCATCTATATCAATCTACCGACAGTCAAGACAAGCCTCTGAAAGACCAGACATCTTTCTACAATAATCAAGTCCCTCTGCTCCCTTTGGATCGTAAACGAAGCCATTTTTAAATGTTGTATACCAATAAAAGCCATTTGAAAATGTTATTATTTTGTTTCTCTATTTTATTATGTTTTTGTTTATGTATTTGTTATAGGTGTTTGTAGTTGAGTGGTTGTTTATTTGTTTATGGGTGTGTGTGTGTGTGTGTGTGTGTGTGTGTGTGTGTGTGTGTGTGTGTGTGTGTGTGTGTGTAGTTGTGATGACAGTATTAATCATTGGCGGTGGGTGTGTCTGTGCTGTCTCTGCACTTGTGTATATCTGTTGATACTGATAGTAGTAATGGTATGGGTTGTCTGTACTTCTGTGTCTGTATGTACAAGTGTGTGTGTGTACTTGGGTGTCTTTGTGGTTGTAGGTGTGTATTTGTGTAATTGATTATGGGTGTGTACTTGTGTACTTGTCTGTCTTTGTATTTGTGTGTATCAAGTGTGTACATGTGTGTGTGGTTGTCTTTGTGTTTGTAGGTGTGAATTTGTGTAATTGATTATGGGTATGTACTTGTGTATAGTTGTTGTTGTGAGAGTAGTAATGGTATGGTTGCCTTTGTATCTGTATGTGTGTACGTGTGTGTGTGTGTGTGTGTGTTTCGTTGTCTTTGTATTTGTGTGTATCAAGTATGTACTTGGTTGTCTTTGTGCTTGTCGCTAATATTCGTAGTAGTATTATCACTACTATTGATTCTTCCTCACTTTACCCACCACCATTGCACTATACGTACTTTCCCCTACAATTTCCTTACTTGACTACTTGACCACTACTTGACCT
Organism: Cepaea hortensis; assembly: GCA_963921405.1. NCBI lineage: Eukaryota > Metazoa > Mollusca > Gastropoda > Stylommatophora > Helicidae > Cepaea > Cepaea hortensis. The sequence goes on from OY992887.1 coordinate 80,920,980, forward strand.
CTGCTTGACCACGTCATCGATCACTTTAATCACTACCATAATCTTAGGCACATCGTCCTCTACAATTTAAGTGGTCACTCGACCACTTGACCACTACTTGACCACTGCTTGACCACTACTTGACCACTAATTTACCACCCTTTAACCATCACCATGTCACTACGACCATTTTCCCCTAAAATTTTCCTTACTTGACCACTTGACCACTCCTTGACCACTACTTGACCACTAATTTACCACTCTTTAATCATCACCATCTCATTACAATCACTTTTCCCTAAAATTTTCCTCACTTGACCACTGCTTGACCACTGCTTGACCACTAATTTACCACCCTTTAAGCATCACCATGTCACTACGACCAATTTCCCCTAAAATTTTCCTTACTTGACCACTTGACCACTCCTTGACCACTACTTGACCACTACTTGACCACTCTTTAATCATCACCATCTCATTACAATCACTTTTCCCTAAAATTTCCCTAAAATTTTCCTCACTTGACCACTGCTTGACCACTGCTTGACCACTACTTGACCACTAATTTACCACTAATTTAAACATTACCATGTCACTACGACCAATTTCCCCTAAAATTTTCCTTACTTGACCACTGCTTGACCACTGATTGACCACTAATTTACCACTCTTTAATCACCACCATATCATTACAATCACTTTTCCCTAAAGTTTCCTTACTTGACTACTTGACCCTTACTTGACCATTGCTTGACCACTGGTTGACCAGTGTGTAATTGCGAACACCTCTTATTATATTTATGACCACCCCTGTATCACTCCTACTTGATCACTAATACCCCTTACCACCATACCCATTATAACTTTATAAGATTTCCTTTGTAATCGGTGAATATACCACCCTTCACTACTATCACACTGTTCAGATGATAGTAACCACCTCTTACTTAGAGTACAACCACGACCCATCACACCCTTGTCTATCACTACGCATACTAATGTAACCAAAATAACTTTCCCCTCTTCCAGAACCAACTAAACATTTAATTACTTTTTACACCCCACCAGGCAGCGTCAAAAAACCCGTTCCCACGAAAAAATTCCCACACGCCGAAAAAAATTCCCACCAGGCACGCCGAAAAAAAATTTCACCCGCCCAAATTTCCTTCAGCCTCCAGGCTGGAGCCATATTTCCTTCATAAACACTACTAAGGAGGCTGAAAGTGGGGTCTGGAGTCCCTAGTCTACTACTCACGGGTGTAACCCATAAGTGCTCCGTTCTCCTCCTAACTCAAATCTGAGTTTGGAGACAGTGCACGAACTCCCTAGCACCGGCGAGGATCCTAAAATACTTTGGGTAGATTTTTAACACGAAATTTTGCACAGGCAGCGCCGTTAGGCTACTCTTTTTCGATTTTCAACTGCCAAGGAATATTTTTACAACAATACACATGGGCGTCCGATCTCACTACCGAGAGACCATGGGTAATTTTATTACTAGAAGTTCACGTGAAAAAAAATCCCGGTCCTCGCCGGGGCTTGAACCCGGGACCTCCAACACTCGAAGCGGACACCATACCTCGAGACCACCCAGCCCCGAAACGAAATAAACTGCAAACGATTTAGAAGCAGACCGCCTTGCGTTGATTTCGACGGTATGGGAGTCGGCCGTTGTGAAAGCAATTACAAACTACTGAACATAAATATTGTCTTGTAATTCACAAACAGCTAAAACACGCAGAGGTTAATTGCTGCTACGAGCCGAAAAAGATATGCTATTAACTAACTATAATGTATCATTCTAACAGGCTTCAAGGCTTTGCCATTACTTCTGCATGTCTGCTATTTAGACTGAAATGTTAGTTAGACTTTCTTCTACAATTTATACCTGTTATATTGTTCACAAAGCAATGGCACACTTCTGCATGTAAAGTTGTCTAGAGAATCAATCTGTTATTTAATCACAACGTCCGGCAAAGATATGTCTAACCTGCAAATATATGTCTTACCTGCAAAGATATGTCTTACCTGCAAAGATATGTCTCACCTGCAAAGATTTGTCTTACCTGTAAAGATATGTCTTACCTGTAAAGATATGTCTCACCTGCAAAGATTTCTCTTACCTGCAAAGATTTGTCTTACCTGCAAAGATATGCCTTACCTGCAACGATATGTCTTACCTGTAAAGATAGGTCTCACCTGTAAAGATATGTCTCACCTGTAAAGATATGTCTTTCCTGTAAAGATATGTATCACCTGTAAAGATATGTCTCACCTGCAAAGATGTGTCTCACCTGTAAAGATAGGTCTCACCTGGAAAGATATGTCTTATTTGCCAAGGACGCGCAACATGTATTTATATCATACGGAATTTATGGAATGGACGTAAGAGGCCAGCATTTCTGAATGGATAAGATTGCTCGTTCTTAAACATCTTGTGTTCTGGTGCCGAGGTAATGCGTCCAACCTGTACACCGGTCATTTGGACTAGCATACTGACTTCTCGTTCTTTACTTGGGAACGTAAATTACAAGTACCTCAGAAGTCAGAGTGTGTTCGCCTGATGTTAATGGATACTGGTAATAGGGCAAGCTAACCCACACGCAAACATCAGTTCTGTGCACTAGAAGGACTAAGCTTGAGTTCAAAGCAAGTGATCGTAACAACAATAAAATGGACGTAAACTGAAAGAAGTTCAAGCACACATCAAAATTTCGTTAAGTGTTTGTGCGTTCCGCTCTCTCAGGCTAAGCAGGTTATACAATAAAACGCCTTGGGAATAATTCTACCTTAATAACTTTTCTGTTCAGTTCAAATGTTCTGTCTTTCACGCACTACATAAATTCGGTAAGGTTGGCGACGTTTGAAAAGCTCTATTTATATTACAATAAATGAACGGACAAGTAAGAGGGTTGTGAATAGATATTCTAGATGACATGTAAAACCGTAGTTCCGCAGAAATGAAGCGAAACAAAAACATTTGAAATAAGTCCGCGATCCTGAAACATGTTTTTAAATAGCTAAAAGAAATCACGACTGAATAAGGGCTTGGTTTGGGCGTAAATTGACAATTTGATCTTGGCTCCTAGGTCAAACCAGTCTAAAATGGGTACCAGGGATATTCTTGCAAAGTAAAGGTGGTCAGTTTGGTACTGACCACATCATCCAGCGAGTGCCCAATTGTCTATAATAATATGGGTCTAGCACCATATGACAGTACATCACAATGCGTGTAAAAGGTTCTATTTTGTTTTTAACTTAATAACTTATTCTAGAAAACATTAACATTCATCCTTTTAAATAAATCAACGGTAAATTTTAAAATGATCAGACAATGCATTATTTCTTATAAATTTTCATAAAATCAGACGAAAATTTATTACATGTGAATTTTCAAATGATCAGACAACGCGTTATTTGTTGTCAGTTTTCAAACAATCAGATGAAACATTATTAAATGTGAATTTTTTAATAATCAGACGATACATTATATCATGTGAATTTTCAAATAATCAGACGGAACATTATTTCGGTTTAATTTGTCAATAATCAGATTGAACATGTCATGTAAATTTTCAGATAATAAAATGGAACATTATTTTATGTGTTTTCTCAAATAATTAAATGAACGCTATTTCATGTGGAGTTTCAAACAGTCAGACGGAGCATAATTTCATGTTTACTTCATGTCTACCATGTGAATTTTCAAATGATGAGACAACGCGTTATTTGTTGTCAGTTTTCAAACAATCAGATGAAATATTATTATATGTGAATTTTTAAATAATCAGACGATACATTATGTCATGTGAATTTTCAAATAATCAGACGGAACATTATTTCGGTTTAATTTGTCAATAATCAGATTGAACATGTCATGTAAATTTTCAGATAATAAAATGGAACATTATTTTATATCTTTTCTCAAATAATTAAATGAACGCTATTTCATGTGGAGTTTCAAATAGTTAGACGGAACATAATTTCATGTTTATTTCATGTCTACCACGTCCCATGCTATGCAACACATGACGGTGATGTTCGTCTAAGACAGTGGTTTTCAACCGGTGTGGAATATACCCCCCCCCCCACACCCCAGGGGGAATTTTAGGGTTTCCAGGGGGGAATTAAGATTATTTCAAGATCGCATTAATACAAGAACCAGTTACTTGATATTGTTTTTCCCTCTAAATTTTACGGTTCTGTACTTCTCGCCCTAATGAAATTCGTTTTATAACGTAAGTAGACCCGCAAATCATGTTTTATGTAGATGTGTAGACTTGTTCTAGTACGTGTTATTCAATTTAGCTTCCATTTTCATGTATACTGTGTAAGGGTGGGGGGGGGGGGGGGTGTGGGGATTTATAGGATGGAAGAAATTCGAAAGAGTAGGGAGTGGATGACGTTCTGAATATATGGTAAATGGGGGCAAGGGCCAAAAAAGGTTGAGAACCACTGGTCTAAGACAATCATTTTTCGTGTTTTTGTTAAGTTCAATTTGTTTTTCGCTTTCGTGTCACCTGCACTCGGCGTTGTCATTCTGTGTCGCTGACATACCCAGCCTTGCCTGTTGTCACAATCTTCCATTTACTCGCTCCTCTCATAACATGACAAATTATAAGTGACGTTATGTTTCTCCTTTTCTCGTCTGCTGCCGCCCGTCATCTCCCATTTGAGCATAGACACTCTATCAGCTCACACCACCCTCTTTGTTTAGTTGGTTAGTTGCATATCCTTTACAGAACGCCGTAGTCAATCCCAGCATCTTTTTTTTTTGGGGGGGGGGTGGGGTGGAAATGGGGGGTGGGTTGTGATTTTTTAACAAGTTTATGCTCAGTAGTTTGCGATGGCTTTCTAAACGACTGGCACTCATACCATTATATGGAAACCAACACAAGGCGGTCAACTTCCAAATCTCATGCAGCTGTGTTTCATACGTGGTATGCGGGATTACGAATTGCGTCCAAAACCTCTTCGCCACAGAGTGGGCATCCTCTCTGCAGACATGACCATGATTGGTTGGATGTTACAACTGAACTTTCCTAGCGGACGAAGTAGCCAGTCTCGCGCCAACCTTACTTGGTCGTCTCCTACGACATGCATGGTGGCCTGCGGCGTTACTATCCTTTACTTCCCTTACAGACCACGGTTACACTGGGACGCTTTTGTTTTGTCCTCATATGATTACACATGATTCTGTTGTGAATGTGACTCATGCTGGACTCTTGCATCGGTTCTACAATCAGTGTAATCTTCTTATTCTTCTCCTAGTTGTTGTTGTTGTTGTTGTTGTTCTTCTTCTTCTTCTTCTTCTTCTTCTTCTTCTTCTTCTTCTTCTTTTTCTTCTTCTTCTTCTTCTTCTTCTTCTTCTTCTTCTTCTTCTTCTTCTTCTTCTTCTTCTTCTTCTTCTTCTTCTGCCTCTTGTTATTGTTATTGTTGTTTTTCTTCTGCTTCATTTTATTGATCTTGTTGCTGTTCTTCTGCTTCTTCCTCTTCGTGCAGTCCTTCTCCTTGTTCTTGCTCTTCTTCTTTTTGTTCTTCTTTTGTTCTTCTTCTTGTTCTTCTTCTACCTCTGATCTTCCAATGAAGCAAAGTCTCTCAACCAACTCACTTCAAACTCCTGTATAGACTTGTTCATTAGCCATTTCCTTTCTAATGTTGCTCCGAACTTCTTATTTTTAGCAATTTCGTATGTTAGTTGTTGATGTGGTTTTGTAGCCAAACATGATCACAAATGCCAGAAGGCATCATCTATACGAAGAATATTAAAGTAACAACACTTGACCGTCAACACAGAACAGAACAGAACTAAAGACTCGGGCGAGCTTACGTTTTAACAATCGCATAACAATTTTAATTACACAAAAACATTCATTTAATGCCTTGTCTCCCAGAGGAACAACTCCATTCGCTTCTGGCTTAAATGTATGGCTCGGTGGTACATAAAATTCTAGTAACACGGGTATCATCCATGACACCGTTACTGACCAAGCGATCGTTATATTGCTACATTGCTAGCGCTACATCAAGTGCTTGTCCAGTAAATTATGAATTGTTTTTACTTTTTCTCGTTTCATTTTGTATCATCATCATGTGCCATGCCGTTAAGCATGGGGCGGTCATGTTTCGATAACTTAAATGATAAAGCATGATATTTATAGGCATCTCTAGAGAAGATTGATTGACACTGCTTTCCTTATTAGCCATGATCATAATGGACTATGACCAAAAAGAGATCCTATGCCCACCGTCGTGAAATTGGAGACCATAACCTACAACTATCTGTCGGCTGCTCTACTACTTCGTCCTCCACATGCACCTATAGCTTCATGTAACCCTGATCTGTGGGGGGGGGGGGATAAACGGGTACTCCACCATGGCCAAGGGTGTCTTGTGAGCTAGCGAAAGGAAAGCGACACCTTACTTCTCCTTTGATAGGGGTACCGATATCCCGCCACCATATTTTGTATACATATAAAAACTCAATAACCACTACATGAAAACCACTGTTTATTGCCTTCATCGACCTCACAAAGGCATTTGATTTGGTCAGACGTGAGGGTCTTTTCAAAGCACTAAAGAAGATGAAAAGAAAGGCTGCCCACCAACTCTTCCGTCCATTGTGGAATCGTTCCACACAGGCATGAAGGGTATAATCAAGTTTGATGGTGCAACTTCAGAAGAGTTTGAAATCAAGAGTGGAGTGAAGCAAGGTTGTGTACTAGCTCCCACCCTCTTTGGAATATACTTTTCACTTCTACTGAAATATGCCTTTCGTGATCAGGATGGTGGTATATACATTCACTCACGCTCAGATGGCGGCTTCTACAATGCTCAGAGATTGAAAGCTAAGACCAAAATTAGGAGGGTACTAATCAGAGAGTTGCTTTTTTGCGGATGATGCTGCAATTACGACACACTCTAAGGAAGAATTACAACATCTACTATCTGCATTCTCCAATGCTTGTTCTGAATTTGGTTTAACAATTAACAAAAAGAAGACACAGATTATGTCACAAGGTGCACATGGGGTACCCTCAATCTTTATTGACGACGCCGAACTGGAGATTGTAGACCATTTTACATATCTAGGATCAGAGGTAAATAGCAAATTATCCCTAGATCAGGAAATCAACATCAGGATTGGTAAGGCAGCAACAACAATGAACATGTTAGCAAAAAGTGTCTGGGAGAACAGGAAGCTTACTGCCAAAACAATAGTCCTCGTCTACCAAGCCTGTGTCCTTAGTACTCTTCTTTATGGCAGTGAAACCTGGACAACTTACTCACACCAAGAAGAACATTTAAACAGCTTTCATATGCGAAGAATACTTGGTATTAAGTAGCAAGACAAAATCACAAATACTGAAGTATTGGAAAGATCAGGTTGTGTGACGGTTTATTCCATGCTCAGTCTTCGTAGACTTAGATGGATAGGACATGTTTGGAGGTTGGATGAAGGTAGAATACCAGAGGACATCTTTTTTGGTGAATTACAGATGGGTAGGAGATCTCAGAGTCGGCCTCTACTACGATACAAAGATGTGTGTAAGCGGGACATGATTGATACAGGCATTGATAATGCACATTGGGAGCAAGTCGCCGCTGAACGTGTTGCATGGAGGGCAACTATCAGAAATGGAATAAACACAAAAGAGAAAATGATTGCAGATAAAACACACACAGAGCGTGAGAGACGTAAGATGGTGCACACTGGTGGAAATGACCATGTTTTCACATGCATCCACTGTGGACAAACATTTGCAGCACGAATTGGCCTTATCTGCCACACACGCCACCGCCATGGGTCGTAGTTATTAAGCCTTTTTGAAGCACAGTGTACCAAACTATTGTCTGTCAAGACGGAAAGGTGCCAATGTAATGTAAAAACTTATTGCCGTTTTTGATTACACAATAAAATTAATATCATATTTATTTGATAATCCGTCGTTGCATATGTTTATTGCATAGCATTATCATCATCACATTCACATCACCATCGTCCACATCATCATGGGGTATGTCAAGAGGCGGGGACGGTCATGGTTGCCGATCTGACACGATCGCAAAAGTCGTTGATTCGATCTGTGTTCTTGTCCCAGTTGTGCCATGAATTCGATTTATCCTGGCATTTATCTCTTTGCCTTCCCTTTGCTCCTGCCCCATGAATTTTGCCAGTTGCCACTAAGTTTTCATTTTTATTTCTCCCCATACAGTTACCTAAATATGCGGACTGTCTCTTCTGTATCTAAGTCCTCTAAGAAGCTTTCTCTCTCTCTCCTCTGTGTATGTGTGTGTGTGTGTGTGTGTGCGCGCCCCCTTCGTGTGTGTGTGTGTGTATGTGTGTGTATGTCTCTCTCCTCCTTGCCCTACTGAGGGTCATTTACATTATAGGTATATAGGTATAAATAAAGATATAAAAAGATAGTTATATGCTGCTATTTTATTTAGACAATCAAACCGATTACGCCACAGAGATATTTCTCTAGAAGGTGACTCTTGAAGCACAAGTAGCGTTAGTTGACTGTCTGAACGTGTATTTTAATTGGAATTCTGGGCACTAGGATGCCTGTGTAGTCCTCAATATCCAGCTCTTGAGGTGTGACGCCAACAAGCTCAGCAGATCTTAAAATGTGCACAAGAGCAATTTTCAGCTCCATTATGGCCAGTCGCATTCCGATACAGCTGCGAGGACCAAACCCAAACGGGAGATAGGTGATGGGGTTTATGTTAGCTTTGTTTTCAGTCAGAAATCGTTCGGGTCTGAAGGAATCTGGGTCCTCAAAGAACTCCGGGTCTCTGCCTATATTGCTTAATGGAATTATAATCCCTGTGTTTGCTGGGATCTGCACACCCTTGAAGGTAATGTCACGCTCGGCTAGTCTGGATATGAGATGAACTGGGGGATACATCCTCAACGTTTCGCTTATTGCTGCTTCCGTATACTTCAACTTGTTGCATTTATCGTAGTCTGGCTCTTCACTATCACCCAGTACATTTACCATTTCCTTTCTAATGTTTCTCTGAACTTCTGGATTTTTAGCAATTTCGTAAGTCAGGTACTGTAGGGTGGTTGATGTGGTATCGTAGCCAGCAATGATGAAGATAATTCCTTGAGCAGCTATTTCTTCAGCGGTTAATTTCTTTTCACCTATAAATTCATCAGTATCATCAGCTTCTGCTTCTAAAAGGAGCTGCAGAAAGTCCATGCTTTTCTGCTGTTCTGGGTGAGCTTTTCTTTCCTGGATAAGTGCGACAAGACTCTTTTCAAAGAACTTCACGTCTTTTCCCTTGAAGAAACCGACACCGAGAATCTGGAAGAGCGATGCAAATATCGGAAACGACCCGGCCAAGCCCAACGTAATCTGAAGTGATTTTTCAAATGTTAACATACTTTTCGCATGTTGTATGAAGGGGCCTTCGTAATTCTGCTGGGAGTTGGTATCCAACCCAAAGGCGGTTCCGCAAATAACATCAAGAGTGAAGGCACTAAACACCTTCTTGGCTTCAAGGGGACTTCCGCTTGCAGCTAATTGTTTCACCTTCTCTCCCAGTCTCTTTGCGGTTAAGTTCATATAGTGCGTTAGCAGTTTCAGTTTCCCACTGCTAAACGTTGGAGACATAATGCGACGGATGCGTTTCCAATCAGCGCCATCTTCAAAGAACAACCCCTTCTTAATGATCCGTTGTTGCAGCTTTCCTTCTCCCACGAGAAATCTATCCGTGAAATTGCTAAAGTCTTTCACAAAGATATGTTTGAGAATGTCGGGGTCGGTGACCACCACAACTGGCGCTCGGAAGAAGTAGATGCCGAAGATGCGTCCATAGTCCTTTTGCCATTTTGCAATCGCAGCCCGGGTACCAATACGGTCATTGAACATATCTGGCGTGTTTCCCACAAATGTGTAGGGAGAGGGTCCACTGACTCCCAATTTCTTCCATGTCTGAAATGGTAGATTGCCATACCTGCAAATAAAAATATTGACAAAACGTGTTAGCGTAAAAATATAACAAAGTTAACTTCTGTTTCGTTTCTTTTTTCGGGGGAAGTACGTCACGACTCTCTAATTCGGAGGTTAGTTTGTCCGTGATTCCGGCATGTATTTATGTAAAATTATACGTCCTCTGAAGACTCCATTCCTTGTCATTGGTGTTAGGAAAGCATTCTTACATGTTACATAGAACCAGTTCTGACACATGGTTGTGACTTCTGGACAGTTCGTAAACAAGTGAAAATATCCCCAGGACCTCTAAAGATGTGGTTTTATACAAGAATGCTGAAAGTTTCATGGACAGCCAAAGTGAGACTAAAGCACAAAAATATCTTATCATAAACATCAGAAAGAAGCATTCCTTGTTTTTTGGACGCATTATGAGAAGACAAACAAAAATGGAACATGCTGTGACAACTGGAAAGATCTGTGTAAAGACAGATAGAGGAAGACTGCGAAAGAATATTCTTGAAAGTCTTGTTTCCTGGCACAGAAGAATTGGTACATGCAGTTGGAGATCGCAATTTGTGGAGAACCATGATCGTCAACGCCATTCGGCAAAGCACTTGATGATGTTGAAGTGATGATCATGAGGGTGATGATGATGACAAATTCCATTCAAGATAACTAGGCATTCGGCCAGTGTGTAGAATTGTTCACTTACTATTTTACCAGATGCGGCCAGTCGGTAGGGAATTAGATGATGACGATACTGTGATGGTGATGATGATGATGATCATAATGATTATGATGATGATGATGATGATGGTGGTGGTGGTGGTGGTGGTGGTGGTGGTGGTGGTGATGATGATGATGTTGATGTTGATGATGATGACGATGATGATAGTGATGATGATGATGATGATGATGATGATGATGATGATGATGATGATGATGATGATGATGATGATGATGATGATGATGATGATGATGATGATGATGATGATGATGGTGATGATGACAAATTCCATCCAAGATACTGAGGCAATCGATCAGTGGGTGGAATGTTTCACTTATTTTACCAGACACGACCTTACTCGGGTAAGGGTAATGGTATAATCGACATCGAAAACCCGTCGGCTGTTCTCAAGCTCAATCCACCACCTGCTTAATTGTTTCACGTTACTCTGGTTGGGGTAGGAAATGTGTGCGGGTAGGAGGTACACAGGTACTCAACCTTGCCCAAGGGTGACCCATAGACTAGCGGAAGTAAAGAGTGCCCTTATATTTCCTGTGCTAGGTTGTACCCCTGCTCCGCAACCCAGAACCACACTGACAGGAAAACGAAATCGTGCTACTGCTAGGAGCTGATCCTAGGCCAATGTTTTGGTAAGCAAGGTCATCAAGCACTATGACACTTTGGATCTTGACATGCGATATTCTGTATTTTAAGTAGCTAGAAATCAATAATTCTTTGATAAACAACGCACAAGTTTTGGTAAGCAAGGTCATCAAGCACTACGACACTTTGGATCCTGACATGCGATATTCTGGATTTTAAGTAGCTAGAAATCAATAATTCTTTGATAAACAACGCACTGCCTTAGACAGAAAGAAAGAAAGAAAGAAAGAAAGAAAGAAAGAAAGAAAGAAAGAAAGAAAGAAAGAAAGAAAGAAAGAAAGAAAGAAAGAAAAGACAGACAGACAGACAGACAGACAGACAGACAGACAGACAGACAGACAGACAGACAGACAGACAGACAGAAACTATTTGCTCTGCCTTGCCAAAACACCTGTTTTCACGCGAGGTGAACCATTGAAACATTGGCAGGTTTATTATGATCTTATGACTGCATAAGTTGTTATTCCTGTGCCAACATGAAAACAACTCTTGATGTCACGTCCCAACTAGCGTCTATGTAGCCTATATGGGGTTCAAGTGTGAGAAACAAAGAGATGATGGATGCGTTACACATATTCACATTTCGCTTTACATCTAGGAATCTAGGCTACTGCAAAACTGCAATATGAATACTTGTACTGCAACAGTGAAAACTACATTAGCCTACAGGCTAATGGCCGAACTATGTCCCACATGACAACATGAACTATAGCATATTTCTATTACCAGCGTCTGCGTTAAACTGCTCTACGCGGTTATAGTTTAAAGGCCAAAGGATCGAAATATTTTACTAGGGTTAATCCTGTATGGCTGGGACTCTTTCCGCCGGGCGATTGCCGAAAAAAAAAGTTAATTGCATATCCTTTACAGGAAGTCGCAGTCAACCCTAGAATTTTTAGCTGTTTGTGATTTCTTGGCAAGCTTATGTCCAGCAGTCTGTTGGTGCTCTTTGAACGATCGGCACTCACACAATTGTATGAAAACTCTCAAAACACAAACTCCGTAGCTCCAGCGACGACCACCAGGTGTTCCAGAGAAAACTGCATTCATGAACCGAGTGACGGAGTTGGGAAACGAACTCGCAACCTTCTGTGTGTGTGAGACAAGCGACTTAACCACTTTGTTTGTGTGCATACATTCGATATTATAGACAAGTAAAGGACTTCGTATTTGAGGATGTGTGCTGCCTTCAATTGAGTTTGTTTTGGAATTTTTTTTACCAGTCCTGAAGTTATAGTATGTGATAAGCTAGGGCCGTCACATTTTGTGGGCCTGAGTGCATAAAAGAATAAGTGGGCAGGCTTTCCCTCACTTAGCCGATGACTAACGCAGACGTGAAACTTTTCGTCTGTACACGCTCAGAAAATCCTCAGCGTAACCTCCTAACGATTACACCAATATGCCCACTTGTGGACCACACTACACATTTTCTGGAGGTCACTTTAATGTCGAGCCATTGAACATCATACGAACACTGTTTTTTTCTTGTGGCTTGGTCATAAATTGAAGAATATAGAATGTGTTGAGGTGCCTTGGGGCAACTGAAACAGTACATATATACATTCAAATGTATTAACTTACATTCATAGAAGTCAAGGAAAGAATTTATGATTATTAGAAACACTAGACAAGATAAAGATTGACTGGTGTGGTTGCCATCAGGGGATTTGAAACTGTCGACTCCAAATGACGACCGCGTCTCGCTATAAGAACGCAAGTACTTTGAAGCTTGGCCAAATTGACACACCTAAAGGATATCATAATATGAGACATGGGGGATGGTTTCTGAAAATACTGGAAGAAAATGACAAGAGAAAAGAGGACGTCCTAGGAAAACCTACATCACATGAGCATGCAAGAACGTCGGGGCAAGAACTCATGCTGAGCAGATGAGCGTTCCTGAGAATAGGAGGCAGTAGAGAGAAGAGATAGGACCACTTCAACACAAAGTTCAACCCTGACACCGGTTAGTTACCCATCAAAGTTAACTTTTCGATCAGAAAGTAATGGCAATTTACCGAAAGTAAATAGCCTAGAAAGTCAACCTGGGGTTGGGGTTGATTATAAAGTCCTTTAAAGGACATGCAACATACCTGGCAAGGAGATGGACGCCCTAGAGAGGACACGCAACATACCCGGCAAGGAGATGTATGTCCTGAAAAGGACATACAACATACCTGGCAAGGAGATTGACGCCCTGAAGAGGACATGCAACATACCTGGCAAGGAGATGAATGTTCTTAAATGGACAAGCAACATACCTGGCAAGGAGGTGAATGTTCTGAAATGGACACGCAACATACCTGGCAAGGAGGTGAATGTTCTGAAATGGACACGCAACATACCTGGCAAGGAGATGGACGCCCACAAGCAAATCTTCTTTTGCTCAGGCCTACACAGGTTGTTGATCATGCCTGCATTACTGTATCCTTATGACATGCGTTGTCGTTCAGTTTATTTGGTTTGATTTGTCCTGTTTAATCCTTTTAGGTGATAGCTCGAAGGCATAGTGAGTATAACCGAGATAAGAACACAGAGCTTTACCACGACTGCTTTGAACTTAAGCGTAGTTCACATTCGTGCTACCATTTCTAGTGCACTGACCTTTGACAGGTGTTTGTCTTTTAAGGATGATGTGGAGGCTTTGATGGTGAAGGTTGGTAGGGGACTTAATGCATTGAGGGCTATGACAGCGACCGGGATAGATCAGAGAATGCTGTAAGGCTCTTTCAGCAGTTAATAATTTCTGTCATTGAGTATGGTTTGGGGCTGCTGACAGTATCAAAGCTGACAGTATCAAAGAGCCAGCTTGAAAGGCTGGAGCGCATACAGAATGCTGCCATGCGGTTAATCCTGGGGTGCACAAAGAACACACCAATTATATGCATGAGGCATATCCTGGTGCTACCAACAATGAAGGATAGGCATAGGGTCCTTCAGGCCAAATGGTACCTGAGAGTTGCCGCAGACAGGGATCACCCGCTGCATGCAACAATGGATATGGTTAAGGGTCATAGACTAAGACGAGGCAGGTCCTGGATGGCACAGGCAGAACTTTCTATAAGTCAGGTGTGTGATCTAGAGACCATCAATCGTGAAAGGGAGTGGGTTGAAGTTCCGGAAGACATGACGGACTGGCACAATGTAATAATAACAATGTGTCGTGAGTGCAGAGAATGGGTAGCGGGACGCACTGAGTTTGAAGTGCAACAGCTGATCCAGAGCAACACACATCAAGGTGACATAGTCATCTATACCGATGGGTCAGTGGTGAGAAACAGGAGTAGTGGCTGGGGCTTTATTGCAAATGCTAATGGGCGAGTCTTGAAAAAGGAGAGTCTGGCATATGAGACTACGGCCTCCAGCATGAGAATGGAGGTGGAGGCAGTAACAACAGCATTCCGGTGGCTAGAGGAGACTACTGCAACACACGTTGTATTCATTACGGATTCAAAGAGTATGCTTAGCAAGGTGGAGAAAGGAATGTTTCATGTGGAAAGGCTCTCGTCGCTTCAGAGGTCACAGATTGTGAGAATTGTATGGATATTTTGTCCTGGCCATGCGGGTGTACGGGGGGGAATGAACAGGCTGATAGGCTAGCAGGGAAGGCACCTCTTGGTGGAATTTTGCCTATGGAGAATGGGGAGGTGGTCGTGCGCTTGTGGGACCAGGTGGAGAAGGCGGAGGAACAGATTGAGAACCCATATGTGGGAAAAATGAGATTGCGGGGGATCGGCAGGGGTTCTGAAGAATCTCAAAACTGAGAGGGAAGACCAGGAGAACTTTTAATCAGATAGCGGTGGGAACGATTAGTAGTATGACTCTTCGCAGGTTGTTGAACGAGGGAACGGAGCACGTATGGGAATGTCCTGAGTGCAGTGATGTCGGTTCTTAACTCAACTCAACTCAACTTCTAGTGCACTGCACTGATTTGTAAGTGTGGATTAGCTTTTCCCTATGACCTTGTTCCTCGCCATCAGGCAAACCCACTCCGACTTAAGAGGTACTTGTAATTTACGTCCCTAAGTCAAGGGCAAGAAGTCAACATGTTTGTCCAACTAACCGATGAAGGGGCTGAACCCTCTACTTCGTTATCAGCATACCGGAAGTTTAAAAGTGAACGTTCTTATCCATTCGGCCATGCCGATCTGACAGGACTCTGGTGATCGTCTGAGATGGCGAAACATGGCCGCCTACGCTTATCGGTATGGCATATGACGATGATAATAAAGAGTATTTCGAAGCTTTCAATTCCATTGTTACAGAACAATATTGTTTAGATACGGTGGGTCAAGAAGCATTTTTAAAATATTGATATTTCACAAGAAATGAACATCGAAGAAATTGGCTCATAGACAGCATTGGGACTCTGAAGCGAAAATACTTTGGCGGTTCCGTACGTAGACAGTAGATTGAATCGCTGCTGGGGTCTTTTATACATAGAGTCACCTTCATTTTCGTTTCGGGGTACGCGGGAGTTGAGGGAAATGAACGAGCTGCTAATCTTGCTGGCTCTACATCCTCTATAGATGGCCAGCCCTTGGATCATGTCGATGTTATTAACGGAGAAGTAAGGTGCCTCCTTCCCTCCGCTAGCCTACGGGACTCCCTTGGGCAAGGTGGAGTACCCGTTTATTCCCCCCCCCCCCAACAGGGTAACGTGAAGCCATGGGAGCAGGTGGTGGAATGGACTTGGGAGCGGCCGACAGATAGTTGTTGGTTATGGTTTCAAGTCAGTGACGGTGGGCAGAGGATCTCTCAGTAGAGACAATGGCTACGGTCATCCGATCAGTATGGTCACTGCCAGGAAGGAAGAATGGTAGACTTCCCTCCTTATTGATTCCCGGGCAGAGGAGGCTCGTCAGCCTTGGTTGGTATCTCTTCTAAGAGAGGGAACTCTAAATCTCAAACCTCCGCTGCTTTGCGGGTATACTCATATGGGAAAGGCCTCGGGAGTAAACCCTGAGGACAAATCCGGAGATGGAGTCCCTAAGGCAGTTCTATGTTGTAAACAACATAGTTCTGGCAACTCCTGCGACGGCACCGATGCCAAGTTGCATTGGCTACTGCCTTTCCCTTGGTCAACATCGGCGACATGGAGAGGGGGAACTCGCTACTGGGCAACAGCTGGTTCTCCGATTTCCATTGCCCAGGCTTGTGCCCTGAAGAGGTCACTTCAGCACCGCGTAAAGCGGTGACACAACACGGGAAGCAGCATTTCGTATTCCCAAAGATCTCCTTTACGGAGAACTAGTCACAGAAAAGAGGCCAACCGGAAGACCCCAAATGCGATATAGGGATGTGTGTAAACAAGATATGAAAACCATTGGAATAGATCCAGACACGTGGGAGAGAGTTGCAACAGACAGATGCTCCTGGAGAAGAGATGTACGAAACGGACTGGTGCTCTTTGAGCGCAATCTGATCTAACAAGCTGAGGATAGGCGGCACAGGCTCAAAGCGCAGTCACTTACAAATTGCCTTGTCTTACAGATGTGGAAACTGTGACAGGGATTGTCACTCTCGCATTGGACTATACAGTCACCAGCGGTGCTGCCAGGCACCTCCCAAGCGGCACAACTCTATAGTCCTTCAGGACTGAAAGAGGCCTACAACTATTACCGCCCTTAGAGAGTTGTCGAGAGCGGAGGACTTTGACTTGACGCCAAACGAATCCACATCGTTGGCCAGAATGAGAGACTTGGAAGTTAGAATTAGCACGGCCAGATACGAGAGGCACACCAGGAGAATAAGGGGCCTCGTCAACCAATACAGAAATAGAACTATCATTAGCTGGAATGTGAGTTCTGGTCACATTGAGGCGTGTATACGGCCTGACGGCGAGAAGCACGCTTTGACGATGGCCATGAGAGAAAGGTTTATCCTAAACCGGGCACTCAGAGGGCGACCGTGGTCGAAGACAGACCGTTCGAGACTCGCTCGTTGTGTGCAATGGCGGCGTTGGTGTCGCAGCCATCTGTATGTAGGCGTGAATGAGAATGACGAGGGTAAGTTAATAAGTAAGTCACAAATGGCTGTAGAAAAATAACTAAATATGATAACTTGAAACCAGTTTATTTGTATACATATATTGTCCCTTTATTTCTCAACATAATTTCCACCAACATTGATGCACTTATCCCATCGTTTTATATGTCATGCCAAACCGGCTGCATAGAACCGCGTGCTCTGTTTTCTAAACCACGTTTTCACTTCACATTCAACTTCGGCGTCATTCGTGACATGTCTCCCGCCAAGGTGGGTTTCCTGTTTATGCTGACAAATGTTTGTCCCGTAAAGCGGCGCATAGCTGGGTAGAAAACGTTACGAGGGCGAGTCAATAAGTAAGTCACACAGTTATGTGGGATGGCCGGTAAATGAAAACAAAGCACGCAGTTCTATGCAGCCGGTTTGGGAGGACTGATAAAACGATGGGATAAGTGCATCAATGTTGGTGGAATTTATGTTGAGAAATAAAGGGGCAATATATGTATAAAAATAAACTGGTTTCAAATTGTTATCGTGTGTAGTTACTTTTCTACAGCTATTTGTGACTTACTTATTAACTTACCCTCATAGATTGATACTTGAGAATAAATGTGAATTCAAAGACAACATATATTGTGAAAACTGTTCATCGTCCTGTTAAAATACTTACAATCGTGTCACTCGAGCTCGTAAAATGGAAGGTGTGGAAAATAGTTCAAAACTAACAGTCTTAACAGCCACTTACTTAATGACACCAACATTTTGTGCTAATATAATATCGTGGCTTAATCAACCATTTGATTACAAGATGAGTCAGTCCGTTGATAATAAGCAATCGACTCAGGCCACCGACACTCGGTAAGAAATTCTGTATCCAGCCATTCACAACAATACTATATTGAGCCAGGACAACTTGGGAAAATACCCTGTTAATCCAGCTAACAACACGAACACTAATAATACCATGTTCAAGCCCACGTATCGTGGAAAATGCAAAGAATACCATGGACAGACAGAAAAATCAACGAACATGTCCTTCAAGAAACAAATGAAGATTGTAAACTGATTAGAGTCATTAGACGTAGACAGTCAAATATTTTTGGGCATGTTATGAGAAGAAATGACTTGGAGAACTTGGTTACGACTGGCAAGATTGAAGGGACGAGACCAAGGGGAAGACCGAGAGGTAAATACCTGGATGGCTTGGCCACATGCCATGGTCGAGACAGGAACACGGAGCTGATCCACGATCCTGGTGATCGAGTGAGATGGCAGAACATGACTGCCCACATTTACCGGCATGGCACATGATGGATGGATGGACATTTCCAATGTCAAAGTGTTATTTCTGACATCTTAAAGTGGTGTTAACCACAAGCAATTGTGTACCACCAATCAGTCATTATGATATATGGCAATCTCACTGTACATCACGGTGAACTCAAATCCTGATGCATGACGGGAACTATTAGCGGCCGGACGCTGATGGATATGTTGGTGACTGGATCTGAGCACGTATGGAGTGCAAGGATGATACCCCAGCGGATAACTAATACTTTGGCCATACTAAACATGACCCTGGCTTGGATTTAACAGTAATGTTCAGCATGGTTCGTGGAATCAACTCGACGGAGATAGTCAACATGAAGTTGAGCGAATGACATTAATCACATTTTGGGAATGAAAATGAATCATGCAGAAGTTTTGGTGGAGAATCAAGAATATTTAACGCAGATTGTGGTGAGAGCGACTTCCTGCAAAGGTTTGGCGACATGGTATTTATAGTGTGTATGATCCTGTTAGGTTATTAGTGTTTTGTGTGTTTAGATATGTGTTTATTCATATGTTTATGCATGTGTTTATTTATGTGTTTATTCACGTGTTTATACGTGTGTTTATTCTTATGTTAACCCATGTATTTATTCATGTGTTTATTCGTGTCTTTATTCGTGTGTTTATTTCTGCGTTTATTCATGTTTATTCATGTCCTTATTCGTGTGTTTATTCGTGTGTTTATTCGTGTGTTTCAAGCAACTGTGATATTTCATACCCTTCCCCCACTTCCATCATAAAGGATGTGTAGTGTTCTAAGTGAATTGCATATACTTATATTCACAACGGTGGGGAGCCGTGAAAGGTTAGTGTTCACCGCAGGACCATAAGATACCGGGATCGTTCTCAGCAAACGAACTGCGAATGTTTCAAAGACCCATTGGTATATGCTGATATTACTTAACTCCTCGATCTCTTTAGAAGTGTGATCCCACAACTAGCCTTCTCCGATTGCGATCAAAAATAGCAGGCCGTGTATGCATGTTGTTATGTATGTTGTTATGCATGTTGCTATGCGTGTTGTTGTGCAAGTTGTTATATATGTTGCTATGCATGTTTTTATGTATGTTCTAATGTATGTTGTAATGTATGTTGTTATGCATGATGTTATGCATGTTGATATGTGTGTTGTTATGCACATTGTTATGTATGTTATTATGGATGTTGTTGAGCATGTTGTTATGTGTGTTGTTATGGATATTGCTTTCAAGTTGTTATGCAAGTTGCTAAGCAAGTTGTTATGCAAGTTGTGCACGTCACAAGTCCCACGGCAGTAGGAAATCACAATGACTAGGCCGCAAGGCCTTGGCAAAAATTGTTAAGTAATCAAACTTACACACTGGTAGAAAGAGCCGCTGACCTTGAAAGGAATCTGTTTAGAGGAATCAAACCTGAGACACATGCATGCCGAAACTGGACACACTGATCTGTGCGGTGTATACCTTGGTGTGACCCACTCCCCTCGAATGAAGACGATATGCCCTAGTCCAACTGACCGGTGTAGGGGTTGAATCTGCTACCTCGGCGTCAGCATACCGGAAGTGTAAGAACGAACGCTTTTATCCATTCGGCCAAGCCGACCGCCAGAATTATCAAATGTTATATGTATTCAACACTACTCTAAGTCGTTGCGGTTGCTCTAAAACTTCCAGTGCGCTCATAGTGGAGTAGAAATACTAACCACTAATACTAAACGTAAATGGGTCAAGAAAATCAACCTGAGGTTGATGGCAGCCAGCCTCCATTGTGAGACGGACATGATTGATTGATTGATTGATTGATTGGTTGATTGATTGATTGATTGATTGATTGATTGATTGATTGATTGAAATGCCCAACATAAATTTTTCTAGACCTTGAAATTCACTAGCAGGTCGTTTTACGAGCATGTGCAATCGCTAAGGGGTAGATCTGTGTGGCATCTGTAAGGTGTTGATAACTTGTAACTTCCAAAGTAACTTATACATTTAAAAGTAATTTAAGTTCAAGCAAGTCAGCAATACAACATTTAAAAATATGTTTGGTTTTTTTTAAATAAAATATTGGTGGCATAAATGCAATATTCGCTGATTCAGTGTCGAAGGATAATATATCGTCACATGTGACCTACCATTTGGACAGAAGGATGATATATCGCCATACTAGGGTCATCAGATTATTTGTTTTGTTTCGTTGCATCTTCCGCAACTTCAATGCTCAGTGAACGGTTCATTTGATTGTGTACTATGATTGATCCAAACTTACTTTTTGTTTGGCCCTGAATCAGTGAATAGAGAATATAACATTACCACTTACCAGTACAACAGAATCGCTAAAGTCACAAGCAGAATTACCCATACCGGCACACCAGCATATAAATCCATGATGTAATGCGGCCAGCTGACACAGTGAGCAAAGTATTCAAAACAATGTATCCCCTTGGTGAAATTTACATACACACGCCACTAACAATATGATGAACTGTTTATTGTGCACGACTGTATGTTTTAATTATTTCAGGTGAAGTATTATTCTCTTCATATGATATAGAACTCTACAGCATTCACCGGGCGAAATGCAGTAAAATATACCGAACAAAATATTATCAACAGTATCTTCTTTGGCTGCTCACTAATAATTAAACCGTTGGAACTTGAGATAAATTCAGTCTGTATTCTGATACCTGAATTTATTCATAAAATATCCATCCGTAAACAAATGACGCAGAACCGATAAAATAATCTCGCGTTCATCAAAGGTCTGATGCAACAGTACTTTAACGTCAAGCGAGCTCGCACTTGAAAAATAGTGAACCTTGTCCGTGCAGTTGTGCAATCTGGCATAGTGGTTCGGTTGGTTTATGCCGGCACAGTGCAACTTTGGAACTTGTGTTGAAACTACTGCTTTGAACTAGCTGCATCTGTGTTTAAAACTACTTGCTCCTGTTTTTTCTTACCAGCTTACCACAGCAATGCGACCTACTTTCCGCGTTTCCTAAAGTCATGATATCAGCCACCAGGGGTTAAAAAATAACGTATAGTTTGTATTATTTCATCAGCCAATCTCTGGTTGTAAAGTTAAAAGTTAGTTGCATATCCTTTACAGGACGTCACAGTCAACAGCACCATTTTTGCTGTTGTGATCTCTTGGCAAGTTTACGTTCAGTAGTTTGCCATTGAGTACGACGGGGATGTGTCTTGTGACCGGATCTCTTCTCCCTCTACAGAGAAGTAATCATGAGAGAGATCAAAGAGAAACCAGGAATACTAATCGGAGGTTATAATATCAACAATATACGCTATGCAGTTGACACAGTATTGGTGGCGGATAATGCAACAGACCTACAACAATTGTTCGACATTGTAGTAACAGAGAGTGCAAACAAGGGACTCTCCTTGAATATCAAGAAAACAGTAACAATGGTGATATCAACGAAAATGGTGACACCACAATGTGACATAGAAATAGAAGGGAAAATTCTTAACCAAGTGGATAATTTTAAATACCTAAGGGCATTTATAACACCAGATGGAAGATGTACAACAGAGATTAAGAGCAGAATAGGGCAGGCAAAAGCCGCATTTCAGAAAATGAAGAGTACCTTATGCAATAAGTCACTATCAATGAATGTAACAAAGAGAGTGCTTAAAAGCTATATAGAACCAGTTTTGCTGTATGGCAGCGAGCGAATCTTGAAATGTAAATGAACAAACTAGGAAGAACTTAGTAGCAACAGAGATGTTGTTTTTGAGACAAACGTTGCGAATTCCTTGGACTGCCAGAGTAACTAACAACGATTGCCTGAAAGAGACTAATGAAACTAGAACACTATATACAACAATAAGATAGAAACAAACAGCTTTCTTTGGTCATGTGATGAGAAGAGAGGCATTGGATACATCGTTACAACTGGAAAGATCGAGGAGAAGAGAGGCAGAGGCAGACCAAGAGAAATGATGCTGGAAGGATTGAGACGGTGGCATGGAGGAATATCATCAGCAGATTTGATCTAGAACATCAAAGACAGAGATATGTGGAGAGCCATGAACGCCTACGCCAGCTGGCAGGGCACTTGATGATGATGATGAATTTGCCATTGTTTTCTGAACAACCGGCAACCATACTATTTAGTAAAAATACAAATGCAAGACTGTTTGCTGCCAAATCGTCTGCATCTGTGTTTCGAACGTGGATATTTGGGATTATGAACTGCGTCCGTAACTACTTCGCCACGAAGCCGGCGGTTGTAAGGTTAGCAGGTCGAAAATCCCCCGTAAAACTGTAAACAATATTTTTGTAAAGACACAAAGTGTTAGGCAGCTTTACAAATCACATTTACAGAAAACAAAGGACGTTGCGGTGATAAACTCTCATCGGTAAACAAATACACCAAAACATAACATATACATTTTGTGTTTGCTAGCTGATGAAGACGTGTCATCGCAACGTCTTTTGCATTTCATAAATGTCTTTTGTAAAGCTGCCTTATACTTAACGTTTTTATATTGTTTACATGCCCACAGCTTTACCACAACTCAACTAATAATACTCATACTTGTAAGACAGCTTTACCACAGCTCAACTAATAATACTCATACTTGTAAGACAGCTTTACCACAACTCAACTAATAATACTCATACTTGTAAGACAGCTTTACCACAGCTCAACTAATAATACTCATACTTGTAAGACAGTTTTACCACAGCTCAACTAATAATACTCATACTTGTAAGACAGTTTTACCACAGCTCAACTAATAATACTCATACTTGTAAGACAGTTTTACCACAGCTCAACTAATAATACTCATACTTGTAAGACAGTTTTACCACAGCTCAACTAATAATACTCATACTTGTAAGACAGTTTTACCACAGCTCAACTAATAATACTCATACTTGTAAGACAGTTTTACCACAGCTCAACTAATAATACTCATACTTGTAAGACAGTTTTACCACAGCTCAACTAATAATACTCATACTTGTAAGACAGTTTTACCACAGCTCAACTAATAATACTCATACTTGTAAGACAGTTTTACCACAGCTCAACTAATAATACTCATACTTGTAAGACAGTTTTACCACAGCTCAACTAATAATACTCATACTTGTAAGACAGTTTGACTTCAGTGCATTGACGTTCAGTTGTGCTAAGTGTTATACCAAGTTGTCCCCAAGTTTGCCCAGACCACCTATACCGGCAGACAACTCTATGTCCAGCCCTTCGGGTCCAGATCCACCAAAAGTTATTCTTTCAAACCTCATCCGTCCTGCAGATGTTATGTGGCTTCATACCCAAAACACCAAATCTCCGAAGTGACTATCGTCTTCACTTCTCTGTCTCAATATTTCGCACTTTTCTGCTTGTATGTTAGTTTTGTGACTGCTGCATCATCTGTGGTTATTATATAGTAATTATCACGGAAACTAGATGCATATAATCATGAATTATATATTTTTATTCAGATGTATATTATTTTATATTTTTGAAACAAAAATTTTAACAAAAAAGATACGTTTGAATTATCGTTGATACAAACTAAGATATTGAATTATTTCTGTACTACTACTTATTATTCCTTGATAATCCAAATAGACAATTAAAATATATTTTTAACCATCTCTAGGAACTCCTGCTTCCATGCGGTTTCTAAGCATAGACATTATTGATTAAGTTACATAATTCCCACATAACCAATTAAAATAAACTGAAATTATATTCATTTAAAAATTTAAATTTTATTTATTAATCCAAAATAATATTATTAATTAACAAATGCAAAATCACTATTACTTTTCTGTATACTCATACTCATATATGACCTCAGAATTAACATTACCTATGTATCTGAGCCCCAAAAAGCGTCCCAAACTGTTGGCGGTCTACAAAACCCAGTCTACATAAGATAATGATTTCGACTTATGGCTGGGTGACCCATACTTTTGAACTTCAGCCATGGGATTTTATCACCCCATTACACCCACAGTGGTGTGCCAACGCTAAGGATCTGAATTTCTGGGAAGATTCTTTATGACGAAGCTGTTAATCCAGATGAACTTACAACCTACATCATGCTTCAGAAGTCAACAGCCACCCTTTCGTCTCTACTTCCTTCTCTATATACACTGCCAATCGTGTGTTTTTCTCTGAAATTATATTATCTTTAAACAAACATAATGGCAATGTTAAAATTGTAATTCAAGTCAGTAACGTTGAGGTAATTAGGGTAATTTTGCAAATACTTAATTTAAAAATCATTTACAAAACATTGGTTAGTAATAATTTAGAATATATTGGAAACAATTCAATTTCTCAAAGAAAATCAATTCAAATTTCAAGCTGTTAATGTTAAAGAACAAATATGTTACTAATATGTTAATTACATTGTAACTAAACCAATCACAAATTAAATGTTGGTATTCTTAATTAATGTTAACCGCGTCATCTCTTCAAGATTAGTATCTCATCTTTAACTACAATCAAAACAAAAGAATATTACTACACACTAACAAGTCTTTGACCTAATTAAAGTGATTTAACTAGTCGATCTGCTCCAGCACGACAAATGCTTTCTGTATAAGCTTAAACAACCATTAGTTCCAACAACTGATTTCTAGTAACTGCACTGAACCTATCATTTGCACATTTCTAAAATAAATTTTCACTCGAACAGTTTAACGGTAAATTAAACATTGCTGCAGTTAAATTTAAACCTCATATTAGTACCATGGACAGATAGAAAAACCAATGACCAAGTACTACAGGAGACAAATGAAAATCGTAGACTGATTAGAGAAATTAGACGAAGAGAGTCAAAATCTTTTGGACATGTTATGAGAAGAAATGGATTGGAGAACTTATTGACAACTGGCAAGATCGAGGGGAACAGACCAAGAGGAAGACCGAGAGGAAAATACATGGATGGCTTGGTCACGTGGCATGGACGAGACAGGAACACTGAGCTGATCCATGACGCTGGTGATCGAGTGAAATGGCGAGTCATGACCGCCCACGCTTTCCGGCATGGCACATGATTGATTGATTGATTAGTACGGTGATATTGTCAGCACTGTTCTTTCATGTTTTACTAACTCTTGCTTACTTTTCAGTTTACGCTGTCAGTGTTCTCAATATTTCACTGACAATAGTAGTAATACATTAACATTCCTAACATTTATGTTCCGATTTGAATGCCTTCATTCACGATCAATTATTTTGAAAACTGTCTGTTGCATCGTTATGAAATATTTCCAGCCGTCTTATATTTACCCCCACCCAAGGAATATGTCTTTGATAGGTCCAAAATCAACTTAAATCATCAAAAGCGGCGACATTCCTTTGATGTTTTTCTGAACAGCTAGTGATTTCTCGCTAACAAAATTAAGTTTACAGTAATTGGAGACCTGCAAATTCAGATGACACAAAAAGGGGTAACCGGATTCGTATGGGAGTGGGTGCAATAAAAGAACTAGCTTAAATTCGACAGGGTCGGCTGCATTGCACCGGGTTTTTATCCCATATGGCTCAGTTTTTTTCCGCAACGCGGAAAGCTTCGCACAAAACGACCCTCGGGAGTCTCCGAAAAAATGCACTCGTGAAATGAAGGACGTGGCCCGGAATCGAACATACAACCTTCGGAGCCCGAGTCAGACGGCTTGACCCTTCACCACAGAGAATCCCGAGAGGGGTGCAATGTGTAATATTAGTAAAGACAGAGAATTTACAGAGGCACGGGGTAAATAATTTGTAAATTAACAGGAAAGTAGAAGGACTATATTTCTTACCTTATTTTTCATTTCCTTCTTGTTTCTTCAGCTGATGCTGATGCTGTAATGTTTAGGGCCTGCAATTCGTCTGAATAGTTGGAGCAAAATATCCCAGTAAGTGTGTACGTAGATTAAGGTCTGCGATCTGCTCAGACCTTAATCTGTGTCGGACGATTCAAGTAGGTTGATGATTGCTCTCAGTTGCATAAAATTCAATCCATCCTTTCTCCAATAGTCCTCTTCCTCTTTCAACACATGGTCCTCACATGTTTTCCAGTAACTTTTATCAATATTTAATAGCGCGGACAGACAGACAGACAGACAGACAGACAGGTAGGTAGGTAGGTAGGTAGGTAGGTAGGTAGGTAGGTAGGCAGAAAGGTAGGTAGGTAGGTAGGCAGAAAGGTAGGTGGGTGGGTCGGTCGGTCGGTGGGTCGGTCGGTCGGTCGATGGGTCGGTCGGTGGGTCGGTGGGTCGGTGGGTTGGCCGGCAGGCAGGCAGGTAGGCAGGAGATAGATAGGTAGGTAGGTAGGTAGGTAGGTAGGTAGGTAGGTAGGTAGGTAGGTAGGTAGGTAGGTAGGTAGCCAGCCAGCCAGCCAGCCAGATAGATAGATAGGCAGGCAGACAGGCAGGCAGACAGACAGACAGACAGATCCCCGCCAGAAGCCGGGCCTTGTCAGATAGTTTATTTATATAATCACGTTTCATGAAAGAACCCCCATTTGGAGACACCTCTGTTTAACTTCGCGCTGTTTGTTTCAAAACGGAAATCACGTGAACATTTTTAAAAATGCGGGGACGTGTCTTGGTGTAGCTGTAATACTGTTAAAATGATGGACGTAATCTCTAAGTCGTAATTTATATACCGCATATAAAAAAAACTTTGAAATCTGCTGTAAAATCTCCAGAACAAAAAATTTTTTGTTGGGTGGGCATAATGATAAGGTTATATACTAAATCTCATCATTTTCCCTCAGTTGGTTACTGAGATATTGAATTTTATATTGAGGCAACAACAACAAAAAACACACTATAACCACACGATCTACAATATAATTATTATAAAGTCTCTGTTGACATCTGACTACACAGTCTATCTGGACACAACTCTGTTCATGTCGCACAATTATTCACTCTAATGTTTTAGCAAACGTCGCAAGGTCAGGATTTCGACGGGATCTATCATGGGCTATTACTTTGCCAGGATCTCCTCGCTTGGTGTTTCCCTGGGGTTTCCCTGGGTATTTTAAAGAAATTCTATGCCTCTGGGCTTCGTAGCGACGGGGTGCCAGTCGTTACGAAAGCAATGGCGAACTACTGAACGTAAACTTGTCAAGAGATCACAACTACAAAAAATTTTGGTGTTGACTGCGACGTCCTGCAAAGAATATGCAACTAACTTAACTATGTCTCTGTGTTTACTGACACCAGGTGGCCTCTTTTTTTTTTCTTTTAGGCTCTGTCAGTGCTGCAGACCTTCAAGAGTGGCAAATTGCAGACCTTCAAGAATGGCGATCTTCAATATTTCAGAAGTAATGTTACCAAGGTAGCTGCTAATCAACGAACTTATAATTCAGTTGGCACCGTTCCGTTGTTGTTATTTGTTATTTGTTTGGGTATCATCCTTTCACTCCAGGGAAGTAGATAGGTGCTCAGACCCTGCCCTACCCTCCCCAACATATGCTTCCGGCAGCTAATAGCGCCATTTCTGTGTAGGTTGACGAGGCCCCTCGGTCTCCCGATATGCTTCTTGTGTCTGGCTGTGCCAATTCTTACTCCAGTATCTTATTCTGGACAACGGTGTGGATTCACTAACGTCAAAGTCCTCCGCTCTCGTCATCTCTCTAAGGGCGTTAATAACATCGGCACAAGCGACGGACAGGCCATCTGCAGGGCATGAAGAGCCACTAAGTTTATCAGTTCGTTCATTTCCCACAAGCCCCGCATGTCCCGAAACGAAGATAAAGGTGGCAACAGACTTCCGCAGTGATTTAGTCCACTGTCTACGGACAGAATCAGCCTCCATCTTTCGGATCATGATAATTGAATTACTTAGTAAACAAACGATGGTATAATGCATTGCTGTGTACCCGGAAATAAAGTAGATTACATTGCCAAGAATGGTGGAAGATGTGAACACGAAAAGAACGCACACACATACTATGAAACAAAGAGACGTATCTATCTGGAATACCAGAAAAGAACAGAACCAGAACAACGACTGTCATTCCTGACCGGCATGGACAGGTTGTGAATAACAACGACAACAAAACTTTATTTTGAAAGGGTTAAGAATTGGGCACGCAGACCCGTCTAACATTCTGCCCTTTTTTCACTCTTTCATACATTATACCATTCACACATCATTCAAGGCTTACTGAAAACAGCAACAATATAAAAGATATGCATTATAAAGGCATGTGGAAAATGAAAAATTAATACTACACGACTCAGTAATAGTAATAACTGGTGTGGCACTTGTTATTAGCTATGTGGAATATACTGGCCTACCAAAAGGGGACTGGCTGTTATACTAGGGTTTTATTATTATTATTACTTCTATTATTAAGGGGGAAGGTAATCCGTACTGAGATAGTGTTCAAATAATTTGCGATTATATGTATAAGGATTGGTGATGTCTTTTATTTCATGTGGAAGATTGTCGCTCAAAAGCGATATAGCGGTGAGTCACCCAGAGAAAAAATGATCTTGCGGACAGTGTGATCGAACTGCAGAGCAAGTTCACCAGAACTTCATCCAGTACAGCCAGCTAAGTCGTCAATGTAGCCGAATAGATAAGTGCGCTCGTTCTTAAACTTCTGGTATGCTGACGGTAAGGTGGCGGGATAATTTCTTACCGGTCTGTTGAACTGTTAGGTGTTGACTTCTCCTTCAGAAAGCAATGGCAAACTACTGAACATAAAATTGAGAAGTAAATCAAACTGACGTAGGGGTTGATTGCGGTGTATTGCAAAGGACTTGCAGTATTGTTTTCTTTTTAAACAGCCATCTGAGAAGGGAATATGGCGAAGTAAGACGGCACTGCATTAAAAACTGTTAGAACAAAAAAAAAAGGAACTTCAAAAAGAACCTGAGATGTCGTTGTGGAGAGTGGGAAGGCATTATTCTGACTGATAGGTGAATCACCACTCAACAACTAGCTTTACAAATGTCGCCCAGCAATGGTAATGCAAATGCGGTTATAAAAACTCTCGAATTTTTTAAGATTCGCTCAAGATGGGTTTCTAGAAGTTTCACAAATGACCACCTATTGCAAAGGAAAGTAATTTCTTCAGAATTGTTGTAGCGTTTGAACATTAATGGAGAGAACTTTTTAGCTACGATCGTTACAGGTGACGAAACCTGGGCACATGATTTTGAACCTGAGACAAAAAGACAGTCAATGGAGTGGCATCATCAGCAACGACCAAGAAGACAGAAATTAAGACAATTTCTTCAGATCATGATCACTGTCTTTTGTGACATCGAAGGTGTGATTCTTGTTGATGTTATGCCAAGAGAAAAAGCAATCTATTCGCAAGATTGCATTAAGACACTGAAAAAAATCAATCAACAATTTCGCAGAGTTCAGCAGCACAAGAATGCAGCAGACTTGCTTCTCCTTTACGACAACGTGCGCTCTCATACAAGTCTAGCAACATGGGAAGCAATCAGTAAATTGCGTTGGACTGTACTACCCCATCCACCCTATAGTCCCGATTTGATACCCTCTGTTTTTCAACCATTTGATCTACTTAAAGATGCATTCCGTGGGACTAGGTCTGAAGATGATGAAGGAGTGATTCATGCGGCGAAGAAATGGCTACATGCTCACGACAAAATCTGATACGGGCAAGGGATACGTGTCCTTGTTTCCCGCTGGCATCAAGCCGTACAAGTTGATGGGGATTATGTTGAATAATACAGATGTTTACATCACACATTCATGTATATTGTGTATATATGTCATGCTTTTTGAATAAACAGCTCCTGATGAAGACGATATGGTGCATTACTTTCTGAACGTCCCTCGTGTGCGCCTAAAAGGTAACAACCGACTAACATTTTGACAAGTTATCGTATAACTGAAAGTAATAACCAACAAACAGCTGGACAAATTATACTCGGGAAAGGTAACATCTACTAACACTTAAAGTAACCGTGACATATCCTCATTAATTTCCTGTAAAAGATGAAACAAAACGTTTCTATCTGGCGAACTGTCTGGATTTCAATACATAATATTACACCTGACGTCATGGCCACAGACACAGCATATACATAAATAGTAAACAACACAGCACAAATACACCACCGATCCTAGTTAGTCTACCAACACCATTTTATTCACTCTTCTAGACCTATCTTTTCTACACTACTCTAATTTGTATCTCTTTTGCTCCACTGTATCGTCTCTGGCAGCCCTTTGTAAGAAGGGCAATTTACTCAGCTAATTGTTGGCATTATAGCAGTGGCCATGCACGTATTCATGTTCGTACTGTTGGTTTGTCAGAACTGCTTTCTCTTCCACTTTTCACACGGGGCTGTGAGAAGCATGTATTGTGATATTCACTGGTACAGGAACGGAGCATTATGGGGTGACCCTTAGCAGTAAAGTTGGAACCGCGACTAATGACTAACAAAGGCACAGACAGTCATCATTGTCATTACCCATATGTAAGCACAGATGATGAGTCATGACTTAGAGGTGATTGCGGATCACACCCACGCATTGCAGCGTGGAAAAAACACGGGCCAGGCGCGTTATCACCTTCGGCCTGTATTCGAGCGGTGACCGTGGTCTGGGTTGGTCACGTTTCGGACAGCAACCATGGCACCTACATAGTGCCGGATGTGTTAATAGTTAATTATGATTTTATAAGTGTGAGATAGAATTGTTTTACGTTTATTGTAACTCAGTTATCAGTTATCAGTTGGGGCATCTTCACTGCACTCCGGACAGGTCCATAGGTGCTCAGATCCTCCCCCCAGCGTATGCATCCGGTGGCTAATAGTGCCAGTTCTGTGTTGGTTAACGAGGCACCTCGTTTTCCCGATGTACCTCTCGTCTCTGGCCGTGTCAATTCTTATCTTTCATCCCGGACAACGATGTGGATTCACTGACGTCAAAGTCTTCTGTTCTCGACATGTTTTAAGGATGTTAATAACATCGGCACGATCCATGGGCTGGCCATCTGCAGGGGGTGCAGAGCCAGCCAGTTTATCAGCTCGTTCATTTCCCTCGACTCCCGCATGTCCCGGGACAAAGATGAAGGTGACTTTACGGACAACAGACTTCCTCAGCGACTCAGTCCACTGTCTACGTACAGATCCAGCTTCGACCTTCCGAATCATGCTCATTGAATCACTTAATACACACATTGGTATAATACTCTGATTCTAGCCATAGGATAGCCTGTGTTACTGCCATCATCTCCATCGTCACGCTGCTCGTGGGCACAGTGTGGGCACCATTGGATTCTTGGACGGTTCGGTCCGCTGAACGGGCTGTAAATGCCCATGCACTTCTCTGCTTCTTTACAACAGATCCATCTGTATAGATAAGCAATTGGGGGTTGTCTGCGTGTTCATTGATGAGCGCGTTGACCTCTGCATTGACAGTGACAGGATTCTGTTCTCTGCATCGTCTGTCGAGTGTGATAATGCAGGAGAAAGTGCACTTAAAAGCTGGAGGCACAGGCACACATTCCTTGCCGGGGTTGATACTGGTACGACTGCAGACCTGTCTGACGACATCTTCCGCCCGACCCATCCATGATTTGCCCCTCTTTAGCCTGTTGCTCTTTTCTCTGAATATATCTTCATGCAGAGGGTGCTGCTCATCCGCACTTATTTTCAAGTATGCACGAGCTCTCCAGATCTTGATCCTGTGGTTCATTGTCGGGAAGTCAAAGAGGTATCTCATCGCTACACAGCTGGTGTCTCTCGTGCAGCCCAAAATGATGCGCATGGCTTCGTTTTGTACCTTTTCAAGTCTTCTAATCTGTGTAGGGCTGACAGTGAGGATGGCCAGGGCATACTCGATGGGTGGAAGCACCAGTCCTTAGAACAGAAGTATTAGCAGTCTTTGCTCGATATTGGTAGTCGCCATGACTCTCATTGCTGACAAACATTTTCAAGCTTTCGTTATGACATAATCGACATGATCTTTGAAAGACAGGCTATGATCAAGCCTCACGCCAAGATATGTCATCGACTGGGTTCTACTCAAAATGCTCCCATCCATTCTCACTGTCGGCAGGTCTGTGTTCACAATATGGTTGTTGAGGGAGAGCCATGTAACCGATGCCTTTGCAGGGTTGACAATGACACTGGCATCCGCACACCATGAGGAAATTAGATCTAGTTCGCCCTGCATATCATTGGCAACCGCCTGTCTATCTCGATCCTGTCGATACACGAGAATGTCATCAGCAAATGACAGAATCCTACCACTCACGCCCAACTGTTGTTTAGTGATCGGCACCGTATACACGTGGAATAGTACTACTGACAGGGTGAACCCTGCGGTAATCCTGGACATATCGTTGTCGACTCAGAAGACCAACTCCCACATCTTAGCACCACCTTCCTTTGGAGAAGAACTACAGCTATCCATCGTATAAGGTGAGAGGACTCTTTCAGTCTGAGGAGGGCTTGCATCAAGTGTTCGAAGGATACTTTATTGTATGCCTCCTCTAAGTCTATGGCGGCCGCACATTTCTCTTCTCTGACCTGAAATCCTTCGTAAACATCTTGAGTAAAGACTGCCGCATTCAGCCATGACTCTTTGTTACGACTGTATCCTCCAAGTGTGGGCTGGAAGCAGACGAGTTGTTCCAAGTTACAAGCAAGTCTGTGTGCTACAATTTTCTCCAGTAGTTTGCCAGCAGTGTTCTGCATCGTAATGATTCTGTAGCCGCTTATCTTGGAATGGTCTTTGTTCAGTTTTTGCAGCGGCAGCAAGTAGCTGTGTAGCCATTCCTCTTTGATCTGACCCCTCAGGATACTGGTGTTGAATTCTCTGGCCAGTTCTTCCATGTCATCATCTGACATCACCAGTAGGTCACGATATCGGATGCCGTCTGGGCCTTGGGGGGGGGGGGGGGATTTAGGTGATTTCTTGAGCATCGCACGTATTGTCTCAGCTGTGATTATGTATTCTTCGTCTGTCCCGACCCCATCGCACAACTGAGAGAGTGTCGTTGTGGTCCTCTGTCTGGCGGGCTCGTCTTTCTGGTCAGTCTACTCTATGTAACGTGCAAGAAGGGTCTTACCTTTATCCGCATCCGACTTTGTCCATGCGAGGTCTGTGCCTTGAATGTCTGGAATACCCCTACGTTGTGCAGCACCGTTCATGCTCTTACGGAGGCCCCAGAATGTCGTAAGATATCGCTCGGAACACACCTTCTGCATAACTCGCCCCATTTCTCGGTCTTGGCCTGTTTGGCGCAGGATTTGAATAAAGTCATCGTCCTATGGACCTCAGTCTTCAGGTCCATGGTGGTTGCAACCATCTTTCTTGTCTCCTCCGGAAGGAAGTTAGTTTTCTTCTTCTGATCTTGCTTATGGCGTCTTGACCAGTGTTGTCATACGGGAAGACATTTGTCTTGTTTCCTTGACTTCTGGCTCTGCCTTTCTCGATCAGGATAACACAAGGGCGGTGTTCACTATCGTGGTATCCCGGTGTGCCCCACCGGCACCTTGGTGCGATGGTGGGCGACACCAGAGCCAAGTCAATGACGCTGTCAGAATCACCTGGTCGAGTAGCCATCCTAGTGACCTTCCCATCATTCAGACAGACTAGGGCAGCAGATGCCAGGGCGTCCTTCAGACCTTCTCCCTGTCTATTAGTGATGCTATTCCCCCATTGACTGCCAGAGGTAGTCAATGGGAGAATAGCATCACTAATAGACAGGGAGAAGATCTGCCATTGTCGAACGTAGACCTTCCCATTACGCGCATAAAAGTTCATGATTACAAGCTGCACTGGCGTCATTATTCTTAATGCCTGCACTTGCAGGGCATCACTGTTCCAGGCGGACATATCGATCTCAGACACCAGTATATTGTCGCGGACCAGAATGGCCTGTCCGAGGAGCCGCCTGTTATAGAAGCCCTGAAACCCCGCGACATTGACTGTTCCGTCGCCGAGCTGTGTTTCTTGTAAGACCACAATATCGTTTCCGTACAGTAGTTTTTCGAGAATGGGTCGGCGTTTACTAAATGATGCACAGTTCCAGTACAGTACTCGAACGTGTCCGATGGCGAATATGTCGCACTTTAACCGCTTTCTGCGTGCGCCTGCTCTTTTGACACGCTGTGTCCTTGCCGTTCGTTGTCTGGTCGTCGTGTTTGGCTTAAATATCGCCACCGGGGGCCGATGATATGTTGAAGGGAATCCGGGCGTGGGTGCAAGAACTCCGTTGTACGGTCCGAACTCCATTCCACCACGAAAAACACACTTACACTACAAACATTTACGCAAAACGACGTTCCGTTCTAAGGGACGAAAAAATGTCCCGCCATCTTACTCCAAGGTTGATTGATTGATTGATTGATTGATTGATTTAGGAACCGACATCACAGCATTCGGGGCATTCCCATAAGCGTTCCGTCCCCATCCTCAGAAGCCAGCGAAGAGTTCCAACCCCAATAGTACCAGTAGCAATCTGATTATATGTGCGTCTCGCCTTTCCTCTAAGCGTCGAGCATCGGCCAGATCCCCTCGTCACTCCTCGCTGTCGCATTCTTGTCAGACCACGGTGATCCATTTGTTCCTCTGAGGTGTACACGTGCTCCCACAAGGCCGCAACCACGTCTGCCTTATCATGCATCAATACTACACCATGTTTTGCAGAGCCAGCCAATCTCTCTACCTGTTCGTTTCCCAGCACACCAGCATGCCCCGGAGAAAAGATCCAGACTATGCTTGCCACCCGTGACTTCCGAAACGAAGCAAGCCACTCTGCACGAAGCTTGCCTCTCCTCACCCTACTCAGCATGCTTTCTGAGTCAGTTACAATCACGATGTGTGTGTGTATGTGTGTGTGTGTGTGTGTGTGTGTGTGTGTGTGTGTGTGTGTGTGTGTGTGTGTGTGTGTGTGTGTGTGTGTGTGTGTGTGTGTGTGTGTCGTATTCTCCATCCAGCGGAAAGCTGCACTGACTGCCTCCACCTCAATTCTTAAGCTAGATGTGATATAATATACCAGGCTCTCCTGCACCAAATGTCGACCATTAGCCTTTGCCAAGAACCCCTAGGCAATTCTATTACCTCTCAACGCCGAACCATCTGTGTAGATAATCACATCACCCGGGCGAGCATTATCCTGAATTAGTTGCTGGATTTCCACTTCCGTGGCCCCTGCTGGCCACTCCCTGCACTCCCGGCTCAATGTGATTATAACTCTGCACAAGTCTAACTGCTCCGCTGGCACTCTGACCCACTCCTCTCCTCGCCTATTGTTCTCCAAGGGGCACACCTGTCTGATCACCTGTCTCCCCCTGAGCCATCTATGACTTCCCTCTTATCAGTCGCTGACCCTTAACTGCGTACAGCGACTCATGCAACGGGTGATCTGTGTCAGCAGCTACTCTGAGGTATGCCTTCGCCTGCATCACCTTGAGCCTACCAGCAACAGTCGGCAAACCAAGGATGTACCGCATACACACCACTGTGGTGTCTCTGGTGCATCCCAGAGTGACCCGCATAGCTTCGTTCTGTATGCGCTCCAATCTCACCAGCTGACTCTTTGAGACAGTGAGCAGTCCTAGTCCATAATCAATCACTGAGAGGATCAAGTGCTGGTATAGTCTGAAAAGCATTCTCTGCTCTATGTCCGTTGCAGCCATAGTTTTAAGTGCGCTGAGTCCCTTTTGAGATCTTGTCACAATCGTCTCCACATGATCCTTGAAGGACAGGCTCCTGTCAAATGTGATTCCCAGATACTTCAGTTTGTTCTCTCTCTCTGTTGACGCCTCCACCATCTATCGTGAGGCTTGAAACATCAGCTCTCAAAATCCTGTTGTCCAGAGAGCACCACAAAACAGCTGCCTTTTCCGGGTGGATGACAGCACCCATTTCAGTGCACCAGTCAATCACTTTGTCTACTGTCGCCTGTAGCTCTGGGCTGTTTTCTCCCTATCTCTCCCCTGCCTATATGCAAGAATATCATCTACAAATGTTAGTATCCGTCGAACCCCTGGTGCTTCTAGGTTTGCAATTTTGCTCGTATACACGTTAAAGAGCACGGGGGAGATTGCGGATCCCTGTGGCAGTCCCGGAGTTAAAATATGTGGCTCTGAGGTCCATGCACCCAGACGGAGAGCAATCCGACGAGAGTGCAGGACGGCTGCTATCCAGTTCACCAACCAGGGATTGACCCCCTTCTCTATCAGTGCGGTCATCAAAATATCATATCGAACTCTATTGTACGCATCCTCGAGATCAAGCGCCGCCGCCATCGTTTCTTGTCTACTCTGGAAGCCCTCATAAACGTCAAAGGAAAACGTGGCTGCATTTGACCAGGTATCTTTACCTGGCCTGTAGCTCCCCAGGCCTCTTGGAAGAAGCTTTCCCCTTTCCAAAAACTCTTGCAGCTTGACAGCGACTATCTTCTTTAAAACCTTCCCAAATGTATTTTGAAGGGTGATGATCCTAAAGCCGCTAAGCTTTGAATGATCCTTGAATACTTTTGGGAGAGGGATGAGATAGCTGTGCACCCAATCCTGTGGTACTGATGCCGTCCTAATGCTCTGGTTAAAGCAGTCGGTCATCTCCTTCAGGTCTACATCGCGCAAAGCCTTCATGTGGCCATGCCTGAACCCATCAGGCCCTGGTGCCGTGTCTTTTACCTTTTTCAAAATGTGTTTAACATCTTCAACCCGTATGATGTCTTCATAAGGCATATTCTTTATGGTGCCAGGTAACTCCTCTCTAACTGCATCCCTGGTGTCCACATCATCATGATTGGCCTGCTCTAAAAATCTCTGGAGACACGCCTCCTCTTTCTCTGTATCTTTTGTCACGCGCACACCATCATCTCTATAAATTGTTCCCACTGTCATAGGCCGATCTTTTCTTTGTATTTGTCTGTGCAGTTTCCAGAACTTTCGCAGTGTTTTATCACCTCCAATGTCATTCATGAAACATTCCCATTTTGCCTTTTTGGCCTCTGCAGCACAGCGCTTGAAAACCTCCACCTTGTCTTTCTTGACATTTTCCGCCGTGTCCACTTCCTCTCGTGAGCTTCTGGGTGTCTGTCGCACTTTCCTTAGCTGCTTCACTGCAGCTCTCTTTGTTTTCCAAGCCTGGTCTACTTCTGGGATCCACCATGGGGGATGCAAAAAAGGATTTTTACCAGCCCTGTTGCATGCCCCCTGTCTGAGGCGTCCAAGAAGGCTGTCGGTCCACTCATACCGGAAGGTCTTGCGCGCTCTCCCAGCCTTAACTTTCCTGGATTTAGAGATCAGGACTGAGCATGGCATATGATCACTCCCATGGTCATTCAAAACAGTCCAATTTACATCAAGGACTGATGACTGGGA
The DNA here is from genome assembly GCA_963921405.1 of Cepaea hortensis. Classification (NCBI taxonomy): domain Eukaryota; kingdom Metazoa; phylum Mollusca; class Gastropoda; order Stylommatophora; family Helicidae; genus Cepaea; species Cepaea hortensis. The sequence goes on from OY992887.1 coordinate 80,958,912, forward strand.
GACAAGTGCCAAGTCAATAGCTGTGTCCGCATCGCCAGGCCTCATTGCCATTCTAGTCGGCCTACCATCATTTATGCAGACCACATCGGAGTCCACCATGGCATCCGCAAGGGCAATTCCCTGGTTGATATCCTTCTCTTTGTTTTCCAAGCCTGGTCTACTTCTGGGGTCCACCATGGGGAATGCAAAAAAGGATTTTTACCAGCCCTGTTGCATGCCCCCTGTCTGAGGCGTCCAAGAAGGCTGTCGGTCCACTCATACCGGAAGGTCTTGCGCGCTCTCCCAGCCTTAACTTTCCTGGATTGAGAGATCGGGACTGAGCATGGCATGTGATCACTCCCATGGTAATTCAAAACAGTCCACTTTACATCGAGGACTGATGACTGGGAGACAAGTGCCAAGTCAATAGCAGTGTCTGCATCGTCAGGTCTCATTGCCATTCTAGTCGGCCTATCATCATTTATGCAGACCACATCAGAGTCCACCTTGACATCCGCAAGGGCAATTCCCTGTTGGTTTTCTCCACTACTATCCCACTCTCTGTTCCTCGCATTGAAGTCTCCATATATGAGTAGCCTATCACCTGGTAATTCCTCCAATTCCTTAAGCCAGTCCCATTGTTCTTTTCTGACAAAACAGTCCACTGTGGCATATACATTTATGATGTTCCAACTTAGGCCACCAATCTCTATTTGTATGCCCTGGACCCCTCTTGCACTTTGATTCCACTGGATCAAGTCAAGTACCACATGCTTCACTCCTTTATTCACCAGCAGACCTTGCCCATGTTTCTTCTGCCCAGTGGGGTTTATAAAACTGACGTACCCTGGGCAATGATATTTGTCTGTATTTAACTCCTGGAGCATAAGGACATCAAAATCATATATTAGCCTCTCCAATACAGGACCTCTCTGCCTGGCGCAACGACAGTTCCAGTATCCCACTCTTACATGGTTGAGACCTAGTCTCTCCACTTTTCGTCTTGTTCTTCTGGCGCCTGCCCTCCTATTTCTATGCCTTCTTCTCACACCATTTCCTCGTTTTCTCCTCACTCTCTCTTCGCTAGCCCCTGAAGGATGTGTCAAGCGCATAGCACGTGCTCCGTAGCTCCGGCGACGATCCCCTTGTTTAAATAATACCATATACACAAAGTTTGGATATTGCAGGAAATGAGCGGTCACCCTAGTAGAGCCTGCTTGCTAGGGAAGGGGCAGTGGATGTCCCTTAGGAGTCGATACGCCTGGCGCCGCCCCGCCCGCATACCAAACGTTCCACGTTCACGACCAACTCACCCGTGGCCATTCAGTCCTCGGCACGGCGGTCCACTAATAATAAAACTAATAATAACTAATAATAAAAATCTGGAGGACTGAAGAATTACCCCATAACTGGAAAGAGTCATTATTGATACCTATCTTTAAGAAAGGAGACAAGTTCCAGTGTGAAAATTATAGAGGAATATCACTACTGTCCATAAGCTATAAGATACTATCCGCAGTACTACTAAATAGACTAAAACCATATTCAGAATACATAGGTAACTACCAGGCGGCTTTTAGACAAAACAGATCAACAATAGATTAGATATTTATCTTACGACAAATAGCCGAGAAAAATTGGGAATATAAAAGAGATCTCCATAACATTTTTGTGGATTTTAAAAAGACTTGTGATAGTGTCCATAGGAATAGTCTATGGAATTCTATGCGGGAATTTGGAATACCAAGGAAGTTAATCAACATGACCAGACTATGCATAGAAGATACTTATAATATAGTAACATATAAAGGCAGGAAATCAGACCCTTTCCAAATAACATCTGGCTTGAAACAGGGTGATGTACTTCTTCTTCTTCTTCTTCTTCTTCTTCTTCTTCTTCTTCTTCTTCTTCTTCTTCTTCTTCTTCTTCTGCGTTCATCCGGAGTTTTTTTTCCTCGGGTGTGATTGCGTTGTGCCTGTTTACAGCAGAGCTGCGTTCTTGCGCCGTTAGGCCGACACATCCGACTTCTGCGGGCATTTGTTGACCGGGTTAACCTTCCCGGGGGTGATGTACTATCGCCGCTACTCTTCAGTCTGGCTCTAGAGAAAGTTGTAAGGAGGGTAAAGGAGGAATGTGATATTGGAGGAACATCCAAGCTGCTTGGTTATGCAGATGATATAGATATTATAGGGAAAAATGAACAAAAGACATTGGAAATATTGACTCACTTAAAGGAAAAAGCCCAACAGATGGGGCTGGTTATCAACCAAGATAAGACAGAATATATGGTAATTTCAAGAGAAGGAATGGCTAAAAACTCTGGCCACATGCAAATAGATAATATGACCATTAAAAGAACGGAAACATACAAATACCTGGGTACAATCTTCAACTGCTCCAACATCATAAGGGAAGAAATACAAACTAGAATCAATTCTGGAAATAAGATATACTATGCACTACAACATCTACTGAAATCAAAGGCGCTATCTCGTAACATCAAGATCACAATATACAAAACACTGATCAGACCAGTTGTGCTATATGGCTCTGAAACCTGGAGTACAACGAAAGGAGACGAAGCCTTGCTACAAACTTTTGAGAACAAAGTTTTAAGACGCATCTTTGGACCCATTAGGGATACACAAAGTGGAGAGTGGAAAAGAAGAAGTAACAAAGACATTTATGATCTGTTTAAGTCCCCGCTAATCACTGGTATCAAGAAGGCTAATAGACTACAATGGCTGGGGCATATAGAAAGAATGGAAGATAATAGGGAAACAAAACTCGCTTACATTCAGTAAATAAATTATCGTAGACCCCGAGGTAGACCAAGAAGACGGTGGAGAGATAATATATATATACAGACCTACAAGCACTTGGAATCAACGACTGGCAAGAGAAGCTCAACGAGAGAGACGAATGGAAACGGATTGTATCTGCAGCAAAGAACCTCAATGGCTCGGAACGCTGAAGAAGAAGAGAATAAGAAGATCATACACGTCATATATCACTTGTCTACACATTGATCAATGGTGCATAAAGGATCATACAGATCATACGTCACTTGTCTACACATTGATCAATGTTACATAATGGATCATACAGATCATATATCACTTGCCTACACATTGATGAATGTTACATAATGGATCATACATATCATATATCACTTGCCTACACATTGATGAATGTTACATAAAGGATTATACAGATCATATATCACTTGGTTACACATTGCTGAATGTTACATAATGGATTATACAGATCATATATCACTTGGTAACACATTGCTGAATGTTACTTTGGAGATGATGAAGATCATGTAGGACTGACATTGCCGTAGACATCATTCCTTTCGTTGAAGAGATTCAGTACTTGGTGCAAATGTCTGTACTGATCCAGAGATGGAACTATGTGAGGTCTAATAGCCTTGATTGGTCCAAGGAAGTTACGTTATTGTAACTGCGTCGGTATAATAGAAGATGAAAACAGCGCCGTGTTATTTCTCGTTTATACATCTCACTCTGTGAAGACGTAGACAGTCAACATGCTTTGAGCACGTTATGAGGAGAAATAAACTGAAAACTAGGTGCTAACTGACACAATTGGTGGGAAACAACACGGAAAGACGAAGATATAAATACCTGGATTATTTAGTCACTTCACACAATCGGGACAAGAACACAGGCCTAGTTAAAGACTCTGGTGAACGCGAGTGATCACGTGCCAAGAGCTCTTATACTTATCGGTATGGTAAATTATGATAATGAGGGGAAGCATTCGACGAGACGACAGAGCAGCTTAGATCATGCTCTGGTTCCATCATCCTTCAGCTAGAACAATCAGTTTGTTTGTTTTTTTACATTGACATATATGACATTATGATTTGTTTAATTTGGCTGAAAAAGTTCACTTTGCTACTTCATAATATTGTCTTTAGGTATGAGTGTTGCAGCTATTTGGTGTTGTAGTTTGTCAAAGGCGTCATGATATACTTTAAGGAGAAGACCACCTAAGAGGATGAGAGAAGTGTTGGTAGAATTCTACTGTCAACCCGTCCTGTCCTGCTGCCTTGTCTTTGTTCATTTTACTGAATGCATATGTTATGTCAGCCAGTGTTAGTTCTGTGCCTTGCCTGTCTCTGTTTGTGTCTGACAACTATTTACTGTATTGTAGAAAACTGTCCTGTATCTGTGTGTCTACTATCTCTGCTGTAAATAGGTTGTGTAGTATTGATTGAATGCTTCTGTTATTTGTGCTGGTTCTGTTTGTATGTTGCCTTGCATGTATATTATTTTGCTTGTTTGTCTGCTATGCTGTACGACATATAACTTCTAACAGTTAGTCAAACAACCCACTAGAATAACAAAATAATCTGCTACACTTATAGATCACACTTATACTACATATGCTGACAACATCACAGAATGTACAGTACCTATTAATGCAATGAGTGATCACTACCCAGTATGTTGCACGTGGTCGAAGAGAGGCACCAGAACTCCGAAACACAAACATATAAGTATAAAATATAGAAATTAAATAAATGTCAATCAAGAGGTCTTTTTTACAAGACTTGCTCAACTCATCCCTGGACTATGTTTACCTGCTTCCTGACTCAGACGATGCTCTGCACAACTAGCTGAAGACCTTTCTAAGCGTATTTGATACGCATGTTCCATTTAAGGAAGTTCGTGTTAAACATCACACTAAGTCCCCGTGGATCATGCAGGAGGTAGTGGAACTTATGAGAGACCGGGACAGGGCACATAAAAATAGAGATCTAACCATGTACAGTATTCTGAGAAACAAAGTTCAATATGTTATTCGAAAGGAAAAGAAAAACTATTTTAAGAACTTAATAATAGATAAAACCAACACTAAAGATATATGGAAAGCAATTAATATCTTGACAAACAAACACAGATCATCACAATCATTACCATCAAATCGGGTTACATGTGACAAATTCAATAGATTCTTTCAGTCCGACATAAATAACTGAAGGCTGCAATACCAGATGCGCCTCATGACATATCCTTATTATAATGATTTTATAAGAGTAAATGCTATGGAGACATTCCCTCCAACATACCGCTATTGACGACCACTGAAGTATTTACTCATCTCAGTAACCTAAAAACAATAACTCATCAGGACTAGATGGAATCAGTAATCGGATCCTTCGCTACGCTGCACCAGCGATCTGCGAGTCACTAACTTTTATATACAATTAATGTCTCACCAAAGGTCACTTCCTATTAGCCTTTAAAATCGCCAAGTGTATCCCCATTTAAAAGCTGGTTCATTAGACGATCTTCATAGGTCAATGTCCATAATATCCTCACTATCCAAACCGCTAGAAAAGCACATTACAAAGCAACACTAGAGCACTTAGTTCGCCACAAACTAATAGTTGACATTCAGTCAGGATTTCAGCCAAACTATTCTTGTCATACGATCCTAACAAACATGATAGAAAACTGGCATTAAAATATTAACAACAATACTCTATGTGGAGCGGTGTTTATAGACTTTAGAAAAGCATTCGATATGATAGATCATTCTATCCTAATTTTAAATAAAAAAAAATTAGAAACAATGAAAATAAGCTTTAATATAGTGACATTAATAAAAAAATAATTTTCATTAGAAAGAAAACAAGTAGTATCACAATAAATCTATATCTCAAGCCATTACCATTAACATTGGAGTGCCTCAGGGGTCTATACTTGGCCCTCTGTTATTTGCCATTTATATAAATGATCTTCCCCTACATCTGTCGTCGTCCTGCGATCTATTTGCAGACGACTGCACAGTATATACAAACGCTATTGATTGTAATGTGCTAGAATTATCATTGCAACAGGAAATAAATAGTATAGTTAACAGGAGTCATGCAAATTAACATTTCTAAACAAAATCTATGTTAACAGCAACCAGGCAAAGACTTCACACTCTAAACTTGTAGAGAACTCTTCAGCTGCACATTGGTAGTACGCCTATAGAAAGTGTAACCGAGCACAAGGCACTGGGTCTCATCGTTGATCAAAATCAAACCTTTAACTCCCATGTTCATGCTCTCGTTAAACTAACAGCCAAAAAGTATACCAACTTGCCAAAATCAAAAATTTCCTCGACGAAAACACTAGAAAGACATTCTATACGTCCCACATACAAACACATATTGATTATTACTCCACAATCTGGGATGGATGATCCAAGTCAATAACAAAACGCCTTTATTCACTCCAGAAAAGGGCAGTGATTAAATCAATGGTTATAAGCTTACGGAGAATTCTAATCTACATGGACGTCTTCAGTCACTGCCACTTCACAAACGCCTACTTTTTTAAAAAGTCTAATCTAATTCACAAAATCCTATTTCAAAATGCTCCAAGCTACCTTTGTCCATTGTTCAAATATAACGCAAGACATAGCGAACGGCTAAATATACTTCATGTCCCTAAACCTAGGATAGACCTATATAAAACAAGCTTAGCATACGCTGCCACTCAGTTGTGCAACAATCTTCCACAAGAAATCAAATTATGATACATACAGTCGCAACCTGTTTGAACACTACCTCAGTACAGACTACATGACCCCCTAAAAGTAATAATGGTAAATTATCTCAAACGACAACTAGCTAATAAACATTCCCATATGTATGGCACGTTACACCTTCCTTGGGTATTTATCATGCCAATGGTAAACATTGCCTCAGTGAGTCATGTATTACTGATTATTTTTCATGCGTATTAATGCTCTGCCGGTCTCTCTGGCTGAGGGGTTACAACACTTTCTCCGTAATCCCGTTTATCACGCAGAGTCTCGTAGCGGGAGAGAACTGGGAGCGGTTCGACCCCCGCTGGTGACTTGCGGGATACTGAGCCGGCCGCTCAGAAAGCAATGGCAAACTACTGAGCGTAATCTTGCCAAGAAATCAACAGACAGCTGAAAGATGCTGCTGTTGACAGCGATGTCCTGTAAAGGATATGAAAAAGAAAAAAATTAATGCTCTAAGATTAGCTTCATAAGTGATGTTGAATGAAATAATGTATGAGAGGAATTAGAGAAGAAGGGCAGAATGTCAGACGGGCCTTCGTGCCCAATTCTTAACCCTTTGAAAATAAAGATTGTTCGTTCGTTCGTTCGTTCGTTCTATTTCGCTTCTTATTATGGATGCATTCATTCATTCAGTAGCATGTCCGTTGCAGAACCTCGCTCCCATAATAACCTTCCGGAAAACCTCTCGATCATAACAAGATATCCCGCGTCTGATACACCCATCTGGAGATCATCCGCCACATCCTGCACCCATCTTCTCTTTGGCCTTCCTCTTCCTCTCTTCACAGGCATATTTTTTTCCCCCGCGTTTCCTTCCTGTTTCAGGATATTTCGGTCAACACCAGCATCTTTCAGTTGCATGTTGATTCCTAGGCTAGATTACGCTCATCAGCACGCCACGACTTTCTGAGCGACCGGCTCATACTCTCATAAGTCACTGGCGCGACTCGAACCACTTCTAATTCTCGTGTGCTCAAGTCAACCACGAGAGTATTCGGGGTTAACGGAGAAAGCTGCTACCCCAGTGGTTCTCAACCTTTTTTGGCCCATTCCCCCCTTCACCATATGTTCAGAACGCCATTCCCCCCCCTTCCTATCAAAAATTTGGCCCGTTCCCCCCTTCACCGTATTTTCAGAACGTCATTCCCCCCCCCCCTCCTTTCATATTTCCTATCTAAAAATCCCCTCACCCCTACACAGTATACGTAAAGGTGGAAGGCAAATGTAATAGCATATACTAAAACAAGTCTAGACATCCACATAAAACATGATTTGTGGGTCTACTTACTTTATAAAATGAATTTTAGAAGGACGAGACATACATAACTGTAAAGTATGAAGGGAAAAACTATGTCAAGCAATCGGTTCTTGTATTAACAAGATCTCAAAATGGTCTTCATTCCCCCCCCCCCCTGGAAACCCTGAAATTCCCCCCTGGGGGGGAATTCCCCACCGGTTGAGAACCTCTGTGCTACCCCTTATTATTGTTCTCTCCATACTTTCGTGACGTTTCAGGTGACCAAAATATTTCAATTTTCTTTGTTTTATCGTCTTTAATAGCCAACATTCTTCAATATTCAGCTCTTGAAGTATGGCTGCATTTGTTCTTTTCTTTACCCAAGATATTCTTAGAATTCGTCTATAGCATTTATATTCAAAGGCATTTATGCGATGTTCAGCTTGTTTAGTCTCAGCTTGTCCAGGTCTCACAGGCGTATGTTGCAATGGGAAAGATGCATGCTCTTAAAAATCTAATTTTTTAAAGTTCTATCTGTCCCACTCCATAATTTATTCAGTTTTTTTTTAGTCTTTGAAGTGCAATTGATAGTCGTCGTTTAATTTCTTTCAATGTGTCACCGTTGTTGGAAATGAATGACCCAAAATATTCAAAATGTTCCACTACCTCCAATTTTTCCTCATTAACATATATTTCTTTCCCTATAGTAGTTTTATCTGTATGCATTATCGTTGTTTTTGCAATGTTAAGATATAAGTATAAGTTGTGATTTTCACTATTCAATTGGGTTGAGGCTATTAACGCATGTTGAGAATGTGATCTCTCATGCCTCTTCCTTGTCTAAATCCAGCTTGAACCACGTTAATTTCTTCTTCCATTTCCTTACGGCGTCTTCCCATTATGATTTTTATCAGAATTTTACTTGCATGACTGATCAGGACAACAGTTCTATAGTTGGTGCATAATTTCAGGTTGCCCTTTTTTGGTATTGGAATGAAGATAGATCTCTTCCAATCTTTTGGCCATATATTTCTATATCTTTTTGCATAATGCGTGATAGAATTGTATGTTTTCTTCTGCTCCCGCTTTAATTAGTTCAGCTGGTATCTCATCACATCCAGGTGATTTACCAATCTTCAGGTTCTTCATTGCCCATGCAATTTCATCTAATGAGGGATAAGTTTCTGTTTCTGCTGTCATTGGTTCATGTATCTCATTCATATCATCACTGTCACTCATATCATACATTCCACTGCAGTACTCCTTCCATCTTTCTAGAAGTTGTCTAGATTCTGTTAAGGTATTTCCCATCTTGTCACAGATAAGATTAAATTGAGGTTGCACATTTATTGTCATTAATTTCATTTCTTTGAACATTTCGTAATCTCTTCCAGTCTTAAGAATTTGCTCTATTCTGGTACAGCAAATTTATATACAATTATTTTTGTCCTTCCTTGTGTTTTTTTTTTTATTTCTCGAGTTAAAGATTTATACTTCATCCTGCTTTATCGCCGGTCTCCCTGGCCGAGGAGTTAGCAGCTTTCTCCGTAACCCCGAATACTCTCGTGGTTGACGTGAGCGCACGAGAATTGGAAGCGGTTCGAGTCGCGCCAGTGACTTATGAGAGTATGGAGCCGGTCGCTCAGAAATCAATGGCAAACTACTGAGCGTAATCTTGCCAAGAAATCAACAATCAGCTGAAAGATGCTGGTGTTGACAGTGATGTCCTGTAAAGGATATACAAAACATTTAAAACTGCTGTTATCGGATTCACCTCCTTTCTGTTTCAATTCCCTTCGTTGTTTTATTAATTCTGATATGAATTCCCCCCCCCCACCCCCCCCCCATGTTGCATGGTAGTAAGCGGTCGGGAATTTATTTCTCGAAACAAATCTAAATTTGATTAACGAAGGCACAAACTGAACAAACAATAGATTGCATGATTTATTGCCTGGCATATTTCGCTGCATCTCGTCTAAACTTTTCGGCAAACGGAGGGCTGTGCCATCAACGTTTTCCAGATCATCAAGCTGCAGTACACAAGCATACAATATTGAGACCAAGTGTACCTAACTGTCAAATGTAGGCGTGCTCATAAGTTTCATGACTGACCGTAAACATAAGATGGGGAGTAAACTACCATCAAGTGTCAAGATAGAACAATCTGAAGTCTGTGTAGGTCAAGATTGGTCTCCAGGAAGTCCCTACCTCTCCATTCATGAGAATTTACAAAAGTGGACATATGACAGCATATACATGAAGGTTGTGAAACAAGAACTATCAGATGTTCTGTGTGAGGACAAGAGTCACAGCTTCAGTAAAATGGTAGACATATCTGGGGTAGCATCATTCAAGAAATGACAGAACACAGCAACTCAGAATCAAGAATGGTTGGGAAGAGTTGTAAGGAATCAGTAAAACATGAAATGTGTTGTCAAATGTCAGACAATGTGTCTTTTGTGATTGATATAAACAATAAACTATCTATGAGAGTTATGTTTCCATTGTGTAGAGACTTTAACTATATACTATTTAATAGATATTGTATGACATTGGTTTTGTTCCCTGTATACATGTATATACTGTGTTCGTCAGGAATGAGGCACTGGAACCTCGTGCCCCGGGCAGATTGGGCCCGTTAGCTATTACAGTGGCCAATCTAGGAGATGGAAAACTTCGATTATAAACCCCCAAGTTTAAGGTGCACCAACGTGCCGAGGACTGAATGGCTACGGGTGAGTTGATCGTGAACGTGGAACGTCTGGTATGCGAGCTGGGCGACGCCAGGCGTATGGACTCCTGAGGGACATCCCTTGCCCTTCCCTAGTAAGCAGGTAATGCTAGGGTTACCGGTTATTTCCTGCAATATCCAAACTTTGCTAATGGATTTAATTAAACGCGGGAATCGTCGCCGCAACTACGGAGCACGTGCTCTGCGCTTGACACATCTTTCAGAGGCTAGCGAAGAGAGAGTGAGGGGGAAAAGGCGAAGAAATGGTGTGAGAAGAAGGCATAAAGATAGGAGGGCAGGCGCCAGGAGAACAAGACGAAAAGTGGAGAGACTAGGTTTCAACTATGTAAGAGTGGGATACTGGAACTGTCGTAGTGCCAGGAAGAGAGGTCCTGTATTGGAGAGGCTAATATATGATTTTGATGTCCTTATGCTCCAGGAGTTAAATACAGACAAATATCATTGCCCAGGGTACGTCAGTTTTATAAACCCCACTGGGCAGAAGAAACATGGGCAAGGTCTGCTGGTGAATAAAGGAGTGAAGCATGTGGTACTTGACTTGATCCAGTGGAATCAAAGTGCAAGAGGGGTCCAGGGTATACAAATAGAGATTGGTGGCCTAAGTTGGAACATCATAAATGTATATGCCACAGTGGACTGTTTTGTCAGAAAAGAACAATGGGACTGGCTTAAGGAATTGGAGGAATTACCAGGTGATAGGCTACTCATATATGGAGACTTCAATGCGAGGAACAGAGAGTGGGATAGTAGTGGAGAAAACCAACAGGGAATTGCCCTTGCGGATGTCAAGGTGGACTCTGATGTGGTCTGCATAAATGATGATAGGCCGACTAGAATGGCAATGAGACCTGACGATGCAGACACTGCTATTGACTTGGCACTTGTCTCCCAGTCATCAGTCCTCGATGTAAAGTGGACTGTTTTGAATTACCATGGGAGTGATCACATGCCATGCTCAGTCCCGATCTCTCAATCCAGGAAAGTTAATGCTGGGAGAGCGCGCAAGACCTTCCGGTATGAGTGGACCGACAGCCTTCTTGGACGCCTCAGACAGGGGGCATGCAACAGGACTATTAAAACTCCTTTTTTGCATCCCCCATGGTGGACCCCAGAAGGATACAATGCTTGGAAAGCAAAGAGAGTTGCAGTGAAGCAGCTAAGGAAAGTGCGACAGACACCTCGAAGTGCACGAGAGGAAATGGGCACAGCGGAAAATGACAAGAAAGACAAGGTGGAGGCTTTCAAGCGATGTGCTGCAGAGGCCAAGAACATAAAATGGGAATGTTTTATGAAAGAGATTGGTGGTGATAAAACACTGCAAAGATTATGGAAACTGCACAGACAAATGCAAAGAAAAGTTCGGCCTATGACAGTGGGAACAATTTATAAAGAGGATAGTGTACGCGTAACAACAGACAAAGAGAAGGGGGGGGGGGCGTTTCTCCAGAGATGTTTAGAGCAGACCAATCATAATCATGCGGATACCAGGGATGCAGTTAGAGAGGAATTATCTGGCACAATGGAGAATATGCATTATGAAGACATCATACGTGTTGAAGACGTTAAATATATTTTGAAAAAGGCAAAAGACACGGTACCAGGGATACATGAAGGTTTTGAGCGATGTAGACCTGAAGGAAATGATCGACTGCTTTAATCAAAGCATTAGGACAGCATTAGTACCGTAGGCTTGGTTACATTGCTATCTCATTCCTCTCCCAAAACCATTCAAGGATCATTCAAAGCTTGGCGGCTTTAGGATCATCACCCTTCAAAATACATTTGGGAAGGTTTTAGAGAAGATAGTCGCTGTTAAGCTGCAGGATTTTTGGAAAGGGGAAAGCTTCTTCCAAGAGGCCTGGGGAGCTACAGGCCAGGAAATGATACCTGGTCAAATGCAGCCACTTTTGCCTTTGACGTTTATGAGGGGCTCCAGAGTAGACAGGAAACGATGGCGGCAGTCGTGATCTTGAGGAAGCGTACAGTAGAGTTCGCTATGATATTTTGATGACCGCGCTGATGGAGAAGGAGGATCAATCCCTGGTTGGTGAACTGGATAGTCGCTGTCCTGCATTCTCGTCAGGTTGCTCTCCGTCTGGGTGCATGGACCTCAGAGCCACATATTTAACCCCGGGACTGCCACGCGGATCTGCAATCTCACCTGTGCTCTTTAATGTGTATACGAGCAAGATTGCAAACCTAGAAGCACCAGGGGTTGGAAGGATACTAACGTTTGCAGATGATGTTCTTGTATATCTTCTTCTTCTTCTTTGCGTTCATCCGGAGTGTTTTTTCAGATGTGATTGCGGTGTGTCTGTTATGCGCCCTTGGGCCGAAACCCGTAGGCCAACACAACCGGCTTTAGCGTGCTTTTTTGACCAGGTAGCATTCCTGGGAGACTCACTTTTTTTCCGGTACCGTCCACAACCCAGCTGGCCAAGTGGGAACGGTCAAAGACAACGGTCGTCCCTCAAAGGAAGGCAGGGACAGTCCATAGCATTTTTTGCCATCCTGGGTGGCTTCCATAATTGCAGAGCCGACACATAACGCTCTGGTGCTGGGCTCACCGAGGGAATCGTCACGTCCTGCTCATGGCTGATTTAATTCCTCACTTCAATATATTGGGCATTTCGTTCGCCCCGGGGCGTTCCCGCACAAACCAGACAGTCCTGCAGACGGTATCCACTCAGCGATTTTCGGACATGTGCTTGTCCTTGTGCCCGTCAGAGCTGTTCCAGGCACGGCGGACATTCGGAAAACTACCTAGTCAGAGCTGTTCCGAACAAGAGCGGCATTCGGAAACTAGCTAGTCAGAGCTGTTCCTAGCACGAGAGATATTCGGACGAGAGACATTGTGGGGTGTGGATTTTAATTTATGAGAATATTATGTTAAGCTGTCTAGGGGATTTTATTGATTCTCTGGTCACTTGTTAGAATGCAGGGTGATCATGAATATTTACCACAAACCACAGGAGAAAACAATTCAATCCTTGAAACAATGGCATCTGTGTGTAGGTTTCCCTTCCCACTTCATCACCCTTTAAATTTACTATAGTGCTAGAAGGATATTGATTGCTCACAACATATAAACAACCACTGGTGAACACCACATTTACTTGATGTACACAACAAATTTTGGACAAACAGTTCAAGTATTAAATCAAGATCTGCAGTTACATATATATCTGTAATGAACACTATGCATTTTCAGACAGGCATGGGAATGATTTGCATTATCACAACATAGTACCCAGTGTCCCAAGAAAAAAGAAGGTTATTACAACAACACAACAACCACAAATTTGGGTCTATTCCTGGACCCACCTTACATAATTAAGGCAAATCATGATATAAGTACATAGGACCCAACATATAAAACAGTTGTTTCTGACACTACAATTCTCATATTTAAAAATAATGAGATGGTGTCAAAATACTATATATATCATAACCATAACATAACCACCATTATACTAATTACCTTATACCTGGTATAGAAAAAGACAACACATATAAAAAGCAATGGCTACTCAATTAAACTAATTAATAGAGTCCTTTATCTCCTGGTGTGCGGTTAAGTGTTCATATCTTCTGTAGATTAGATCCTATTCCCATTATCTGGGTACCGAAATAATGTACTAAGTTATGTTCCTAATATTTATCCACTGGTAATTGGCTGGTGCAAATCATACTCTATAATCCAAGAATAGAAATTACACACAATCACATATCCCTCCGAGGGTTAGAATTTTCGACTACTCTGTTGCAGTAGGTTCAGTGTCTTTTTGTGAAATTTGGGTTGTGTCACACCACTCCTTGGGGTGAGAGGAAACTGATGTCACACCTTACTAACGGGAAGTGATCTGCCTGGGACTAGGTAACCTCTGTCTACGTTACCCCAGCGGTCTCTGAATACCTATCTCACTTCAGCTACCCAAGGGATACTACACTCCACACATCGTCCTGACTGCATGACTCAACACTCAACTCTGGCATCTATATGGAAACAAAAATTTTTATTGTACAAATGAGGGTGATTATGGTGGGGATGATGACGATGAGATAGGCCTATTAACCGATAGAACAGTCCAGACAGCAAGCCTGGGAGTAGCTTAAGGGTGGAGCAGTCATCACTGGAAAGGCTTCGAGTAGACGCTACAGGTCATCTTGCTACTAGATCTCACCAGATGTAGATAGTCTTCCATCCAGCTCTCATCTTCGCCCATATGAAAAGATAATGGTTGGTCGACCTGGACTAGTTCCGGAAAACCTACTCCGTGATGCTCCAAATGAGTGTTCCGCACAGATGACGAAATGTTCAAGATCTTGCAGGAGGCCACAATACGAACACGGAGTTGCCCTCTCTTATAGAGTTCCAGAGAGTGTCAAAAATATGAGAGCAACTTCTCAGGTGATGATGTGGAATGTTGGTGCTGGAGATACAGTCTCTAGACTCCAGCGGATTCATAGGCCAAAATGGCCTGGCACTCAAAGTCAATACAATCTGGTTCTAGCTGGTAGTGGATCTGTCACTAGTTCTGATACAAGGCACAATCACTCCATAAAGGTACTTGCCGTGAGTGTAGTCGGTCAGCAGATATCATAGACATAGTAAACATACTTGGTAATGACGACGGCCAAGGGTTAGTCGGACTCAACCTCCAGTGTAGTAAACTCTGGTGACACATCCATGGTAGGATTCATAGTAGGGTTCTTGGTCCGCTAATCACACTTGCCTGGTTCCAATCACTGGACCCGTCACCATCTGATAAGACTTCACTCACGAAGGTAGACCTGTGGAAAACAACACTCAGTGAAAGTATCTAGAACCAAGCTTACCATGAGCGAGTTCACTCTCACCACCTTCCTCAGCCATATGGACGCTTCCCAGGCGAGTCCTGGCCCTTTCATATGCCACTCACAGGTGCTAGAGAAGAACTGGGTCTATGACCTGACAGGCTGCTAAGTGTCCCGCTTCATCTTCCCCGGACTGGAGTATAGCTTGGGCCAAGGTGGCTGGTCACTCGTCACTG
The DNA here is from genome assembly GCA_963921405.1 of Cepaea hortensis. Taxonomy (NCBI): domain Eukaryota; kingdom Metazoa; phylum Mollusca; class Gastropoda; order Stylommatophora; family Helicidae; genus Cepaea; species Cepaea hortensis. The sequence continues at coordinate 80,974,487 of OY992887.1, forward strand.
AGGTGTCGGCCTACTCTGCAAAACTTGTACATGACATATAGGGTTAGTGAATCATTAGTAATGGTAGGCAGAATGGCCCTGAAGTAGGGCCGGTGATGAGCATCTGGACCCCTTCCTGGCTCACGACAATCTCCCTGGTTCACGTCCATATTACCAGATAGTGCAGATATAGTACCGTGCCTCAGGTACACAATCCAAATCCAATAGTAGATACATGGTCTTAATAATTCTCCATGTAGCAGAGATCCACACCCCGTTCTCCCCTCCCTCATCAAGGGCTGGAGCATTTAGAACGGTGTCACTGCCCTTATAGAACAGCCCTGTCCCGTCGGTCAATTCTCACACATTGTCTACCTCTCCGGAATCCACTATATATTAAGCTGGCATTCCATTGAGGGACACTATCTATAAGACAGATTAGAGGAAAGCTAAGAAGAACAGCCAGTGGTCGCCCCACCAAGTGACAAAAACTTTCGACTCAAGTCACGACCTTGAAACGACCTCCGATATTTCTACATATCTTCGCACTACATTCGCCTCGCCGAGCTGCGTCGATCGAGCCCGCACATGTCCTGGTATAGGCGACGTCCTACACTACTTCCGGTTTCCTCCTCGTGATGTCAGTCCACATCGACGACGTTCGATTTCAGGAAGCTGGTTCATGTGTGAACTCAAATTAAAGCTCTCGTTATCCTGAATCAATTTAACCCAACCTACAGTAGCTTGTGAATAACCCCAGCACCGCTAACACAATAAATATCCCTGTATTACACTGCTAGCAAATACACGCTTCAACAGGTTTTGACTTCAGACCACGCCAGTAGTCTGTTCACACATGCCCCACTTTCCCGCGCCACGGTTAGTACACCGCCTAGCACTATCGGGTCACCGAGTACCAAAGGTAAATAAACTAAAGGGTACACATACCTTCAGATTGCTAAACACAGTTTCATACTGGAGTAGCTGTAACTCAGCAGGACTAGACGTCGGATTTCTTTGACAACCTTGAGACATCGATCGCCCCAGCTCTCCCTAATGAAAACACACTGTGCACAAAAGCGTCTGTCCACGAGCCCTGACAGCCAGCAACTGTTCTTTGTCCGCCCGGCCTTATGCACTGCGCATGCGCCAAAACCATGCGCTGTCAGCCGGTGAGTCATGTTCACCCGTCCTAGGTTTTTGGAATCATCTCGAACGCCAGCCAAAGGGCGGTAATTTTCCAGAGAACCGGGTAGGGTAATAGTAGGGTTGTCTGCCTTATACCGCAAGGCCGAATCAAACGGCGTCTATCTCGTGACAGGTTGGTCTCACATTCCGGAATTTGCATCTCTGCAGAAGGTACTTTCCCATCTCACCGTACACGGTGCCAAGTAGACGGCCATTCAGCTGCTCTGCTTCTAATACCAGAATCCTAATGTTCACAAAGATGTTACACCCACCAAGTCGCGAGTCTATAACCCATGGCATTTAGGTTGACATTGGACCAGCAAGGAATTAGTCGTTGTTATCTTGTCCAGTGTAGAAACTTATATGACTGAGAGGCATCTCATGGTAGTATCTGTGACTAGGGCCACAATTGATCTATACCTACATATATCCAAAGATGAATAAATCCAGCACAGTAACAGGGTTGCAAACAATTAGATGATTCCTCTTGTTTTGCAGATGTAGAGGCATTTAGTTGCTTTCATGTGGTCTTTTAATGGTGTTTAGGTCTGAGATCTGCAGTTGATCTGGCTTATTTCAGGTGTTTCAGATTTTGGAACCTTGAGGTAATCTGGTGTAGTTATGGTTTTCAGTTGGTACCTTGGTTGTATTGGCTTATTTGATTTCAGTGTCTCTTCCCATTTGTTTGAGTTGGTGTTCATAGCTAGAACTTGGTGTTGAGTGGCTGAACCTTTATGTTTGACTGTTGCAGCTGTGAGACGTTCTTTCGAAGACTTATCCATTGTTGGATATTAACTTGGTAATCCAACCAACAGTTGAAGGTTACTCACTGTTGTTAGTTTTATTAAACTTGTAGTAGGATTGTCCCATAGTTTCACTGATTTTTCTGAGTGACGAGGCTTCAGGTGGTACTTCTCAGAAGTAAAGCAGACGATACACTGTTGTCAGTTACTCTGTTGATCTTCATCTTTGTAGATTATTAGATTCAGAAGTCCATCCTGGATATTCCTACTAAAATAGGACTTAATCACTCACCCAGTCAGTTGTATTCAAATTTGTCTGTTGCTCGCTATGGAGCTAATGAGTGCAGCAGTAAACATGGTTGTGTTGGCCCAGACTTTGCTTTAGGACAGGTTGTCCTTTATTTTTGACTGGCTGATGACCCAGTTTCCAGTTGATAAGGTGGCAACGCAGTCCCACCAAGTCCACCACTCGCTGCAGAAAGGGGATGACAAAGAATACAACCGAGCATTAACCTACTGTGATGTGTTTACATTTCACACACAATTACAAACAAAAAAGGGGAAGGCGATAGGAGTAGGTTTCCCAGTTCCCTGTCCCTCGTCGTTTGTTGTAGAGCTTTTCTAGCTCTGATAGTGATTGAGATATCTTTTCACTCTATGTTTTGTTCTGCGATTGTTAATGGGAACTTTTTTTATGAGTGAAGCCATTCTGTCCATCCAACATGTTGATATTGTATCTCTCATTCTTGAAGAGAATAGATTATACTTAATGTCTGTGGTTTTTAATGCCACGTCTTCCTTCCGGCACTATAATCAGCATTAGGTCAAGGCTTTTCAACATTGTCTTCTTAATTACTGACATACACAGGTTTCATACTTCATCTCAAGTTTCCACAGTAAGGAGTAACAATTAGGACATAGAAAAGTTCTCATAACAGAGAAAACAAACATACATTTCTCTGATATTAAGAACATGATAATCATTCATAATAATTAATCATAATGATGATGCAAGGAGCCTATGTTTTTAGATTTTCTCAGGGGTTAATCCATAACTAAAACATACATTGTTCCCCCCCCCCCTCACTGCTTACAACAGTATAAGGATAGTGACCGCTGTGATATATTTTGTCAATTACTGCTATTATTCGGAGTGTATTTATTAGAATAACTTATGCCGCCTGGTCCAGTCCTCTGAATATTGCAAGCAATTTATGCACATCAATCTTCGCTTCTGTTCCTACTACAGGGAGGTGATGCGGATTGAAGGCACATCCTATCCGAACATTCAGTTATATCAAGCGTTTACTGTCTTTTGTTCTTGAATTTATATTCTCAAACATGGCAATTGCCTAGCACTATTTTATGAAATTATTATATGTTCATCACTCATGTGGAGTGGTTACTAATCTGTTAACAAAAGGATTGTACTAAAATTTAGCACTATAGTACTAAGTTACAGATTAGAATGTGGCAAAGCATTTTATCCCCTGACTAAGAGTCAGGAATATGCGTAATCATTTGTATGTCCCCGCATGGATAAAACAAGTTCAGAAATATCCTTAACAGTGAATTTACACTACATAGGATATTTGAAAGTGGCAGACACCAGTTCTCTACTATGAAGTATGTAATCAAGAGTCTGTTCTCACATTGAGAAATTGTTTCTTTGAAAATGTTCTTTAGAGTTCAATCTCTACAGTACATAGATTATTTGCAGATTTCTAAGCATAGATAGTGAGATATAGTTCACCATGCATAGAAGTTATTATTCATAGGAATATGAAATTGACAGAAACGAGTTTTCTTCTTTGAAGTATGAATCAGGAGTCTGTTCCTAAATTGAGAAGAGTTTCTGACATGAGAGTTGATACTCTATAGTACACATAATATTTATAGATTATAAGCACTATTAGTTAGATATAGGTTCATAATGCCTATAAAAGGTTTTAACATGGGGATTTGAAATTGTAACATATAGGAAAAATTACAGCGTGGCACCCACATGTGCTTCAGTACTAAAAATCAAATCAGACTCTAGTTTACAAGAACTGTTGAATTATCATTCTAACTAATTCTTAATTAAACATACTGGTATATGTAATACATAAATACGTGAATAAATCTTAATAATGGTGATTTTTAACATACCAATGGCTTGCAGAGAATGATATATTTTTAAGGCAAAAATGCCTTCCCCACATGGGAAAAAAAAAACCGACGTTTTTCTCCTTTGTCTCCACTGACCAAAATGGACACTGTAGTGCCTTTGTTTGAAATCTAGCCGGTCTTGGCCAGGTACGTGGACCAAAATAAGGCCAAAATTTAATTAATGTCAATTAAATTTGGCTGTGCTACTTTTCCTTTCTCCTACATTACGTAACAGTAGTTGTAAGGGATTGTTATTTTTAAGGGAGTCAATGCTAGGAAAGGGTAAGGACGTTTTAATATGCCACAGACATTCGGACGAGACATTTCACTCGGACGTAAATGTGTAGTGCCAATTTTTAGTTTGCCACCCGTAGGACGGCACTGCCGACTTCAGCGGGCATTTTTTAATGATGTTAGCCTTCCTCGGGTTTCGAGACACGTTAGACTTTTTGTTGTGATGTCACCCACATCTCAGCTGGTCAAGATAGAACGATCATCGACATCACGGTCAACCCTCAAGGGAAGGTAGGGGCAGACCATGGGCGTTCCCTGCTATCCAAGGAGGCTTCCATAATTGCAGAGCCGGCACATATTGCTCTGAGACTGGGCTCACCCAAGGAGTTGCCACGTCCTGCTCATGGCTGCTTTAGTTCCTCACTTCCATGTGTTGGGTATCGCGCTTGCCACTGGTCGCTTAAGCATACACCAGGAACGGCAGACTGCGGGCGACATCCACTCGGTAAGCTTTTGCTTTTGACTTCGGACCACGCCAAGGATTCGCTAGCCGTGCGTTCCATTTCGTGTTATTAAGACATTTTTTTTTTCACTTTTGTCTACACTCTATGAGTTAGATACAGACAGTTTTAGTAACCATTTCATTCGACTGGGGCACTTTCTGCATTTCAGTACTCGCTCACGAGGTCGGCTACATGTGCTGCCGGCTCAGCACCTTACCTCCGTGCAGCAGTGAACGAGAAACGGCCAGGCCCTCTCATCCGGGAATCCCTCATATCTCCCAGCTGAGAGCCTTCGAACAAGTATCAGAACTGGGCATGTAGCGTGCTCAGTATCTCACCTCTATTTTTCGGTAGGTGGGTATCGGCCCGGCTCTCACATCCGAGGATTTGTGGCTTAGAGGCGTTCAGCCTAAATCCTCGACAGAGAGCCTTAGAGTATTGTCCGGACCAAGGATTTCTGCCTTTGTGCACCTGATTTAAACTTTTGACTGCTATCCTCAGTCTACCTGCAGAGCAGCAGGTTGTGTCTCTCTTAGTCTGGCCCCTATCCCATAAGCTGTCCGAAATGTAGTTTTCATCCATCGGGAAGCAGATGGGGTCAATGGCACACGCAAGTCCCCCCCCCCCCCCACCACGGCAAGGTGGAGACACATCGGGGGAGATGTTCTTGCATATAGGCGGAAGGGGGGAGGGAGATAGGGAGCAAACAGTCCAGGAGCTGCAGGTGACAGTAGACAAAGTGATTGATTGGTACACTAGAATGAGTGCTGTCATCCACCCGGAAAAGGCGGCTGTTTTGTGATGCTCTCTGGACAACAGGATTGTGAGAGATGATGTCCCAAGCCTCACGATAAATGGTAGAAGCGTCAACAGAAAACTGAAGTATCTGGAAATCACATTTGATAGGAGTCTGTCCTTCAAGGATCATGTGGAGACGGTTGTGACAAGATCTCAAAAGGGACTCAATGCACTTAAAACTATGGCTGCAATGGACACAGAGCAGAGAATGCTCTTCACACTATAACAGCACTTGATCCTCTCATTGATTGATTATGGACTAGGACTGCTCACTGTCTCAAAGGGTCAGCTGGTGAAATTAGAGCGCATACAGAACGAAGCTATGCGGGTCATTCTGGGATGCACCAGAGACACCCCAGTAGTGTGTATGCGTTACATCCTTGGTCTGCCGACTGTTGCTGGTAAGCACAAGGTGATGCAAGCGAAGGCATACCTCAGAGTAGCTGCAGATACAGATCACCCGTTGCTTGAGACGCTGGACGAAGTTAAGGGTCAGAGACCGATAAGAGGGAAATCATGGATGGCTCAGGCGGAGGATACGATCAGACACGTGTGCATCTTGGAGAACATTAGGCGGGGAGAGGAGTGGGTCAGAGTGCCAGCGGAGCCCTCAGACTTGTGCAGGGTTATAATTACATTGAGCTGGGAGTGCAGAGAGTGGCCAGCAGGGGCCACGGAAGTGGAAATCCAGCAACTAATTCAGGATAATGCTCGCCCAGGTGATGTGATTATCTACACGGATGGTTCGGTGTTGAGAGGCAGGAGAAGTGCCTGGGGATTCTGAGCAAAAGCTAATGGTCGACGTTTTGGTGCAGGAGAGTCTGGCGTATGATACCACGACATCTAGCTTAAGAATGGAGGTGGAGGCGGTCAGTGCAGCTTTCCGCTGGATGGAGAACACGATACATACACACATCGTGATTGTAACTGACTCAGAAAGCAATCTAAGGAGGGTGAGGACAGGCAGGCTTCGCAAAGAGTGGCTTGCTACACTTCGGAGGTCACGGGTAGCAAGCATCACCTGGATCTTTTCTCCGGGGCATGCTGGTGTGCTGGGGAATGAACAGGCGGACAGATTGGCTGGCTCGGCAAAACTTGGTGTAGTATTGATGCATGACAAGGCAGACGTAGTTGGGGCCTTGTGGGAGCACGTGTACACCTCGGAGGAGCAAATGGATTACCATAGTCTGGTAAGAATGAGGCAGCGAGGTGTGACGATGGGGATCTGGCCAACACTCGGCGCTCAGAGGAAAGGCGAGACGGACATATATTCAGATTGCTACTGGAACTATTAGTGTTGGAACTCTTCGCTGGCTACTGAGGATGGGGACGGAGCGCTTATGGGAATGCCCCGATTGCTGTGATGTCTGTTCCTAAATCAATCAATCAATCCACGGAAAAAAAGATTTCTGTTGTATGTGGCCTGTAAAACAAGCCAGCAAAAAATTCAATGAGTTCTATGTTGTGATGATGCATATTATTATGGATAAAACACTGAATGTAATATGGATGTAAGAAAGAAACATGCTTTATAAATTTCCTAGGCTCTTAAAACAAAGCCAGTAATTTTACAAACACTTTAAAGATGCCTTAAATGTTTATTATAGCTATCATGCCTGTTATTAATCCTTTTAAAAGATTTATTTAAAGAAATAAGAAAAGCATCAAAAAGGTTTAATTTATATTATAAAATCATAATATTTAATAGTAATGTCCCTTGAAAACAACGTATGTTGTTATGTCCCATAGCAATATTTTAATTACATGTTTTGCTTTTTAATGTGGTTTTATTTCGTACAGAACTGTGTTTTCACAATGTGCGTTGCGTGTTTTCTTTTACAATTACAAAATACAAGACCCGCAGACGTTAAATACAGCAAGATTCTCTGTTTGTGAAATGACTGCATACTATTTATTACACTACATACATTGATTCTTCGCAGACATTAAATGCGGTTTGCATTCGTAAGTTGCATATGAATAAGAAATGTAGATATCCATTTCAAACATTAAGCTTTTATTGTCAGAAACTACAGACAAACATTTCCAGTCATATTGTGTGTTATTTCTCATGGAACAATAGGATCATTGATCTGTATTAGATTGTCCCCCTTTAGTTTACAACAATTCCGTCCTCTCAAATCCATGGATTTAGCAAGATGAAAAACATACTGGCCAATAAAAAGATGTCAATTGAAACGAGAAAAAGAGTGTTGAGTTGCTACATAGAGCATGTTCTTTTGTATGAATGTGAAACTTGGACAATGAGCAGTCAAGCTGAAAAACATCTGATGGCTGTAGAAATGTGGTTTCTAAGGAAAATTAAAAGAATACCATGGACAGGCAGAAAAACCAACGACCAAGTACTACAAGAGACAAATGAAAATCGTACATTGATTAGAGAAATTAGACGTAGACAGTCAAACTTTTTTGGACATGTTCTGAGAAGAAATGGATTGGAGAACTTAGTGACAACTGGCAAGATCGAAGGGAACAGACCAAGAGGCAGACCAAGAGGAAAATACCTGGATGGCTTGGCCACGTGGCATGGACGAGACAGGAACACTGAGATGATCCATGACTCTGGTGATCGAGTGAAATGGGGAGTCATGACCGCCCACGCTTTCTGGCATGGCACATTATTGATTGATTGGAATCCATGGACACAAATATTTCGTTAGAATGTTCCACTACACGCAAGAAAGCTTATCTTGTTTAATTAATTGTAAATACTCTTTTCACACGGAAGCCGAGCTAGAGTATTGGCTAGTTGCTCGCCTGTCGGCTCGGTGGTCATGATTTCGAATCTGCATCGGGGCGGAATTTTACAATGGATCTGGCCTCCCTGGTCATACTTGGCTGATGAAGGCTAGTCGTCGCAACGTCCTTTGTTTTCCGTCATTGTGTTCTGTAAAACTGCACTACTTCGTGTTATTTTATATTCTTTACATTTCCACAGCTTTACCGCAGACAGGCTAGGAAACATCTCATGGCAGTAGAAATGAGATCTCTGGGGGAAATGCAAAGAATACCATGGGTGGACAGAAAGGAAAAGCGAATGAGAACAGGGCTGTGCCGTGCTATAATACAGAGAGACGGTCACATGAGGCGGCACCGTAAGGTGGCTTCATAAGGGGGTGGCAATTTTACAGAAAAACATGTAAAGGCCGGCATTTCGAAGACTTGCCTCTTACTGAGAAAATATACTTCATTGTCCTGAATGAAAAAGGTCTTTCAAGAATAAATGAAAAAAACGTAAACTGAATAGAAAAATTAAATGCAAACAGTCCGGTTTTGTGTGCAAATCATGGTACGATGAGAAATAAACTTGAAAACTTTGTGACCACAGGAAACTTGCCGCGAAAAGAGGACGTGGTAACGAAGAGATATATGTCAGATGATTTAGCGCAGGGGTCACCAAACTTTTTTCACAGCGGGCCGGATAATTGACAAAATGACGAACGCGGGCCGCATACTCATTCTGAACAATACTTGCACCGGTCTCCGTGACGAAGATCTTACGGACGCTGTTCGTAATCCTGTGTACCCACGTTCGAAACACATGTGCGCGCGATTTGGCCGCAGAACGCGATGCGCAGGTTTTTTACCCTATGGTATGGGTGCTGGTCGTTCAGAAAGCAATGACAAACTACTGAACGTAAATTTGTCAAGACATGAACAACAGCAAAACATGCTGGTGTTGACTGCAAACATCCTAAAAGGATATGCAACTAACTTTAACAATACTTTCAAGCCAGAACGAAAGCTCTGTGAAAAAAAGACAAAAAAACTAAGTTAATCATGGGTGAGCGGCGTGCAATGCACAAAAAAAAACAAAGACAACCAACATATTTATTTACTTTAAAAAGTTATCAAAGAAGGCGACGTTAGCAAAGAGATAGTTATATCAGATCTTCTTCTTCTTCTTCTTCAGCGTTCCGAGCCATTGAGGTTCTTTGCTGCAAATACAATCCGTCTCCATTCGTCTCTCTGGTGGACCTTCTCTTGCCAGTCGTTGATTCCAAGTGCTTGTAGGTCTGTACATGTATTATCTCTCCACCGCCTATCAGATCTAGTGTGCACAAATCCGAATCTCAAAAACTAAGCAGCAAAAAAGGTTAGTGCTTGCTTGCTTGTGTTCGCTGACTGTGAACTCCAGTGTGAAGTCCTGTATGTCGGATGAAGACATCATGTTGTCCAACATCAGTGTGATGTCATACCGGACTGAGGTTTGCGTGAGTATCCGTTGTCCCATGTCTGGCTTATTGGTGTACAGACTGGTGATTCCTCGCCGTGCCGGTTAGTGAAATTTGTGAAACTGATATTCGGCTTTCAAGATATCATCAATGTTTCGTTTGGAATTGCTGCATCCAATCAAGAGAATTGCTTTCAAATGTTAATCAGCCAATCTCGTTCGATGTGTTGACTTCACATACTTCAGTTTTGAAAATGTTTGCTCACAGACATAAGTTGTTCCAAACACTGATGCCATACCAGCGGCAAATTTCTTCAGTTTCGGAAACTCAACATCAGGTACGCAACGGTAAAGTTCAACAAGTTTTCTTTCTCTGTGCACTATGTTCTCTCCAAGTTCTTCGCACAACTGAACTTGCCGAAATGCTGATAGTTCCAAATAAATCGGCTTTCTCAGGACACAATTCATTTGCTGCTTCCATTATACACTCTTTGATGAAGTTGCCATCAGTAAACGGCTTTCCTCGTTCTGCCATCTTATACACTATTTTGTAATTTGTCCGAGTGACCGATTCATTTTCAGCAAACTTTCTTGTGAAGAAATTTCTTTATGTTTCTAAACCACGTTTCACAGACTCACATTTCTTAGAGCGTAACTTTCAAGAAAACTTTGAATATGCTGATAGATGTTTTATTCCGTAGTTACGCCGAAGACTGTACTCTTTCAAAACAGTAACACTTTCGCTGCACATTACGCAGTTGGTTTTCTGGTCCTGTGTTTCCACAAAGAAGTACCTTACTTCCCACTCTTCATTGAAAACGTGACACTCAGCGTCCACTTTTCTTTTCTTAGTAGTCACAATGAAGGGTGAAGTACACGGGATCTGAAAATGAAAAAGACATTGAATTAGAAACATAATTAAAATCCTACTGAAACACAAGAAAAGCAGTGGACTAGGGGCCACTGGTGAAGCTACGGCTCACAAAAGGTACATATACAGTTTATAGGTACCTTTGGTAACAGAATATATGTCATAATAAAGTTTGCGAAAATATATAAATAGGCCGGCCTAAATAATCAGCCTAGAGCAGAGTTTTTCAACCGGGGTTCCGCGAGTGGCAGCCAGGGGTTCCACCGAAACAGACCTAAATCGCCTAAATGCAACATTTCTGCCCATCTGGTTAATTACATAAAGTAGGACAGACTCGCTCAGAAAGCAATGGCAAACTACTGAGCGTAATCTTGCCTAGTACATCAACAGCAGCTGAAAGATGCTGGTGTTGACTGCAACGTCCTGTAAGGGATATGCAACATAAAAAGGGGACAGACGCTTGGATAATCGCGCAGAGTTTATTGAGCAACATAAACATTTGTGTAAGGATCTGCTCCAGCAGAAAGGTTGAAAGACACCTAGAGACAGAAAGATCTAGAGACCAGCTCGATTAACACCTTGACCGGGGAATTCTTCTGAGCTGGGGGTAATATTTTCGTAATGACACGATGCTTCTATGGCATTGTTATGCTTTGTTTGCTACTTTATTGCCTCTATTCACACTTGTCGTTCACTTACCTATCTGCGAAACAAAGAAATCCTTGTTACATACCTATAAAGTGGATAACTGGCAAAAAAATGGTAAATATTTTTGTAGCATCTGACCTGCGTTGGCAGCTGGACGCATCTGGGGGAGGGAAAGATGCGTGTGTGTGTTTGTTGCCATGGAAACGTCTGAGCGACGCTACCACGAGCCAAAGAAGGGCTTGTCGTGGCGCGAAATAAGCAAACACTACAATAAACAAGACAATCTAGATACAATAATTTATAATTGAAAATAGTAAATTTAAGACACATAGCAGCCACCAGGTCTCCGCACGTGCGAAGATCTCCTATTAATCTAAACATAATGTTTACATTTAAATTGTATCACAACGTCTCGTGTGCCACAAATGTTATATCAAGCAAGTTCGAGTACCGTCGGCGGCCAGGATGAAATGACGTCACGGGCCGTAGTTTGGTGACCCCTGGTTTAGCGTAATCGAGACAAAAACCGAGACCCGGTCATAGACTGCCTAAGCGTATTAGCTTTGCACATGAAGGTGAACTTTTGTCAATAGGAGAATAAAAATTATTATTGTAGTGCGATATTATCGAGCCCACATTTGGTTAAACCTAAACATATATAGAAGTAGCAAATGTTCTGGAAATCTCAACAGAAATCTCAATCTGTCTGGAGGGGAGAGCGCGAACGCAGTCACCCTTACGAAAATGACGCACTCAAGACATCCACATTTGGGGTGATCGCAGGCGTCAACCCAATAAAAGTGCAATGGAAGGACCTCAACCTGTGCGTTTTTTTTTTTATTTTTAATGCTCCAATGTTGGGATTCCGTTCCCTCCCAAAATATCCCGTTAATTTTTCCCCAATATTTTTATTTCATACCAAAAAAAAATGTGTGTACAAGGTGTAATGTGTATATCCTTTGTTTGTGTATATCACAGAGAGTTGCCGTTTGTTTAGTGTTAAGTGATACATGTGTGAATAAAATAAATACATTTATATACACATATCATAATGTAACATTTATGGCATGACGGATGTACGCACGCATTCCTTGCATATGCTTCCTTTCCACCGCCTCCATCTCTCTCTCTCTCTCTCTCTCTCTCTCTCTCTCTCTCTCTCTCTCTCTCTCTTTCTTTCTCTCTTTCTCTCACTCTCCCTCCCTCCCTCTCTCTCTAGGTCTATATGTCTGTGTTTCCTCCAATCTCCTCTCTCTCTCTCTCTCTCTCTCTCTCTCTCTTTCTCTCTCTCTCTCTCTCATTTTCTCTATGTTGAGATAGCAGCAATTAATTGAATGTTGTGAGCTTAGAAAATAACCAATAAATTTCCAATCCCTTAAAATGTGGCTTCTCCATAATTACTGAGCCACATAATTTCGGAAGTGAAGGATTACATCTTCGGTGTTGTTTATTTCCCTGTCCGTTGGTTTCCATACAATGGTATAAGTTACGGTCGTTCAGAAATCAATGGCAAACTACTGAACGTAAACTTCCCAAGAAATCACAAATAGCCAAAATATACTGGGGTTGACTGCGATGTCTTGTAAAGTAAAGGATATGCAACCTGAGAACGAAAACAAGAAAAGAAAGAATTTAACACAATAGGAGTCAGTGTCTGTAAGCATCCGCATGTACTTCAAGCTGAAAGTAACCATTGTGGTTATGACACCATTGCCTGCATACTATTACTGTTAATTGTGATCTTGAACACTGTCAACTATTCTACCCTGAACTCTACAAACAGTCCGGGTACATTCACGCCACCTACGTCGGTACTCTACAAGACTGAGTGGTGGAAACTCAGGACAATCGATTCTCTGATTTTTGGCTAAGTTACAGAAAGGTACACAAAGGGACTACGAGGCCTTGTTTTTTTTTTAAACATCTCAGCTGCTAACTAAACGTCATAGTGAAGTCTGAAGACCCACACAAAACACCCCGCTAGAAGTAGAATAAGAGGAAAGCGCTCACTAAACATCTTGTTTGATGTAACAATAACAATAACGTTCTCTTTAGGAGACAGAAATTTGTTTATGGTTGCATCATCACCATATCATTAATGTGTAAGGTCACATGTGTGTATCAGTCTGTTTGTTGTATTTGCAAATGTGAATCAAAACACAGGATGTACATTGCAGATGCACACTGTTTTGTATGACATAACAGTTAAAATGAATGGTGGAGAAATGGTGGACAGTTAAAATGAATGATAGGAGCGGCTAGCCGAGTAACTAGAATGCCGCATCTTCCTTCGGGAGACCCGGGTTCGAACACCTCGGTAGGTGTGGAGTTTTTTCTGTCGAGGGCATAAAGAAAACTCTAGCCTGCACACTTCGCAGTGACTGCACTCGCCATACGGCTTTAAATCCTCAGGCTCAAGACCCCCCTGCCATACACCGCAAGTTACAATATTGACAGTAAATGATAGTTTAAATGACAGAAACGTTAAAAGGAAAATAATATATCCATATATGCCCAGAGACCTTCTCCATTGTCCCAATTCATGTCTGTACTTCTCTTTACTTTGTGTGTGTGTGCGTCGTGTGTGTGTGTGCTAAAGTCTTTCTTGAATTGTTTCTCAATTTCTTGTCACCAGTTGTATGTCTTCCTCTATTTCGATTGCTCTGAATTCCAGACATTCATATCACTTACAACAGTTTTCTTGTTGTGAATATGAATAAGGAAGACAAACAATATTATTGTAAAATTGGAAGAAGAGGTCAATTGTTTTTAAACAGCATTGATGGGGATTCAGACAGTCACGCCGGCCTCCTCGCTAGCCACTTTTCCCACCCCGACTCATCCTACAACTACTCCGCGACTCGAACCCGCCTACATTCTTAACAATGAAAACCTTTCTTACACCCACTGAACAGCCACTTCCCCATCTGGAAGAAGAGTACTGTAATCCTACCACACCCGTTCACAGAGAGATACACAAACACACACACACACACACACACACACATATATATATATATATATATTCTTCTTCTTCTTCAGCGTTCCGAGCCATTGAGGTTCTTTGCTGCAAATACAATCCGTCTCCATTCGTCTCTCTGGTGGACCTTCTCTTGCCAGTCGTTGATTCCAAGTGCTTGTAGGTCTGTACATGTATTATCTCTCCACCGCCTTCTTGGTCTACCTCGGGGTCTACGGTCATTTATTTCCTGAGTGTAAGCGAGTTTTGTTTCCCTATTATCTTCCATTCTTTCTATATGCCCCAGCCATTGTAGTCTATTAGCCTTCATGATACCAGTGATTAGCGGGGACTTAAACAGATCATAAATGTCTTTGTTACTTCTTCTTTTCCACTCTCCACTTTGTGTATCCCTAATGGGTCCAAAGATGTGTCTTAAAATTTTGTTCTCAAAGGTTTGTAACAAGACTTCGTCTCCTTTCGTTGTACTCCAGGTTTCAGAGCCATACAGCACAACTGGTCTGATCAGTGTTTTGTATATTGTGATTTTGGTGTTACGAGATAGCGCCTTTGATTTTAGTAGATGTTGTAGTGCATAGTATATCTTATTTCCAGAGTTGATTCTAGTTTGTATTTCTTCCCTTATGATGTTGGAGCAGTTGAAGATCGTACCCAGGTATTTGTATGTTTCCGTTCTTTTAATGGTCATATTATCTATTTGTATGTGGCCAGAGTTTCTAGCCATTCCGTCTCTTGAAATTACCATATATTCTGTCTTATCTTGGTTGATAACCAGCCCCATCTGTTGGGCTTTTTCCTTTAAGTGAGTCAATATTTCCAATGTCTTTTGTTCACTTTGCCCTATAATATCTATATCATCTGCATAACCAAGCAGCTTGGATGTTCCTCCAATATCACATTCCTCCTTTACCTTCCTTACAACTTTCTCTAGAGCCAGATTGAAGAGTAGCGGCGATAGTGCATCACCCTGTTTCAAGCCAGATGTTATTTGGAAGGGGTCTGATTTCCTGCCTTTATATGTTACTATATTATAAGTATCTTCCATGCATAGTCTGGTCATGTTGATTAACTTCCTTGGTATTCCAAATTCCTGCATAGCATTCCATAGACTATTCCTATGGACACTATCATAAGCCTTTTTAAAATCCACAAAAATGTTATGGAGATCTCTTTTATATTCCCAATGTTTCTCGGCTATTTGTCGTAAGATAAATATCTGATCTATTGTTGATCTGTTTTGTCTAAAACCCGCCTGGTAGTCACCTAATATGTCTTCTGAATATGGTTTTACTCTATTTAGTAATACTGCAGATAGTATCTTATAGCTTGTGGACAGTAGTGATATTCCTCTATAAGTTCCACATTGGAACTTGTCTCCTTTCTTAAAGATAGGTATCAATAATGACTCTTTCCAGTCATGGGGTAATTCTTCTGTCCTCCAGATTTTTATTATTAGTTCGTATAGCTTTAGATGTAATGCATGGCCACCTGCCTTTATAAATTCAGCAGCAATTCCATCAGTCCCAGTTGCCTTATTGTTTTTAAGTCGTGTTATTACATATAGGATTTCTTCAAATGTAGGTTCTTCAATTTGTGGTTCGCATGTTAGAACCTCTTCCTGTGAGAAAATGTTACTTGGAGCTTCACAATTTAGTAATTCAATAAAATATTCTTTCCATGTGTTGCACATTTCCTCATTGGTATTTATCATATTCCCATTTTTGTCTTTTAAACCATATGTGTTTTGTTGGTGCCCTCGTTTCATTGACTTCAGTTCTTTAAAAAATTTTCTGGATTCATTTTTCTGGTGATTAGTCTCCATATCTTTGATTATATTACTCATATATTCTCGCTTCTGCTGTCTGACTATTTTTGTAGCCTCTTTACATTCATTTCTATAATGCTCTTCCTTTTGGATGTTATTGATGTCATTTAACCATACATGTCTGGCATTCTTCTTCCTAATGACTGCTTCTTCACATTTTTGATGATTTTTATATATATATATATCACAGTGGAAGAGTTACTTCCCATACAAAGTTCCTTCATTATCACCCCCTATGCGGTGTGGTGTAGTTTTCATGTGGTGGTAGATCAGTTATATTGGAGTCTCTGTGGTGAAGTGGTCAAGCCGTTTGACGTTTGACTCGTGAGCCGAAGGTTGTGGGTTCGATTCCGGGCCGCGTCCTTCGGTTTACGAGTTAAATGTTTCGGAGACTCCCATGGGTCGTCGCTAAAAGCTACGGAGTTCGTGCTTTGTACGACGCTTTCCGTACTGCGGAAAGAGACCGAGCCATATGGGATAAAAACTCGGTGCAATGAAGTCGACCCTGTCGACTTTTAAGCGACTTTTTTTAAGCGACCTCACCTATGACGAATTTCACCACATTTACTAATTAGATAGGACATTATATACTACTCACGGAGTGCTTGCTTACGTGTCTTGTAGAATGCTGGTAGAGTTCCAAAGTAGTGTGGTATATTAATTTGTATTCTCTTAAGGTGTTGCAGTCTTAGTTCTACGTAGTAGAGCGCTAGTCGGTTTTGCTCTGGGTGACTAAGGATGTGTCCTATGTGTTGGATTCTCAGCGCTTGGATCTTTGTGTGTATATCTTGCAGTGCTATTCCCCATGTTTCTTGTCCTGTATGAGTGTCTTATACTGTATGCAGTAAATTGAGCCACCAAAGATGAAACGTCTGATGTGGTCTGTTGATGTCTTTTTTTTTTGGGGGGGGGGGGGGAGGGGGGGGGTCTAGTACAGTAACTAAATATATAATTTTAGGAGTAATGAATGTGTTAACTATGATGCTCCTACCGAATAATGTAGATAGGTTGTACTTGTATATGTGTAGCATGTCTATGATTTGTGTGTGTGTGTAATTTTGTCATATCTGTGCGTGTATCTGTCTTTGGTTATTTGGGGAATGTAATGACATATACCTTGATGCTGTCTGTAACCGTATGGTCTGGATGAAAATTGGCTTTATTCGGCCATTTTCCGAGACCCATGATGTGTGATTTGTGTAAGTTTAATAATTTGGCCCCGCTCCCTTACCTTATTGTGTAAATATGTGGAGTTAGTTAGTTAGTTAGTTAGTCGCAGTTCCAACTTCACAGCAATATATGTGGAGTATATATGCAATGTATGTTTTGGTGGCGGGGAAGGAAACGGTGTCGTCAGCATATGCAAGCAACTTCCGCTGTCCTTCCCCTGGTATGAATATGCCTGTGATGTTGGTGTCTTGTCTGATTGCTTCTAATAGTGGTTCTAAAACCAGCACATATAGAAGCAGCGTCATAGGACATCCTTGTTTCACCGACCTTGTGAGCCGGAAGCCCGCAGCGAGCGTGTGATTAACCAACATCATACTCTCAGGATTCCGGTACAAGATTTCTATCCACCTCCCAAAGTACTGGCCTCAGTTGCATTGTGTAAATGTCTTGTGGAGATAGAAGTGGGAGATGCTGTCACAGGCTTCTGCTGGTCCAAGGACAAAACAGAGGCGTGACATTCATTCTCCTGCGTGTATGCGATGATGTCTCAATTGAAATGTGTATGTTGGTGAATGTTCCTATGTGATACTCCGCATTGTTGGTCAGAGTGTATGAGCTTTGGCATGTAGGATTTAAGTTTGTTGATAATGCTTTGGTAAGTATTTTATGGTCTATGTTCAGTAGTGATATTGGTCTGTAATTGTTCATATGTGCTTTGTCTTTATTGTCTTTGAGTATGAGTGTGTTGTAAAACAAGTTGCAGCTATCTGGTAGTTGTTGTTTGTCAAAGGTCTTAATATACTTTAAGAAGAAGACCACCTAAGATAGGACAGAAGTGTTGGTAGAATTCTATCGTTAAATCATCCGGTCCTGGTGTCTTGTCATTATTCATTTTTCTGAGTGCGTGTGTTATGTCAGCCAGTGTTAGTTCTGTATCTAGTCTGTCTCTGTCTTCGTCTGACAACTGTTTACTGTATTATAGAAAGTTCTCTTGTATCTGTGTGTCTACTGTCTCTGCTGTAAATAAGTGTGTGTAGTATCGATTGAATGCTTCTGTTATTTGCGCTGGTTCTGTTTGTGTGTTGCCTTTAATGTCTATTATTTGCCTATTTGTATGTTTTACTGAATGTATTGTTTAATTGCCATGTATTGTTTGCTGAGAGACTCTAGTGTGATTGTGTTGAGTTTGTTCTAAGGAAAGCACTCAGATATATGTGTTGTTGGTGCTGCTCTAAATGTTCTTCTAGTGTGTGTAAGTTTGGTGCATTGTTGTCTATCTGTTTTTGTCACTTATATGGCTGTTTGTATAATTTGTTCCTGCATTAATCTGTCTGTGTGTATGATGGATGCTAGTTGCTGTGTTCTGCTTCGTATTGTATTTGTCAGTAAGTCCCAGTATTGTCTGATGTTGTCAGTCGGTATGTGGTCGGTGTTTGTGTGTAAAAGTTGAGTTATGTAAGTTGCGTATTCTGTATGGTGTCATAGTCTTACTTCAACATAATTCTGGCTCGCAATTCAAGACAGAGGTGAAACAATTGCATGCGTTCAATAACTGCTCTCACACGGACGGCAATGATAGTTTCGAACCGTTTATTCAACAGGACTAATCACACGTGCAAACTCACATGAGTTGCGCTCTTGGCAACATGCAACTCGTACCAAAACTTCATAACAATATTATAATCGTTCATTAAAGATTATACAATATAATGGCATAACATGGAACATGGATCTCACATTGTCTCTCAACTCACAAGTCCCAGTTCAAGCACAACTCGCTTCATAACTCAGTCGCGCCATCAATACTAATATCATATCAGAACGCCCACTAAACACAACCACTGCCCTATGTCTGTCCGTCTCGATGTTCTAAACCCGTCTGACCAAAAACAGATACGTTTGGCCAGTTCATGGCTGCTCACAGTCCGTGAGTCCCGTGCGTTTTGGTGTGATGATGTGACCACGGGCCTTAGCCAGTTTAAGGTCTACTCTCACTCCCTGACCTTGACCCTGCGTATGCAGGACGTCAGGCTATCTGCCCTGTTATCCTGTAGTGACCTGTCTCCTGTCTATCACTCGATGTTCAGGGCATTGGGTCCTAACATATGGTTAAGAAGTGTGTTGTTAAATTTCCAATGTGGTGAACGTTTAATTGTCTGTATGTTTATGCTGGTTGTACTGATGTGAGCTGAAACGGTTTTATGGTCTGTGTACTGTAATGTTTCCTATAGAAGCCGAGTTTTTATTATGTGGCGTGTTACAGGTGTATATATCTAATCTTCTTGCTGTGTGGTGTATTTTATTTGTTTGGGTTGTTTCTCGCTTATTTGGATTTTGTGTCTGAATGTGTCTATTAAATTGTGTGTGTGTGTGTGTGTGTGTGTGTGTGTGTGTGTGTGTGTGTGTGTGTGTGTGTGTGTGTGTGTGTGTGTAAAATGGCTTGCAGTTCTCTAACTGCGCCTTGTGTCTTCTCTGTCCATTCACCTATTGTTTCATTTCTCCGCCTACAATAACCAATGCATGTAAGATGCAGTTAAAATCTCCACCGAGGATGATATTCTGTCCTTTGTATGTACGTGTGAGAGTTTTTTATAAAACTGTGGCTGGTAGTTGTAATTTGGTGGTGTATGGATGTTGACAATGGTATATGTGTGTGAGGTCTTACTTATCTGTGCTATGCTGATTACACCCTGGCTATCCCGATTTGTTTTAGTATGTTCCACCTATCTGATGTTTGTAGTATGGCTTCCCAGACCCAATGTTTTGAACTGCCAAACTGAAGTCTGCATGTCTCAGTCCTAATTTTGATGTAATTTGTGCGCCATGTATATCTGAATGTATATTTGTCTCTTGTAGTAGAATGAAATCTGGTTTGTATTTGTGTATAAGTGTGCAAATGTGTGTGTGTGTGTGTGTGTGTGTGTGTGTGTGTGTGTGTGTGTGTGTGTGTGTGTGTGTGTGTGTGTGTGTGTGTGTGTGTGTGTTGTACGTATACCTGTGTATGATAATGATAATGAAGTGGGACAATATCAAACTATTAAGAGAGATGTTAGGCAGGGATGTGTAATGTCTCCGGATCTTTTTTCCCTATACAGTGAACATATTTTCAGAAATGTAGAAGATATAAATGGAATCAGCATTGGAGGAAGAAACATTAATAACATTAGATATGCAGATGATACAGTATTGATTGCAGACAATGCACAGGATCTGCAACAATTAGTAGACGCTGTTGCTGTACACAGTGAGCAGCTGGGGTTGGAATTAAATTGTAAGAAGACACAGGTTATGGTCGCCACTAGGAAGAACAAAGTACCACAATGTAATATACAAGTAAATGGGAATATTCTTCACCAAGTGAATCGGTGAATCGGTACAATTATCTCAGAACAGTCATAACATCTGATGGGAGATGCCTTGAAGAGATTGGAACAAGAATCGCCATGGCGAAAGTAGCCTTTAGCAAGATGAAAAACATTCTGACCAATAAAAAGATGTCAATTTAAACAAGAAAAAGATTGTTGAGTGGGTACATATAGCCTGTTCTTTTGTATGGGTGTGAAACTTGGACAATGTGCAGTCAAGCTGAAAAACATTTGATGGCTACAGAAATGTGGTTTCTGAAGAAAATGCAAAGAGTACTATGGACAGATAGAAAAACCAATGACCAAGTACTACAGGAGACAAATGAAAATCGTAGACTGATTAGAGAAATTAGACGAAGACAGTCAACATTTTTTGGACATGTTATGAGAAGAAATGGATTGGAGAACTTATTGACAACTGACAAGATTGAGGGGAACAGACTGAGAAGAAAATACCTGGGTGGCTTGGCCACATGGCATGGACGAGACAGGAACACTGAGCTGATCCACGACTCTGGTGATCGAGTGAAATGGCGAGTCATGACCGCCCACGCATTCCGGCATGGCACATCATTGATTGATACCTGTGTAAGTATACCTCTTTTCCCTATATAGCGAAGTAATAATGAGAGAGATCAAAGATACGCCAGGAATATTAATCGGAGGATATAATATAAACAACATACGCTATGCAGATGACACAGTATTGGTGGCGGATAATGCAACAGATCTACAACAATTATTGGACATTGTAGTATCAGACATGTTGGGAGTTGGAAGCAGTACCCACCTAGACTTACCCCACAATGAAGTAACACTATGAGGATGGGACTGATTTCATTTGGAGGGGATGGGTCCTTAAAGCCAAAGTGTCCCATAATAGCTCTGGAAATCTAGGAGTTTCCCAGGAATGTTAATTTCTTCCCTCAAAAATCTTCCTTCCCGAAAAGAGAAACTTAATTAGCTCGAGAGTCCCCCACCTATGATCATTTTCCCTTTTAAGTGAAATGGTCACAGGAATTAATAAAATTTAAAGTTCCCTTCTCTGAGTAACCTGGAACCTGGGAGACTACAATAGAACAGAAGTTAGCTCTCTATTAGTGTTTACCCAGTCACCTGTAGTTCCAGATACTACCTTTATGTGATGTAGTTACATTAACTAAACACATAGATAATAAAATGTTTTGTCACACCACAATGTACTTGACAGAAAAATGCAGGAAAAGTTAATTTTGTTTATTAACCCAAAAGCTGTGGAATTAAGCTAGTGAAGCATTTATGACATATATGAAATACATCAAGACATTGGAGATAATGTTCATATTCAACATTAGAAATAAGAACTCTCATTTAGTTCAAAGATGATTTCAGTCATTTGGCCACTATGCCTTCCCACTAATTTGCCTGCCATTGTTTCTGTAATAAATACCCCAGATGGTACTGGAAAATTTCCCAAGAATTAGTGAAACACAGTCTAAACAGTCTCTACACACTATATGAATCAGAGGAGTTCATGACTACTCTCTGTTCCTTAAAGTCCTTGATTGGTCTCACAATTTTAAATCTTCCACGAGTGGAATCAAAGTATAGCAGTGATGAAATGTTGCCAAAACTTCTGCCATATTTGTAAGTAATCTGCAGTGAGGTATAAAATGATCCTAGTGATCTTAGAATTGTTTCTACACTTCAGATATAGTCAATCACCAGAATAATCATGAAACACAGATCAGTTTTGGGCACAGTTCAGTGGGGACTCATTGAGTAATCTTGGTCCTGACCACAGATTCCTGTTGCACCTTTATACTACAGATCTGTTCTAGGTTGACAGATCCATTGTACTTATTTGGGCAATGTTCTGCAACTCTGGATCATGACAATCTGCGAACACCGTCATCCTCACCTAAGGTGGATAAACATGGTGAACCTATTTATATCTAGTCAAATGGATGATAATTCTCCAGCTGACAAGAATGAAAAGTGCTACAGACAGAAGGTCCAGAAGGTAGCAGATTCAGGAAGTACCTACAGTTAGAGCTACAGTGTCTCTATTTGTACTGGCATTAGACATCAGCAATTGTAGTTGGCAGGCCCTCTTCTTCTGCTCTTGTACATGATGATCTGTTGACTGATGTTCTCACAGAGGACACAGACACAGTGAATGACAAGGCGAGGAGAGGAATGATGGAGAGTTAATGATAAAATGCACCCAGCATAACTGATCCTAAATAGTAATGGAACAGAACAGGATGATTGTTTTAATTTCATAAACTCATGTTACCAATCAGTGCTGCCTCAATTGTTTTAGTCTGCCTGGTTACTTTCCTGTTTATACCTTCTCACCTCCCCTGTCATTGCCTTTACGTACTTCTTCTGACACTGGGGTGATAATCCCCGTGACAGTTTATAAGTACTTATGCATGGAAGCATACTATATGTTTCTCCTTTACTTACTTTGTCAAACAGGGTGATGCTTTGATAAACTACACGCCACATGTTGAATCCAAGTAATAATGTAAAGAAACATACATTAAATATTTTCACTCTAAAGTTAATATAATTAACATATAATTGGTATGAATGTGGAGGTCTAGGTGAAACATTCCTTATGAGGATTTACACTGCCTCTCATTCATTAACACATGTATATATATATATATATATATATATATATATATATATATATATATATATATATATATATATATATATATATACAGAGTGAAAGAAAGATGAGAGGACACAATGCACTCATTCTCTCATTCTAACACCAATCTTCTTCTTTATTCGTTGACTTGAGTGCTGGGGTTGGGCTGTTAGCTTGACTGTGATTCGGTCAGAGTGTTAGATACATGGTCACAATGCGTTCGAATAATCACAGCAGTGTAAATGCTGGACCAGTTATTGCTGCTAAACATTTATACACACAATCTGTCTTCATGCCACGGACATATAAGATAAGAGGTAGAACCTTTCATTCTTCCGTCTCACATTCGCGTGTGTTGACGATTCGCTGTGGATTGGAACTAAGGCGACACATAGCACACAGATCATTGTTTATCTTGTACTAAACCTGCTCTGAACGCAGTCAGAAAGCTAGTAGGATTTAGACTCAAGAATATGAAACAGTCTGGGCATAAGTGAGCCTCTTTTCACAGCTTCAGACGTAGTGTTTGTGCAGCAACTCTTCTGGAAACGATAGAGAGATGGAGTCAGATATCTACACCAGTGCTGGCACAGAGTAGCCATTTTGGGACCGGGAGAAAGTTGGCGGCTATCTTGGATAGAAGAATATATATATATTCATTAGTGCCGAAACTTACACACACACACATACACACTCTCATACACAAAGCTTTACCTGACCCATAAGGAATATAAACTCAGCCATAATTTAGTCTGAAGCATCCCCACGAATCAGGCAGAGGGACATAAAGATCAAATGGACTCCAACTGAAATCACATCTGGCCTCTTGGACTGACGATCTGCATGTGCCAAATGTTAGCGTCTCTGGACCCAAAATGTTTCGCGGCGACGCGATTATTCTAGGTTAACTAATGAATAGAACAGGCTTAGACCACATGATCTGTCCATCATTGGGTGTCACAGCTATTAATAGTGCTGTCGCTACATTCCTAGCATTCCATTGCTCCCTAGTGCAAACGCTTTTGGAGAGAAGTGTGTTTTTGTAGTTGTGCTGTGCAGAAGTGAACCAGACCGAGTGCGCAATATGCGACAAAGAGACGCCAGGAATATTAATCGGAGGATATAAAATAAACAACATACGCTATGCAGATGACACAGTATTGGTGGCGGATAATGCAACAGATCTACAACAATTATTGGACATTGTAGTATCAGAGAGTGCACAGAAAGGGCTCTCCTTGAATATCAATATTTATCAATATTTCAACAAGTTTTACTTAATTCAATCGCGATGCTGTGTATATCGATGTGTTCGTTCTAAAAGTGGATTTACATACTACTCAACACTTCAAGTTTATGTGACCGTTTATTTAGTGAAATGAGGGATTCTTTGTGATATGTGATGGTAAGGGCACCCAATTTTGAATGTTACCAGTTATCGATTCACGTCAACGTGAGAATTAGCCATGCGGGGCTAACAAGTGATAATCACCACGCACGCCCTACAGAAGGGCCGGTGCTTTTATTTACTCCATTATTGTGCTCGTTTTAAAACTGAATTTACACACTCTCAACTGTCAAGTTTGTGTGACTGTTTATATAGTGAAATGAAGATTTCATTGTGACACGTGAGGGTAAGAGCATCCATTTTTGAACTTTTACCAATTATCGATTCACGACAACGTGAGACTTAACTATGTGTGACTAGCAAGAGATAAGCGCCAGGCACGATCTACAGAAAGGCCTGATTTGTAATTACTCCTTGCCTTGTCGATCTGCCTATATTGCCAACATGTCCTCCAACTTACGATCATCAACTGTGTCAAAGCGATGTGAAAATGTAAACAAAAACAAGACGGGACAAAAGTTAGTTAGCACGCCAGCTCAGTGACTGAATCAATCATCTTCACCACCAACATCCATCACGCTGTCTAGTGAACAATCAGACACTGATTTCCAGCTGGACAAACAACACAATTCACCAGCTCAATCTTATCAATCTAGCACATCACCTTCAAAGACGCTTTCTTCGGCCGAAAAACAGAGCCACAATGATTGTCGTGATCTAATTCAGGCTTTGGAGACGAGGTTAAAAGATTTTATTACCAGCAACACCACTAATATTATTGCAGAGTTTAAAAAAGAAAACATTCTTCTTCGAGAGGAAATCCGAATCCTTAAAGAAGAGAAGGAGACTTTTAAAACATCCATACATTCCTTGAAACTAAAGCGTGCACAATCATTCCATAAAAGTGCACAAACAGAAAGTATCCATGGTGTTGTAGATGCGTGTGTTACCAGTGAATGTTCGTCGCATAACGACATACAGACAGTTTCTACAAGCAACAAAACCACTATTAAATCTGTAGAGCGCACACCATCTATCTACCCCATCGATGTGCATATCAGCAACAGGTTCCAGGCCTTAAGTGTAGACTCTCCAGCAGCAGACTTGGAATCACAGAGCTCAGTCGTTAACACTACTGGATATCAACAACCAACGCAAGCAAGCTATAATAAACAAGAACACAAGAAAGACGACAGTGACCAGTGGCAACAACAGTCCAAGCGGACACGCCAGCAGCGTGAAATAACCATAGATCACAGTTCAATACATGTCGTCATTGGAGACTCCCTGCTGAAGGGAATCTATAGTGATCGCATGTCATCTACTGACAGCGAATCAACTTCAATCTACCCTGTACCAGGCGCTGACATTGACAGGCTGACCGCTACACTGCGAAGATTCCAAGTGAACGACCGAATTAGGAGAGCAACAGTCCATATTGGTGTTAATGACATAATGGATAATAAAATCATCAGCACCTCACACCTAGCTACATTGGAGGTGCTGTTGCGAAATAGATTTCCAAAATCATCTTTGTTTATTTCATCTATCATTCCACCATGTTACGGGTTCCAGCGTCGTACTGCCGATGCTGCTAATCTAACGCTATACAAATTTTGTAACAATAATAACATGAATTTCATAAATAACACCCCTTACTTTACGTCACCGTCCGGAGCTCCTAAGAAAAAACTATACAGGGATCAAATACATTGTTCCAAGCTAGGAAGTAGCTTCCTAGCGAAGAACATAAAATATCCCGAACGTGCACAACAACCAGCACCAGTTACAGGAGTAAACCGAACTTCACCTCCAGAACAGCCATCTCACTGTGTTCAGAAAACACTCCTTCTCTTCCCACACCACCCTTGCCTGTACCCCAGGAACACAATGTCGTGAATAGCAACCCAAGCTCCAATCCAAATGTTGCTAACTACGATACTTTGTTTCCTACCTTGCCCGTAAAACAGTCTCCCTCTATGATGTCAAAGGGGACACCATTAAAAAATGGTGCTGTGCCGCCGATGCCTGCTTCCAATGTAGGCACTTCCAGTGACACTCATAGCAGTCCCTCGCTGGACGGTAATCTACAACCCTATGAGTGGAACCGTCAACTTCAGCAGCTAATGCGATACAATCCTGCAGCCCTGCACCAAGCATTCACGATGTCACTCCAGCAAAGACATTTTCCTGCTCCCTCTAACAGCCTTAACTATTTATAAATAAAGTTTCAAAATCCCTGAAATTTGTATACCACAAGCGACATCTTCCCTTTAGTTTGTAATGTTCGCCAATCACGATCAGTGGCTCAACAAAAATGGTCTATATATAGGCCATCTCAACATCTTTCATCTGCTCAACAAATTACCTGAGCTCTCGGTAATACTGTCCAAACAGTTCCATGTGTTTGGAATCACATAAAGTCGTCTTAACGACAAAATAACCGACTCCTAAATCTCACTTAAGGGGTTTAAAGTAATTCGGAAAGATGCAAATCAAAAATTAGAGACAGGTATTGCTGTATACATTTCCAATTCCCTCAACTGTTCCCGTAGAAGTGATCTCGAGACAGTAGGGATAGAATGTGTTTGGTTAGAGGTGAAGCCAGCCCGCCAACAACCGTTTCTCATTGGATACCTATATAGGAATCCTTGTGCCGGGTACAGTTGATATGACTGCTTCACTACAATGATGGATAGAGTGTTTACAGCAGGTAGAGAAGTTATGATACTAGGTGACTTCAACATAGATATTAGTAAATCCAACCAGACATGGGACGATATCATTCTTTCTTACAATTTCAAACAACTAATAAACCGTCCCACAAGGGTTACTGACACATCCTCAACTATAATTGATCATATATATGTTACTTGTCCAGATAATATTATTGAATGTTCTGTTCCTGTTAGTACAGTTAGTGACCACTACCCTGTATGTTGTACATGGTCAAGAATTGGGTTCAAATCTCTTAAACATAAACATGTAAGTATCAAATTTAGAAATTTTAAAGCATTCAACCAAGATTTATTTTTGCAAGACTTAAGAAAAGCAGCACTTGATCACGTTTACCAACTTCCTGACCCGGACGATGCATTAGCTTTCTGGACGAAGACAGTCTACAATATGTTCGATAAACACGTGCCAATCAAAGAAGTTCGAGTCAAAAATCAACATAAATCCCCATGGGTCACTAGTGAAGTTCTGGAAATTATGAGAGAGCGAGATACAGCACACAAAAATAAAGACTTCATCAATTACAGCAGACTAAGGAATAAAGTTAAATATGAAATTCGTAGGATAAAAAAAAGACCATTTTAAAAATTTGATTGTCGATAATTCAAACAGTACAAATATATGGAAGGCTATTAACTTGCTAACCAATCAGAAACGCCCTACAGAATCAGAAATGCCAAATTCTATAACATGCGATGAATTCAGTTGGTTCTTTCAATCAGAAATAGAGAATCTAAAGTCTTCAATACCAGATTCATCGTTTAATTTAAGTTCACAGGCATCATTCTGTGAGGAGAAGTGCACCAGAAATATTCCCGCTGAGATTCCTTTAATGTCTGTTGGAGACGTTTATAAATATCTCTTAAACCTCAAATCAACAAACTCACACGGCCTAGATGGTATCAGTAATAGAATTCTTCGTTGTGCTGCACCAGTCATTAGTGAGTCCTTAACGTTCATATATAACCAGTGCCTGGCCAAAAACTACTTTCCATCTGCTTTTAAAATTGCTAAAGTGTTTCCGCTAATTAAAAATGGCTCAATCGATAATAGCGTTTTGGGTAATTATAGACCTATTTCCTTATTATCATCGCTATCAAAACCACTAGAAAAACACATTCATAAAATAACGTTACATCATTTAATTAACAACGATCTAATAATTAACAGTCAATCTGGGTTTCGACCTAAATATTCTTGCCATGGTGCTCTAACAAAAATGACCGATAACTGGCACTTAAACATCAACAACGGTAGAATTTGTGGAGCGGTGTTTGTAGACTTTAAAAAAGCGTTTGATATGGTAGATCACGATATTTTAATTAGAAAACTAAAACAAATGAAGATAAGCACCAACATGGTGAACATAATTACGTCATTTCTATCCGACAGACAACAAGTCGTGTCCTTCAACAACTGTCTATCAAGACCCACACAGCTTAATATTGGTGTGCCTCAGGGCTCAATACAAGGTCCGCTGCTTTTTGCAGTTTATATTAATGATCTTCCTTTATATATCAATACAACTTGTGATCTATTTGCAGACGACTGTACTATATATACTAGTCAAGAAAACCGTAGTGAATTAGAGAATTCTTTACAAAAGGAACTCGATAATCTTACTAGATGGAGCAATGAAAACCGCATGCAAATTAACATCGACAAAACCAAATCCATGCTAATAACGACCAGACAAAAACTACAGACACTAGCCATAACTGGATCACCGCTCGAACTCCGCATGGGCACGTTACCTATAGTTAATGTGAATGAGCATAAAACACTAGGTCTTTTAATTGACAGCCATTTGAGCTGGAGCTCTCATGTTCACGTTCTTACCAAGAAAATAGCACAAAAAATTTATCAACGTGCTAAAATTCAGCACTTCCTGGATGAAAGCACACGAAAAATATTCTATACATGCTATATCCAATCACATCTCGATTACTGTTCCACAGTTTGGGATGGTTGCCCTAAATCTAATTTAAAACGACTATGTTCTCTACAAAACCGCACTATTCGTCTGGTTTCTGGCATAAAGCACGTTGAAAGTAATAATTTGTACAGTCATCTAAGACTTCTACCACTTCAAAAGCGCTTCCTTTTCAACAAAGCCAAATTAGTGAACAAAATTATATCTCAGAATACCCCAGAGTATCTTCTGCCGCTGATTCAATATAATGCAATGAACAGCAAGCGCCTAAATTTGTTACATGTCTCAAAGCCTAGATTCGACCTATACAAAACATGTTTCGCCTATTCTGGTGCGCACTTATGGAATGATCTGCCTCCAGATCTGAAATCTCCAATGAGTCCCTACACATTTAACCGAAAACTCTTTCAATACTTAATCCATACCGACTATATGCCATCATAATTCATTTACTGGTATAATTGTTCATTATAATCGTTCATTATAATTGTTTAACTATAATTGTTCACTATATATGTGTGTGCGTGTGGGAGCGAGAGAGAGAGAGAGAGAGAGAGAGAGAGAGAGAGAGAGAGAGAGAGAGAGAGGGGGTGTCAGAGAGAGTGAGAGAGTGAATGTGTGTGTGCGCACGTGCGAGCGTGTGTGTGGAGAGAGTTATTGAGCGAGAAATGGTAGGGGAAAGTGTCAGTTCATGCATTCGTACGTGTATGTGTGAGAGTGAGTGAGGGAGTGTGTGCGTGCGTGCATGCGTATGTATATGTGTGAGAGAGTGTGATTGAGAGAGTGAGTGTGTGTGTGTGAAGGATTGTGTGTGAGAGAGTGAGACAGTTCGAGAGTTGATGTGTTAGTGTGTGAGCGCGCGCATGCGTGTGAGTGTGTGTATATGAAAGAATACAGAGAGAGAGAGAGAGAGAGAGAGAGAGAGAGAGAGAGAGAGAGAGAGCTGATCAGATGCATGTCATGTAGCACGCATGTTATGTAACACGCGAATCCATATGTTTGTGTATTCTCATCTGTCATATTATCAGTTAAATACCATTTGATTTTATCATGTATAATATAAACTTATGTGCATTACTGTAGTTTGAATGAGAGAGTCAGTGAGTGTGAATGAGAGACAGAATGAGTGAGCGTGAAAGTGAATGTGTGTTTGTGTGTGTGTGTCTTCTCTGTGTGTATCTCTGTGTGTGGGAGCATCACTATGTTTACGTCACATACTTTTTATGTACACATTTTTCTCCATGTTGAACATTTTTATGAGACTGCTCATGACAATTGTCAGTGTATGTGTGTGAGTAAAGTGTGGGAGTCTGTTCATACTAGTTTCAATGCTAACGTGAGACATTGTGTATGTGTTTAGATGTGAGGAGGTGTGAGTGTGTGTGGAGGATGTATGTGAGTGTGGGGATATGTGTGGGCGGGGGTATGCGTTTGGATGGGTTGGGGTCTGTGGGTTTTTGTGGGTAGTGATATTTGTGAGTGTTGGTGGAATGTGTGAATGGATGTGTGGGGGTGAAAGTAGGGGTGTGGGAATGGGTGTGGGGGATGTGTGTATGGGTGGAGGATATGTGTATGGGACGGGTGTGGGGTGTGTGTTTATGTGGGTGGTGATGTGTGGGTGGTTTGAGGAAGTATGTGTGGGTGGCGGGGTTGTGTGGGTAGGGGATTGTGTTGGGTGGATTGCGGATGCAAGGGCGGGTGGGGAGAAGTGTATGGTGTGTGGGTTTGAGATATGTGTGCGGTGTGTTGGTGGGAGATGTGTGCATGGTGTGTGGGTGGGGGTGTGGTGGTATGGGTGAGGATATGTGTGTGGGTGGGGGATAGTGTGTGGTGTGGGGGATGTGTGTGATGGGTGTGGGGAATGTGTGTATTTGTGGGGTGGTTGGGAGAAGTATGTGGGGGTATGTGGGTGGGAGATGTGTGCGTGGCTTAGGGATGTGTAGGTGGGTGAGGGATGTGTATGTGTTGGGGTGGGAGTGGGTGGAGGATGTGTGTGAGTAGGGGTATTGTGATCGAGAGATGTTTGGTTGAGGGTGGGTGGCCACATTGCTGTTTGAATTTCCCCGCACTACCCTCCAGTAAGCAACATGATCAAAAACCACCACCTTCAGAATTGTATTCAAATTTTAAAAATGAAGGAATTAGCGCCTATAGTTTAAGAAGAATGATGAAATTTACATCATTTTAATTTGAAACAGAGCGCTGATTTTAAACGGGAATGAAAATATTCTAATTATAGCCGAAAAGGAGCTTAGCCATTGGTCACGAATCGACATGATGTCAGAGCCCAGTCTAGGAAGAGCAAGATATAAACAACAACTGAAAGGCATTAAAAATGGAGTGAAGACCGGCAGACGGTCAGTGTGTGTAAAATGTAACTCCTTCAGCAATCTCTCAACAGGAGAAGATCCACTGGAACTGACGGCCTGGTATCCTCTACTCAACAATCCATCTTAAGTTTACCCAACTCTATAGAGTAGAGAGAGAAGTGCCGGCCTACTAAGCAGCCAGCGAACTGGGAAAGCCAAAAACATAGTCTGGAGCCTAAAACCTGATGACGTTATGCTTGAAGAAGACATTCAACTATGGTGAAGGTAATGGTTAGATCTATTTAGATCCAGACCTGCCTCATGATGGGAGATCCTGAATGGAGTGATGATAAAGCCTTTTTCATTTAAAGAATATACAGGCAAGAGTGTCATCCAACCACAAAAACCACGTAAACCTGTATTACCTTGAGGAAATCAAGCGAATTTTAGATTGTACCTGGAATTGGAGAGACAACTCAACTATCAAC
Source organism: Cepaea hortensis (assembly GCA_963921405.1). Classification (NCBI taxonomy): domain Eukaryota; kingdom Metazoa; phylum Mollusca; class Gastropoda; order Stylommatophora; family Helicidae; genus Cepaea; species Cepaea hortensis. Next base: position 81,006,595 of record OY992887.1, read on the forward strand.
ATACCTGATCCAGAATAACACTCACACAATGGACCAACTGTATTTAATTATACAGAACATTTTACAAATGGGTTAACAAAAATCACCTGGTGTGGAGAAGTTCGAGTTCATGAACAAGACTCATTATTATTATACCTCCACTGATAGATGTATCTACCAGCTACCAGCAGGGCCTCCCAAGCCGGACAGGTCAAAGGGTAGAGAACAGACAAAGAGAAACACCCTGGTCCTCCAGGTTGGGGGTTGAAGCGTGGGGTTAACATCCCCACCTTTATAAAAACCTTTCTTTGTTACGAAACAAATACATGAGCCTCGATATCGGACTGACTTATCTGGACAACGACCTTGGAACGTTAAAGGACTTTTGAGATTTGGAACATGGAATGTACGGACACTATATCGAGCTGGAGCGGCCGAAGAACTAACCCGGGAGCTGATTGAATATCAAATGGATATAACAGCAATTCGAGAAATAAGGTGGCCAGGAGAGGGTACTTTAGAGCAAAATGGAATGATTATAATATATGGAGGAAACACTCAAAATAAACATGAATTAGGAACAGGATTTGTCATCAAAATAGAGTTATGGGGGAACGTTTTAAACTTTAAAGCTTTTAATGACAGGATTAGTAAATTACGAATAAAAGGTAAATGGAAAAATATAACGATGATTAATGTACATGCACCTACTGAAGAGAAAGAAGATGATATTAAAGAAGACTTTTATAATGATCTGGAAGATGTCATAGAAGAAACCCCCAAACAGGACATCCTGATTGTGCTATGAGACTTCAATGCAAAAATAGGTAGAGAGCAAACTAATAAAAAAAAGTGGCCGGTATGGAAAGCCTACATACAACTTCAAATGATAATGGATGGAGAGTCATCAACCTGGCAGAAGCCAAAGGACTGCGGATTAGCAGTACCAGACTACAAAGAAAGGATATACACAAACAAACTTGGAAATCATGTGACAAGAGAACCTATAATCAAATAGATCACATTTTAATTAACAACAGAAATGCATCAAACATACAGCAAGTCAGAAGTTATAGAGGAGCTGAGTGCCACAGTGACCACTTCCTCGTTGGAGCAAAATTTAAAATAAAACTTAAGAGAGCTTTCTATACTAAATTACAAAGATTACACCCAACATATAACAGAGAAAAACTGCAAGACATTACAGTCAAAGAGAAATTTACAGATGAAATAAAATGTAAACTTGAAACTCTGCAAAACCCTTTGGAGGAAAGCATTGACCAAACTTGGTTGAACATCAAGAATACAATTCAGTCTACCGCAGAAGAATGTCTCGGTGTGTTAACCACGCATAGAAAGAACAGATGGTTCAATCAAAAATGTGAAGAAGCAGTCATTAGGAAGAAGAATGCCAGACATGTATGGTTAAAAGACATCAATAACATCCAAAAGGAAGAGCATTATAGAAATGAATGTAAAGAGGCTACAAAAATAGTCAGACAGCAGAAGCGAGAATATATGAATAATATAATAAAAGATATGGAAACTAATCACCAGAAAAATGAATCCAGAAAATTTTTTTAAGAACTGAAGTCAATTAAACGAGGGCATCAACAAAACACATATGGTTTAAAAGACAAAAATGGGAATATGATAAATACCAATGAGGAAATGTGCAACACATGGAAAGAATATTTTATTGAATTACTAAATTGTGAAGCCCCAAGTAACATTTTCTCACAGGAAGAGGTTCTAACATGCGAACCACAAATTGAAGAACCTACATTTGAAGAAATCCTATATGTAATCACACGACTTAAAAACAATAAGGCAACTGGGACTGATGGAATTGCTGCTGAATTTATAAAGGCAGGTGGCCATGCATTACATCTAAAGCTATACGAACTAATAATAAAAATCTGGAGGACAGAAGAATTACCCCATGACTGGAAAGAGTCATTATTGATACCTATCTTTAAGAAAGGAGACAAGATCCAATGTGGAAATTATAGAGGAATATCACTACTGTCCACAAGCTATAAGATACTATCCGCAGTATTACTAAATAGACTAAAACCATATTCAGAAGACATATTAGGTGACTACCAGGCGGGGTTTAGACAAAACAGATCAACAATAGATCAGATATTTATCTTACGACAAATAGCCGAGAAACATTGGGAATATAAAAGAGATCTCCATAACATTTTTGTGGATTTTAAAAAGGCTTATGATAGTGTCCATAGGAATAGTCTATGGAATGCTATGCAGGAATTTGGAATACCAAGGAAGTTAATCAACATGACCAGACTATGCATGGAAGATACTTATAATATAGTAACATATAAAGGCAGGAAATCAGACCCCTTCCAAATAACATCTGGCTTGAAACAGGGTGATGCACTATCGCCGCTACTCTTCAATCTGGCTCTAGAGAAAGTTGTAAGGAAGGTAAAGGAGGAATGTGATATTGGAGGAACATCCAAGCTGCTTGGTTATGCAGATGATATAGATATTATAGGGCAAAGTGAACAAAAGACATTGGAAATATTGACTCACTTAAAGGAAAAAGCCCAACAGATGGGGCTGGTTATCAACCAAGATAAGACAGAATATATGGTAATTTCAAGAGACGGAATGGCTAGAAACTCTGGCCACATACAAATAGATAATATGACCATTAAAAGAACGGAAACATACAAATACCTGGGTACGATCTTCAACTGCTCCAACATCATAAGGGAAGAAATACAAACTAGAATCAACTCTGGAAATAAGATATACTATGCACTACAACATCTACTAAAATCAAAGGCGCTATCTCGTAACACCAAAATCACAATATACAAAACACTGATCAGACCAGTTGTGCTGTATGGCTCTGAAAACTGGAGTACAACGAAAGGAGACGAAGCCTTGTTACAAACCTTTGAGAACAAAATTTTAAGACGCATCTTTGGACCCATTAGGGATACACAAAGTGGAGAGTGGAAAAGAAGAAGTAACAAAGACATTTATGATCTGTTTAAGTCCCCGCTAATCACTGGTATCATGAAGGCTAATAGACTACAATGGCTGGGGCATATAGAAAGAATGGAAGATAATAGGGAAACAAAACTCGCTTACACTCAGGAAATAAATGACCGTAGACCCCAAGGTAGACCAAGAAGGCGGTGGAGAGATAATACATGTACAGACCTGCAAGCACTTGGAATCAACGACTGGCAAGAGAAGGTCCACCAGAGAGACGAATGGAGACGGATTGTATTTGCAGCAAAGAACCTCAATGGCTCGGAACGCTGAAGAAGAAGAATACTGATAGATGTATAGTATTGGTTCATCTGGGAAATTGGGGTTTATGTTTGTGTTTATTCCAACACCATGTGATTGATTGTGAGGTTAATGAGTATACATAATACCTTTCGACTGGATGATAATTATTTTGGATTAAAATGGCGAAACCCCAACCCCAGCTTGTTGATTTAGAAAATGTTACAAATATGTCATTACCACTCTTGAGCGTTACAAGAATTCCTTGAGTGTTTACGTTATCATTGTTATTAATTAATAAACCATATATATATATATATATATATATATATATATATATATATATATATATATATATATATATATATATATATATATATATATAATTTAACTGAGAGCAAAAGGGCAAGGAAAATCCACAAGAATATTATTATTCAAGGAAATCATTTCCTTGTTCACCTTGAGGACTTCCTTGGATCTCCGGCGCTCTATTTATGGACTCAAGCAATTTAACCATAGAAGGCTAGTATAATTATAACGGCAGGATCACACTGGTCGTGAGGAATTCTAGCTTTCCTCTATCTCTTTGAGATTTGCCTAAAACATACGACAGTTGCTCTCCTGTGTGTGCTCTCTTATGGACTTTTAGATTGCAAGCTTCAGTAAAAGAAGCACCACAACCTTCACACTTGTAAGGTCTCTCTCCTGTATGTGTTCTCTTATGATTCCTCAGAGGGCCAGATTGAGTAAAAGAAGCACCACAATCATCACACTTTTAAGGTCTCTCTTCTGTATGTGTACTCTTATGTTTCTGCAGACTGTCAGCTTCGTTAAAATAAGAACACAAACATAACACTTGTATGGTTTCTGCCCTGTATGTGTTCTTTTATGTCTCTCCAGACTGCCACCTTCAGGTAAAGAAGTGCCACAAACTTCACACTTGTAATGTCTCTCTCCTGTATGTGTTCTCTTGTGATTCGTCAGAGGGCCAGCTTGAGTAAAAGAAGCACCACAATCATCACACTTATAAGGTCTCTCTCCTGTATGTGTTCTCTCATATTTCTTCAAACTGCCAGCATCAGTAAAAGAACTACAATCATCACACTTGTAAGGTCTCTGTCCTGTATGTGGTCTCTTATGATTCCTCAGACTGCCAGCTTGAGTAAGAGAAGCACCACAATCGTCACACTTGTAAGGTTTCTGTAGTGTACATATTGCAAACCACCACATTACTGTTTGAATTTCCCCGAACTACCCTCTAGTTAGCAACAACACCAAAAACCACCACCATCAGAATTAAATTCAAATGTTAAAAATGAAGGAATTAGCGCCTATAGTTTAAGAAGAATTATAAAATTTACATAATCTTAATGTTAAAAAGAGCGCTGATTTGAAAAGGGAACGACAATATTCTAATGATAGCCGAAAAGGAGCACAGTCATTGGTCACGAATCGACATGACGGCAGAGCCCAGTCAAGGAAGAGCAAGAAATAAACAGAAACTGAAAGGCTTTTAAAATGGAGTGAAGACCGGCAGACGGTCAGTGGTTATAACACGTAAATCCTTCAGCAATCGATCAACAGGAGAAGGTCCACTGGAATTTACGGCCTAGTGTTCTCTACTCAACAATCCATCTGAAGTTTACCCAACTCTAATAGAGGAAGAGAGAGAAGTACCGGCCTACTAAGCAGCCAGCGAACTGGGAAAGCAAACAACCTAGTCTGGAGCCTGAAACTTGATGACGTTATGCTTGAAGAAGACATTCAACTATGTTGAAGGTAATGGTTAGATCTATTTAGATCTAGATCTGCCTCTTGATGGGAGCTCCTGACTGGAGTGATGATGAAGCCTTTTTTTTTTTTAAAGAATATACAGGCAAGAGTGTCATCCAACCACAAAAACCAGGTAAACCTGTATCACCTTGAGGAAATCAGGGGAATTTTAGCTTGTATCTGGAATTGGATAGACCACTCAACTATTACCATACCTGATCCAGAAAAACACACACAGTAGACCAACTGTATTTAATTTTACAGAACTTTTTACAAGTGGGTTAATAATAATCACCTGAAGTGGAGAAGTTCGAGTTCATGAACAAGACTCATTATTATTATACCTCCACTGATAGATGTATAGTATTGGTTCATCTGGGAAATTGGGGTTTATGTTTGGGTTTATTCCATCATCAAGTGATTGACTGTGAGGTTAATGAGTATAATAATACCTTTCGACTGGATGATAATTATTTTGGATTAAAATGGCCAAACCCCAACCCCAGCTTGTTGATTAAGAAAATGATACAAATATGTCATTTCCACTCTTGAGCGTTACACGAATTCCTTAAGTGTTTACGTTATCATTGTTATTAATTAATATACCCTATATATTAATTATTTAGCTGAGAGCAGAGGGGCAAGGAAAATCCACAAGAATATTATTATTCAAGGAAATCTTTTCCTTGTTCACCTTGAGGACTTCCTTGGCTCTTTGGGACTCTATTTATGAACTCAAGCAATTAAGCCATTGAAGGCTAGTATACTTACAACGGCAGGATCTCATTGGGACATAGAAACTCTAGCTTTCCTCTATCTTTTGGAGATTTTCCCAAAACATCCGACAGTTGCTCTCCTGTATGTGCTCTCTTATGGACTTTTAGATTGCAAGCTTCAGTAAAAGATGCACCACAAACATCACACTTGTAAGGTCTCTCTCCTGTATGTGTTCTCTTATGATTACTCAGAGGGCCAGCTTGAGTAAAAGAAGCACCACAATCATCACACTTGTAAGGTCTCTCTCCTGTATGTGTTCTCTTATGTTTCTTTATGCTGCCAGCATCAGTAAAAGAAGAACCACAAACATCACACTTGTAAGGTCTCTCTCCTGTAAGTGTTCTTTTATGTCTCCTCAGAATGCCAGCTTGAGTAAAAGAAGCACCACAATCATCACACTTGTAAGGTTTCTGTAGTATTCATCTTGCAAACTGCCACATTGCTGTTTGAATTTCCCCGCACTACCCTCCAGTTAGCAACATGACCAAAAACCACCACCATCAAAATTGTATTCAAATTTTTAAAATGCAGGAATTAGCGCCTATAGTTTAAGAAGAATGATGAAATTTACATCATTTTAATTTGAAAAAGAGCGCAGATTTGAAAAGGGAATGAAAATATTCTAATTATAGCCGAAAAGGAGCTCAGCAATTGGTCACGAATCGACATGATGTCAGAGCCCAGTCGAGGAAGAGCAAGAAATAAACAACAACTGAAAGGCATTAAAAATGGAGTGATGACCGGCAGTCTATCAGTGTGTGTAAAACATAAATCCTTCAGCAATCGCTAAACAGGAGAAGATCCACTTGAACTGACCTACTGGTGTCCTCTACTCAACAATCCATCTTAAGTTTACCCAACTCTATAGAGTAGAGAGAGAAGTGCCGGCCTACTAAGCAGTAAGCGAACTGGGAAAGCCAAAAACCTAGTGTGTAGCCTAAAACCTGATGACGTTATGCTTGAAGAAGACATTCAACTATGTTGAAGGTAATGGTTAGATCTATTTAGATGCAGATCAGCCTCTTGATGGGAGCTCCTGACTGGAGTGATGAAGAAGCCTATTTTGTTAAAAAGAATATACAGGCAAGATTGTCATCCAACCACAAAAACCAGGTAAACCTGTATCACCTTGAGGAAATCAGGGGAATTTTAGCTTCTACCTGGAATTGGACAGACCACTTAACTATCACCATACTTGATCCAGAATAACACACACAGTAGACCAACTGTATTTAATTTTACAGAACTTTTTACAAGTGGGTTGACAATAATCACCTGGAGTGGAGAAGTTCGAGTTCATGAACAAGACTCATTATTATTATACCTCCACTGATAGATGTATAGTTAAAATTCGAGATCTAATAATAAGAGACAGACTTCTGTCTGCAGTACCAGAAGCTATGTCTATTTTTCTGGTTGAAAATAAATGTAAATCACTTAGTGAGATGGAATCAAAAGGTGAATCATTTTATAATGCACACCGTGATATATTTGCCAACTGTGCACAACCAGAGCTTGTCATAGGAGCGAGTGCCAAATTCCAGAAAGGCAATGGTAAGTTTAAGAAATTTAATAATAGGAATAGAAGTGGTCCATATCAGTACTCCAATAAAGACGGAGACAGACCAAGAAAGGGACACCTCACTCGATGCTAACATTGCAAGTTATCACACGGACATCTTGAAATGTGTGATCAACACCCTGGGTATGCAGCTTACCTACGAGACATCACAGCAAAGAAAAGAAGTAAGTATGACTCCTATAATAGGAGTGTTATATGCTTTTCTTGTCGGGCATACAGGCATACCAGTAGGTCTTGTCTGATGAGAGATAATTGGAAAGAAGCAAGTACCACATATGTATTTTCCAGTACTGACTCTGAAAATTTAGAAGAGACACATGCAGCTATCATACAACAGTATGATGACAAAACTGAGAAGACTGAAAAAGACATTCTTAGTGACGAAGGTATAGAAACCATTCATAAAGCCAATGCTGTTAATATTCAGAATGGCAAACTCAGAGTTCACCAGGCATGGGTAAATGGGGAACCTACCACCAGTGTTCATGATTCAGGAGCTTCAATTATTGGAGTTGACCAAAGGTTGGTAAAACCAGAAGACTATACAGGCAATACGGTTGCCTGCAGAACTTTTGGTGGCACAATTGAGATATAAAAAATTGCCATGATTACAATACAATCTCCATACTTTGAAGGCACAGTAAATGCTGCAGTATTACCTAATCCATGTGCCGGGTTATTTCTTGGAAATGTAACCAATGTCAAAGATTACATTCAGGGAATAACCATTGAACATGAACCTGACAAGGCACTCACAAGAACTCAAAGTCACAGGAAGCAAGAAAAAGAAAATACACAAATGAGGGCAAAAGTTACATGTAATGGTAACAAAGAACAGATGAAATAGGATATTGTAACTATATTTATTACCCAGATGTTGATTTGGCTTAAATCAACGTTATCACAGGTTACATGTGTCGTCATGAACAGTCTCACAAACGAAGGTGTATGTCAATGACATTATGAAGATGTACACACATGTTAAGAAACAGAGTGCAAAGATATTCACACGAATAAAAATACATATAATAGATATTCACTTACAAGTCAATAAAAATTGCACACAAGTCATTGATAGTTATACATTGATCTTTATTTATTCTATCTACTTGGCTTATGTCTTGTACTGAGTTACCAAACATAGCTTATTCTCACTATTCACACGAGCGAAAACTATAACAGTATGCAAATCAACAAAGTTGAAAGATACAGCTATTGGCATACATACAGTGAAGAAACTCCATAAGTATGTAAGAAAGAAAAAAGGAATAAAGAAGAATAGAATGAGTGAGAGAATGAATGAAAATGTTAAGTAATCAAATCAACACATATTGTAATACAGACACATTAGGGTCTTGTCAATTAGTTGTTCTAAAAATTCGTTGATATGAAGATTGTCAGTATTGTTCACACTAGCTCATGGTTTTACAATTTATCTTGAGAAAATATTTCGGTTCTAGCTATTTAGAGAAAATTAATAATTTATGAATATTATTGGTTTTAAATATTTATTCTTGTTGAATCAGAATATTATACTTTATTTCTAATTTATTTTCTTAGAAGTCATAAGCAAGACTACGATTTATGATCTGCCAGATTCTGGTCAATTATATTCTGAAAGATCTTCTTAGTCAATTGTAAATAGACAGGTCCGCTTCACAGTTGTTCACTTTTGTTCTTAATGTTTATCTGTGTTGTTCATAGAATGTTAGAAAAATTTTAAATATATATTACAGGTTGCACTTGATTGAATAGTAATGTACATAGCAACCAAAAAGTTAAAATATGATTGGTTTAGTATGTAGAGTAGTCAGATATATACATGCATTGAACTGTCATTTTTGCCAGAGACATCATGAAACGATGAAGTAACTTATCTGGTGACATATTAAAACTACTAATTCTCGCATGCATACGTGGAATGCGGAAATAATGGAGCTTTCATTCTCGTCAACGATTGAGAGGACTGAACTTTTGGTTTCTTACAGATATGATGATCTGATCAATTGCGATATTCCTAAGGAATTCGGATTTACAAACTAAGTATTCGTGTAATTGTATTAATGATACTGAGTGCATAGTATACTAACAGTAACTTCATAGAGTTGGTATATGAACATTGTGATTATATTATGTGAAAATTTGTATATATGATAATTAATTGGTATAATAAGTAATTAGTACAATGATCAACTTTATTATATTAGTTAGCTATGTTATTAGAATAGTTTTTTTTTAATTTGTTGCGTATCCCTTACGGGACGTTGCAGTCAACACCTGCATTTTCAGCTGCTGTTGATGTACTAGGCAAGTGTTACGTTCAGTAGTTTGCCATTGCTTTCTGAACGACCGGCCCCTATACCTTTTTCGAAAAAACCAGCAGTGCCGCGTTTCGAACCCGGGTATACGGGCTCACAAACCGTGTTCGCAAGCCCTTAGCCACAGAGACCGATTTAGAATAGTTAGTTCGTTAAATAATGGTTACAATTTGAATTTGATATTTAGACATTAGTTCTAAGATATCCACACTAAAAGAGCCGCTACATTGAATTCCACTCGATAGTAATAGACAATATCTCTAAAGCTAGCACTGAAAGCAGCAATGGCGTCTACCACCTCAACTATGGACATTTAATACAAGGAACACCCAATGAATACATGAATCAGCAACAAAATTGAGCATCAACTGAGGCAGTCTGCTTGGTACCTATTACTAACCCTCATCCACAACTCCAGGTTTTAACCTAGAGGACACTTGTTCAATTGGCCAAGTTAGGGACTAATATTATATTAGTTGGACCGGCCCTCCCATAGGCCGGCCCACACGACGTTCAACGTGGGGTTGAACAGATGGGCGTGCCCGTCATACGTTATTTAATTTATTTATTTTTTATTTTTTTTTTGGGGGGGGGGGGGGTTTTTTAGTTAATAAGGGCCATAACGCTATACTCACGATATATGACTCATAAGGTCAGCAATGCTATTGGGCATGATGATTTAACATTCACAAGGGTATGTGTGTATGTATATATATATATATATATATATATATATATATATATATATATATATATATATATATATATATATATATATAAATGATTAGAAATCATTTAAGGTGGGAGGGGGCATAATGCCGCATAGCGATTACGAAAATATAGGATGCAGAGAGGATAAAGGGATTTCTCCTAAGGATGCACCAAATGGATAGTGCGGCAGAAGCCAGGGAGACAAGATGCGTCATGCCGACGATAATCATAACAACGAGGATACGCTGTGGAACCAGATTAACAACCAATCGTGTTTTAGATTCTGAGATGGATTTGTGTAGAAATTAGGGGTTCAGATGCAATGATACAATGATCTTAGAATGAATAATAGGAGGAGGCATTTGTGGATAAGAAGTCTTGGATAGAAGAACCGGGCAACAAAAACTAGACGAATCTGTAAGGAACATGACGACGAGGATCTAGAAGAACTCTGGGGAATGGAATAAGCCAAGCGGCAAAAGTTAATGATGCAGATTTTGATAGGATGATTCGTGGTTATATCAAATAGATGCTATCCCTGCGTCAAGGGAACTCTATGTTGCCATTTGAATTGTACCTGATAATTCTCTGATGCCGATTAAAGGTATGGAACTGTTTGTCGAGCTATGTGCTTTTATTTCCGTTCACAAAGTTATAAGAGGGAACTTGTGTTCTGAGCAGACGAGTACTGCTTATTCATAGATTTCTCAACACAGTTTTATGGCACAACAGAACTGGATTTATAATAAGACACTACTACGCAGCCAGCTAACTGGGAAAGCCAAAAACCTAGTCTGGAGCCTAAAACCTGATGATGTTATGCTTGAAGAAGACATTCAACTATGTTGAAGGTAATGGTTAGATCTATTTAGATTCAGACCTGCCTCTTCATGGGAGCTCCTGAATGGAGTGATGATAAAGCCTTTTTCATTTAAAGAATATACAGGCAAGAGTGTCATCCAACCACAAAAACCACGAAAACCTTTATCACCTTGAGGAAATCAAGGGAATTTTAGCTTGTACCTGGAATTGGAGAGACCTCTCAACTATCATCATACCTGATCGAGAATAACACTCACACAATGGACCAACTGTATTTAATTTTACAGAACTTTTTACAAGTGGGTTGACAATAATCACCTGGAGTGGAGAAGTTTGAGTTCATGAACAAGACTCATTATTATTATACCTCCACTGATAGATGTATAGTATTGGTTCATCTGGGAAATTGGGGTTTATGTTTGGGTTTATTCCAACACCAAGTGATTGATTTTGAGGTTAATGAGTATACATAATACCTTTCGACTGGATGATAATTATTTTGGATTAAAATGGCCAAACCCCAACCCCAGCTTGTTGATTAAGAAAATGATACAAATATGTCATTTCCACTCTTGAGCGTTACACGAATTCCTTAAGTGTTTACGTTATCATTGTTATTAATTAATAAACCCTAGGTATTAATTGTATAGCTGAGAGCAGAAGGGCAAGGAAAATCAATAAGAATATTATTATTCAAGGAAATCATTTCCTTGTTCACCTTGAGGACTTCCTTGGATATCCGGCGCTCTATTTATGGACTCAAGCAATTTAGCCATTGAAGGCTAGTATAATTATAACGGCAGGATCACACTGGGAGAGAGGAATCCTAGCTTTCCTCTATATCTTTGAGATTTGCCCAAAACATCCGGCAGTTACTCTCATGTATGTGCTCTTTTAAGGACTTTTAGATTGCAAGCTTCAGTAAAAGAAGCACCACAAACATCACACTTTTAACCCTTTTACTCTTACCCGGCCGAAAAATCGGCCATGACGTCACCACACGGTCGGACCGACAAAGACGATTCGGCCGATTGGTCCTATTCCTTCGACCCCGTTGTAATAACTGCTTTGATTGGTTTGCTTTTAATAGTACAGGCCAATCAAATGCTGCCTTGTAACCGTCAGCCATTTTACTTTGCAAAATGGCAGCTTACAGCACGCGTTTTTAACAGAGGGATTTAAATTTGTGAGTTTTAACGCAGATACCCGGTTTTTTTTGTGGATTTGTGATTTCTAAAATGGCTAGCTTTGAACCCGAAGACGTACTAGCTTTGTTGAGCTCTGATAGTAGCGATTTTGACAGTTCAGGACTGTCAAATGATGATTTTAGTTATACGGAAAGTGCGGATGAGGATTCAGACCTCGTGTTCCCTTGGTTTAGGTGTATTGGGACTAAAGACGATCGTATGATCCATATTCATTCATGATGTCCGGACCACCTTTTTGGACTACCTAAATGCCCCACCTATTATGTATTTGGAGTTGTTTCTCACACTCAATTTTATTAAATTGTTTATGAAATCTCACAATCTTATTAAATTGTTTAAGAAAGAAACAAACAGATATGCCAGGCAGTTTCTAGATAGTGCAGTCCTCAATATTAGGTTTGTGGCTCACAGTTGGGTTGAGGTTGAGGTTACTGCGAATGAAATGAGGGCCTTCATAGCCATAATTCTCAACATGGGTTTGGTTCAATGTGCAACAAATGTCCAAAGGGACTTCATGGTTGTTGCTTTTCTAAACATAAGTGTTCCAAATTATTCTAAAGTGGTGAAGGAATTCAGTGAGGAAATATTAGGTGAGTAACATTTTTTTTAAATGTATTTTATTACAAAATATTACGATGTTATTAAATATTTTATTTTCCACAAAATGCAACTGAGGTCACCAAATTTGCATATACATTAACAAAATAACTTCAATCATACACAGAAATAAACTTTAGTTTATTCTCTTTAAGAATATATATACTTATATAGGGTTCTAATATTTTTTTTTTTTTTTTTGAATTTATAAAATTGTCACTTCAGTCATTTCTGTACTCCAAAAAAAAATGGCTCTGTCTTCTTCAGAGGGAAACCTAAATTTGGCCCAATGTTGTTCCATCCTAAAAGGATTAAGGTCTCTCTCCTGTGTGTGTTCTCTTATGTTTCTGCAGACTGTCAGCTTCATTAAAATAAGAACCACAAACATCACACTTGTAAGGTTTCTCCCCTGTATGTGTTCTTTTATGTCTCCTCAGACCGCCACCTTCAGTAAAAGAAGTGCCACAAACATCACACTTGTAAGGTCTCTCTCCTGTATGTGTTCTCTTATGTTTCTTCAGACTGCCAGCTCGAGTAAAAGAAGAACCACAAACATCACACTTATAAGGTTTCTCTCCTGTATGTGTTCTCTTATGTTTCTTCAGACTGCCAGCTCGAGTAAAAGAAGAACCACAAACATCACACTTATAAGGTTTCTCTCCTGTATGTGTTCTCTTATGATTTCTCAGACTGCCACCTACAGTAAAAGAAGCAACACAATCATCACACTTGTAAGGTCTCTCTCCTGTATGTGCTCTTTTATGTTTCTTCAGATCGCTAGCTTGAGTAAAAGAAGCACCACAATCATCACACTTGTAAGGTTTCTCTCCTGTATGTGTTCTCATGTGGTACTTCAATTTGCCAACCTGAATAAAAGAAGCACCACAATCATCACACTTGTAAGGTTTGTCTCCTGTATGTATTCTCGTGTGGTACTTCAAATTGCCAACCGTAGTAAATGAAGCACCACAATCATTGCACTTGTAAGGTCTCTCTGCTGTATGTGTTCTCTTATGTTTCTGCAGACTGCCACCTTCAGTAAAAGAAGCACTACAAACTTCACACTTGTAAGGTTTCTCTCCTGTATGTGTTCTCTTATGTTTCTTCAGATTGCTAGATTTATTAAAAGAAGAACCACAAACATGACACTTGTACGGTTTCTCTCCTGTATGAACACTTTTATGTCTCTTCATATTGCTAGCATGAGAAAAAGAAGCACCACAAACTTCACACTTGTAAGGTTTCTCTCCTGTATGTGTTCTCTTATGTATCCTCAGACTGCCACCTTCAGTAAAAGAAGCACCACAAACTTCACACGTGTAAGGTCTCTCTCCTGTATGTGTTCTCTTATGATTCTTCAGAGGGCCAGCTTGATTAAAAGAAGCACCACAATCATCACACTTGTAAGGTCTCTCTCCTGTATGTGTTCTCTTATGTTTTTTCAGACTGCTAGCTTCATTAAAAGAAGAACCACAAACTCCACACTTGTAAGGTTTTTCTCCTGTATGTGTTCTCTTATGTTTTCTCAGACTGCCAGCATTAGTAAAAGAAGAACCACAAACATCACACTTGTAAGGTCTCTCTCCTGTATGTGCTCTTTTATGTTTCTTCAGATCGCTAGCTTGAGTAAAAGAAGCACCACAATGATCACACTTGTAAGGTTTCTCTCCTGTATGTGTTCTCATGTGGTACTTCAATCTGCCAACCTGAGTAAAAGAAGCACCACAATCATCACACTTGTAAGGTTTCTCTCCTGTATGTGTTTTCATGTGGTACTTCAAACTGCTAACCTGATTAAATGAAGCACCACAATCATCACACTTGCAAGGTTTTTGTCCTTTATATATTCTCTTGTTGTTCATGTTTTTTTGGCACTCTAGATGGTCATCTTGAATCAAAAGATCCTGATCACTCAAAATCAAAATATCACTTCTGTCCTCACCCGGAACATCTGATAGTTCTTGTTTCACAACCTTCATTTCTATGCTGTCATATGTCCACTTTTCTGGATGCTCTTGTATGAAGAGGTACAGACTCCTTGGGGACCAAGAGTGTATTTCTGAAACACGACAACGTAAATAATTATCCTCATGAATAAAATAGATATTGATTATGAACAGATGTGCATGTGTAATCAAGCAGGCATGCATTGCAGCTATAGACAATCAATTTCAAGTGAATGAAAGATGGAGAAGAACAATGATTAATGTGCTCATGTATGATCTAGGCTGATGTATGATCTAGGCTGATGTATGATATAAACAGTTGTATGATCTAAGCTGATGTATGATCTAGGATAATGTATGATCTAAGCTGATGTATGATCTAGGATAATGTATGATCTAAGTTGATGTATGATCTAAGTTCATGATGATATAAGTGTCACAGTCCTATATTAGGATAGGCATTGACAATAGTGTATAACATGCTATAAGAGAGTTAACTAGTAAAGAGGACAGATATGGACAGCCACGTAAAAGATGACAGACAGAAGTTAATGGTCATGTAGAGCAGACAATCGACACAGTGTATTGAGTTCAAGGACAAGAATGATTGCGAGTAAACACATAACCAGCGAAGAGGATTAGCGTGAACAAGTCTTGGAGGGAACTCACTGACCCATGATAGGTGAAGATCAGAGACGACGAGGCAAGAAAGTGAAGCCGTCAAAGGGCAGTGTGTTTCAGACCAACGACAGGATAGGACGAATTTAGGAGCTAGAAAACATAATTTAGGAAATGTGAGACTGGAGTATAATAGTGACGGGACTTTGTATGAGCGCAGATGTGTGCATTCGGCTGTGAATGACTGGACACACGTGTGAGCGAGAGCATTTATAAAGTGTATAATTATATCTATTCATTCCTGGGCATAGTCTAAAGATGTCCATTTTATATTAAACATGGCCATACCTCTTCTCACTCCTGGTGTTGGAGTTGTTTATAATAGCTGCTATTGACAGCTTACCTGTAGTATACCTATTTGTACGAGTGACTATTGTACATACAGACCAGCCCTAATAGGGAGGCTTATAACAATAAGCTGATGTATGATCTAGGTTGATGTATGATCTACGCCAGGGGTGGGCAAACTTTTTGTGCGTAGGGCCACATTGACAAATGTAAAGCTATTGGGGGGGGAGGGGGGGGGGGGGGGGGGGGGGTTGCATGTATATTATGTCCACTTTGTTTACAGCAACCTATCACAATATTTAATTATGAATCATTTATAGGCTAATAAACGTATAAATAACTAATTATTGCAATTTTATTTCACTTATAGACTTATACATTATATTTTACAATATGGATACAAACTTTTACTAATTTTTAACAAGATTTTACAATTTTTTAATATAATGATTTTTTAAAAATTATCGATCAATGGCTTTAATATAGACACAAACCATTGTCACTACAATTGTTGATTTCTAATGTTTGTAACTGCTTGCAATTTTTGACAATATTCTTGAAATCATGTACATCGGTACTCTCATCCAATGCAAGAGAGTATCACAAAATATTGTTTACTTGCACCTTGAAGTTTATGCATCAAATTGTCACTTATCTTGTCAACACGTCTGACCACAGTTCTCCTTGATAATGTAATGTTGTCAAATTTCTTTTTTTGTTCTGAACAAATTATGTTTGCTGCAACTAGCAAACATTCCTTGATGAACTCGCAATCAGAAAATGGCTCGTTCTGTTTTACAATTCTGTGTGACAGCACAAGACTAGCTTCTGTTGCAGCAACTTGAATTGAAGACTGTTTAGTGAAAACAGTTAGCTGTTTCTCCAAATTTTTCACCAACTCCAGGCATTTCCTTTCAATCTCTTCGGATGTTAAATTGTATCCAAAATTGGAATGTTCTGTTTGATAATATCTTTTTAAATTGTACTCCTTGAAGACAGCCACTGACTCATGACACAACAAGCAAACTGATTTGCTACCAACTTTAATAAAACAGTACTTAGTTGTCCACTCATCACTAAAAACAAGGCATTCTTCAATCTTACGTTTTTTAGTGATGCTCATTGGTTTAATAAAATTCTAACAGTTAGAATTTTACAAAACTTTAAAAAGGAAATGAAACAAAACCTACTTCCGACTGTGTGTAAAAATAAAATATTCGGAAAACAAGGAGTAAACTCAGAATAAATTTCAGAAATATATCAAGACTACTACAAAAAATTAATTTGAACATTGTAAATGTGGAAATAATTTATAACAGCAAAAAACTTTAATTTTAATATTTTCTTGAAAAATAAATCATTTTATTCACCGGAGAAATATCTGTTTTTCATAAAATCATCCTTATTAAATTTTTACATGTCGATAAATATTTCTCTAGATTAAAATTGATAAATTTCAATTTTAGCATTACATTACAAAGGTCAAGAACTGTTTACAAAAATAGACAATTAGAAAGAAATTTTATTTAAAAATGTTAAAACAATCATAACGGTACATGAAATTCTGTAAAACTCAACAAAATAGCTTAAAAACAAAGTAAAATTTTTATTTCTAAATGCCCTCGAGGGCCGCAGCTTTGCCACCCCTGATCTAGGCTGATGTATGATCTAGGCCAAGGGTGGGCAGCCCAGCAACTGATATTATGCGTAGTATCACAGCTCCCCTGTAAACAGGCACAATGCAATCACATCCACACAAAAAATGACTCTGGATGAACGCAGAAGCAGAAGAAGAATTATCTGGTAAATCACAAACAGCCAATAAACGCTTGGGTTGATTGCAACATCCTGTTAACAATATTCAACTAAATGTTAAGTTATAATGCACTTAATTTTACCTTGACCAACACAGACTTCATGTTGTTCTATCTTGACACTTGATGGTAGTTTATTCTCCATCTCTGTCTACAGTCAGTCTGAAAGGATTTGTAAGTTACGTTTGTATGCAAACATAAGCTATAGTTGTAGATTAAGCTAAACACATTGGATAGGAGGTCACAACAATTCACTCTAAAAACTCACAGGGAAAGACAAAGATAATGAGAATAAATCAAGCAAATGATAACCTGATCTCCCTTAGAGAAACTTCACTTCAAGAGACAGAATTAGACACCTATTTATGAAGCAATGTAGACACAGAAGGGTCAACATATGAAGATATAAAAATAAAATGCAAAAGGCAAGAGGACTTTCATGGCAATTGGAAATTTGTGGAAGTCAAAAGACTTAAACAACCAGATAGTTCAAGTAAAACATTAAAACAGTGATATGGATCAGAAACACTGAGAATGACATACAATGATTATTAATAAACTACAAACATTTATTAATTGTTGACTGGGCAAAATAGGTGGATTACAATGACAGAATAACCAGTGTGGAACTCCTGGAGAGAAATAAACAGATACAAGTGTATCAAGAAGGAATAAAAGATGCTGTACTGCATATGACACACTCTGAGAACACCTGAGAATTGTATCATGTGAAAAGCCTTTGTACAGAATTAGCAGGGCAAATCTGGACAATGACAGAAAAAGAGAAAAGAAAAATCACAACAGAAATGAGATTCCTAAGAAGACTACTCAATGTATCAAGAAGAGATAAGATAAGAAATGAAGAAATCAGGATAAAAGTGGGGGTTATAGCTGCACTAGATTTTATTAGAAGGCAAGTCAAATGGTTTGGCCATGCAAGTAGGTTACCAACTATAGTATGTCCAGAAATGAATGCCATCATTCACGATCATTTATTCTGAAAACTGTCTGTTGCATCGTTATGAAATTTTTCCTGCCATCTTATATTTACCCCCACCCAAAGAATATGTCTTTGATAGGTCCAAAAGCAATTTAAATCATTGAAAGCGGTGGCATTTCTTTGATGTTTTGATGAAAAACTAGTGATTTCTCGCTAACAAACTTGTTTTTACAGTAATGAATGCCCCGCCAATTCAGATGACGACACAAGGCGTATCCGGATTCGTATGGGAGTGGGTACAGTAAAAGAAGTAGCTTAAAAGTCGACAGGGTTGACTGCATTGCACCGGGTTTTTATCCCATATGGCTCAGTCACTTTCCGCAGTGTGTAAAGCGTCGCACAAAGCACGAACTCCGTAGCTCCAGCGACAACCCTCGGGAGTCTCCGAAAAAAATGCACTCGTGAAATGAAGGACGCAGCTCGGAATCAAACATACAACCTTCGGAGCCCGAGTCAGACGGCTTGACCACTTCACCACGGAGAATCCCAAGAGGGGTGCAATGTGTAATATTAGTAAAGACAGAGAATTTACAGAGGCATGGGGTAAATAATGTGTAAATTGACAAGAAAGTTCATTTCCTTCTTGTTTCTTCAGCTGCTGGTTAATAATGTGTACACAAGTATTCATGCTAGCTTTTCATATTGAGTTTGTGAAAGCTTCCAAATAGCTGTACGTTAATGTGCGTATGGAGTGACCAGAAATGATATCGCAATTTAGTCATCATGTTTCCATTTTTAAGGATCTGTTCAGCCAGCTGTCTGTGTGGTTTGTTCACACATACATATGGGTGACAGACCCGCTTTGAGTCTTCGTGAAAGATTGTCTACTCTGCTGTTTACCGTTCAGAGACGGAACATGATTACCTGTTTTGCACTATGAAAATAGTTGTCAGTGTCTCTGTAGTGGGCTTTCTACTTAACGACCAAGATGTTGGTCCTCTTTTCATTGAAGTTTATAGATTGATTCGTATGCACGTGTGTTGTCCCCTAATTTGACAACGTGTTTGCTCTCACGTTTCTTGTTATGCCACAATATGTCAGTTTCCACCGCAATATTACTCTTCTGTTGGTATTCAATGCGTTTAGTGTGTGTTTTTTTTTTCAATACAGTTGTTTGTCACCGCTGAGGGCTAGCGGAATTGAAAATTCATCACTGATTGATTGATTGATTGATTGATTTAGGAACCGACATCACAGCATTCGGGACATTCCCATAAGCGCTCCGTCTCCATCCCCAGCAGCCAGCGAAGAGTTCCAACACTAATAGTTCCAGTAGCAATCTGATTATATGTCCGTCTCGCCTTTCCTCTGAGCGTCGAGCGTTGGCCAGAACCCCTCATCACACCTCGCTGTCTCATTCTTACCAGACTATGGTGATCCATCTGCTCCTCCGAGGTGTACACGTGCTCCCACAAGGCCGCAACCACTTCTGCCTTGTCATGCATCAATACTCCACCAAGTTTTGCCAAGCCAGCCAATCTGTCCACCTGTTCATTCCCCAGCACACCGGCATGCCCAGGAGAAAAGATCCAGGTGATGCTTGCTACCCGTGACCTCCGAAGCGAAGCAAGCCACTCTGCACGAAGCTTGCCTGTTCTCACTGTGGAATACAAACTGTTGCCATTGACATTATGCTGATGCTGTAATGTTTAGGGCCTGCAATTCGTCTGAATAGTTGGAGCAAAATATCCCAGTAAGTGTGCACGTAGATTAAGGTCTGCAATCTGATCAGACCTTAATCTGTGTCGGACGATTCCAGTAGGTTGATGATTGCTCTCGGTTGCATAAAATTCAATCCATCCTTTCTCCAATAGTCCTCTTCCTCGTTCAACACATGGTCATCACATTTTTTCCAGTAACTTTTATCAATATTTAATAGCCCGGACTGGGTTAGTATCTTGACATCAGACAATTTGAATGTAGTATTGGCAGCTGCCACTTGTCCTTTAATTTTAGCCCACATAAGTTCTATAGGGTTAAAATGAGAGTGGTACGGCTGAAGTCCCAAGAACACATGATGATGCTCTTCTATCAACTTGTCGATTTGATATTTCTTGCTTTTTGGCGTCTGTTTTACAAGGGACAACAATTCTAGCTAGAAATACATTTCTGGAAATGGTATGTTTTCCATTCGGAACCATATCTTTATTGCTCCCTTTGTGCTCGATGCTGTAGGTATTTTGTCTTCTTGGGCAACAACATTGATATCATGCATTGTCCATAATTGGACACGATGGTCTATCTAGGGATGGAAGCACAGTATTCTCAAGCAAATCTCTAAATACATTACCTTCATCTTATTATGATAATCCCTATAGTCTGTATGCTTTGATACGAATACGAGCCCAGCATTCTGTTGTAAGCCATTATGCATATTACCAGCATGGGCCATGACCAAAAGCTGTCCTATACTACTGGGCACATATCGCTTTATCTGTCCATCCACTGATTGCCATTCCTTATCACTTGTGTGGTGCGCATTGATCCACATTTCATCCAAATACACTATGCCATAATTTTCTTTGCGCATTTCCCTTATTTCACGCAGGTATCTGCTTCTCATGGCTCCTAAATGCTGCTTCTTCTTCTTCAGCTATCCGAGCCATTGAGGTTCTTTGCTGCAAATACAATCCGTCTCCATTCGTCTCTCTGGTGGACCTTCTCTTGCCAGTCGTTGATTCCAAGTGCTTGTAGGTCTGTACATGTATTATCTCTCCACCGTCTTCTTGGTCTACCTCGGAGTCTACGGTCATTTATTTCCTGAGTGTAAGCGAGTTTTGTTTCCCTATTATCTTCCATTCTTTCTATAAGCCCCAGCCATTGTAGTCTATTAGCCTTCATGATACCAGTGATTAGCGGGGACTTAAACAGATCATAAATGTCTTTGTTACTTCTTCTTTTCCAATCTCCACTTTGTGTATCCCTAATGGGTCCAAAGATGTGTCTTAAAATTTTTTTCTCAAAGGTTTGTAACAAGGCTTCGTCTCCTTTCGTTGTACTCCAGGTTTCAGAGCCATACAGCACAACTGGTCTGATCAGTGTCTTGTATATTATGATTTTGGTGTTACGAGATAGCGCCTTTGATTTTAGTAGATGTTGTAGTGCATAGTAAATCTTATTTCCAGAGTTGATTCTAGTTTGTATTTCTTTCCTTATGATGTTGGAGCAGTTGAAGATTGTACCCAGGTATTTGTATGTTTAAATTCTTTTAATGGTCATATTATCTATTTGTATGTGGCCAGAGTTTTTAGCCATTCCGTCTCTTGAAATTACCATATATTCTGTCTTATCTTGGTTGATAACCAGCCCCATCTGTTGGGCTATTTCCTTTAAGTGAGTCAATATTTCCAATGTCTTTTGTTCACTTTGCCCTATATCTATATCATCTGCATAACCAAGCAGCTTGGATGTTCCTCCAATATCATATTCCTCCTTTATCTTCCTTACAACTTTCTCTAGAGCCAGATTGAAGAGTAGCGGTGATAGTGCATCACCCTGTTTCAAGCCAGATGTTATTTGGAAGGGGTCTGATTTCCTGCCTTTATATGTTACTATATTATAAGTATCTTCCATGCATAGTCTGGTCATGTTGATTAATTTCCTTGGTATTCCAAATTCCTGCATAGCATTCCATAGACTATTCCTATGGACACTATCATAAACCTTTTTAAAATCCACAAAAATGTTATGGAGATCTCTTTTATATTCCCAATGTTTCTCGGCTATTTGTCGTAAGATAAATATCTGATCTATTGTTGATCTGTTTTGTCTAAAACCCGCCTGGTAGTCACCTAATATGTCTTCTGAATATGGTTTTAATCTATTTAGTAATACTGCGGATAGTATCTTATAGCTTGTGGACAGTAGTGATATTCCTCTATAATTTCCACATTGGAACTTGTCTCCTTTCTTAAAGATAGGTATCAATAGATAGGTATCAATAATGACTCTTTCCAGTCATGGGGTAATTCTTCTGTCCTCCAGATCCTAAATGCTGCTGCTCGCAAAAAATATTTCTACCTCCCTTGTACTTTCTAAAAGTGAAGATAATGTCCTTATAATTTTCCACAAAGTTGTTTTGGATAGCTCTATGTTATTGTTCTTTCTCAACCAAACCCTAAGTTTTCTTACAGTCACTGTTTCTTTGGCATCCAGCATTTTTATCATGCTTGATAATCCTGGATATAAAATCCTAAATGTTTATAATTATAGGAGTCTCCGTGGCGAAGTGGTCAAGCCTTTTGACTCGGGCTCCAAAGGTTGTGGGTTCAATTCCAGGTCGCATCATTCGGTTCATGAGTTACATTTTTCGGAGACCCCTGTGGGTCGCCGCTAGAGCTGCGGAGTTCGTGCTTTGTGCGATGCTTTCTGCGCTGCCGAAAGAGACCCAGCCATATGGGATAGAACCCGGTGTAATGAAGTCGACCCAGCCGACTTTTATGCGACTTTTTAAAGCATTTTTATAATAGCTCGCCTTATGAAATCCTTGTCAAAGCTGTCTACAATAACCTTTCTACCTACCGTTTGGTTATTGCATGGTGGTTTAATTCGAGATTCTTGCACCCATCAACGAAATGACCGTTTACTCAAACCCAATGCATGCACCGTTCTTTTTTCGGGATTTAACAGTTTGAAACAGTTTCCTTCTACCAGCTTCTTGTCAAAAGAATTGTGTACAACTTCATAGCGATGCTTTGAAGTGTACACAATTTCACATTCAATCCCACTGAACAATATTCACACATTCAGATGTTAGCGATAAGTGATAAGATTTTAAAAAAAATAATCAGGAATCATGAAAATACCCACATACTGACGACACCTCTGAACTAGTCTGAACATTCCCATTTTAAACTGCGCGGGGTTCTTGTCATAAGGCCTTTCTCGTGAACCACAAGAAAATTAACCATTCAACGCTGATGTTTCCGTGTCAAAATGTAATACTTCTAAAATTGTGCACTTCACCTCTGACTCGTAAATTATATACAGCATATAAACAAACTTTGAAATCTGCTGTACAATCTCCAGAAAAAAAAATTTTTTTGTTGGGCGGACATGATGATAAAGTTATATGCTAAATCTCATAATTTTCCCTCAGTTGGTTACTGAGGTATGGATTTTTATATGGAGGCGAACAAATGTGAACGCACTATAACAGTATACCACAACAAGCAATGATGTACAGACCAGAGGGAAGCACAGGATGAGGCAGACCACGTAAACGATGGACGCAGGGAATAACGAGTCCATGGGAATATCAATACATGAAGCCCACAAGCGGGCACTCTCCCGCTGTTTATACTTCACCTCGACACCGCAAGGTACAAGAGGAACATGACGAGATGAGATGAGATGATGAATGAAATCAAGGAAGACCTAAAAATACAAAGAAAAGAGAGTTAGAGACGAAATGAATATCAGGAGGAAATGGACAGCTACATAAGACAGTAAAGATAGAATGGCTTGGACTGAATTGACTGACGGCCCATACCAAATAGGGGATGGGAGACTCCATGTGAAGTAGTCAAGCCGTTTGACTCGGGCTCCGAAGGTTGTGGGTTCTTCTTCTTCTTCGTTCATCCGGAGTGTTTTTTTTCGGACGTGATTGCGTTGTGCCTGTTTACAGCAGAGCTGCGTTCTTGCGCCGTTAGGCCGACACATCCGACTTCTGTGGGCATTTGTTGACCGGGTTAACCTTCCCGGGGGTTTCTTAGGACGTTTGGCTCTCACTGTTGTGGTGTTATCCCCCATCCCAGCTGGCCCATATAGAACAGCCAAAGACATCCTGGTCAGCCCTCAAGGGAAGGCAGGGGCAGACCATGGGCATTCCCCGCCATCCAAGGAGGCTTCCATACTTGCAGAGTCGACACACAGCGCTCTGGTACTGGGCTCACCCAAGGAATCGTCACGTCCTGCACATGGCTGCTTAGCCTCACTTCCGTATATTGGGCCTTCCATTCACCATAGGCTGTTCTTCCGGAAACCAGAAGTATGCAGTCTGCAGATGACATCCACACAGTGAGCTTTCGATTCGGACTTTCCACATAATGGATTTGCTATCCAAGCAATATTCCATTTCGTGCCACTAGACAATTTTTCCACCTTTTATGAAGCCCACACAGTGAGCTTTCGATTCGGACTTTCCACATAATGGATTTGCTATCCAAGCAATATTCCATTTCGTGCCACTAGGACACTTTTTCCACCTTTTATGAAGCCCACACAGTGAGCTTTCGATTCGGACTTTCCACATAATGGATTTGCTATCCAAGCAATATTCCATTTCGTGCCACTAGGACACTTTTTCCACCTTTTATGAAGCCCACACAGTGAGCTTTTGGTTCGGACTTTCCACGTAATGGATTTGCTATCCAAGCAATATTCCATTTCATGCCTCTGGGACACTTTTGTAACCAACATACCTGTGGTATGAAGTACGGCAGTCTAAATACTTCTTCATGCACCTTTAAATGTCAACCTGAATGTAGTTAAAGTAAGCTGCAGTCAACTTGAGCTTGTTGATATCTCCATAGAGCTTGTCCTCAAATGAAGCAGGTGTGGGCCAAAATATCTTTCTCTGTTCTGCATATATTGGGCACTCCTGCATCAAATGTTTAGCTGTCATTTTACCAGTTCCACAATTGCATTCATCGGTATCTCCTATCTTTAGTTTATTGAACAAGTGGTATTTCAGCCTGTTATGTCCTGTGCGGAGTCTGAAGATTGCTACTTGTTCTCTTCGGTCGAGTTTGTAATATGCATCATCCTTCTGGTGACCTGGATGCTCTGATTCCCATTTGGTTCTATAGGTGCTTTTTATCAACCTCTTTGCCTCGTTATAGGTTATGTCTATGTCAGGCTGTGGTAGTCGTCCACCCTCTTTTGCCAGTCTGTCAGCCTCTTCATTTCCAGGTATACTGCAATGTGATGGGATCCACTGTATTACAACTTTTTTGGATTTCTGGCACAGACCATGGAGTGCTGCTCTTAGGTCAGCTATTTCTGTGCTATTATTGCTCTTCAGTATTGAGACAGCTGACTTTGCATCTGTGAAGATAGCTATTTGCTTCTCTTTATTTTCCTCCATCAAGAGCATTTCTGCTGCAGTTTTCAGAGCCTTTACCTCCGCTTTGAAGTTACTTGAAAACTTTCCAGTTGCCATTGAATGTGTTTTTTCACTCCATTTTTTAAATTTAGGAGAATTCCTCCTCCTCCATTCTCTATTGAATTTTTGGCTGATCCATCTGTATATGCATGGGTCCAATTGCTGCTTGGGTAATGTTCTTTTATGTAGTTTAGGGTTATTTCTCTTCTTTCGGTTTCATGCTGAGTGTTCTTTTTCTCAATACCAGGAATGTTTTCTATCATCTCAGGCAGTTGCTGCTGTCTCCAAGCTGGGAACTTGTGTGCATTGTAAATGGGTTTGACTGTTGATATGTTAAGTATAGGATCTGCCCTAATCTTTCGTTTTGCAGTTTCTACAAAGTTGCTACGCTTCAGTCCTCCCTTTACAAAACCACTAAACCTTTTATACATAGGGTGGTCTGTCAATCTTCTAAATTTTTCCGCTTGTTGCTGGGCTCTGCTATCTCTTCTATCCTGCATTGGTTGTAAACAAGTGATCTTTTCTAGTTCATTAATAGGCGTTGTCTTCAGGCTTCCAGTTATGATTCGCATTCCTTGGTTTTGGACTCTACTTATTTTGTTAAAGTTTGACTTAGCTGCTGTTGCCCAAGCTGCAATGCCATATTCCAGTACTGGCCTCACCCGTCCAGTATATAACTTCTTGAGAACTTTCTCATCTGCTCCCCACGTTGTACCAGCAAAGCTTTTTCATGATTGCCATTCTCTGCCTTGCTCTTGTTCGATTGTTCTCAACCTGTGTCTTCCATGTCAGGCGACGATCAAAGGTGACTCCTAGATAGTTTGGATTTTCTTCATGGCGCAATATTTTTCCATTCAATACCAGCTTAGGTTGCTGAGTTTTATTTGAGAGGGAGAACACTGTGCATGTTGTTTTCTCCTCACTTATCTTCACTAGCCATGATTTTGACCAGTCCTCTAGCGCTAATAAGGCTTGCTGTATTCTGCTGTTAGCTGTACTAATATATTCTTCAGATGTCCATATGGCTAGGTCATCTGCAAAGGAGGATGTGTGTACTCTGGCTGGAAAATTTTCCGTGATGTCATTTATATATGCTAGGAATAATGTTGGTGAAAGAACTCCTCCTTGGGGGACACCTTGCTCCAACAGCATCATTTTGCTTGTTTGTCCTTGTACTTTTGTCCTGGCAGTTCTGTTCTCAAGGTAGTGGCTGATCCATTTATACATTTTTCCACAAACATGCATTTTTTGCAGTTTTACTTTCAGTCCTTCCTTCCATACTTTATCAAATGCTTTTTTCTAAATCTATCCAGACTGCTAGTGTGTGCTTTTTCTCTTGGAAGGCATCCTCTATTTCCTGAGCTATATAGGTTATTTGATCTTCAGTGGATCTGTACTTTCTTAATCCTGCTTGGTGTGGTGTTAAGAGTTTGTTTTCTTCCAGATGCCATGTTAGCCTGCCATTGATAATGCATTCCATTAATTTTCCTACACAGCTAAGTAGACTGATAGGTCGATAGCCATTTGGTTCTTCCAGGTCTTTTCCTTTCTTTGGGACTGGTATTAGTATAGCTTCCTTCCATGCCCGTGGGACTATTCCTCTCTTCCAGCTGTTATTTAGGACTGCTAGTAGTTTCTTTTTTGCCTTGGTGCCTAGTCCTATTAGCATTTCATATGTGATTCCATCCTTTCCTGGTGATTTCTTCTTTTTTAGGGTATTCATTGCCTGTTCCATTTCTTCCATTGTTAGATTTGCCATCATATATTCTACTGCTGTCTCTGTATTTCTATGATGTATCTGTTTGTCTTTGATTGCTTTCTTCTGTTCAGTTGTAATATCAATGTGGTTTGCATTTGCATAGTGTTCCATTAGTGCATTTGCAGCCTTTTTTCCTGTAAGCAAGGCATTTCCTTGTTTAATTGTTATTTGTTTGTTTCTAGGTCCTTCATTGTTCATGGCTTTCACTAGTTTCCATAGTTTGTTTCCATCCCTGTCAAAATTCAGGTTTTCTGTTTTTTCCCTCCAACAATCTCTTGTTGTTTGATTTACTGTTCTTTTATATTTTGCTGAGACGGCTTTGAGAGAGATGTTCGCTTCAATTGTTTGTTCTCTCTCTGCTGTCTTCCTGGCATCTTCAACTTTGTCCTCCAAACTTTGTAGTTCTTCAGTCCAGTATGGTTTGTAATTTTTCCTCGCTCCTCTTGGAATGGACTCAGTGGCTGCCTGTATTATCGCTCTGTTTAGACTTTCCACCATTTGCTTTATGTTGCCATATCGTGTATTTATGTTTTCACAATATTTGTCTGTTAGTATGGCAAATCTGTCCCAGTCTGCTTGTTTGTAATTCCAGCGGGGCAAGGGCTTTTGCTCCTGTGGAACATACTCCATATTCATTACAAGCTTGATTGGTCTGTGGTCACTACCTGCTAATTGGTCCAGCACATGGCGATCGATTTTGTGGAGGATGTCTCCTGTGCAGAAAGCTAAGTCTGGAGTAGAAGTGGTAAGCCATCTTCTGGAGTAGAAGCTCGGTGTGTCATCCGCTTTGTTGAGTAGATGGAGATTTGAGTCTATTTCCCAGTCCTCCAATTCATCTCCTCTTTTGTCAGTATCTGGGTATCCCCATCTATCTGAACGGCTATTAAAGTCTCCGACAATAATGCAGTTTGTGTCAGTTATTTTCATGTTTGAGAGTGTAAGGTCCTTATCTGCTGGGCTATACAGATTGTAGATTCTTATTTTCACGTCCTTTATCATTATATCAACACCTATAATTTCCGTTTGGTTGTCAGAGATCACAGATACTTCGCTGCAAGGTATTGTATTTCGTGTAAGTATTAGAACTCCTCCTTTGTGTCCTTCGCGGTCGAAACGTGTGGCCTGATATCCTCTGACTGAGAATTTGCGATTGGCGTTGAGGTGTGTCTCTTGAATGCATGCCACATCTATTTTATCTTTATGAAGACGCTGTGTTAGGGACTCTTTCTTCTTGTAAACTCCTTCGGCATTCCACTGTAGTATGTTGAGTGTCCGGGGTATTTGGTCAATAGCTCTTAACCTACTCCTCTGTGCCTTGACTCCACAGCACAGGGGAAGGTGACCACCAGTAGTCATGGGTGGACCCCCTCGAGGCAGGGGGCCCGGCACTATCGCCGCCTGATGGGACTTCGCGGGATTAGCACCATAACGATTAATTTGGATTTGTGACATCATGAATTAAGTTACGTTGCACTGCTTTGTCAAGCCTGTGGCTCAGTACATCCGATTTCGACAAGCATTTATTCGGGATGCTTTCCCTAGCCTTTGACTGTCCCCAGTCTATCTACAAGGCAGCAGGTTTTACGTTGCACTGCTTTGTCAAGCCTGTGGCTCAGTACATCCGATTTCGACAAGCATTTATTCGGGGTGCTTTCCCTAGCCTTTGACTGTCCCCAGTCTACCTACAAGGCAGCAGGTTTGTGTCTCTTCGTCTGGTCCCTCTCCCTTGACCTGTCCGACATGGGTGGCCCTACCAGTAGCTGTGCTACCGTCGGCATAGCTCTTGGGGTCATTGGGACGCTCAAGCCCCTCTACCTCGTCACGGTGGACACACAGCAGAGGGGAGGTTGTGGGTTCAATTCCGGGCCGCGTTCTTCAGTTCACGAATGAAACTCCTGTGGGTCGTCACTAGAGCTGCGGAGTTCGTGCTTTGTGCGATGCTTTCCACGCTGCGGAAAAGAGACCGGCCATATGGGATAAAACCCAGTGCAATGAAGTCGACCCTGTCGACATTTTTTTTTTAAAGCCAAATGGGGATAAAGTGAAAAAGAAAAGATGTTGATAAAATCCAACATAGCAAGTCCCTAAGTATCATAAAATATATCAGGCCAGAAGCATTTGATCTTCAACCCCTGCCACAAATGGCTTCCTACCCTAGGTCTATGTCCATGGATTCCCACATTCTTTTTACAAGTCTCCCAACTGGCAGTAGCATTTTTTGTCAATTGTGCAGCTGAAGAACACAATTCATTCACAACCAAATAATAATAGATCAATATATCCATTTTAAATGACTTAGAATCTTGAATGAGGTACCATTAGATTTCTATTTGTTAGTTCTATCCAACTTATTTATGTTTATTGTTTTCCTCCAACATTTCTCAAAAAATAAGGGAAGTGTCAAGTAACTATTTAAAGACACTTCAACTCACAACAACTAGGTCTAAACTGCATAGGTGACAATTGAAGATAATAAGAATTAACATAGCAAATGATAACTTGATCTTTCTTAGTGTATAATAATAGATAAGAGAAGTAAAAAGATTTGTCTAATTCTCTCCACGAGTTCCTTTAGTGAAACCTTACTTTGTGAAGTGGAATCATACATATATTTATGTGTCAATGTAGACAAAGATGGGGGAGCATATAGAGATAATAAAAGAAACATATAACAGGAACTTTCATAGCGCTAAAGATTTTTAACCCTTTACAAGGCAGAACGGCCATTTACGTCCGATACCGTAAACGGGCGAAACGTCCCAAACCGCCCGATACTATTATGCATTGTAAAAACGTGATCTCTCGGCTTTCCGATACTTCCGATGGCTACTTTCGCTTTCACCGATAGCTTGACAACGTGGCCGCCATTTGTAAAGCGCCTACAATGAATTTGAACGGACTTTTACGGACTTTTTTTAATAGTTTTCGGGGTTTTGCGCTGTTTTTCAAAACGGATTTCGGCGATTCTTCAAGTGATAGCCGAGATTTCGCTAGGTTCAATTTAAGTGACATTAAAGGGCACGAAGTTGACTATTAATCGGAGCTAGATATCAGTGCAAAGCGTTACTTTGCATTAGCAGTCTGAGTCGGACTTTAAAGAAAGTGATTATGATTCTGAAAATGTGTTTGTAAATTGCTGTATAGGTGACGGAAAATCACAAACAACATGCCGTATTTCATAAATATTTATGTTCATATATGGATTACCGACAACAATCACATGAGTAACATATTCTGCATGCTTTTCCCTTCATTGTGTTGTTTATTTAACTAAAATCGGTTGACTAACACATTATTTGTGATGTTTTTACTGACATGACCCGAAAGTTTACGGAACCTGAAAAAATCTTGCCCGTTCAGGGCTTAAAATAAACAGACAAGCGTCTGCCCTGTAAAGGGTTAAAACTCGAAAGTTAATTTTTTTTTTTTTTTTCGTGCTCGCTATGAACGCTATGGCTGGTCTCTGTGGCTAAGGGCTTGCGAATGCGGTTTGTGAGCCCGTATACCCGGGTTCGAAACACTGCGGTGCTGGGTTTTTTTCGAAAAAGGCATAGGAGCCGGTCGTTCAGAAAGTAATGGCAAACAACTGAATGTAAAATTTGCCCAGGAATCACGAACAGCGAAAATGCTGGGGTTGACTGCTACGTCCTGTGAAGGACATGCAACTTAATTTTTATGAACTCAAGTGTAATCCATACACACTACTTTTAGAAGTTGAATAAAGAAGACACAAACAATAGATTGCACGATTTATTGCCTGGCATATTTTGCTGCATCTCGACAGGTACATACTGCAGAAGTCACACAACATAAAGTGAAATAACTCGATAACTCCTTCTAGCTGAAATATACACGTTCGCACAGTAATGTTGATTGTCTACCATGGTAATTTTAAACTGACTAACATGTCTTTCTGCTTGCACAAGGCCGGTTTACATAGGTTGATCAATATAGCTTTTGCAAACTTTAACATGCGACTACTTTGTGTGTTGAACAACACACGGAAGGCACTGTCTCTCTCAACC
The DNA here is from genome assembly GCA_963921405.1 of Cepaea hortensis. Lineage (NCBI taxonomy): Eukaryota > Metazoa > Mollusca > Gastropoda > Stylommatophora > Helicidae > Cepaea > Cepaea hortensis. Next base: position 81,038,247 of record OY992887.1, read on the forward strand.
ACATGACCACTCTCGAACACGTCTCGCGACCGATGAAGCGGAACTGTTCTGGTGTGTCGGCCTACCTAGGCTGATGTCTGTGTGTATTATCTTGTCGACCCCGTTCGGAATGTGTTCCAAAACCCTGTTATGTAACAGTCGCTCTGTTCTGCCGATGTAGATGGCCTCGCACCTGCATGTAAATTGGGAAATACAATTCGACTTGGCGTAAAAAGCTACAGGTTCTTTTACTGCTGGAGTGGGGATCAGTGTGGTTCTGTACCTGATAACTGGAGTTGCAGCACAGAATGTTCGCCCAACTGCTGTGATGAGCCGGTCCTGTAGACGTTGCATTACATCATCCCCTCGGAAGGTTAGCTGCATGAATACCTTGAATTTAGGGACTGTAGTTTCTTCTGGTTTTGGTTTGGGCTGTCGGCAGTGGCGCTTTATAAATTCTGTGGAGTACCCATTCAGGTTTAAGGCATTCTTCAGAGTTTCAAATTCCTCTGTCAGTGTGTCCTGGGTGCATATCTTCCTAGCACGGTCAAACAGGGTCCGTACTAAGTGTCACGAAACTCAGCCTTGTGACCATTTTCGGCCAGGTGAAAATTTACTGGTCGAGGGGAAAGAACCAGTAAAATGACCCAACCCGACCATAGCGATTGCTCGCCCTTGAAGAATAATCCAGAAACTGGTTGTCGGAAACGGAGTTCCGACACTATGGATTGCGTATGACTGACGCAGCCGCTGTAGAACGCCCAGCACACAAATAGTTCAGTTGTGAACGAAGGTAGCTGGCAGACAGTCGACATTTTGGCCCCAGAGCTAAGTGATGGAGAGCGGGATGACACGTGTCTTGATGAGTTTTGAAGAACTTAGACATCATGTCCAGTTGCATTGACAACGGCTCCCATATTCACAGTCGTGATGTTTGTTCGAAGGTATGTGTACAACCTTTTTCTTAAGTAGTGCTGTGTCGGTGATTCGTAATGTGAGATTGCGAGGACGGGTGTACTGACCGTCGCGAGGAAGTAGGTCAGGTGTGAACATTTGTAGGATTGTGTTTTACGCCTGTAATTTAACTGATTGCCTGCCGGAGACCGAATGGTCAGTTCTAGAGCCCAAATTTGGCATCCAAAGTCCGACCAAACAATTCTGTATATATAGTTCGTTAATTGATCCAATTCTCCTTTCCAGTCCACAATTTTTAGTGTCTCATTGAATTAAACTTTAGAACGAAAGATTTCCCGTCCGCCCGTGTGCAAAACTATGCATGGTCCGTGTTCATTTTAAGGAGAAATTGAGATTCAAAATGATTGTTGATATTTGTTGTGATTCGAAATTCGAAGTGACAATACCTTCTGGTATTGGACCTCATATATTTTAATAAAATTACCGTTTTAAACAGTTTTATATTATAGTTATTGTGATGTAAAGGATTTTGTGAAAGATTATAAAACCAACCATGTGCAGTAGTCAGTTAATTATTTAGAAGACGGTCATAATATAAACAGAAATCTAACAGTAACAATGACAGTGACAGTGACAGAAAATTATGTGCTTCATAATTTTATGATTTCATTGTGTTTTATTCGTGTTATGGAGCATTTCTTGTGATATTCTTGAACACAAGTGGTGTGTGTAACATTATTCACTAAATTTAACTGGATTAGCGGCTTCAGATAGAAAATAATGCCTTGGTAAGTGAATTTTTTTCATAATTTTTAACACTTTAATTTCAATTGTTATTACTAAAACTCTCATTATTGTCATAATATTTGTAACCTATCAATGAATTATTAACACTGTCAGGTGTCCTGTGCAATCCTCTTTAATTTGATATGTATTACAATGCATCTGCTACCATTTTAACCATTTTGAAAGCATTATTGTGACACACCCCTACTTCAAATTTTCTGCCTTGAATTTCTGTTTGGTCAGGACCGCATTTTTGTTTGGCAGGCAATCAGTTAAGCCGGTTGCAAACGCGGGTTTAAAAGCTTTGTACTGCAAAGATATTTATTAGGTTAGCAACGCGCGGCTTATTTGCAGCCACTGTAGATCGGGAAAATCAGGGTCAGGGAAACGAGACCTGTAATTTGAGTTCATACATGGCCAACTTCATAACCTCGAGCGTCGGCATGTCCGGCGTGGCCGAACCGTTATCCAATGCGCTACCAGAAGTAGATTAAGGAGTCACATTGTGTATAGCATGTAATATATCGATGAACTCAGGTGCGTAAGATGAATCAATTGCATCAGCAGGCCTAAACCTTAGAGGTCGTTTCAAGGTCGTATCGGGAGTTGAACTTCGTGTCACATGGTGGGGCGACCACTGGCTTTCTTCTTGGCTTTCCTCACATCTGTCTTTTAATTAATATATCTCGACGGAAGACCAGCTTAATATATTGTGGCTTCCTGAGAGGGTGATGATGGGGGGAAGTGACCGATGTGACAGAATTGTTCATATTGAACAGGACATCGTTCTAAATGCCCGACCTGGGACCAGGGAGGGGGGAACGGGGTGTGGATTTCTGCTACAGGGGGATCACCCTGTATATTTGGTTGGATCTATTGGATTGTACCTACGGCACGGTACGACATAAGATCTGGTGGATAACAGGAAGGGGGTTTTGGAAGTACTGCCATAGGCCCTCCTTCAGGCCATGCTACCTATGAGTACAACTAACTCACTAACCATATATGTTATATAGCAGGTTTTCAGCATCAAACCATCTCTCAGACACCAACCTTGGCCCAGCCCTACGTTCTTCTTGGAAAGAGGGTACAGGTGGACAGCTGCAGCTTTGGTTCTAGGCCTAGTTTGTCCTCAACCTCTTCGAGCAGCCAATGAAGGAGTCAGGCCCTTATGGGAAGGGTCCACCCATCTGAGTAAGCAGGATTTAATTGTATCCGCTTTGGGAAGTCTGATTCATGTTGCTCTCACTGAGTGTGGTCCTCCACAGGATCTACCTTAATGAGAGCAGAGTGAAGATCTGGTGACGAGCCCAGTGATATGGACTATGGCGAGTGCCGGTGTTAGCAGCCTGTGAGCCTACTACCACAGCGAGAGGTACCTACAACAGAGAGCTATGTCTCAGTATGGGTGACAGCTAACCCATAGCCCACTCTACGTCTACTATACCAGGTTGTTCACCATGACAGCAACATATTGCCTTATTCTTGATTCCACCTGGGCAAGTATATTGATGTTATATTGTCCCAGATGTGAACCTGACTGACTGCCTTCCTGCCAGCTAGCTATGATGTCTTCACGATCCAGTGCCTGGTCCCATGTGTCTTATGATATTGTGGAAGAACTGTTTTCTGCTTTGAACTCTCTCTACAGTGTCACGATTCAGCGAGGGATGTATCTGCGTTGTGATACTATTGGTATGAGTCTGCTGATCTACGCTGGCCACATGGACATTTGTGACTGTTACTACCATTGAGTGAGAGATCAACATCTCGCTAGACCAGCAGTGCCATTGATACTTCCGGACTCTTCAGAGAAGTGTCCTAGTTCCCCAGCCACACGAGAGACTGTAGTTAGCCCTACCCTAGTGTGGTCCAGACTTCAATGACATCATCAACCGGCGGTCCCAAGTACTAGTGGTTTGACACGCCAACCATCCAGTCCCAAGTGGAGAAGCCTATACCTGGCCGGAGGCTGGATATACTCGGTGAGCGTGTCTAACTTACCGCCTAGCGTGATACTTGGACCTGGTACTATGATGACACTTCCTCCTTGAGGCTACTCGAACACTGCCATGTCTTGTCTCGCCTAGATACCGCGAGGCCTATCTCAGAATCATCATCATCCTCTTCATTTTGTATAATGCACCATCTTGTTCACATAGTTAGATACCAGAGTTGTGTCATGAATTCAGGATGAGGTTTGAAAGGGGTAACATCCCTTGGTTGATAGCAAGGGAGATAGTGATCCAAGGGCTGAAGGGGTTTTGTGGACTGGGGACACCTAGGTCCTGGGGCTAAAGACATCCCGTTGTTAACCCTTTACAAGGCAGAGCGTCCGTTTCCGTCTGATGCCTTAAACGCGCAGAGCGTCCGATACTATTATGCATTGTAAAAACGCGATCTCTCAGCTTTCTGACACTTCCGACGGCTAATTTCGCTTCCGCCGATAGCTTGACAACGTGGCCGCCATTTGTAAACGTGATACTATGAATTTGAACGGACTTTTTTGGATAGTTTTCGGGACTTTTACGCTGTTTTTCAAAACAGATTTAGGCGATTCTTCAAGTGATAGTCGAGATTTCGCTAGGTTCAATTTAAATGACATTAAAGGGCACGAAAGTTGACTATTAATCAGAGCTAGATATCAGTGCAAAGCGTTACTTTGCATTAGCAGTCTGAGTCGGACTTTAAATAAAGTGATTATGATTCTGAAAATGTGTTTGTAAATTGCCGTATAGATGACGGAAAATCACAAACAACATGCTGTATTTTGTAAATATTTGTGTTCATATATGGATTACCAACAACAATCACGTGAGTAACATATTCTGCATGCTTTTCCCTTCATTGTGTTGATTATTTAACTAAAATCGGTTGACTAACACCTTATTTGGGATGGTTTTACTAACGCGACCCGAAATTTTACTAAACCTGAAAAAATCTTGCCCGTTCAGGGCTAAAAAATGGACAAGCATCTGCCCTGTAAAGGGTTAAAGTGTGCTAGCAGGTTCCCCTCACCCCAGGGAGTGCTACGACACTAAGCCCTGTTTGTACTGGACAGGTGCGAATCTCTGAAAATTTAAGTATTGGTCAGTCCATGTTTCTTTACGGTACACTGATCTTTGAATTGTGCCGTCTGCTCTACGTCTCATTAGGATGTCTAGAAAAGGCAACGCTTTGTTGTGTTCATGTTCCATAGAGAGATGTTTTTATGTGTCACGTTCATTGTGGCCTGGAACGATGTTGCTTGTAGCTCGTCTGTGGTGATAATTAGTATATCGTCCACATAATGATGGTAGAAGACCAAGTTATTGATGTCTGAAGATCTCTTTCTTCTAAATGTGCCACAAAGATGCCCGCTAGAATAGGTCCAAGCGGACTCCCCATGGCCACTCCGTCAATTTGGCGGTATGACTTTTTTAGAAAGTTTAATTGTATGTTGGCGGTACATAATTTTAATAGCCTCTCTAGCGTAGCTGATGGTATGCCTAGTTTTAGTTGTTTGTATGCGTTCACTTATTATTTTCACGGTCTTATCTAATGGAACGTTAGTGAATAGGGAGGCAATATCCATGGATGCCATGTGTTTATTACTAATGTCCATAGTATCCAATAATTCCACCAGTTTGAATGTATCTCTGAGTGTTCTTGGATTGAAGGACTGTCGTACTGGCTTTAAGATGTCAGCTAGCCATCTCGCCATTCAGTGTTGTGCAGAGTTAACCATGAACTGGATCGGTCTTAGCGGGATGCCAGGCTTTAGAAGTGCTGGACTGAATTTTGCGTGTGGATTATCTTTTCCTATTGACAGTGTCCCTCGCCATCAGGCAAACACTTCGATTACAGAGGTACTTGTAATTTATGTCCCCAAGTCAAGGACAATAAGTCAACATTTTTGTCCAACTGTCCGGTGTAGGGGTTGAACCCCTTACCTCAGTATCAGCACATCAGATGTTTAAGAACATGTGGTCTTCTTCCATTCAGCCATGCTGACCTCCAAACGTTACATCATTACTGCTGTATGTATTAGAAATATGGAGAATCAATAAACCAATTACTAATGGACTACAAACATTCATTAATTGGTGCCTGTGTAGAATAAAATGACTAATTTAGTGGTGTGATATAATCACAAATGTGGGGGTTCATGAAATAAACTAAACAAATACAAGTGAATTAAGAAGTTAGGAAAAGACACTGAAGCTAGGTAGGACACATCTTGAGAAAACCTGAAAATGGTATAAAGTATGACTAGAATATCTCTATTGTAATGTGTAAATGTCCATACCCGACCCACATCCACAGGGCACATGGTGGGGGTCCTAAAATTACAATTACACGTAAACTCCGTAAAGGAAAGGAGACCAGAATGAATGCGGTGAATAATGAGGGGGAAAGGAGGATGAAAGAGTGGATCAACTTCACGTCACTGGGTTTTATCCCATTTGCTCATTTCTCTTCCACGGGGCAGCCTGCCGGAAGCGACGCACAGACTCCGTAGCTCGGGCAACGACTCCCAGGTGTTCCGAGGAAACTCAATTTGTTTTTGTACTCTACCGAATGAGACGGAGCGCAGAATCGAACCCATAACTTTCGCAACGCGAGGCACGCTGCTTACACACTTGGCCACCGAGATAGTATTACTAATAAGACGATATTACATATCATTAAACGATAAATGAATGATGCAGTAACAATACAACATTACCAAACTGAGAGTGTGTTTCAGTCAAAACTTCAACATAAATACGCTGCCATGTTTCAAACTGCCCAAGTCAGGGTCAGGGTTGCCACTTGCCACTTCTTTTTGACCAAAAAAATTTAGAAACGGCCCAAACAACAGCCATAAATATCTAGATTTCGTTGGAAAGTATCTAGGGAAAATATCCAGATTGAGATAGTAAGAAATTACATATGTATTGATGTGACTGCCAGTCTCCCTGGCGAGGTGTATTACGGCTTTCGCCGTAAAACCCGTATATTCTCGTGAGTAACGCAGCTGCGCCCGAACCGACAGCGGTTCGAGCCGCGCTGGTAACTTACGGGGGTATGTGAACCGGTCGCTCAGATTGATTGATTGATTGATTTAGGAACCGACATCACAGCATTCGGGACATTCCCATAGCCATAAGCTCTCCGTCCCCATCCTCAGCAGCCTGCGAAGAGTTCCAACACTAATAGTTCCAGTAGCAATCTAATTATATGTCCGTCTCGCCTTTCCAATGAGCATCGATCGTCGGCCAGATCCCCTCGTCACACCTTGCTGCCTCATTCTTACCAGACTATGGTGATCCATTTGCTCCTCCGAGGTGTACACGTGCTCCCACAAGGCCGCAACCACGTCTGTCTTGTCATGCATCGACACTCAACCAAGTTTTGCCGAGCCAGCCAATCTGTCCGCCTGTTCGTTCCCCACGAATTAAACGCGGTCGCTCAGAAAGCAATGGCAAACTACTGAGCGTAATCTTGCCTAGTACATCAACAGCAGCTGAAAAATGTTGATGTTGACTGTAAGGGATATGCAACATTTAAAAAAAAATTGATTTGACTTACCCTATAGAATCATGTCCTCATCTTCACCGATGTCTGTCTCACAAGATGCACTTAGTTTGGATGGTGAAGTTGAAGCTTCAGATTCAAAATGACTCTGGTATGCTTTAGTTGTTCCAGTTTCTTTTAATACACGATCAGGGAGCTGATAAGTTGAACAGCATTTTCCTGCTCTCATCAAGCCAAATCTTATTGTCAAGACAGCATTTAAGAGGTCACGTTTCATCCTGTTTCTTAGTTTACATTTTGTATAATTCATAGTACTGAAAACTCTTTCCACATCAGCATTTGAATGGGGTAGTATTATGGCAGATATTGCACATTCAAAGAGCTCACAGAATGGACTGTTACCTGAGGCATCTTTAAATTGTCTTACTTCACTCAAAAAGGCTTCAGTTTCTGTTTTGTTTCTCCAGTCAACCAAATTTATTTTGGTTAACTGATATTCTGCTTCCGCCACACTATTATCAGTAGCCCTTAAAAATCTCATAACTTGACAATATTTTGATATGTCCTTTACTGGGTGAAGTATGTTAACAGAAAAGAGTGAAATATTTTTCAATACATCTAAATTTTCAGGAAGTCTCTGCTTCAATTGCTTGAATAATGAGAGAGAAAAATCTTGACAGCGCTCTCTTAAGTTGTTCTCTTCATTTTCTGTTAACAGTCCTTTTATTTTTAAACTATAAATTTTTTATTCGATTTGGTATTCCAGGATGGCTTAGGAGCCAAATAATGCAAGTGAACAAGTCAGCTTTAGAAGTTGGCAATATAAGTCTTTTACCAATTGAGTGAAATAGCAAAGTGAGATCGTCAAGTTATTTAACTTTATCAAAATTTCGAGATTCAAACAGTTTATCCCGGGAAGGTTAACCCAGTCAACAAATGCCCGCAGAAGTCGGATGTGTCGGCCTAACGGCGCAAGAACGCAGCTCTGCTGTAAACAGGCACAACGCAATCACATACGGAAAAAAAACACCGGATGAACGCAGAAGAAGAAGAAGAAACAGTTTATTAACTTTTTGCACTTCACTTAAAATGGGTTGTAAAATGAGAAGGAATGCCAATTTTTTTTTTTTTTTTCATTATTGTGCATTCCATATAGTATTTCAGCTGTGCAGCACTTTTCACTTTGTCTTGTTATTTCGAAGTGTGTCTTCAACCCAAACCACTGGTTCATAATTATTTCAACAGCTGGTTGAATTGATAACCATCTAGTTTTGCAATATGACAGAATTTTCAGTGGTGATGAACTATCATTTAATGCTTTATATAAATTATTATATTGCTGTTGCCTGACAGATGATTTGGAGAATCAGTTATGTGTTTCAGCAATAAGGACTTCCAGATTCCTTCCAAATTCCTTGGTAAACATTCTGATGAGGCATGTGATAATGCTAGCTGCAAGGAATGACACGCACATTTTATGAGGATTCAAGATGGGATATCTTCCTTCAATTTTATATAAACGCTATGGTTGATACCAACCATTATCGAGGCATTATCTGTACCAGTTGCAGCCAAATACACATGAAAAGAATCACAAAGTCGGCATTACAGCTGTAAGTCGCAGCACAGTGAGTTTACAGTTCAGATAATGTTATTACAATTTATGCGCCCTTTTACTCATTACCGGGGGGTTGCCAGACTGTTGAGCGTTGACCTAAGTCAGTTCAAAGTTTAAATAATGGCAGTTACCATAATTTACGCGCGTCTAGATCAAACAAAAAATGGGTAAATGACACCGAAAGAAAAGTAAAATCTAGAAAGTATTCAAAATATCCAACTCCAAATGAAAAGTATCTAGAATTGCATCCAGCATCCAAACGGCAGAAAACGGTATCCAGACGCCGGCAAAAACCTCTAGATCTTGATATAAAATATATAGAATGGCAACCCTGGTCAGGATGACCAGATTGGCTTTTTTAAGCCAAATTTGACAAATTTTTTTGTTTTTATAACGGGTTTGGCATCAGAAAATCAATTTGGCCTTTTGGTTTTTGTTTTGGCTTTTTCCAAATTTAAAACGTTTAAAAATGTTTTTAAAACATTGAAATTTTTTAAAAAAACGTTAATTTTTGTATAAAGACGTATGATTTTCGTACCGTACTTGTACCTGGTCCTGTTCTATGCGCACTGACTGATGCATTTCGCAGCTCACTGTTTAGTTTAGTTTTCAAATTCATTATACCTTCATCGCAAGTATTTCTTCATATTGAGCCTATTATCATGCCAAAGTGGAAACCATCTTATTATACTAATCGGAAATATAATGATCAATGGGAAAAGACATTTATGTGGCTCAAGAAATCCACTGACGGTTCTGAACAGGCATATTGCAAATTGTTCCATTGTAATAAATATTAAATAATATTGTTCCAAGATTTTCAAATCTCGCAAATCATGCAACAACAGAAAATCACAAGCGGGGCGCGCTATCAGTGGTGACAATAAGCAAGAAAATTGATGATAAAGTCAAATTAGCAGAGTTACAAATTGCTTTTAGCATGGCCTGCCATAGTGCCATACGCACAATCGATCACTTGGTGACATAATGGTAGCCCATGGATGTGGCAGCACTCTTGGTCAGATAAAATTGCACCGAACGAAGTGCATATCACTAATAAAAAATGTTATTTCACCGTCTTTAAGATCTGATCTAATTCTAGATCTGCAAAACAAGAAGTATGCACTCATCATTGATGAGTCCACTGATGTCTCGACCCAAAAGTATTTGTGCATGTTAGTTAGATACCTCAGCGATAAAAGAAATGAAATTACTATTAGTTTTCTAGGTTTGATTCCAGTTCAGGAGGCTACAGGAGAGAATATATTTAATTTGATTAACACTGAAATTGAAAAAAATGTAATCAATCATTAAAGAATTGCATTGGTTTTGCATCCGATGGTGCTTCCAGTATGGTTGGATGCAACAGTTCAGTTTGGTCCAGAATGACAGATGTATCTCCTTCATGTGTTCAGTGTAAGTGAGTTTGCCATTCATTAGCATTGTGCATCAAATATGCAGTGTCAAAACTACCTTCAAACATTGGATTTTTGCTGACAGAAATACCAAATTGGTTTAGACATAGCAATCTATGACGAGAAGCATTTAAAGATTTATTCAAAATTATGAACTCATCGACAGAATTTCAGCAAGCTAGAACTGCACCATTTCCTTTTGAGAAAATATCTTCTACTCGCTGGCTTGTCCGGGGAAAAGTAATGTTCAACATTCTAATGAATTGGGAAGAACTAAATGCTTATTTTATTTCTGCCGAATTAGCAAATTATGGCACTAAATTTAATTTATGACACAAATTTTTTTGACTTATAAAGGAAATGCTTCTAGATCAAAGAAACTACCTTTATTTTCATTTTGCAACCCCTATTGTGCAGGAATTCGAAAGGTCAGAAAAGTAAGGCAGATCCTCACGAATTACATGAAGAACTATTTTTGAATTATAAGAGTCTTAATAGTAGGATTTAGGATACCAATAATAAGAAAAAAAAGATATTTCTAATGTTGATTTTGGCATCCAATTCCTGTCAGAGTGTGATACTACATTCAGAAAAGTTCTGATACGAAAATTAGTTGCCAACAAAAGGTCTTAGATCTCAAAGAAAGATGCTTATCGATGCTAGAAGAAGTACTTGATCAAGTTAGAAAGCGGCTTCCTTCAGCAAGAAATATATTTAAAGATCTAACCAATTTTAGCCCTGGAATAATCTTAAACCAAGCTTCAAGACCACTATTTTCGAAATTGCCCTTTTTGAATTTGGCTGAAGAAAACCACCACACTATTATTGAAGAGCAATACAGAAAATTGCCTTTTATAGATTGGAATTAAGAAGAACAATTTAAAGAAAATGGACTGCCTAAAGATACAGATCAGTTCTGGCAAGGAGTCATGAAACATCCACAATTTAAAGAGCTTGCTTCTCTTACTCTTACTTGCTTAATAACACCGATTAGCAATGCTGCAGTGGAGAGGATGTTCTCTCTTTTAACATGCATAGAAACCAAAGCAAGGAATAGACTTCAGCTTTCTCTCTTAGAAGCAATTATTAGAATTAGAGCAGAACTATTATCTTCAAACAAGTGCTGTAATGAATTTGTTCCTTCATCCAAAATGTTGAATGATTTCAACGCTGGAATTGTATATTCTAATGAATCCTGTACTGAATTTCTCAACAATGAAGAGGAATACTTATTTGAAGAAGAGGTCTTCATGTGATGTAAGTATATTTTTAATACATCTTTTTAGTGGGCAATGTTTGGCTTTATTTTTTGGCTTTTTTACTTTTACTGGGCTTGTTTGGCTTTATTTTGGCTTTTTATTGCGTGATTTTGGCTTTTTATATCACGGCGATCTGGTCACCCTGGCCCTAGTTAATACAAAATCTCAGAGTCACTATCACATGGTCAACAGAATTACCGAAACAATAATTTCATTCATTCATTAGCAAGTCCTTTGCAGAACCTCACTCCAATAACAACCTTCCGGAAAACTTCTCGGCCATAAGCAAGATGTCCCGCGTCCAATACACCCATCTGAAGTTCAGCCGCCTCCTATATCAAGGTATATCCATTTGGGGAAAAAAAACGTTCCACCAAATGTCAATTAGCCTCTGTGGCTTGGTTATAATTTGGGTGGTTCATGGTGCGGGATAAGTTTGTCTCGTTTCTGCGCCAATGTTGGCTGGCTTATCGATTTGCAATGTTTGTTCCTGTACCAGGGGAGCGGCTGGCCGAGTGGCTAGAATGCCGGGCTCTCATTCGGGAGACCCGGGTTCGAATCCTCGGTAAGGTGTGGAGTTTTTTTCTGTAAGGGGCAAAAAGAAAACTCTAACCTGCACAGTTCGCGGCGACTGCACTAGCCATGCGGCCTTAATTCCTCAGGCTAAAGACCCTTCCCCCCCTCCCCCCCCCCCCGGCCTACACCGCAATGTACTATAGGCAGTAAATGACAGGTTCCTGTGATGTCAGCTGGGGGTTGGTTGGCCAGCGGGTTTTCCTGTGTGTCTGTCGCTTCTGGCGGTTTCTTTTGTCAGTGTTGGCTCCTTGTGCGTTTTGCTTGACTGGGTGCATGCAGTCCTTATTAGGACATTTTATTTCTTCTTTTTGCCTCCTTTTTGTGTATTGTCTGTAGAAGATTTCCGATAGCTTCATTTTTTTCCTTGTACCTTTTTTCTCTTTCCAGTTTGAATTTGAGTTTCTTTTGCTTGTCGTATTCTACTTTCCGCCTGATGAGTTCCTCTGTGGTCACTGGTGGGGACCACGGTTCGTACTCTATGCCGTCATCATAGTATACATCTAGACTTTCTTCAGAGGTCTGGCGGAATATTGGTTTCCCCTTGGATTTCTTGGACATCATGGTTGAGCTGCTGGCTTTAGCTTGCGGTTCCGGTTTGGTCTTTCGTTGGGTTTCATCTTATGTGGTCTTGTAAGTGGCTTCTGCTGGTTTGTTTTGACTTAACTTAGAGGACGCATACAATAGAGTATCCTTCGAGCACTTGATCCAAACCCTCCTCAGACTGAAAGTGCACCCTCACCTTGTACGATGGATAGCTGCAGTTCTGCTCCAAAGGAAGCTGGTGCTAAGATGCGGGAGTTGGTCTTCTGAGCCAATAACGATATGTCCAGGATTGCCGCAGGGTTTACCACTGTCACCAGTACTATTCAACGCGTATACGGTGCCGATCACTGAATAACAGTTGGATGGGAGGGGTTGGACTCTGTCATTTGCTGACGACATTCTCGTGCATCGACAGGGTCGAGAAAGACAGGCGGTTGCCAATGATATTCAGGGCGAACTAGAACGAATTTCCTCATGGTGCGCTGACGCCGGTGCCCTTGTCAACCATGCAAAGGTATCGGTTACATGGTTCTCCCTAAACAACCATATTGTGAACACAGGCCTGCGGGCAGTAAGAATGAATATGTGCATTTTGAGTAGAACCCAGTCAATGACATATCTTGGCGTGAGGCTTGATCGTAGCCTGTCCTTCAGAGATCATGTCGATTACGTCATAACGAAAGCTCGAAAAGGTTTGTCAGCAATGAGAGTCATGGCCACTGTCAATATCGAGCAAAGACTGCTAATACTTCTGTTCCAAGGACTGGTGCTTTCACGCATCGAGTATGCCCTGGCCATTCTAAGTGTCAGCCCTACACAGATTGGAAGACTTGACAAGGTACAAAACGAAGACATGCTCATCATTTTGGGCTGCACGAGAGGCACCAGCTGTGTAGCAATGAGATACCTCCTTGACTTCCCGACAATGGAACACAGGATCAAGATCTGGAGAGCTTGTGCATCTTAAAAATAAGTGCAGATGAGCAGCGTCCTCTGCATGACGCTTTGTTCAGAGAAAAGGGTGACAGGCTAAAGAGAGGCAAATCATGGATAGGTCGGGCGAAAGATGTCGTCAGACAGGTCTGCAGTCTTACCAGTATCAACCCCGGCAAGGAATGGGTGCCGGTGCATCCAACTTCTAAGTGCACTTTCTCCTGCATTATCACACTCGACAGACGGTGCAGTGAGCAGAACCCTGCCGCTGTCAATGCAGAGGTCAACGCGCTCATCTATGAACACTCAGCTAGCTCCGAAGTGCTCATCTATACAGATGGATCCGTTGTAAAGCAGCAAAGAAGTGTGTCGGTATTTACAGCCCGTTCAGCTGGTCGAACCGTTCAAAAATCTAGTGGTGCCCACTCTATGACCACGAGCAGCATGACGATGGAGGTGATGGAAGTTACACAGGCTTTCATATGGCTGGAATCACAGCATTATACCAACGTGTGTGTACTAAGTGATTCAATGAGCATGATTCAGAAGATCGAAGCTGGATCTGTACGTAGACAGTGGACTGAGTCGCTGCGGGAGTCTGTTGTCCGTAAAGTCACCTTCATCTTCGTCCCGGGACATGCTGGAGTCGAGGGAAATGAACGAGCTGATAAACTGGCTGGCTCTGCACCCCCTGTAGATGGCCAGCCCATGGATCGTGCCGATGTTATTAACGTCCTTAAAGATTTGTCGATAAAAGAGGACGTTGACGTCAGTGATTCCACATCGCTGTCCAGGATGAAAGACTTGGGAGTAAGAATCGGCATGGCCAGACACGAGAGTTACATCGGGAAAACGAGGTGCCTCGTCAACCAACACAGAACTGGCAATATTAGCCACCGGACGCTGATGAATATGCTGGGGGGGGGGGAGGATCTGAACACCTATGGACCTGTCCGGAGTGCAATGAAGATACCCCAACTGATAACTGATAACTGTTTTGGCTTAGTTCTCTTTCAGCTTTTAGTAGTTCTCTCTCTGATTTTTTGGATTGTAGGTTTCTTTGTTCTCCTTCTTTATCAGTGCCATGCGTTCCACCTCTTGCTTGATGCTTTACTAAATTTCCTTTATGTCAGCCAGCAGTTTTTCGTTGTCGCTGGTTTGTGTCGGTGTCTGAAGTAGCTTGACTTGTTTCTTTAGCTCGTCTATCTGGTCTTGCAGTTGAGATCTTTCAGCTTGTGAGATGCACGTGGCTGTCTCGGAACTCTGCATTGCTTTCTTGTATGGTGTCTATGTGGTAACGGCGATCTTTAACGTTTCATACCACTTAACACTAACATTCTCTTTTGATCACACCACAAACGGTTTTCTGCTGACTAGGCAAATTGTTAACCTACTAGAGATAATCGTCTGTCCCCTATGCAAACAATAGTTGTATTTCAGAAAATTAAAAGTATCTTATGTAATAAGTCACTATCGTTAAATGAAAAATTAAAATTGCAACAATAAAATTGTACAAAAATTAACAATTAAATTTCACTTTATTGTTTCCAAATTGAATGTTTTATGTAGAAATTTAACTGTTAATTTTTGTACAATTTTATTGTTGAAATTTTATCCTTTCATTCAACGATAGGGGATTATTACATAAGATACTTTTAATTTTCTGAAATACAGCTGTTGTTTGCATAGGGGACAGATGATTATCTCTAGTAGGTTGGCAATTTGCCCAGTCAGCAGAAAACCGGTTGTGGTGTGGTCAAAAGAGTATGTTAGTGTTAAGTGGTATGAAACGTTGAAAGTCGATTAGAAGATGAGGTAGATGATACTCAAGGGGTCAATAAGGTAGACGTGGTTTTAAGAAATGGTCGACTTCATAACAAACACTGATAGTTGGTTGGAGACTTGACGCTATTGCGGATGTGAAATGACAACGTGAGATATTTTTCCCAATTGGTCGACAAATTTTCCTCCGTTTCATAAGTTTAGATGCGAAACCTCTTTACTTGGCCAATATTTTTTCACCTTTGATTAACAAAGTTTCTTACTTTTCCTAAGTTTGTACGAGCTTTTTGTAAGTTTGGTTAAGATATTTATAAGTTTGGTTGAAGTTTGGCCAAACTTTTCACATTTGGTTAACAAATTTTCCTACTGTTTATAAGTTTGGTTGAAATTTGGCCAAAATTTTTCGCTTTTGTTAACAAAGTTTCTCACTTTTTATAAGTTTGGTTGAAAATTGGCCAACAGTTCTCGCTTTGGTTAACAAAGTTTCCTACTTTTTATCAGTTTGGTTAAAATTTGACCAAATTTTTTTTCACAGTTAGCAAACTTTCCTACTTTTCATAAATTTGGCTGAGATATTTATAAGTTTGGTTAAAATTTGGCCAACATTTTCACATTTGGTTAACAAATTTTCCCACTTTTCATAAGTTTGGTTGAGATATTTATAAGTTTGGTTGAAATTTGGCAAAACTTTTCACATTTGGTTAACAAATTTTCCTACTTTTTATAAGTTTGGGTGAGGTATTTCTATCTTTGCTTGATGCTTTTTCACACTTGGTAAACAAATTTTCCTACTTTTCATAAGTTTGAACGAGATATTTCGTTACTTGGTCACTATTTTTCACATTTTGCTAACAAAGTTTCCTAGTTTTCATGAGTGTGGACAAGATATTTCGCTACGTATACCATATTTTTCACATTTTGTTAACAATTTTTTTTTTATAAGTTTGGGTGAGATATTTCTCTCTTTGGCTGATACTTTTTCACACTTGGTTAACAAATTTTCCTAGTTTTCATAAGTTTGGTGGAGATATTTCATCACTTGGTCAATCGTTTTCCCATTTGGCTAACACATTTTCCTACTTTTCATAAGTTTGGACAAGATATTTCGTTAAGTGGTCAATATTTTTCCTATTTGACTAACATATTTTCTTACTTGGTTGATATTTTTCCACACTATGTTAACAAATGTTCCTACTTTTTATAAGTTTGGACTAGTTATTTCTGAATTTGACCAATATTTTTAATACTTTGTATAACATATTTTCTTATTTGATTGTTGAAGTGGCACATAGAAGCTGTACTTTTGTCTGGCTGTGAAGTGTGGTACTGAGCAGGCACACTGAAAACCATATATTGGTCTTGGAAATGGGTTTCTGGAGAAAGATGTAAAGACCCGTATGGACACATAGAGAGGTAATACAAGTGTAGATGTCTAATTTTGCAACGTGATAACGTCTCTGGTTATGACACAGGACACGTGGCATGTCATGCTACATGCATTGCCTAAGGTTGAGTTGGGACAGTTTGTGGTGTTCGTGTGTAATATTATACATCTGTTATCATGTACTAGCCACTCATCGCTGTATGACCTGATATCTGTTACGTACATATACGTCTTCCCCGACTAGCATTGGTGATCACATCTCTGCGCCATGAGTATGAGAAAGGCTTAGTCGGACACTGTGATAACTTGTTTAGACTTGCGTATGCTGCTTTTGAAACTGGTTTATGTTGTATTGATGCCAAGGTGCACTTTGGTGTTACTTGGTGACACCAGGACTAAACGGATATAGAAGAGAGAGCGCGTGCGCGAGAGAGAGAAGGGTGACCAATTTAGCCTTACATGTTGACGATGTAATGGAATCACTCCCATACACCATGATCATCATGAGTTAAGTTTCCTGGCTCGACAACCGACAGGCCACCAATTTTATGTAGTATCCCTCTTAACCACGTCTCTCGGCTGTACCATTAAACATGTAACCGGATGTGGCGCTATCTTTGATCGGTTGAATCATTAGCCAAGTGTTCCACGTGTATTGTTATGCATGTTACTGGATGGATCGCCAACTTGGACCGATTGAGTCATTAGCCACGTATACTGGCTGTACTCTTATGCATGTGACCGGAAGCAGGGCCCTCTTTGACTGGTTTTAGCCAGTGAGCTCGTGTTCCGGTGCACTATTACACATGTGATCGGCTGCGCTGCCATCTTTGACTGGGTGTAACTATGATCCATGTGATCTGGTCCTTATGCATGTGACAGGAAGTACCGCTATCTTTGGCCGGTTTTAGCCAGTGAGCATGTGGTCTGGTTGTAGTCATTTAACCACATGTGATCGGATGCAGCGCAATCTTTGAGCGGTTTTAGCCAGTGAGTACGGGTGACAGAATGCAGCACCATCTTTGACAGACTTTAGCCAGTAAGCACGTGTTCTGGTTGTGTCCTTATGCCTGTGACAGGAAGCATCGCCATCTTTGACAAGCTTTAGCCAGTGAGCACATCTGGATGTAGCCATTTACCACGTGTGATCGGATGCGCCGCAATGTTTGACCACTCGTAGCCAGTGAGCACGTGGTCTGGTTGTAGTCATTCCACATGCGACCGGAAGCAGAGCCATATTTGACCACTCGTAGCCATTACCCTCGCGTCCCATTAGGTGCTATTGGCAGATGCAAAATCGATGCTCGGGACTCTCCTGTCTGGGACATTGTCAGTACTAAGGACAATATTTTCTGAACTTAGCAGTCGGCATAAAGTCGCCATATAGTGGACACCATCCCACTGTTGAGTACCCGGAAACGCCAGCGGTGATTGATTGGTTTAGAAAGGAGCTAAAGAAGAACAGTCTGATGTGCCCGTTACATAACACCAAAAGAAATTTTTTAGAGCAGGAGACATGCCTGGGGCTTGCCTCGCTGACTGTGTTTGGTCGTCACAGTTTTGTAGTACTTCTGGTGTTGACTATAATGGAATGGAGGCTGTAGATAATGCTGTGTCATGCTATGTGTGAATACCTTTTGTGGGTAGTTCAGTCGGTTAGATTTATACTGTACTCCCTCTAGATATTCTTATTAAAACATGTCTAGACAGCAGTTTGCAAGTATGTGTACAGTTATGCCGTAATCGTACTTCTAGTTGTTTTCGAATGTTTACAGTCCCACCCAAAAAGTTTCCCCAAAATCAGATTCGGGCATGTTCACGCGATTTTACAGCTGTGGGGTAGTATGAGTCAGTCCTGGTTTTTCCGAAAATACAGGTCTGGACACGTCAACGTACGTTCACCCCCGCCGACATAGCCCCGTGATGAGTCACCCAGGCGGTCACCCTCACCTCAACCAACTACGAATTCATGCCTCAGACTTTATTATGAGACTTAATCCCCGGCTGTTATCAAGGAACGGACGTATTTATCTAGCCACCCCGCCACTTGACCACTCCTTAACAATGATCAAAAGCATACATCTAGCCTTTCTCCACTTACACACCCTTTAACAACGACCGAGAGTATTTATCTAGCACCTACAGCCAATAGTACCGACCATCTTTACTTTTTAAGGTTTTCATTTGTAACCCAGTGATGCTAGTGAATAAGCCACTACGACCTTCTACATATCACTAATAACCGCTACCCACCCTTTATCAACGAATTTCACAAACCCATAATACTACATCCAGTATACCCGGTCATCTTTAATTTTTAAGGTTTTTATTTGTAACCCGTATGATGATGTCGTATAAGCCACTACGACTCTCTACATACCATATACCAGCCATATTTACATTTTTACTTATTAAGGTTTTCCTGTGACACTCGTTGCTGCTCGCGGGTTCAAACCCCCTCACCCACCACATGCCTCGACACCAAGCACCTCACCCCTGCGACCCAGACCACGTTCTCCCGCCCCCTTAGACCATCCCGAGGAAATGCACTGGAACCCTAACCCTTACATATTACCAATGGAATTATGATAGTGTTTACATCCGGCCCACTCCAGATCATGAAAAGAAGATGAGAAAAAAAGGAGGAAGAAACCATGGAGGATGAGCACTGTACCCTACCCCACCATCACTCGTATGATGATAGTTTTTTAAGCCCCACCCCGCTAGAACCAATAATAACAGTACTCAGTAAATTAAAAAAAAAAAAATAATAGCATTCTCAACAAAAAGGGAGGTAACTGTGCAAAAACATTCGATTATTTATTCATGAGATATATCCCTTGAAAATAAGGACCGTTTTTTTTTTTTGCGGGGGTCCGCTGGGGGCGGGATAGCAAACATAAGAAAATACGACCAGCGGACCACATAAACGGACCACATTTCCTCCTCCATTACCTCTTGACGTACTATTGTCTTGGTTCTTGTCTGTGGTGGGTTGTCGTCGGTCTTCCTCGAGGTAAGCTTCATTTGATATTACTTGATATTCTTGTTCTTTGGTGCAGCTCGCAGGCAGGTTCTCTCCGCTCGTCTTAGCAGCATCGTCAACAACAACAGTAACAAATAGTGAAAGGTCGAATGAAGGAGTATAATAGTAATAATAATAATAATAATAACAATCTTATTCACCGCTTTGATGTGCTATTACTTCCATTCCATCACGTGCCATGCCGGTAAGCGTGGGCGATCATGACTCGCCATTTCACTCGATCATCAAAGTCCTGGATTAGCTCAGTGTTCCTGTCTCGACCATGCCACGTGGCCAAGCCATCCAGGTATTTACTTCTCTTTCTTCCCCTTGATCTCTTTACCTCGATCTTGCCAGTTGTCACCAAGTTCTCCAATTTATTTCTTCTCATAACATGTCCAAAAAATCTTGACTGTCTACGTCTAATTTCTCTAATTAGTGTACGATTATCATTTGTTTCTTGGAGGACTTGTTCATTGGTTTTTCTGTCTGTTCATGGTGTTCTTTGCAATCTCCTCAGAAACCATACTTCCACAGCCATCAGGTGTTTTTCTGCTTGACTGCTTATTGTCCACGTTTCACATCAATACAAAAGTACAGGTTCTATGTAGCACCCCAACACTCTTTATCTCGTTTCATTTGACATCTTTTTATTGGTCAATGTGTTTTTCATCTTGCTAAAGGCTACTGGTGATTATTGCTCTAATCTCTTCAAGGCATCTATCATCAGATGTTATGACTGTTCTGATGGGATGGCATGGCATGGGATGGGATGGTATGGGACAGGCATAAATTACCATAGGATGTGATGTCTTCTTCTTCTTCTTCGTACATCCGGAGTTTTTTTTTTTTTTTTTTTCATGATTGCGTTGTGCCTGTTTACAGTAGAGCAGTGTTCTTGCGCCGTTAGGCCGACACATCTGACTTCTGCGGGGGATGGGATGTGATGGGACAGAAAAATATGTCCCATGGACAAGTCTGTAAGGCTTGGCCATTGGACTGTTATTCCCATATTATTACCTGTTGACGATGATGGTTGCGTAATCATTTGCTCCCATGCATACCAAAACATTTAATAGAAACCCTTTCACACTGTGTATTCTCATTCACACTTAGTTTCGTGTAAACAAGTTCAAAAGTATTGCTGAATCACTTTTGTTTGCAAAAATGTACTACACAATTTCCCACCGCGCTGGTAACTTACGGGGTATGTGATCCGGTCGCTCAGAAAGCAATTGCAAATTACTGAGCGTAATCTTGCCTAGTACATCAACAGCAGCTGAAAGATGCTGGTGTTGACTGCAACGCCCTTTTAGGGATATGCAACATTTTAAAACAAAATGCGTATCACTTCTTCTTCTTCTTCTTCTTTCGTTCGCCTGAAATATGCTTATAACTGCAATGTTGTCTCTTGTATGAATCCAACAGTCTTTTTTAGTTCATTCAGCGGTCCATAGAGTTTATCCTCTACTGTTGTCTCTCTAGGCCAGAAGGTTCGCCTGGATATGTTGTAGTTTGGGCAATCCTAGAGTATGTGCTCTGCTGTCTGCGACGCCAAACCACATGTGCACATGGCTGAGCCACCAATCTTGAATTTTGTATACATGTGGTTGCGTAATCTATTGTGTCCTGTTCTGAGGCGCAGAAGAATGACCTGTTCTGGTTTGTCCATAACGTGGTAGTCGTCTTGAGTAAGGTTTGGTGGCCTTCTGACTGATTTGATCATTCTTTTCTTTTGGTGGTATGTAATAGGCACATCAGGTTGTTCTTCTTTTGCTCCTTCCTTAGCCAATCGATCAGCTCTGTCGTTTCCGGGGACTCCACAGTGGGATGGTATCCACTGTATGGTGATCTTACGCTGACTGCTAAGTTCAGAAAGTAGTGTCCTCAGAACTGGCAATTTCCCAGACAGGAGCGCCTCTATTATGGATTTTGCATCTGTCAATATCACCACAGGTTGTGTACCATGGCTGGTATTTTGTAATTTCTCTGTGACTATCTTGATTGCCTCAATTTCAGCATCATAGTTATGGCAGTGCTTTCCTGTTGGAATTCTGGCCGTGTCTCTAGTATTATTTGGGTATTCTATGTACACTCCCGCTCCTCCATTTCGAACAGCATTTTGTGCTGACCCATCTGTGTAAACTCGTATCCATAGGTCCTGTGGGTATTCGTCATCAAGGAAGCTGAGAGTGGCTGTTCTGCGCTGTACACTGTTCTGTTCTTCCTTGTCAAATATCCCTCTCACTTTTGACTGGATTTGTAGCGATATTATATGTTCATCTTTCCACGGGGTTCGCTCTGGAATGGTTGTCAGGGGGATACCAACTGTGGGAAGATCGATGGTTTCTCTGCAGAGTTGTTTGGCCTGGTGGATGAAACTACTTCTTTTCAACCGCCCCATAGGTAAGTTTTCAAATCGGTTCTTCATAGGGCGGCCTGGCAAGCTGAGAAACTTTTCTGCTTGTATGAGTGTTTTTGTATCTCTGCGTTCTCTTAAAGCTTGTGTCCTCCCCATTTTCTCCATTGCTACTATAGGGGTTGATCTCATCCCTCCTGTGATCACTCTAAGAGCTTGATTCTGCACCTTGTCCAGCTCCTGCAATGTAATTGTTTATGCTAAACACCACGCAGTTGACCCGTATTCCAAGTGTGGTCGTATGCTCTGTTGATAAACTTTACTAAGTATTTTCCCACTGGCTCCCCAAGTGGTTCCAGTTAGCTTTCTCAGGATGGCAATTTTCCTTCTGGCTTTTGCTACTGCTTTTTTGATGTGTTTTCTCCATGTCAGCCTGTCGTCGAATGTTACACCAAGGTATGTTGGTTCCTTGTCTTCTCTTAGGGGTGTTCCATTTATCTGAATGCTCCCTGCCTTTTGTTTCGGAGAAAGGGTAAATGGAGTGGTGCTGCACTTGTCAGTGTTTATGCTGATACACCATCTATCCACCCATGCAACAAATGTATCTACAGCTCTCTGTAGCAATATGGTGGCCACTGATGCATGTTCATTTGCGCTCCACAAAACCAGGTCATCAGCGTACATTGCCGCTTTAATTCCATCGGGTAGATTAGCAACAAGATCAATGATGAAGATTAGAAAAAGTGTTGGGGACAGGACTCCGCCCTGGGGAACACCGTGACGCAGTAGTACTTTCTTGCTCTTGAGACCGTCTATCTGTACTCGGGCTCTTCTGTTGTGCAAGTATGCTTTTACCCATTTGTACATTCTTCCATTGACTTTACAGTTTCTTCATCAGACCTTCTTTCCAGACTTTGTCAAAGGCTTTCTTCAGATCTATCCAAGCCGCAAGTACCAGCTTCTTCTCTTGGAATGCATCCTCAACTTCTTGAGAGAGGTAGGTTGTCTGATCTTCCGTAGAGTAGCACTGCCTAAAGGCAGCCTGTTGTGGCACAAGGATGTTTTCACTTTCAATGTACCACTGTAGTCTGTGATTGATGACGCGTTCCATTTTTTTGCAGAGACAACTGGTGAGGCTAATGGGTCTGTAGCTGGAGGCAATGGAACTGTCTTTCCCAGATTTTAGGAGGGGTATCATGATTGCTTCTCTCCAGACTTGTGGAACACTGCCTAAGGTCCATGTATTATTAAAGATCTGTAGCAGCTTTGCTTTGGCCTCTGTTCCTAGGTTCCTGATCATTTCATTGGAGATACCATCAGCTCCTGGTGACTTTCTCATTTTCAGTTTTGATATGGCTAGCTCCAGTTCGCTGATTGTGATGGGTGCCTCCAGAACCTCATGTACTATTTCCTTCTGTCCTGTATGTTGCCGTTTCTCTCGAATCTCTTGTTGTTTCTCTGGACTAATTTTGATATTGTTATCTTGTGCGAACGAGTCCGCAAAATGGTCAGCTGCTTGCTTTCTTGTTAAGATGTTTCCATCTTTATGTAGTGCAAGTTTTGAGTTTCTCCCTATGCCCTCATCGTTAAGCTGTTTTATTAGCTTCCACAATTTCCTTGTGTCTCTTTCAAAGTTCAGAGACTCTGTTTTTTCCTGCCAGATTTTCCGTCTAGCCTGCAGCTTGGCCCTTTGAAATTTGGCTTTTGCATGCTGGAATTTATTGTGGTGCTCTAGGCTGGGTGTGGCCTCTGCTTGCTTTCTACACACTTCCACATCGTTATGCAACTGTTCCAGTTCACTACTCCAGTAGGGTTTATATTGTTTACGGGCTCCTCTTGGTACTGTTTCTCGCGCTGCCTGTAGTATGCATTTCCCAAACTCTTCAACTACTTTATTTATGTCTTTCTCAGTGTTCAGGTTTCTAACCAGTATGCTGGTGCGATTCTTGTACATTGCCCAGTCTGCTTTCTTGTAGTTCCACCTTGATAGGGTGCTGCTTTCACTTACAAGCTCATTTTCTACAGTTAGAAAGACTGGCCGATGATCGCTGCCACCAAGTTGTTTCCCAACAATTCGTGTAATGTTCCACTCCAGGTCTGTTGAATGAAAAGCCAGGTCAGGTGTAGTTGTAGAGTGCCATGATCTCGAGTAGAAAGTATGTGGGTATGACAGCTTGTTAACCAAGATGAATCTATTCTCATCCTGCCAGTCTTCCAGTCTCTCCCCTCTCTGGTCCATGTGATCATAGCCCCAACTCTGCGAGTGGCTGTTGAAATCGCCACACACAATCATTTTTTCTGTTAATGGTAGTGTGTCCAGTGCCTGTGGGCGGTCACTTGGACAGTAGTAATTGATCAGATGTAGGTCTGTATAGCCTGTTTTAAGTTTAAGTGTCTGATACTCAGCCCCTTCAATATAGACTTCGATTTTGGAAGCAGTGATGTTATTTTTTACAAGGGTAAGTATCCCACCTTTTCGCCTGTCCTTTCGGTCAGATCGGTAACACTGGTAGCCTCTGATTCTCATCTCATCTCATCATGTTCCTCTTGTACCTTGCGGTATCGAGGTGAAGTATAAACTTCGTGAGAGTGCCCGATTATGGGCTTCATTTATCGATATTCCTATGGACTCTGCTATTCCCTCCGTCTAACGTTTACGTGGTCGGCCTCTTCCTCTGCTTCCATCTGGTCTGTACATCATTGCTTGTTGTGGTATGCTGTTGACTGGTAACCTACTTGCATGGCCGAACCATTTGACTTGCTGCTTTCTAATAAAATCTAGTGCTGCTTTAACCCCCACTTTAGTCCTGATTTCTTCATTTCTGATCTTATCTCTTCTTGATACGTTGAGTATTCTTCTCAGGAACCTCATTTCTGTTGTTGTGATTTTTCTTTTCTCTTTTTCTGTCATTGTCCAGGTTTGGCATTGGTAGCATAGAGTTGGTAGGAAGATTGTGTTGTAAAGTGCTTTCTTAGTAATTTCTGATACATGTTTGTTCTTTAGTATTGGTGCCATTTGTCCAATGAGTTGATTTGCCTTATTGCACCTATTTTCGATCTCGTCTTCTGATCTGCCATTTGATGATATTATACTTCCCAGGTACTTGAAACTCTTCACTTGTTTCAAAGGATGTTCGTTTAGGTGAATTGTTGTTGGTTGTTCTTCTTTAGTTATAGTCATTACCTCTGTTTTGCTTGTGCTAATTTTCATGTTATGTTCCCTACACATTTCGTTTAGACTATTCATGTGGTCTTGTAATTCAGCTTCTGATTTTGCTATTAGTGCTTGGTCGTCCGCAAACAGGAGTTCTCTAATGGTTAGATTTGCAGTTGGTTCTTCTTCTGTGTTCTCATCATGTGGTATTCTTGCTATCTCTGCTTGGCTGGTTTCTTTACATATCTGATTTTGAAGGCTATATTTTCGTTGAGGTGAGTTTCTTGCAAGCAACAAATGCTTACTTATTCTTGGTCCAGGATGTTTTCTAATTCTGTTATTTTGTTGCTGACTCCCTCCGCATTCCAGTGCATTATTTTAAGTCTTTATTTAGTGTGGCCAGCCGTTCTATTCTCATGTCCCCTGGCTCCACAGGACATCTGAGAAGAACCTCCAGTAGTTGGAGTTGGACCCTTTCGAGACATAGGGCCCGGCACTGCACCTGCCTGGGGGTCCAAAGCAGGGCGAGCACCATAACTTTTAGCAGCAGTCGACATATTCCATTTTGCGTAATTGCGTGGCATCCTGATTTCTGTGGTGCGCCTCCTGGCTGGTTGCCTCCGTCTTCAGCACCTTTCCTTTGCTAGAGCAGACTGTGGTCTCACTCGAGTTTAGATGTGTACACACACACACACGTGTCTTCACATGCATGTATGTGTATACACATCTAGATCACACTGGTTATTAGATACTCGCCGTCGCCCCTTCTCCTGTTAGTAGAAACAGTTCCGCCACGTGAAGGCCAGGAGTTGGACTTTTGCTGCATAGGTTATGTATTCAGGAGCCATTGGGGTATTTAAGCAATGTTGGGCGCTCACCCCAACACTGCGCCCCGGCTACATACAGCAACATTTGTAACCCAGTATTGTCTGATGTTGTCAGTCGGCGGTATGTGGTCGGTATATGTGTGTAAAGGTTGAGTTATGTAAGTTGCGTATTCTGTACTGTTAAGAAGTGTGTTGTTAAATTTTCAGTTTGGTGAACGTTTAATTGTCTGTATGTTTATGCTGCTTGTACTGATGTGTGCTAATATGGTTTTATGGCCTGTGTACTGTAATGTTTCTTACACAAGCCGAGTTTTTATTATGTGGTGTGTAGCAGGTGTGTGTGTGTGTGTGTGTGTGTGTGTGTGTGTGTGTGTGTGTGTGTGTGTGTATATATATTTCATTGGCACCTTGCCGTCTTGACAGACGAAAGTTTGTGCTTTAAAAAGGCATACAAATTGTTACTTATGGCGGTAGCGAAAGTGACTGATTAGGCCAATACGCGCTGTAAATGTTCGTTCACAGTGAACACGTGGTCATTTCCACCATCATTCATCATACACCATCTTACCTCTCACACGCTCGGTGTGTGACTTATCTGCAATAATTTTCTCCTTTGTCTTTATTCAATTCCTTATGTTTGCCCTCCGTGCAACATGTTCAGCAGCGACATGCTCCCACTGTGCATTATCAATGCCTGTATCAATCATGTCCCGCTTACACACATCTTTGTATCGTAGTAGAGGTCGACCCTGAGATCTCTTACTCATCTGTAATTCACCAAAAAAGATATCCTTTGGTATTCTACCATCATCCATCCTCCTAAGATGTCCTATCCATCTAAGTATACGAAGACTGAGCATGGAATAAACCGTCACACAACCTGATCTTTCCAATACTTCAGTATTTGTGATTTTGTCTTGCCACTTAATACCAAGAATTCTTCGCAGACATCGCATATGAAAGCTGTTTAAACGTTTCTCTTGGTGTGAGTAAGTTGTCCAGGTTTCACTGCCATAAAGAAGAGTACTAAGGACACAGGCTTGATAAACAAGGACTTTTGTTTAGGCAGTAAGCTTCCTGTTCTCCCAGACTCTTTTTCTTAACCTTTTCATTGTTGTTTCTGCCTTACCAATCCGGATGTTGATTTCCTGATCTAGGGATAATTTGCTATTTACCACTGATCCTAGATATGTAAAATGGTCTACCATCTCTAGTTCGGCGTCGTCAATAAAGATTGTTGGTACCCCATGTGCACCTTGTGACATAATCTTTGTCTTCTTTTTGCTAATTGTTAAACCAAATTCAGAACAAGCATTGGAGAATGCAGTTAGTAGACATTGCAAATCTTCCTCAGAGTGGGTCGTAACTGCAGCATCATCTGCAAAAAAGCAACTCTCTGATCAGTAACTTCCTAATTTTGGTCTTGGCCTTCAATCTCTGAGCAAATTAGAGGCCACCATCTGAGTGTGAGTGAATGTATATACCACCATCCTGATCACGAAAGGCATATTTCAGTAGAAGTGAAAAGTATATTCCAAAGAGGGTGGGAGCTAGTACACGACCTTGCTTAACTCCACTCTTGATTTCAAACTCTTCAGAAGTTGCACCATCAAACTTGAGTATACCCTTCATGCCTGTGTGGAACGATTCCACAATGGACAGAAGAGTTGGTGGGCAGCCAATCTTCTTTAGTTCCTTGAACAGACCCTCACGACTGACCAAATCAAATGCCTTTGTGAGGTCGATGAAGGCAATAAACAGTAGTTGATTCTGTTCACTGCATTTTTCTTCCATTTGTCGCAATGAGAATATTATATCAATGGAAGTCCGGTTCTGTCGAAAGCCACAATGTGATTAGGGGTAGATTTGATCTCCTAGGACTTGAAGTCTGCGCAGAACAATTCTGGCAAATACTTTTTTAACAATACACAGAAGTGAGATACCCCTATAGTTGTTGCAGTCGCTCCGATCGCCCTTGTTCTTGTACAGTGTTATGATGCTTGAATCTTTGAAATCATGTGGGACTTGTCCTTCTCTCCAGCATAGCTCTATTAGCTGATGGATCTGTAGAGTGAGTGTGTCTTGCCCACTCCTGATAGCCTCTATTGGAATCCCATCCTTACCTGGAGCCTTGCCAGATGCAAGTTCATTTATAGCACACTTAACTTCTGTTATGGTGGGAAGTGTGTCAAGATGTTCAAGAGTTGGTAGAGCCTCTATGACGTTGAGGGCACCATCCGCTAATTTGGTCTCATTTGAGTAAAGCTCCAAATAGTGCTCTACCCATCTGTCCATCTGCTGTTTCTTATCAGTTATGATTTTTCCAGTCAAGATTTTCAATGGTGCACTTCTTTTGATCGTTGGACCACAGGCTTTCTTTATTCCTTCATACATGCTTCTGATGTTTCCCTTATCACTTGCGATTTGAATGGACTTACATAACTTGATCCAATAATCATTTGCACACTGCCTGGCAGCCTTTTGCACATCCTTCCTAGCTTGCTTTAGCTCACTCAGAGTGTTACGCGTTGGTCTTTCCTTGTTTCTTAAGAGAGCTATCTTCTTCTTATCAATCAAGGGCTGCAAAGTCTGGCTGTTTGCCGCAAACCAGTCCTGCCTCTTATGATCCACAGTGCCGTAAACCCCTACGGCAGTTTTATAAAGAGTTTCCTTAAGTTGGCCCCACTTTTCATTTACTGTACAATTTTCTGATGTATCCGTGAAAGCGTCTACAAGTTGCTGTTGAAACTGAAAGCACTTTTCAGGATCGTGCGTGTTAATAATATTAATCCTGGGGCTAGATTTGTGTTTAACGGTGTAGATTCTTTTTGGTCTCAGTCTAACCCTTGCAACAACCAAAGAATGATCCGTATCACAGTCAGCACTGTGGTAACTTCGAGTCAATGATATATGGTTCAGATGTTGTCTCCTTGTGATAATGAAGTCCAGCTGGTGCCAATGGCCGGATCTTGGATGTTTCCATGTGACCTTATGCATCTCTTTTGTTTTAAAAAAGGAGTTTGTAATACATAGGTCATTTCTGGTGCAATGCTCCAGCAGCCTTTGCCCATTTTCATTCATGCGACCGATGTTGTATTTTCCAAGGCACACTGGTCATGAACTCGAATGCATAATGACGACTGCACTCATTTCAGTGCAACAGTCAACTGAAATTAGTGCTGTCATCCACCCGGAAAAGGCAGCTGTTTTGTGGTGCTCTCTGGACAACAGGATTGTGAGAACTGATTTCCCAAGCCTCACGATAGATTTTAGAAGCGTCAACAGAGAGAACCAACTGAGGTATCTGGGAATCACATTTGACAGGAGCCTGTCCTTCAAGGACCATGTGGAGACGGTTGTGACAAGATCTTAAAAGGGACTCAATGCACTTAAAACTATGGCTGCAATGGACACAGAGCAGAGAATGCTTTTCACACTATACCAGCACTTGATCCTCTCAGTGATTGATTATGGACTAGGACTGCTCACTGTCTCAAAGAGTCAGTTGGTGAAATTAGTGCGCATACAGAATGAAGCTATGCGGGTCATTCAGGGATGCACCGAGACACCCCAGTAGTGTGTATGCGTTACATCCTTGGTTTGCCGAATGTTGCTGGTAGGCTCAAGGTGATGCAGGCGAAGGCATACCTCAGAGTAGTTGCTGACACAGATCACCCGTTGAATGAGGCGCTGGACGCAGTTAAGGGTCAGCGACTGATAAGAGGGAAATCATGGATGGCTCAGGCGGAGGATACGATCAGACAGGTGTGCATCTTAGAGAACATTAAGCGAGGAGAGGAGTGGGTCAGAGTGCCAGCGGAGCAGTCAAACTTGTGCAGAGTTATAATCACATTGAGCCGGGAGTGCAGGGAGTGGCCAGCAGCGGATACTCACGCAAATCTCAGGTCCGGTATGACATCACATTGATGTTGGACAACAGGATGTATTCATCCGACATACAGGACTTCACGCTGGAGTTCACAGCCAGCTAACACAAGCAAGCAAGCAAGTCTGATGTCCTTTCCGTCTACTCCTATATCTTGAAGGCACGTAATTAGTCGTTCATGTTGTACTCAATCAAAAGCTTTCTTGTAGTCTATAAAATAAACATATATACTTTTTTGAACTTTTAAATATTTTTCAATTAACATCCTCAAACAGATACGTGCTTCTCTGGTGCCGCTGTTTTTGCGGAACCCAAATTGTTCTTCAGCTACTTCCTCATCTAATTTATGTTGAATTCTTTCTTGTATGACCTTGAGTAGTATCTTATTTATGTGGCTCATTAAGCTAATAGTTATGTAATCCTCACACTCAACAGCTCTTGGCTTCTTCGGTAGTGTGATGAAAATTGATGTTTTCAAATCCTTGGAGATGTACCCAGTATTATATATATCATTACATAATTCTGTGATAGTTTCAATACCAAAGCTGGATAAGGATTTCATCATCTCTGTTGTTATCTTGTCAGGACCTGCAGCCTTTCCTTCTTTCATCTTTTTAATTGTCTTTTCTGCTTCAGCCGTTATATTTTGCGTCCATCTTGAGTATTATACAATGTTGGTCTATTGACCCTGTTGTCCCAGAATAAATCTTCTGTGTACTCTGTCCATCTTTTTATTATGTCAGTGTTATTAATTATGATTTCTCCATTTTTTCATCTGATACAACCGTTTCCTGTTATATTATTTTTCTTCTTTGTAAATCTTTTTATATGTTCATGTAATTCTTTCGAGATGTGTTTTATTTCCAGATCCTCTATTTCTTTGCACTGTTTCTGCAGCCACTATTCTTTGGCAACCTGCACATGCGACGTATTTCTCTATCTATTACTATATGCTCTGGGGTGTTCTTTGATTTCTTTCTTTGAGACATTTTACTTAAGATTTCATCGGTTATCCATTATTGTTTTTTCTTAGTAATATTCACTGGCAAGGTGGTATTTGCAATCTTAATAGGCCTACTGGTTTTTACACTTTCCCATTTTGTATTAATTTTATCCTCGGGATTTTCACGTCGATATTGCTCCATGCTTTCAGTGATTAGCCCATAATATCTATGTTTGACTTCAACTAGGTCCAGGACTTTTCATGTATACAGTTTCCTAGGATTATGTTTGAAAAATGTGTTGCTGACAATAAGATTGTTTTCTTCACAGAACTGTATCAGAAACTCTGTCGTTTCTGTTTCCCATACCATATTGCCCTAATATCTGCTTATATTTATTTTTTTTCCGACTTTTGCGTTCATGTCTCCCAAGACAATAAGGATCTCTGATGATTTTACAACTTTCAGTGTTTGTTGTAGGTCTTCATAGTATTCTTCTAGATGTTCATCACTATAATCAATTGATGGAGCATATGTCTGAAGAATTACTATGTTGAACGGTCTTGCCTTAATTTTGAGAAGTAAGTAGTAAGAGAGACGCAAATGACTTAGCAAATAAGGATCCGGATCCGCTTGGTGACGTAGTATTGTACTGTATAAAAAGTCATGATCCCATGCTCTGATGTCAAAAAGCGAATCCTTTTCGGACATCATTTTCAAACAAATTGGCGGGAATATACTTTTGGCTACTCCCGGTATCACTTCCTGCTGACTACATCCGGTCCGTGGGTACCCTCTACCGACCGCCCGCCCACAGGTGCCCTTGTCGGCCGCCTCCGCTTCCACCGACCGCTCCTGAGACCATTCAAAGACAGCGAGGCAAGCCCCGGCCATGTGGAATACTTATATAGATAAGTAGACCAACTAGTCGCCGGGCACCTGGGTTCGAGTGCCAGTGTGTGGGTGTGCGGTGACAAAGCACGTGGTGTGATCGAGCCCTTGTCATGTAGATATCGACCCCTTCGATGGGGAGACCGAAGTCAATATGACAGATTGAAAGAATAATTTATTCCATCACTCGAGTTACCCCGAGTATCCAGACTTGGATTGCATGAATAAACTTTTTCACGGCTCAGCATGATAGTTAACTAGGCAGAAGTCCATACCAATGTATTATCTCTAAGCGCGTGGTGAAAATCTGGTTTAAAAATATACTAGACAGGCATACATTATTATTAAAAGATTAAGCCCAATAAAATAATAAACGGCTAAATTTCTAGTATGTATAGCGGAGAATATCAATGTGAATATAAAAATATTATTCTCATATTATATAATCAACATCGCATTAAAATATCTTTGAAAAATAAAATCTACTATAATAACCCAAATTATTTCCCTGTAATAAATAATTGTCTCCCCTTTTCTTCTTTCCTTAATAATCTCCCCCTTAACGACAGTTTTTACCAGCACGCACAGGCAAAGGTCACGCGCTGACCCCACCACGGCCCGCGAGAAATACGACAATGGCCAGCGATCAACGGGCTGATAAGCTGTGAAGATAATTACACATGCCACGCAAGTCGAGTTCTGGTGAGTATAATCATGCCAGGTAGTGAGATATGGAATGTAAGGCTTGTAAATGAACATACAGTCGCGTCAGAAATATATTTATCTATATGGTAACTGCAGAATCCTTAAACTAAATAGAATTATTAATACGGGTACTGTTCAAATAAGGCATTACTATCATATTCTCTCTCTCTCTCTCTCTCTCTCTCTCTCTCTCTCTCTCTCTTTCTCTCCCTCTCTGTCTCTGTCTCTCTCTCTATCTCTATCTTCCTCTCGCTCTCACTCTCTGTCTCTCTCTCACTCTCTCTCGCTCCCTCTCTCTCTATGTCTCTGTCTCTCTCTCACTCTCTCTCGCTCTCCCTCTCTCTCACTATATATATCTTTCTCTCTCTCACTCTCTGTCTCTCTGGCTCTTTCTCTCTCGCTCTCTTTCTCTTTCACTCCCTCTCTGTCTCTCTCTCTCTCACTATCTCTCTCTAGATCCCTATCTCTCACTCCCTCGCTGTCTATCTCTATGTCTCTGTCTCTCTCTCACTCTCTCTCTCTAATTTTCTCTCTTTTTCTCTACCTCTCTGGCTCTCTGACTCTATCTCTCTCTCTTGCACTCTCTGTCTGTCTGTCTCTCTCTTTGTCAATCACCCTACCTCTCTCTCTCCCTCTCTTTCTCTCTCTCATTCTCTCTTCCCATTTTTTTCTCTTTCTCTCTCCTTCTCTCTCTCTTCTCTCACTCTCTGTCTATTCTCTCTCTCACTATATCTATCTTTCTCTCTTTTTCTCTCCCTGTCTGGCTCTCTGTCTCTTTCTCTCTCGCTCTCTCTCTCTTTCACTCTCTGTCTGTCTCTCTATCTTTGTCACCCTCTCTACCTCTATCTCTCTCCCTCTCTTTCTCTCTCGCCTTCTCTCTCCCCATTTTTCTCTCTTTCTCTCTCCTTCTCTCTCTATCTCTCTCCTCTTTCTCTCTCTCTTCTCTCTCTCTCTATTCTCTCTCTCTATTCTCTCTCTCACTATCTCTATCTTTCTCTCTTTTTCTCTCCCTCTCTGGTTCTCTGTCTCTTTCTCTCTCGCTCTCTCTCTCTATTTTACTCTCTGTCACTCTCCCTACCTCTCTCTCCCTCTCTTTCTCTCTCTCTCCTACTCTCTCCCCATTTTTCTCTCTTTATCTCCTTCTCTCTCTATCTCTCTCCCTTTTTCTCTTTCTTTTCTCTCTCTATTTTCTCTATCTCTCTATTCTCTCTCTCTCTTTCTCTCTCTCTCTATTCTCTCTCTCAATATCTCTATCTTTCTCTCTTTTTCTCTCCCTCTCTGGCTGTCTCTCTCTGTATCTCTCCTTCTCTGTCTCGCTCCTTCTCTGTCTCTCTCTCTCGTCACTCTCCCCCCCCCCCCTCTCTCTCTCTCGATCGCTCTGTCTCTCATTTTCATTTACATATTGCAGTCAAGCTTTAATGCATTGCATTTACAGGACATCACAGTCAGCCCCAGCATTCGTGCTTCCTGGGCAAGTTTGCAGTATACAACCAGACTACATGCTAACTAGCTAAAACCGGTAAAAATGGCGTCACAGCCGTGACATAAACGCACGCACCATAGAATGGGACACGTCGGAAGAGAACAGACAGGGTACTGCTTGTGCTGAGGCCTTGCTTGAGACGGATGTGGTCTGTATAAATGACGGTACGCCAACTGGGCTAGCAATGAGACCAGGGAACCCTGACACGGCCAACGCCCTAGCACTTGTATCCCAAAGGGCGGCATCAGACATAACATGGAGTGTCCTTGGGGACCATGTTAGCGATCACCTCCCCAGTTCTGTACTGATACCTAAGTCCAGCACAGTCAGGGCTATAAGAGCCCGCATGACACTCAGTTATGATTGCGACCAATCTTCGCTAGTGGGGTATCTTAGACCACAGGAACGGTCTAAACCAGTGTTTCCCAACGTGGAGCCCACGCCCCACAGGGAGGCAATTCGATTGTTAAGGGGGGAAATTCGAAAATGGAAGAAATCGGCTGGATATAACAAGACGGGGAGACTTGAGACTGAAGTTAACTAAATTGGAACCTGACATAAAATCTCTTTGCAGCAAGCATCAAGCGCAATAATCTCACTAAATTTAAGTAATTACAAATAATTAAAATAATATAGAAAAATCTTTCATTAAAATTATTTTGTACTTGAATTTCAGTTCTCCATTATATGTTTTGAAAATTTACTTACTGTGTTTGCTCAATAATTTCCTAGTGATTTCTTCCTAACACCTATCGGTCCTTTGGCTAGGATCGGGTGCATTTGCTGCTCTCCCCCCAGTAGTGCTCCTGGTCTGGTCGAGGGCCGGTATGATCAAATAAAAACCCATCACATATCTTCACCTTAGATGTGGGCCTGGTGGACCACTGTGGGCAATAGCTCAAAGTCAGACTAAGGGTCCACACAAAAAAGGGGGAGGCGGGGGAACCAGCTTGTCTGGTGTAACCACAAAACCAAAAAAAAAAAAAAAAAAAAAATCACACAACACAACCGACATACAGGGACGCGGGACCTAGGGGGGGGTGTGTCTGGCCCCTCTGGGAACCGTGAGCCCTTCTTCTTCTTCAGAGTTCCGAGCCATTGAGGTTCTTTGCTGCATATACAATCCGTCTCCATTCGTCTCTCTGGTGGACCTTCTCTTGCCAGTCGTTGATTCCAAGTGCTTGTAGGTCTGTATATATATTATCTCTCCACCGTCTTCTTGGTCTACCTCGGGGTCTACGGTCGTTTATTTCCTGAGTGTAAGCGAGTTCCTATTATCTTCCATTCTTTCTACATGCCCCAGCCATTGTAGTCTATTAGCCTTCATGACACCAGTGATTAGCGGGGACTTAAACAGATCATAAATGTCTTTGTTACTTCTTCTTTTCCACTCTCCACTTTGTGTATCCCTAATGGGTGAAATGGCGAGTCATGACCGCCCACGCTTTCCGGCATGGCACATAATTGATTGATTGATTGAATGGGTCCAAATATGCGTCTTAAAACTTTGTTCTCAAAGGTTTGTAGCAAGGCTTCGACTCCAGGTTTCAGAGCCATACAGCACAACTGGTCTGATCAGTGTTTTGTATACTGTGATCTTGGTGTTACGAGATAGCGCCTTTGATTTTAGTAGATGTTGTAGTGCATAGTATATCTTATTTCCAGAATTGATTCTAATTTGTATTTCTTCCCTTATGATGTTGGAGCAGTTGAAGATTGTACCCAGGTATTTGTATGTTTCCGTTCTTTTAATGGTCATATTATCTATTTGTATGTGGCCAGATTTTTAGACATTCCTTCTCTTGAAATTACCATATATTCTGTCTTATCTTGGTTGATAACTAGCCCCATCTGTTGGGCTATTTCCTTTAAGTGAGTCAGTATTTCCAATGTCTTTTGTTCATTTTCCCCTATAATATCTATATCATCTGCATAAACAAGCAGTTTGGATGTTCCTCCAATATCACATTCTTCCGTTACCCTCCTTACAACTTTCTCTAGAGCCAGATTGAAGAGTAGCGGCGATAGTACATCACCCTATTTCAAGCCAGATGTTATTTGGAAAGGGTCTGATTTCCTGCCTTTATATGTTACTATATTATAAGTATCTTCCATGCATAGTCTGGTCACGTTGATTAACTTCCTTGGTATTCCAAATTCCCGCATAGCATTCCATAGACTATTCCTATGGATACTATCATAAGCCTTTTTAAAATCCACAAAAATGTTATGGAGATCTCTTTTATATTCCCAATTTTTCTCGGCTATTTGTCGTAAGATAAATATCTGATCTATTGTTGATCTGTTTTGTCTAAAACCCGCCTGGTAGTCACCTAATATATATTCTGAATATGGTTTTAGTCTATTTAGTAGTACTGCGGATTATATCTTATAGCTTATGGACAGTAGTGATATTCCCCTATAATTTTCACACTGGAACTTGTCTCCTTTCTTAAATATAGGTATCAATAATGACTATTTCCAGTCATAGGGTAATTCTTCAGTCCTCCAGATTTTTATTATTAGTTCGTATAGCTTTAGATGTAATGCATGGCCACCCGCCTTTATAAATTCAGCAGCAATTCCATCAGTCCCAGTTGCCTTATTGTTTTTAAGTCGTGTGATTACATATAGGATTTCTTCAAATGCAGGTTCTTCAATTTGTGGTTCACACGTTAGAACCTCTTCCTGTGGGAAAGTGTTACTTGGAGCTTCACAATTTAGTAATTCAACAAAATATTCTTTCCATGTGTTGCACATTTCCTCATTGGTATTTATCATATTCCCATTTTTTACCGGCTCCGTGGCCGAGGAGTTAGCAGCTTTCTCCGCTAACTCCGAATACTCTCGTCACGTGACGCGACGAGAATTAGCAGTGGTTCGAATCGCAAAAGTGACTTATGAGAGTATGGAGCCGGTCGCTCAGAAAGTCGTGGCGTGCTGATGAGCGTAATCTAGCCTAGGAATCAACATACAGCTGAAAGATGCTGGTGTTGACCGAAATATCCTGAAACAGGATGGAAACGCGAAAAAAAAAAAAAAAAAACCATAAACCATATGTGTTGTGTTGGTGCCCTCGTTTCATTGACTTCAGTTCTTTAAAAAACTTTCTGGATTCGTTTTTCTGGTGATTAGTTTCCATATCTTTGATTATATTACTCATATATTCTCGCTTCTGCTGTAGTTGCCATAGCGGTCTGGCATTCTTTTTCCTAATGACTGCTTCTTCACATTTTTGATTGAACCATCTGTTCTTTCTATGCGTGGTTAACACACAGAGACATTCTTCTGCGGTAGATTGAATTGTATTCTTGATGTTCAACCAAGTTTGGTCAACTCTTTCCTCCAACGGGTTTTGTAGAATTTCAAGTTTACTTTTTATTTCATCTGCAAATTTCTCTTTGACTGTAATTTCTTGTAGTTTTTCTCTGTTATATGTTTGGTGTAACCTGTGTAGTTTAGCATAGAAAGCTCTCTTAAGTTTTATTTTACATTTTGCCCCAACGAGGAAGTGGTCGCTGTGGCACTCAGCTCCTCTATAGCTTCTAACTTGTTGTATGTTTGATGCATTTTTGTTGTTAATTAAAATGTGATCTATTTGATTATAGGTTCTCTTGTCACATGATTTCCAAGTTTGTTTATGTATATCCTTTCTTTGCAGTCTGGTACTGCTGATCTGCAGTCCTTTGGCTTCTGCTAAGTTGATGACTCTCCATTCATTATCATTTGAAGTTGTATGAGGGCTTTCCATACCGGCAACTTTCGTATGAGTTTGCTCTCTACCTATTTTTGCATTGAAGTCTCCCAGCACAATCAGGATGTCCTGTTTGGGGGTTTCTTCTATGACATCTTCCAGATCATTATAAAAGTCTTCTTTAATATCATCTTCTTTCTCTTCAGTAGGTGCATGTACATTAATCATCGTTATATTTTTCCATTTACCTTTTATTCGTAATTTACTAATCCTATCATTAACAGCTTTAAAGTTTAGAACGTTCCCCCATAACTCTTTTTTGATGACAAATCCTGTTCCTAATTCATGTTTATTTTGGGTGTTTCCTCCATATATTATAATCATTCCATTTTGCTCTAAAGTACCCTCTCCTGGCTACCTAATTTCTTGAATTGCTGTTATATCCATTTTATACTCAACCAGCTCCCGGCTTAATTCTTCGGCCGCTCCAGCTCGATATAGTGTCCGTACAATCCATGTTCCAAATCTCAAAGAGTCATTTAACGTTCCAAGGTCGATGTCCAAATAAGTCAGTCCGAATTCGAGGCTCATGTGTCTGTTTCGTAACAAAATGGTTTTTACAAAGGTGGGGATGTTAACCCCACGCTTCAACCCCCAACCTGGAGGACCAGGGTGTTTCTCTTTGCAGTTCTCTACCCTTTGACCTGTCCGACTTGGGAGACCCTGCTGGTAGCTACACTACCGCCGGCATAGCTCTCAGGGTCATTGAGAAACTCAAGCTCCCCCACCACGACAAGGTGGAAACACCATCGGGGGAGCCCTTCTAAAAAAAAATAATCAAGTTTCTTAGTGAACATTTCAATATTTGAATTTTAAAAATGATACATATGTTTGGGGGGGGGGGCATACGAATTTTAGAAAGACTTAGGTGGGGCATAGCACAAAAAAGGTTGGGAAACACTGGTATAAACCAACAAAAAGAATCTTCACACAAACACCATGGTTGACACCAGAGGTGGAGAAATCATGGAGGGAAAATATGCCGGCCATAAGGAATTGGCAGAGGGTGCGGAGAGCAACCAATTCAGTTGACACAGAATTGGAAGAGGCTGACAGGTGTAAAAAAAAAAGTAAAGGTCAGGGTTTTAAACTCCAGGCAGCAGAAGCAAAATAGATGACATTGGAACAGTTTATAAATGAAGTCGGTGGGGGTGTGGCATAGGGTAGATTCTGGAGGCTGCACCGGTAGTCTGTTTTTTTTTAAAATTAGTCTTGAAGATACATAAGAGATCAATGTACAAACAATGCATTAATGGTTAATAAAACTAGGACGTTATAGCTTATATCCAATAGCAGATATAACTTAAATATTTTCTTAAACTTTCATGTGGTACAAAACTGTGTGTTTACAGTGTGTGTGTGTGTGTGTGTGTGCGTGCGTGCGTGCGTGTGTGTGTGTGTGTGAATACAACAAATATAATGGCATGGTGTAATTAGCTACACATTACTTCTTGATGATGATGGAGTAATCATTAGCTCTCATGCACACTACAAACTTTCAATAGAACTTCTTTCATACTCCAAGTATTTTCACTCAGATTTGGTTTTATTTAAACAACTTTAACAGTATCACTAACTGGATCATACATTAATCATTGCAACAAGCGTCCCAATTTACAAAATAAATTGCAAACAGGCATGTATTGTATTTGCTCGCGCACGCGAAAGAGGGGGGGGGGGTGTGGAGAGAGAGAGAGAGAGAGAGGTGAGAGAGAGAGAGAGAGAGAGAGAGAGAGAGAGAGAGAGAGAGAGAGAGAGAGAGCCAAACCAAAGACTGAAGTTAGCTGTATTGGGTAGTAACTTCATCACTGGAACATTGGATTTATTTGGGGTGGGCAATGTTTGGGGGTAGGGATTAAACAAACTTTTGGCTTGGTCACGGTCATAATAGTGGAAAGAATGAGATTGCTGGAGATCGACAGGGGTTCTGGAAGAATCTCAAAACTGAAAGGGAAGACAAGGAGAACTTTTAATCAGATAGCGGTGGGAACGATTAGTAGTAACTCTTCGCTGGCTGTTTAACGAGGGGACGGGGCACGTATGGGAATGTCCTGAGTGCAGTGATGTCGGTTCTTAACTCAACTCAACTCAACTCAACTCACCACGGTCATAATATCAACTACTCGTCTGACAAAGAAACTAATCTACGAGGTAACCCCGGGAAGGTTAACCCGGTCAACAAATGCCCACAGAAGTCGGATGTGTCGGCCTAACAGCGCAAGAACGCAGCTCTGCTGTAAACAGGCACAACGCAATCACGTCCGGAAAAAAAAACTCCGGATGAACGCAGAAGAAGAAGAAGAAGAAGAAGAAGAAGAAGAAGAAGAAGAAGAAGATCTAGGAGATACAGCCTCTCTTTGTGCTGGGTAGCTTAGTGAACCTTTGTCCCTAACTGTGGCATACCCGATGACAAAGAAGTAAAATGTGCTGATTCATTCTCCCCCATGACGGGTATTGTAAATATATAAATAAAGGATCTACAAGCCTAAATATCTCTCTTTTCTTTTTTAATACTGGTCTTTGGCGATCACAATAATACATTTTTGTAGTGGAAAGAAAAAAGTTAAACTCAAGATGGTAAAACATAAATGATGGCAATAATACTAAGAATGATTGATTGAGGACAGTGGTACACATTATGAGTACAGAACTATCTATGAAAGTGAATTACAAGACCACATGAATAGTTTAAACGAAATGTGTAGGGAACATAACATGAAAATTAGCACAAGCAAAACAGAGGTAATGAATATAACTAAAGAAGAGAAAACAACAACAATTCACATAAACGAATATCCCTTGAAACATGTAAAGAGTTTCAAGTACCTAGGAAGTATAATATCATCAAATGGCAGATCAGAAGACGAGATCGAAAATAGATGCAATAAGGCAAACCAACTCATTGGACAAATGGCATCAATACTAAAGAACAAACATGTATCAATAACTACTAAGAAAGCACTTTACAACACGCAACGCACCTTTCTTCCTACCAACTCTATGCTACCAACGCCAAACCTGGAAAATGACAGAAAAAGAGAAAGGAAAAATCACAACAAAAGAAATGAGATTCCTGAGAAGAATACTCAACGTATCAAGAAGAGATATGATCAGAAATGAAGAAATCAGGACTAAAGTGGGGGTTATAGCAGCACTGGATTTTATTAGAAAGCAGCAAGTCAAATGGTTTGGCCATGCAAGTAGGTTACCATTCAACAGCATACCATAACAAGTAATGATGTACATACCAGATGGAAACAGGAAGAGGCCGACCACGTAAACGTTGGACGGAAGGAATAACAAGAGTCCATGGGAATACTGGTATATGAAGCCCATAATCGGGCACTCTCACGATGTTTATACTTCATCTCGACACCGCAAGGTACAGGGGGAACATGATGAGATGAGATGAGATGAGATATGAAAGTATGTGTTTGAACATGCATAGTATGAAGTGTGAGTGTGAAGTTTATGGGAGTGGCATGTTACTTAATCTGTAAAATTGTGTGTTCACATATATCTGTCTATTGAGCTTTTCGTAACAAGTATTTGGCCTGCAAAACAAGCCAGGAAAAAATTTCTTGCATTACACAGGGAATGATGGTCCTTAAGGTGGTACAAGGATAAAATATTAAATGTAACGTTGACAAGGGATAATAAAATGAGTTAAACATTTTTCAAGCATCTAAAATATAAGCCATTCTTTTTCAATAACCTGTAATAGTTTCTTAAATGTATCAACAATTATTTATATATTATATATCTGTATTTAGTTTCTTTAACAATTTTATAAAACATTAGGTAAATATTACAAATATTTAAATTACATAATACAATTATACGATAGGACGTGATGTCCCTTGAAATAAACTTATGTTTTTTTGTCCCTTCGTAATATTTTAAGTTTTATATTTCTTAAGTGTTTTTCTTTCAGTGTTGCCATCTACCTTTGATGAAAAAGCACCAAAATCGACCCTAAAAAGCACCAAAAATTTTTAGGAAACAACAAACATAAAGCACCAACTGTTTTTATTACAAATGTAACAAGGTAGCACAGTATAATTTATTATTATCACTTCATATTACAATGAAGTTTATTCCAGGTCCGCCAAATCCCAATCAGAACTACTTTCGAGCCACAAAAGCACCAAATTGCAATACTATTGGGGGGGGGGGGGATCACTCAAACAAGCCCTGGCGGTATTCGTTTAAAATGTTTTAAAGTAGCACATTATAATTTATTATTATCACTGAATATTAGAATGAAGTTTATTCCAGATCTGCCAAATCCCAATCAAACAACTCCTCTTCAGTTTCTGTAGCTATTTCCTGTTGTGTTTGCTCCTGCGATGATGAGGATGAGGAGGATGATTGAAAGAAACATGTATATGCCTCCTGTGATCCAATTTTTCGCAGAATATCCTTGCTGTACTATTGGCACCTTTCCGTCTTGACAGACGATAGTTTGGTACATTGTGCTTCAAAAAGGCTTAATAACTACGATCCATGGCGGTGGCGAGTGTGGCTGGTAAGGCCAATTCTTGCTGCAAATGTTTGCCCACAGTAGGTGCATGTGAAAACATGGTCATTTCCACCATTGTGCACCATCTTACGTCTCTCACGCTCTGTGTGTGCTTTATCTGCAATCATTTTCTCCTTTGTCTTTATTCCATTTCTGATAGTTGCCCTCCAAGCAACACGTTCAGCGGCGACGTGTTCCCATTGTGCATTATCAATGCCTGTATCAATCATGTCCCGCTTACACACATCTTTGTATCGTAGTAGAGGCCGACCCTGAGATCTCCTACCCTTCTGTAATTCACCAAAAAAGATGTCCTTTGGTATTCTACCATCATCCATCCTCCTAACATGTCCTATCCATCTAAGTCTACGAAGACTGAGCATGGAATACACCGTCACACAACCTGATCTTTCCAATACTTCAGTATTTGTGATTTTATCTTGCCACTTAATACCAAGTATTCTTCGCAGACACCGCATATGAAAGCTGTTTAAACGTTTCTCTTGGCGTGAATAAGTTGTCCAGGTTTCACTGCCATAAAGAAGAGTACTAAGGACACAGACTTGGTAGACGAGGACTTTTGTTTTGGCAGTAAGCTTCCTGTTCTCCCAGACTCTTTGTGCTAACATGTTCATTGTTGTTGCTGCCTTGCGAATCCTGATGTTGATTTCCTGATCGAAGGATAATTGGCTATTTACCTCTGATCCTAGATATGTAAAATGGTCTACTATCTCCAGTTCGGCGTAGTCTATAAAGATTGATGGTACACCATGTGCACCTTGTGACATAATCTGTGTCTTCTTTTTGTTAATTGTTAAACCAAATTCAGAACAAGCATTGGAGAATGCAGATAGTAGATGTTGTAATTCTTCCTCAGAGTGGGTCGTAATCGCAGCATAATCCGCAAAAAGCAACTCTCTGATTAGTACCCTGCTAATTTTGGTCTTGGCCTTCAATCTTTGAGCATTATAGAGGCCCCCATCTGAGCGTGAGTGAATGTATATACCGTCATCCTGATCACGAAAGGCATATTTCAGTAGAAGTGAAAAGTGTATCCCAAAGAGGGTGGGGGATAGTACACAACCTTGCTTAACTCCACTCTTGATTCCAAACTCTTCTGAAGTTGAGCCATCAAACTTGATTATACCCTTCATGCCTGTGTGGAACGATTCCACAATGGACAGAAGAGTTGGTGGGCAGCCAATCTTCTTTAGTGCTTTGAACAGACCCTCACGACTGACCAAATCGAATGCCTTTGTGAGGTCGATGAAGGCAATAAACAGTGGCTGATTTTGTTCCCGGCATTTTTCTTGCATCTTTCGCAATGAGAATATCATATCAATGGTAGACCGGTTCTGACGGAAGCCGCACTGTGATTCGGGGTAGACTTGATCTCCCAGGACTTGAAGTCTGCGCAGGACAATTCTGGCAAATACTTTCCCAACAATACACAGAAGTGAGATACCCCTATAGTTGTTACAGTCGCTCCGATCTCCCTTGTTCTTGTACAGCGTTATGATGTTTGAATCTTTGAAATCCTGTGGGACTTGTCCTTCTCGCCAACATAGCTCTATTAGTTGGTGGATCTGTAGAGCGAGTGTGTCTTGTCCACTCCTGATTACCTCTATTGGAATCCCATCCTTACCTGGAGCCTTGCCAGATGCAAGCTCATTTATAGCCCACTTAACTTCTGTTATAGTGGGAAGTGTGTCCAGGTGGTCAAGAGTTGGGAGGGCCTCTATGGCGTTGAGGGCATCATCCGCTAGCTTGGTCTCACTTGAGTAAAGCTCTAAATAGTGCTCGACCCATCTATCCATCTACTGTTTCTTATCAGTGATGATTTCTCCAGTCAAGGTTTTCAGCGGTGCACTTCTTTTGATCATTGGACCACATGCTTTCTTTATCCCTTCATACATGCTTCTGATGTTTCCCTCATCACTTGCGATTTGAATGGACTCACATAACTTGATCCAATAGTCATTCGCACACTGCCTGGCAGCCTTTTGTACATCCTTCCTCGCTTGCTTCAGCTCAATCAGAGTGTTACGCGTTGGTCTTTCCTTGTTTCTTAATAGAGCTATCTTCGTTTTATCAATCAAGGGCTGCAG
This sequence comes from Cepaea hortensis, assembly GCA_963921405.1. Lineage (NCBI taxonomy): Eukaryota > Metazoa > Mollusca > Gastropoda > Stylommatophora > Helicidae > Cepaea > Cepaea hortensis. Next base: position 81,082,591 of record OY992887.1, read on the forward strand.
TATCTGGCTGTTTGCCGCAAACCAGTCCTGCCTCTTATGATCCACAGTGCCGTAAACCCCTACCGCTGTTTTATAAATAGTTTCCTTAGGTTTACTCCATTTATCATTTACTATACAATTTTCTGATGTATCATTGAAAACGTCTTCAAGTTGCTGTTGAAATTCAAAGCACTTTCCAGGATCGTGAGCGTTAATAATATTAATCCTGGGGCTAGACTTGTGTTTAGCTGTGTAGATTCTCTTTGGTCTCAGTCTAACCCTTGCAACAACCAAAGACTGATCTGTATCACAGTCAGCACTGTGGTAACTTCGAGTTAATGATGTATGGTTCAGATGTTGTCTCCCTGTGATAATGAAGTCCAGCTGATGCCAATGGCTGGATCTTGGATGTTTCCATGTGACCTTATGCATCTCTTTTGTTTTAAAAAAGGAGTTTGTAATACTGTAATACACAGGTCGTTTCTAGTGCATTGCTCCAGCAGCCTTTGCCCATTATCATTCATGCGACCGATGTTGTATTTTCCAAGGCACACTGGCCATGAACTCGAGTCCTTGCCCACACGAGCATTGAAATCACCGAGCATATAAATGTAGTCGGATTTTGGAACTGCTTTGATCGCATAGTCTAGCTGCTCATAGAACGTATCCTTCACATCATCAGAGGAAGCGAGTGTCGGTGCATATGCAGTGAGAATTATGGCAAATCCACAAGAGGTTGCCAAACGCAGTGATAATAATCTTTCATTACCTCCAGCTGGGATATCAATCATTCCCAGTAGCGAATTCTTCACTGCAAAGCCCACACCATGTTGCCTTTTTTCTGCCTGCCCTCTTCCCTTCCAAAAAAAGGTGTAATTGTTTTCCCTGAGTGACCCTTCCTCGGCGAGGCGAGTCTCCTGCAGGCCAGCAATATCAATGTTAAGACAATTGAGTTCAGCATCAATCACATCCGTTTTTCTCACATCGTCAATATTTGTCAAGTCAGTGGAAAATCCTTGACACATGGTTCTCACATTCCAGGTTGCAAGCCGTAGCTTGAGGTTTCTATTCTTTTTATTAGTACCTGGTGCATTGGTTTTACAGCTTGCGATTCAGATTTTGTCCTAGCCCCAAGCACCCATTGAAGCAGGCAGGCTGTGGCGGATCAGCACCCAATTGGCCGGGGGCTGCCCATCTTGAGGCGAGCGGTAGCTGATCAGTGACACCTGTAGGTGTCTCCCACCGTCAGAGGCAACGCGTGGCGCCCCATGTCTACGCCAACTGACAAGGACTTATAATCCATAACAGTTGCCTCTCGCTTTGATTCCGAGACCGGTTAAGACCAGGGATGGAGTTATTGCCTCTCCATAGCACAAAGCCTGGGCTAAAATAAAGAAACCATGTGTTGCCCATGCAGCATGATCCCTCTCTCGGCCTGTCTAGTTCACACCAGAGGAAAGTTAACACCTATACATCTGGAACAAGTCAAGCTGCAGAAGCTGTCGGATCAGCAAAGCAATGCTCTAACTGTCCGCCTGTCGGAGCTTCGATCCTAGACCAGCTGCCAACCAAGGCTTAGGGCCTGGTCTGCCCTGCCGTGACCTATTTTGTCTTTGGGTTGCATTTCCTCGCACCAGGATAAGGCTAGTACCCTCCCAATTGCGCTCTTCCGCCCGAAGCCGTTGGCACAATGTGGGTTGTCGGGTTTGGTAAGCGCCGCCCAACATTCGGCGCTGACAGAAAGCAGGTAGTACCGTCTACTGTCATACGGTAGCTCAGTTATATCTGACTAAGACCTGACTATATCCTTAGGTAGTTTATAATCATGACAGCATTTGCCATATCTTTTCATTCCATATCTAATAGTCAAAACAGCTGTCAAACTCTGTATGCTAAGTCTATTCCACAATTTTGATTTTATAACTCCCATCTGACTGAAAATACGCTCCACGTCCGCATTAGAATGAGGTAAAATGAGCACAGTTAAAGCTAAATCTGTAAGATCTTGGAAAGGATTTTCACCGGTGGCATCCCTGTATGAGGCTATTTCTGCCCACAGTCCAAGTGTGTCAGAGGCCTGTGTCCACTGCATATGATGAAGTTTTTTCCACTGGAAATCGATGCGGGTGAGAGTAGCTGCATCTTCTATAAACATTTTAGCAAGATCCAATATACAGGGCTTCATTGGCTGTAGACATTCACTTCCACTAAGACATGACATGGACTGCAACACTCGAACGTTATCGGTTGTACGTAAACGCAGCTGTGTCAATAGCTCTATTAAAAACTGGATGCACCACGAATTTCTTTCTCATCGGGAAATTTGTAGTCTGCTATTTCTTTCTCAAACTCATAACCTAGATTGGGATTAGGATCTAAATAATCTTGAATAGCATCACTTTCTGTTATTTTTTTTCCAGGAATAGCAATCTTTGGACTGATAGAATCAATGAGCTGGACAAGATCGCTGAGTAGTTTTGTTGGATCCTGTATATCTGCTTCGAATTTCTTATTCACACTTTGAACTTCTGCGAGAATATGCTTGAGAAATATGAGATACACATAGTTTTTCATGTCGCTAAACATAGAATGTAGAAGTTCTGCTGTATAACAGCGCTCGTTGAGTCTTGCTACATCAAAATGAGTTCTGAGCTCGACCCACAGCTGCAATATTCTGACAATGGCAGATAGAATGGACATCCATCGTGTCTGGCTTAATTGAACAGTCTTTAGCGGATGTTGTCCATCATTTATTGAAGCAAAAAGCTCCCTGTACTTTGCTTGACGAAGACTTGAGTAAGAAAACCAGTTATATGTTTCTCTAATCATGAACTCGATGTTCCTGGGCAGACAAGCAGCTGCAGCCTGTGACACTGCCAGCTGAAGGGAATGACATATACTCCTAATTAGTACCAGATGAGGAACTTCGGATTTTAATTTTGTATATACTCCATTGTTTACACCTGTCATGACAGACGCATTGTCAGTGCCAAGTGCAACTAGTCTTTGCAACTCAAGTCCATTCTTGTTTAAACAATCTTTTAACGCATTGCATATTGCCTGTGCGTTGCAGTCACTCAGTTCAACTAAATCTAAGTCAGTAACCACAAACTGCTTTCTTGTCTCTGAATAGTACCTAATAGCTACTCCAAGTAGCTTAGTTTCAGAAATGTCATTGCTCTCATCAATCAATAAGCTGTATTTACTTTTGCCAATATCAGCTGTCAAGTCTGTTGTGAAATATGGTGCAAGTACATTTTAAATAACTGCTCTGCACTTAGTTCTCCTAAGCCTAAAGTTCTTGCAACCTTTGCTGTCACCAAAGTGTACCTTGCAGAGTTCACTTAAATGGTCAACAACGCGAAGCGAACAATGGCCAGCTATGAACAAACTCATGCATCCTTCTGTTTCTTTGGCATCATCTTTCAGTTTGTCAAATGCAATTGTTGTTTGCCTTTGTGTACTGAATGGTTGTTCGGCTTTCTGATGTTTCGTTATATTCTTGTGCTTCTCAATATCATTTAACCTGGCTGCAATTGAACATTTGCAATATTTGCAAAAACACTTAGTATTATCCCCTTCTACTTTTAACAACAATTTTTGAAATCTCGTGTCACTGAGCCACTGTTCTCTGAAATGTTGACAATATTTCTTGCTCATGGTGAAACACAAATAAGCTTAAATGAAAGGATCATGTAGACACCACAAAATTATGAACTCGATTACAAGCTAATGTATTGTCGTTTGGACTTGTCTGCAAAATGGCGTTCGCTTTCAGCTAAATCGTATTAAAGGGAGTTAAATTAGTTGAATATTGCGCGGTAACGTACTAAGACTGTTTAACTCCCTCGCTTCAGTTCAAATTCGGCTTTTTAGTGTTCCCAAAAGGAATTTTAAAGTTATTTTTACCCACCCCAAAAAAGCACCAAAAAGCACCCAAAACATTTTGTAAAGCACTAAATTTACGCGGCCGCGCTAAAAGGAAAATTTTCGCACTAACTGACTTGAAAAAGCACTAAATTTAGCGCGAAAAGTACTATAATGGCAACAGTGCTTTCTTTCTAATGCGGTTTTATTTCGTACAAAGCTGTGTTTTTACAAGGTGCGTTGCGTCTTTTCTTTTACATTTACAAAATAAAACAAGACCCCCAGACGTCAAATGCAGAAAGATTCTCTAATTGTTTGTGTAATGACCGCGCACTATTTATTACACTTTTTTGTCATATCCTATTTACAGGACATTGTAGTCAACACCAGCATTTTTCAGACGCTGTTGATGTTTTTGCAAGTTTTGCGTTCAGTAGATTGCCATTACTTTCTGATCAACCGGCTCACATACCTTTCCGTAAGAAACCAACGCGACGCTAATGTCATGATTAATCATTGCAACAAGCGTCCAAATTTACAAAATAAATTGCAAACAGGGATTATGGTGTTTGTGTAACAGTACGTGTACAGAGGATCAACAAGTAACTTCTGATGTATTCATTCTAAAACAGGTTTATTGGTTTATGATGGCCGATACAAAATCCAGAGACCACCAAAAATGATGTTGTCTTGTCTCGTCTCGGCTTTGGTGGTCACTACCCAAAACAACCTACGTCACGACTTGAGCATCTTCTAACTGTTCTATCAGGATGCTCAAGCGTGCTCTAATCTTGCACACCTAAGCCAATGGTATTCCTTCTGCTACACCTCCCTTTCTTTAAAAAGACTTTTCTTCTTCAAAAGTCTTAACTCCTAACCCCTTTATCCTACACCTTCTCTCCTTCCCCCCATAATTTCTCTAAGCCCCAAACTAACTCTATCTTAAGTAAATATTTCCTTCCAATTGTACCTCATCCCCGTGCCACATAGCAAAGCACTATGAAGTTATATTTCTTCTACGTTTCTGGCTCTTCAGAAAAAAAACATAACATAACATATATTATTTACATATCCTATCATAAAAACCCCTTTCTGTATAGGTATCTATTATACCTCAATAATATTTAAATCTCAGTTTTATACAATACATCATAACACATATGGGTACCTTTTTGAAATACTTCTTCTTCTCTTCATAAGCAATCCGCTTAACCCTTCTTATCACGAACTCAAAAAATTCAAAACGCTGTACTCTTCTGATACTACCTCAACTCTCTATTGTCATCACTAACCGTATTACCTCCACATTACTACTTCTCCACTTTCAACCAACCTAAAATCACTCGCATACGATAGGAAGACAAAGAATCGGTGGCCACCGGAATTTAAAAGAAGCAGAACTCTTTCTCACAAAAACCACACTCACCTAAACCACACTCACCTTTACTCCCCTATGTCATCTGAGACTTTATGTAATAAAGTCTAAAACAATTATATATCTCCCACAGTTCACTTATACCACTTATTATGGCAACAGTTTACGCTGCTATCTACAGCATCAAGCACCAACTATCAAAAATTCACTCCCAAATGTCTATATATTACAGACATTACACAAATCAAAAAGGTCCATCATCCCTCAAGACCTCTTTCTCCATTATACACTCCGCTTCACTAATTTTCTCCTATACCTCACTCAGAATTCCCTCTTAATCTCGCCGAAAACTTCAGCAACCCACTAATGTCCATTTATTATGGGCATTTCTCCTGAACCTTAATTTATGCCGTTATCAACAGCAACAATATACCGCCACTGAACTCATGTCTGTGACCGCTTGCAATCAACGTTATTCTTTCTCAGTCCATATATTACGGACCTCTAAAACCTCATGTCATTTAATCTATTTTCTCTGTGACCCCAGCACTCCACACTGACAATTGTTTATTTCTCACTAACGTATTTACCCCCCTTTTTTATTGTATTGATATCCACAGTATATAGTTATTCTTAGAAGTAAAACATGGCATTCAATTCATGTTTTACTATTTGTCTTCACACTGTCTGGCGTAGCACGTTACCCACTTCTTCTTCTGTAAGCCAGCAATCTCGTGTCTCTTATGAAAGTACATCATGGCTCTAAATCCATGTTAACTTGCGACCCCGTGGAGACTATGTTATAAACTTTCCCCACATTTACCCCACTGCTATATACGTTAGTCACGTTAATCTTTTCTTCCCCAATATGGCATTCAATCCATTTATATTTAATCAATGCTGACTTTAATGCAGCTCCTATTTTTAACTTCCCCATAACCATTTTATTTGTGTAGTAACCCCAGCATATGTTTCCAACACTTCATAGCCATCATCAACCTCTCTATGCTAATTATCACAGCAAACTTGCTAACTAAATATACCCATGAACCTATTATTCTCAAAGAGAATGTGTCTCTCTACTAGACCTCAGTAGTTTATTAACCATTTTCTGAACGAAGGGCTCTATATAAAGCCCCGTGTATTGTTTTTATACTGGACAAAACCATAACTGTTTGTAAATTAAACTTAACTTAACTAATTTCTAACATATTTATAAACAATGTAACTACTATTCAACATACAAGACAATTCAAGTTAAATTATGAGTCAACCAAAATAAAACAACAGGATGTCATACCCCCCCCCCCCCCCAAGTTTTGAACTGTTTATCCCCAACATCAAAACATGCATCAATTTAAATTAAAAGAAAATATCTAATGTTATCTAACACTACTGGTCTCTTTTACGGACCAGTGGTTTGTACGCAAAAGTCTAAAAACACAACAATCCTATTCTAATATCAAATGGTGATAATCATTTTACAAGACCAATATCAAGCAAAAAAAAACATACTATACATATTCAATCAACATTGGTCTCTTATACTAACCAATGAAATACATATCTATTCCCACAAGTCATGCCTATTCCGTTATTCTTATAACAGATAAAACAAAACAACTCAATGCTAAGCATTAACCCCTATATATATATATATATATATATATATATATATATATATATATATATATATATATATATATATATATATATATATATATATATATATATATATATATCTGTTACCTACAGACCAATTCTTAAATTAGAACAATATCTGTTCTCTCAACCAAAAGTCAATAATCCACAAATGACTGTACTTTTTCTGGAAGTCTTGGATTTGTACCAAGAATTACTACAACTACTTAATCATTACCGTTAACTACGGTATCTCCACCATGCTACATCCAACAAAATAAATGTCTCACCACAACAACTCTAAACTATCCTCAACTTTCTCTTAACTTCGTTCACACACCGCGATAGTAAACCAGTCACACCATCGGAACACGTTCTATAGTGCTCTATTTATAATGTTCCGACGTTCATTTAGCTAATTACTTTCTCTCCTTCTCTTGCTTACTCCTATTTATCGGGACTCTATCAAAAACAGTAAACAACACCACACATGACTAACGAGAAATCTCACTTCGACTGGGCAAACCATATTCTCTCCATTCTCTCTATCAGGCATTCTTGCTTCGACATGTCTCTGCCAACACTCCTAAATCTGTTTCATGAAACATCATTCAAAATGTTAACTCTCTTTCCGTCAGCCTGTCATACAATTTTCATAAATTCCGTCCAAGATCACACATTCCAAACAAAAGACATCACACCTTTCTAATCACCTACTTTAACAATTTAACACAAGCAAAACAGAGGCAACGACTATAATCAAAGAAGAAGAAACAACAACAAGTAAAGAGTCTCAAGTGCCTAGAAAGTATAATATCATCAAATGGCAAACCAGAAGATGAGATTGAAAACAGGTGCAATAAGGCTAATCAACTCTCTGGACAAATGGACAACCATGTATCAATAACTACCAAGCCTAAGCGTGTCGATCACTTCCACCCACATTGACACAAGATATATCAATCGCGCAACTACTATCAATCGCTTGACAACATTTTTTCCATGTACTCCACTTATACAGCGTCTCAAAACCTCACTCCTGCTTCACTCAGCGCGACGAACACCTGTTTGTCTACACTTATACTCACGCACGGACTAAACGCCTCGTACATGCATGCGGTACTTATCACTTGCCATCATCCTATCCATACTCGACGCACATATGTTTGTCTACATTTTTACACCTGCAAGAACAACGGATTACCAGACGAACTACTTCAACACTCAACAGGACTTTCACAATTCAACTGTTTTCTTATTTCTACTTTTCTCCATCATTCACTCCTTTTCAAAAGTCAGAACCTATACATTATCTCTCGCAAACTATATCTCTTTTAAACACTAACCAGTATTATCAACGATCTCTCAGAACAAACCTCACTCCGACGAGTCACTAACCTCGTTACTATCATTCTAAACTTCTCCACACAACAACTTTCTCAGATTTAATCACCTCTTCTTTCTCCACCAGCATCATGTAATTACGTCATCTCTTTCACCAAGACCTCGTATTCTTCAAGCTTCCACAGTCTTTTACTCTTAATACTCTTGCACTCCACTGGCTATTTCACACATGATACTCACTTTCTCCTTAATCTATATCTCCTCATCAGACACTCTCTGCCAATTGGTTCATCTGTCAATGCTACTATACCTACTTCTCAAACTACCAAGCGAAACTATCTCAGACATCACGTCATAGTCCTGCGTCGAACTAATTCTAGTACAAGCATTCATACTTAGTTTATCTCTCTCTCTCTCTCTCTCTGCTAATTCTGTGCTGAATCTACCCTACTTTAATCACACTAGTTATACATCACTCAACGTGATCAACTCTCTCTCTCTTATCCATTCCGGACAAGGGACATTTCAATTTCTACCTTGTTTACTCTCCCTACACCAAAACCAAACACAAGATATTCTTTATAACGTATCCACGTAGAATATTCTATCAGTTGCCGTGCCTCTCTATTCTCAACAACACTATTGCCTACCCTGTACCATGTGATGCTACACCCAAAAAAATTCATCTGCCTATTTTTGACAGTTAATATGTATCTGCTCAAACCGCAATTCCTCTCATAAGCTAAAACAATTCCATATGTCCTTCCTCACCCAAGGAATTTTAACAGCCATAGAGTGCATCTAAGCCAAATATTTCATTGTCTCCCAGTACTTTAGTACGTCTTTCTTCAATTATGTCATCTTCACTATCTGTTGTTAATCTGTTGTTAAAGTACTCAGGTCTTAAGGTCATATATTCTTCTAATTTTCTTAAGTCACTTTCTGTCGTCGAGTAAATTTCCGCTATCTGTCTATTACTATTCTTCTTCTTAATGCTTTCTTTCTATTTCCTTTATTTGCGTCGGTCTGCTCACTGTTTTTTTGTATATCTTACATAGCGTTTATATCTCCCCATCTCGTCTTCAGATGATACACTGATAATAGTTCCCTCATCAGACTCATAGTAGTTTACTGCAGACACGTCGATCCTATTCCCATAGTCGGCTTTAGAACATCTGACTTTCTTCCTATCTACACCTCTATTCCTCATACTCCGGTTCTGTACAACTCCCATATCTTTACCTGAAATATTCTCTCCATAACCTGAACTCTCACTCCTAACATTCCTACACCATTTAGGAATTAATTTAATGTCTATACCTGAGGAACCTGACATACCATTCGTCGTACCTCTATTAACCATCATACTATTACTTTTCCTCACCTGTCTCTTTTCGTCTTTGGTTCTCGTCTGTTTATCTTTTTTTAATTTCAACCGTGTCTCCTTTAATCAAGTGAGTTTGTTTTGAATGAGTCTCTACTAACTCGGTTTGACTTCCCTTCGTTATCTTGCTGGTTGGTTGTACCTGGACTTTTTCCTCTACTGTATCAACTTGTGTCTGTGTGTTTTCTTCTACCACTTCAATCACCTGTGTCTGAGTCTCTTGGTCTATTTTCTTCTTTTCTTGTCTAAGAGTCAGATTCGCAACCAGCTTAGTAGTTGAATTCCTACTTACGTTTTCTACTCTGTTCTTTGACCCTGACCTCAGATACTGTCTCCGTCTTTGTTCAAACCAGTCGTCACGTTTTTTCCTAGCATTCTTGCTATGGGACGGCCAATTCCATAATTTCTTGGAAAGGTCTCTCTCATGACATTTATACAGGTCCGACTTTTCACTATTACGTCTACTCTCACCGTCTTTTACCCTATAAACATCAGGCCTTGGTTTGTCACAACCAACCGCATAATCAGAACCATATTGTCTTCTGTCTTTATTAAGTAGTGGCTGTCTCCTGTTATTCTTTCCTACTCTATTGCAGTCTACCTTAAATCTATAAGGGTCTTGTCTAGTCGTTCTGTTCTGCAACGTTTCCACAAAATTTTCTACTTCATTAACTGCTACTTTTAACTCTCCCAACCATGTACTGATACGTTTCAACTCTATATGTAGGTAATTCATACTTATTTCTCTGTAGTTTATATCAAGCTTAAAACAATATGCCTACTTCTTCCTCTACATATTTCCTTGGTACCTGAAAAAAACTCGTCTTGAGCTTTGCTGAAATAATGTATGTTTCTCTACTGTGCTGTGTTGGGTCTGCCTGTTGCCATACCTTGTTGTTTCATGACTGTGTTGAGTTTACCTATTACCGTTCCTACCCCAGTCAAAACTTGTGCCAGTGAACTTTGTTCTTCGGCCATGCTGAAATATCTCACTATACACTTATACAAGCAACCTTACATTATAACAATTTATCTAAATGATCTTATTTACATCACATTAAAAAACATTCTCCTAGTAGTTACACTTTAACTGATTACCGTCAACCATGTCTTCCCTTGATCCAAGAGATAAGTGAATTCACGTACGTTAGCTGAAAATTTTTCTTGTCACGGTTCACGTATAACACAAACGTCTGGAGTCCGTATTATTTGAAGCCATCCAACCGATTACGTAACTTCAGTGACATCCTTCTTCCAACGTCTCAGGTTTCGCTACTTTCAGCCCCTGGATGGGCCCCTACCAGTCTTGAGGTTTCTTTTCACCCTAACAGGGCTCTTCAAGGCGTCGACTTGAAAGCGACTCTAGCTCGATAAAGCGACTTAATTTGGGTCCCCTCTTCAGCAAGCCGGCAACCCAGTTTGCCTAACCACTTCCGAGGGTTCCCTATTGAGGTTTTCGCTTTGATTGTTGAAAAACATTCTGATACGCTAGAGTTCAGTTCAGGATGAGCAAACGCGCTTGTACTTTTTCGTAATTTCCAAACGAAGGAGCGATAGGCTTGTCTCAATATAAGCTCTGTCGTATTTCTTCAGGTACTCCAGGTCAAGGTTCGATGAGTATAACTTCTTTTGAGTTCGTAAGTGATCTTGATATACGGAAGATAACAGCTCCTTCAAAACGAGTTCTCTATTTAATTCGAGTTGTCTATAGCTGTCTTGAGATTTCTTTTCTCCTGGACCCGGACAATCCTAGTATGTAACTGGCTGACCTTCAAACGCAAGGTTACCCAACGGCTGTAATAATGGCAGGTCAAACTTCATAATATTTTGACAAGAATCCCGTTACTTCAAGTATTTATGATGAGAAACAGTTTAGTAGAACTCTACAGGCAACCATGTTGATTCTTGTACTTCGCGTTATGCACGACCTCCAAGCAAAAAAATCGAATCCTGTGTGCGGCTCCAAAAATCCATCTGTAACAGTACGTGTACAGAGGATCAACAAGTAACTTCTGATGTATTCATTCTAAAACAGGTTTATTGGTTTATGATGGCCGATACAAAATCCAGAGACCACTAAATATGATGTTGTCTTGTCTCGTCTCGGCTTTGGTGGTCCCTACTCAAAACAACCTACGTCACGACTTGAGCATCCTCTAACTGTTCTATCAGGATGCTCAAGCGTGCTCTAATCTTGCACACCTAAGCCAATGGTATTCCTTCTGCTACATTTGCTCGCGCATGCGAGAGAGGGGAGAGAAGAGAGAGAGAGAGAGAGAGAGAGAGAGAGAGAGAGAGAGAGAGAGAGAGCCAAAACAAAGACTGAAGTTATAGTCTGTCCAGAAATGAATGCCGACATTCACGATCAATTATTTTGAAAACTGTCTGCTGCATCGTTATGAAAATTTTCCTGCCGTCTTATATTTACCCCCACCCAAGGAATATGTCTTTGATAGGTCCAAAAGCAACTTACATCATGGAAAGCGGCGACATTTCTTTGATGTTTTGGTGAAAAACTAGTGATTTCTAGCTAACAAACTTGTTTTACAGTAATGAATGCCCGCCAATTCAGATGACGACACAAGGCGTATCCGGATTCGTATGGGAGTGGGTGCAATGTCTACTCTGCTGAGACGAAAAATGATGACCTGTTTTGCACGATGAATATAGCTGTGAATGTCTCTGTATTGGGCTTCCTTCATAACGGTCAAGATGTTGGTCTTCTTTTCATTGAAGTTTATAGAATTATTCGTATGTTCGTGTGTTGTCCCCTCATTTGACAACGTGTTTCTTCTCACGTTTCTTGATATGCAACAATATGTCAGTTCCCACCGCAATATTACTCTTCGGTTGGTATTCAATGCGTCTAGAGCTTTTTTTTTTTTTTCAATGCCAGTTGTTTGTCACCGTTGAGGGCTTACGGAATTGAAAATTCATTACTGTGGAATAAGAACTGTTGCTATTGACAAGTTGTATTGTTTGTGCCGATGCTGCCATGTTAAGGGCCCGAAATTCTTCTTCTGAACAGTTGGAGCAAAAATATCCAAGTAGGTGTGCATGTGGATTAATGTCTGCGATCTGCCCAGACCTAAACCTGTGTCGCACGATTCCAGTAGGTTGATGACTGCTCTCTGTTGCATAAAATTCAATCCATCCTTTCTCCAATAGCCATCCTTCTCTTTCAACACATGGTCCTCAAATTTTTTCCACTAACTTTTATCAATATTTAATAGCGCGGACTGGGTTAGTATCTTGACGTCAGACAATTTGAATATAGTATTGGCAGCTGCCACCTGTCCTTTAATTTTAGCCCACACAAGTTCTATAGGGTTAAAATGAGAATGGTACGGCGGAAGTCTCAAGCACCCATGACGATGCTCTTCTATCAACTTGTCGATTTGATATTTCTTGCTTTTTGGGCGTCTGTTTTACAAGGGACAACAATTCTAGCTAGAAATACGTTTCTGGAAATGGTATGTTTTCCATTCGGAGCCATATCTTTATTGCTCCCTTTGTGCTCGATGCCGTAGGTATTTTGTCTTCTTGGGCAACAACATTGACATCATGCATTGTCCATAATTGGACATGACGGTCTATCTAGGGATGGAAGTACTGTATTCTCGAGCCAATCTCTAAATACATTACCATTCATCTTATTATGATAATCCCTATTGTCTATATGCTTTGATACGAACACGAGTCCAGCATTCTGAAATAAACAATTATGCGTATTACCTGCATGGACCATGACCAAATGCTGTCCTATACAACTGGGCACATATCGCTTTATCTTTCCATCCACTGATTGCCATTCATAATCACTTGTGTGGTGCGCATTGATCCACGTTTCATCCAAATACACTATGCCATAATTTTCTTTGCGCATTTCCCTTATTTCACGTAGGTATCTGTATCTCATGGCTCCTAAATGCGGTTGCTCGCAAAGGATATTTCTACCCCCCTTGTACTTTCTAAAAGTGAAGCCTAATGTCCTTATAATTTTCCACAAAGTTGTTTTGGATAGCTCTATGTTATTGTTCTTTCTCAACCAAACCCTAAGTTTTCTTACAGTCACTGTTTCGTTGGCATCCAGCAATTTTATAATAGCTCGCCTTATGATATCTTTGTCAAAGCTATCTACAATAGCCTTTCTACCTACCGTTTGGTTAATGCGTGGTGGTTTAATTCCAGATTCTTGCACCCATCGATGAAATGATCGTTTGCTCAAACTCAATGCATGCACTGTTCTTTTTTCGGAATTTGTAATAGTATGAATAGTACGAACAGTAATAGTATAATAATGCAATAGTATAATAGAATAGTAATAGTAAAATAATACGGCCTGTTGCCGTGCCTAAGGTCTTGCGAACGCGGTTTGTGATCCCGTATACCCGGGTTCGAAACACAGCAGTGCTGGTTTTTCGAAACAGGTATAGGTGCCGGTTGTTCAGAAAGCAATGGCAAACTACTGAACGTAAAATTTTCCCAGGATTCACGAACAGCAAAAATGCTGGTGTTGACTGCTACGTCCTGTGAAGGACATGCAACTAAATTTTTATTTTATAATAGTATGAAACAGTTTCCTGCGATCAGCTTCTTGACAAAAAATATATGTACAACTTCATAGCGATGCTTTGAAGTGTACAAAATTTTACATTCAGTCCCATTGAACAATATTCACACATTCCAATGTTAGCGATAAGTGGTAAGATTTTTTTTTAAAATAATAATAATCAGGTTTCATGAAAGAACCCACATTGACGACAACTCTGAACACTCCCAGTTTAAACAGCGCGGGGTTCTTGCTATAAGGCCAATCCCGTGAACCACGGAGAATATTCAACATTGAACGCTGATTTTCTGGCTGAATGTGTAATACATTTAAAATTATGGACTTAATCCCTGACCCGTAAATTAAATACCGCATACAAACAAACATTGAAATCTGCTGTACAATCTCCAGAACAAAATTGTTTTTGTTGGGTGGACATAATGATAAGGTTATATGCTAAATCTCACCATTTTCCCTCTGTTGGTTACTGAGATATGGATTTTTATACGGAGGCAACCAAATGTAAATGCACTTTTTTTTATAGCTGCATTGGGTAGTAACTTCATCATAGGCACAATTTATTTATTTGGGGTGGACGAGGCATGGGGTGGAGGTTAAACGAACTTTAGTCATAGTCATAGTCATAATAGTAAATATCCACTTCTCGGCTGACAAAGAAACTGATCTCCGAGATCCATCCACCCATCATGTGCCAGCCGATAAGCGTGGCCGGTCATGTTCTGCCATCCCACTCGATCACCAAAGTCGTGGATCAGCTCCTTGTTCCTGTCTCGACCATGCCAAGTGGCAAAGCCATCCAGGCATTTACTTCTCGGTCTTCCCCTTTGTCTCTTCCCCTCGATCTTGCCAGTCGTCACCAAGTTCTCCAAATTATTTCTTTTCATAATATGCCCAAAAAATTTAGACTACGAGATACAGTCTCCCTTTGTGCTGGGTAGCTCAATGAACTTTTGTCCCTGACTGTGGTAATATTTCCCAATGCCAGGTGTCAAAGAAAGAAACTGTGCTGATTCATTCTTCCCCATGATGGGTGTGGTAAATATATAAATAAAGGATCTACAAGCCTAAATATCTCGCTTTTGCTCGGCGATCATAATAATACATTTTTGTAGTGGAAAGTAATAAGTTAAGCTAAAGATGGTAAAACATAAATGATGGCAATAATACTTAGAATGATTGATTGAGGACAGTGGTGCACATTAGGAAATTAGAACAATGTGTGAAAGTATGTGTTGGAACATGTATAGTATGAAGTGTGAGTGTGAACTTTATGGGAAGTGGCATTTTTTTTAATCTGTAAAATTTTGTGTCTAAAATGCCATTTACTGTCATTGTCATTTACTGCCAATATAGTACCTTGCGATGTATGGCAGAGGGGGGGGGGGGGGGGGGGTCTCGAGTCTGAGGAATTAAGGCCGACTGGCTAGTGCAGTCCTGAAGGAGACTAGGGCACTCTAGCCACTCGACAAGCCGCTCGCCGCATTGTCTTGACAATTATGTGTGTATTGCGTTTTCGTAACAATGATTTGGCCTGTATTTTTTTTCACACATCCACAATATATTTCATTTTGCACATTCAATATAATAATGCGAAAAGTAATAATAATGGTAGTAGTAATAGTTGAGTTGAGTTGAGTTGAGTTGAGTTGAGTCAAGAATCGACATCACTGCACTCAGGACATTCCCATACGTGCTCCGTCCCCTCGTTCAACAGCCAGCGAAGAGTCATACTACTAATCGTTCCCACCGCTATCTGATTAAATGTTCTCCTGGTCTTCCCTCTCAGTTTTGAGATTCTTCCAGAACCCCTGCCGATCCCCCGCAATCTCATTCTTTCCACATATGGGTTCTCAATCTGTTCCTCCGCCTTCTCCACCTGGTCCCACAAGCGCACGAACACCTCCCCCTTGTCCATAGGCAAGATTACCACCAAGAGGTGCATTCCTTGCTAGCCTATCAGCCTGCTCATTCTCCCGTACACCCGCATGGCCAGGGCAAAATATCCATACAATTCTCACAATCTGTGACCTCTGAAGCGAAGAGAGCCATTCCACACGAAACATTCCTTTCTCCACCTTGCTAAGCATATTCTTTGAATCCGTCTCCTCTAGCCACCGGAATGCCGCTGTTACTGCCTCCACCTCGATTCTCATGCTGGAGGTCGTAGTCTCATATGTCAGGCTCTCCTTTTTCAAGACTAGCCCATTAGCCTTTGCAATAAAGCCCCAGCCAGTACGTCTGTTTCTCACCACTGACCCATCGGTGTATATGACTATGTCACCTTGATGTGTGTTGCTCTGGATAAGCTGTTGCACTTCAAACTCAGTGCGGCCCGCTGCCCATTCTCTGCACTCACGACGCAGTGTTATTATTACATTGTGCCAGTCCGTCATGACATCCGGAACTTCAACCCACTCTCTTTCGTGATTGATGGTCTCTAGATCACGCACCTGACTTATAGAAAGTTCTGCCTGTGCCATCCAGGACCTGCCTCGTCTTAGTCTATGACCCTTTGCCATATCAATTGCTGCATACAGCGAGTGATCCCTGTCTGCGGCAACTCTCAGGTACCATTTGGCCTGAAGGACCTTATGCCTATCCGTCATAGTAGTAATAATAATAGTATAATTAGAAGATTATTAATACCATCAATAAACAAATTTACAGTTGTGATATCTTTTTTGTTTAAATCGAGTTATTTGCTTCTTCTGTAATATGTGCTATCTTCAGGCAAATCTCTTAACGGGATGTGCGCTTGTGGGGCTAAGATTAGAATGTTTAAGATTTTTTGCTGATAAAGTTGGACAATTTCTTTGCTTTTTTGTATTTTTTTTTTTTTGTATTTTTTTTTAGGGCTGGCGGTTCCCCCAGAGCAGGGGTCACCAAACTACGGCCCGCGGGCCGGATCCAGGCCCCGACCTCAGTTCATTAGGACCGCCGACGGTACTTGAATTTGCTCGATAAAATGTACTGAACGTTGTGATACAATTTAAATTTAAATATTATGTTTAGAATACTATGAGATCTTCACACGTGTGGAAACCTCATGGTTGCTATGTGCCTTAAATTTACTATTTTAAATTTTAAATTATCCTATCTAGATGTTCTTGTTTATTGTAATGTTTGTTTATTTCACAGCATCCCAAGTCCTTCCCCGGCTCGTGGTAGCTCCACCTACTCTCTGATATTACCATGATTTCCATAGCATAATAAACACAAACACGCATCTTTCCCGCTCCCAGATGCGTCCGGCTGTCAACACAGGTCCAACGCTCCAGAAATATTTACTTCTTTTTGCATGGCATCCATTTTATAGGTACGTAACAAGGATTTCTTTATTTGACACTGAGATAAGGAATAGAGACAATAAAGTAGCAAACATAGCATAAAATTGCCATAGAAGCCTCGTGTTACTATTAAATTATTATCCCCAGTGTCAACGTCCCGGGAGTATGAAAGAGGAGATATGACAAGGACAGGACATAAGTATGCCATAGATAGGATATAGATGGGACTAGAGTATCCATCTGCAGACAGGACATAAGGACATAGACAGGACAAGGTCCCTGAGCAGTACAACCTTGCAATGAATGACCTGAGACACCAGTCAGCAACAGACGGGGTGAGGACAGGACGACAGCCAGAATACCGAGACATCTGACATAGCACGATTATTGCGGACCACACAGGGTCACACACCACGTGACCACAGGACTGAGGGCTAGAGAGATCAGACTGGACAGGACCGTGATAGAGGAAGGATGCGTTTAGCTTGGCGAACGAATGTACTGATTGCCGACATGAAAGCTTGCCTCTGCTGAGCGAATGAGGCAGTGATTTGCCGATGCGCTGTGTGTGAGACAGAACTGCGTTACGAACGCATGAATGCCTTTTGTGGCTGAGTATTTGATCGTACTTATAATGTGTCATATTGATAGAATGTATTCAATGTGCTAACGTGACTATGTGCGTTAAATAAATAATATTAGTTTTACATGCATTTTTGCCTTGACACTTTTGTGTATTCATGTATCTACTGTCTCTGTCGCACCCATGACAACGAATAATAATTGAGACGTTGACACCCAGCTCAGAAACATTCCCCGGGCAAGGTGTAAATCGAGTTGGTGTCGAAGCCATTTTTTTTAAATCTTTCTGCTGGAACAGATCCTTACGCAAATGTTTACGTTGCTCGAGGAACTCTGTGCGATGATCCAAGTGTCTGTCATACTTTACGTAATAAACCAGATGGGAAGAAATTATGCATTTAGTCGATTTCGGACAGTTTCAGCGGAACCCCTGTCTGCCACTCGTGGAAACCCGGTTTAAAAACACTGCTCTAGGCTATTTCTTGTGTACTGAAACCAGTCGTTTCTGCTGTGAACTTCATTCGGGGACATGCACTCAATCACATCAATTCCAGGCTTTTCTCAAAGAAATTGATTCTGAATTCTGTTGTTTGCTTTATCACACATCAGTGAGGTGGCTCAGCTGCGATAAAGTCCTGTTTCGTTTTCACAAACTGAGCCGATCACCACGCCTTCAAGGAGTGTCAGCTGGTCAAGCACCCAACAACAAAAGAAAGTGCGCCAACTGCCTAGACAAGCATGGAGCAAGATATCTGGGCTGTCTGTACCTCCAAAGACACAGAGACGTCTTAAAGCTCGCCATTCCGTCCGTCTCAACTACAAAGCCAGATTGGCGAGTTTTAAAAAAACAATAAGTCAAGATACTTCAAACACCAACACCAACCAGCGACAATGAGAAGCTTCTGCCCGACTTGAAAGAGATCCAGCACAGCATCAAACAAGAGATGGAGTGCATGGCCAAGATGAAGAAGGAAAACAAGGAAATCCTACAAATGATCCTGAACGAAAGAGAACAACTGAACACCAAAAGGGCACAACTCCAATACAAACTAACAGAAACCATGCAAGAGACAACAGAGAAGCCGCACAAAACCGAACAAAAGGCCAAGCCGGAACCTCAAGCTAAAGCCAGTAGCCCAACCGCGACACCCAAGAAACTCGAGGAGAAAAGGATATCCCAACTGATCGATGAAGAAATCTTGGCTGGATACGCTGACGACGGCTCAGATGTCACCGAGAATTCACCACCACTTACTATGGAGTACCTCTTCAGGCGAATGGCATATGAGGAAAGACAGAATCAAAAGGAACTCAAAAACCTCGAAAGGGAAAAAAGACGCAAAGAAAACGAAAGGCGATGGGAAGGATGAAAATAAAAACGCCGAAAGACTTCTGCAGACAATACACAAACAAGGAGGCAAAACGATCAAATAAAAAGTCCTTATAAGGAATGCATCATACCAAAAACGATGAGCCAGAAGCCAACACTGACAATAGGCACCACCAGAATAGACGGACTAAAATAAAACTTATCGGCCAACGAATCCCCCAGCTGACGTCACAGGCATAAACTCTTCAATCGATAAGCCAGCTAATACTGGCGCAGAGAACTAAACAAACTCACTCCGCACCATGGACCACCTAAATTATAACCGATGTCAAAGAGGGTGGTTGACATTTGGTGGACAATTTTTGTTGTTTGTTTGTTGTTGTTTTTTCACAAAATGGACTAGACACAAGCTCCGAAACGAAATAGATGTTTTCCTCGCTGAAAAAGATAGAGCTGATCGACAGCTGTCAGATCCTACTTGGCTGTCAAATGTGTTATGTTTGGTCGACATCACATCCCACATGAATAAACTGGACTTAAAACTTCAGAGAGAGGATAACCTCGTCTGTGATCTCTACAGAATCATCAAAGGATTTCGGAGAAAGCTGTCATTGTTTAAAGCACAACTGGAAGGAGAAAATGTTTCTCATTTTCACTGTTTCAACGAGTTTTGCGCTACAATCGTCGAAGATGTCAAACTCGATTTTCCGGAGGAAAAAAAGTTATTCGTGACTTGAAAGAGCATTTTCTGGAAAGATTTTCAGATCTTGACAGAACTGAGAGTGACATTCTTCTGTTCCAGAATTCGTGTGATTGTAACCTTGATAATGTGCCAGTTTAACTGCAGTTGGAGCTCATTGATTTGCAAGCAAATGACTTGTTGAAAGAGAAGCACAGAGAAGGAAAACTTGTTGACATTTACCGCTGCTTACCTCATGTTGAGTTTCCTAAACTGAAGAAATTTGCCGCTGGTAAAGCATCAGTGTTTGGAACAACTTATGTCTGTGACTAAACATTTTCAAAAATGAAGAATGTGAAATCAACATATCAAACGAGATTGATTGATGAACATTTGAAAGCAACTCTCTTGATTGGATGCAGCAATTCCTAATCAAACATTGATGATATCTTGTAAGCAGATAAGTTCCTCAGCTTGCCAGGCCACCCTATGAAGAACCGATTTGAAAACTTAGCTATGGGGCGTGTCAAGGTCTTAAACCTGGCTCGTTTTCCCTAACACGTGTGAGACAAGTACAAGTACAACATGATTGGACTTGAGACACAACGACACGAAGTTCAATGGATTTATTTACCGATCACATGCAATACGATCTAGTTTGACATGTGATGATCATTACAATGCATATATTATACATCAATACACTTACAGACAACCCACAGCTTACAGTCTTTCTCACAAGATGTACAAGCACTCGACTTTCAGGCACAGAACTACACAACGCCTTTCTCTCTCTATACGTCCTGTCTGGTCCGAGTCCCGAAGCTGTCTGTTGGTTTCTCGCAAAGCGCTTGCCCTCTGTGGATTGGCTTCACGAGGCCTGCGTGCACCTTGCTTTGTCCTTGCCTGACCGCTGGCTATCGCGTCAGCCAGCAACCCACGGGCAGGTAACTAATACTCGCCTGGCGGGCGTAACGATGTTCCTGCATCTCGGTTGAAGGCATTCGAGATTCTGACACGCTCCCCCGGGCTTCTTAATGAAAGATGTCATCTTTCATGTACACTCTATATACATACGGGGTTAATATTTTAACCATGTCAGAATCGACCTTTCTGTTGTTATCTACATTGGTATAGAAATACATAATAACTCATATATTGGCATAGAAATACATAAGAAATGCAAGTTGTATTTTAAGACATGTGGTGTTCAATTTGTACCACTTGCCAAGTTTCATCCTCTCGATGGATGATTACCTGAGTTGCAATATTGACCCAGTCAGATCGGTAGCACCAGCTTTCCACAGCAACTACCTCGCAACCTCTAAAAAAAGTAATAATATGCTCTTTGTAACAAAGAACATCTGGTAAGACCGTAATACGACTTGTTCTAAGCCGTATTCAACGTTCGAGTTCCGACCTCATTTGGCCATGAGCTCTTCCGTCGGTCTACAACGTCGGTAACCCTATACCATGCCCAGTTGATGACTTCCTGGCCGTGTTAACAATCTGGCAACACTATGGCTATTTATATACAACACATATTCGAATACATTTCAATTTACTGCCCTTGGTGTCATAATGTAATAACAATTAAATGAAAGGGACATAATTTTAAACAATCTTAAATATAATAATTTACAATTATTCTTCTATTTCTCAGCGTCATAGCTTGATGCTTTCCCATACTAGCGAAAAAATGTCGATAGTATGAATAAGTTAATCAAGATATGATTCTAAGATTACACTAGTTGAAAAAATATTAATACACAATTCGTGTATTCGACATTGATGATTCCTAAATATTTTAAAAGCGTCATACCTTTTTAAGGTTTTGTTTGTCGTCTGCTAATTTTGGACTAAATTTATAAATTATCCGGAAGTACACACGAACAGCTGATGTTGAAAAATTTCTATCACACACTTGTTCCAGTCTGATGTAGCAATTCGGAATGTAACTGTTCTGATAGTTCATGTGTTGGATGTTTCGTTGGAAAAACTTTTGGATTTCGATTGACTGCAGTGGTGTAAATGTCAAAGTTCAGTTCACTTTTTCATACACGGATTAAAATATCACTGGATATGTTCCACTCGCAGATACCACTGATAAATTGGATAGTTCGCTTGCGGTAAGTTCAGAGCGAATGTGGCACTGTTCTTGTTTCGTAATATATGTACAATTAATATTGTTCGTTTTCTAACACACGCTACACAATTATTCAAGACACTTACTACAATAATAATAAAATAAGAAAACTATATATAGTGGGAATGAACCCTATCACATCACATAGTAGACATACACAGCTTTCGTGGGGAAAAAAACTTCACTGATGGCTGTGTTGGTCTGAGTGTATTTGACACACTGCACTCAGATATTAGTGCTTACTGGGTCGGTCGGACAACGGGACAAAAGATCGGCAATCGTGTTGGTTCTGCCTGCGATATGTCGAACTTCAAAGCTGTAATCTTGGAGCTTAAGAGACCAGCGCGCTATCATTTAAATAAATTTTAAAGGGCTATTGTCGGACTCCACAATGAAATGACGTCCCAGAAGGAATCTGGAAAATTTAGTTATACCTTCTACTAGAGCAAGGGCTTCCAACTGCGGTGTCGACCAAGCGCGTTCTTTAGGTTTTAATTTCCTCGAGAAGTAGTATACAGGATGTAGAATGTTATCATGTTCCTGTAACAGAACTGCTCCAATCGCCACGGAGCTCGCGTCTGTGCGCAATCTGAAAGGAATAAGAAAATTTGGCAATTCGAGAATGGGATTCTTTAAACTATTCTCAGAAAAATAAGATAACACTTTCTGGAATGCAAATTTTAGGCATTCATTGTTTACAATATTTTCAGGTTGGTCTTTCGTTAGTAGGTTAGTAAATTTTTCAGTCAGTTCAGCAAAATCAGGTATGAACTGTCTATAATAATTTAGTAGTCCTAACACACTTCTGACTTGCTTTTTCGTAGTCGGAAGTGAGAGTTTCAGTATTTTGGACACGATGTTATCGTCTGTCGTGACAAAGCCATTAGATATTTTGTACCCCAAGAAGGATATTTCCTGATAGGCTATGTCTACTTTTGTAGGCTTTACCGTCAGTCCGTGCTGTCTAATCCGTTCAAATGTCTGCTGTAATGTCTTTATATGGTCTGTCATTGTCTTTGTGTGAACACAAATGTCGTCCATGTAACAGATAATGTTCGGTATGTCTACTAGTAACAGTCGTGTCATACGTACGAATGTCGCTGGGGCATTGACCAGCCCAAATGGAAGTTTGCACCATTCGTACAGTCCCCAAGGTGTGGCAAATGCTGTCAGATGTCTGCTCTGTTCGTCTACCGTTATCTGCCAGTAACCTTTCGTCATGTCTACCTTCGTAAAGAATCTAGAGTCTGTCAGTTCTGTCAGTAGATCTTCAGAGTTGGACATTGGTTCTAGATCTAGAAGTGTTATTTTATTTAATTTCCTATAGTCGATACAGAGTCTTATTGTGTTGTCCTTTTTGCGTACCATGACCATTGGAGATGAGAAATGTGATTGGGATCGTCTGATGATGTTGTTTTTCTCTAAACTAATGATTTCCTGATGTAAGTTTTCTTTGTAATGCACTGGAATGGTGTAAGGTCTGCATTTTATGGGTGTGTTTGAAGTGAGCGTGATGTGATGTTGTACTAATTCTGTTTGTCCTGGGTTGTTGGAGAAGATGGTGTTGTACTGTTGTATGAGATGTTTGCAGCTGTCTGTTTCTGCTTGAGTTAAGTTTGGGTTTATTTTGATTTCTTTCAAGCAGTTTGTCGTGTCTAATGCAGGTGTTGGAATTTCGTCACTATCTTCGTCATCTTCATGGTCTATTATTACTGTACAAGCTATTGTATCGTCTTGTTCGTTATCTCTGTTGTAATATGGTCTTAGCATATTGATGTGGAATATTTTGTGTTTGTCTTTTATTTGAATCTCATAGTCTACAGCTGAAATCTGTCTTATTACTTTAAATGGTCCTTGCCAAGACTCAGTCAATAAATGTCTGTCACTAGGTAAGAGAAGAAGTACGTCCTGTCCAGGTGTCAACGTTATTGTCCTGTTACCTTTGTCTGCATATTGTCTATATGTAGCACCAGATAATTTTAGTGCTTCTTTTGCAATTATACAAGATTTGATGATTCTTTCACGCAATGATGTAACGTATACGTATGATGATATGGGTTTAAGTAAAGGAGTGGTTTCAGTTAACATTTGATGATAGATACTCAATGGGCCACGTGGTTTGGCACCATAGATAAGTTCAAAAGGAGAGAATCCAGTACTAGAATGTGGCACTTCGCGATAAGCAAAAAGTATAGCAGGCAAATATAAGTCCCAGTTGTTGGGATGTTCTTGTGTGACTTTAGCAAGCATATGCTTTAAATCACCGTTAAACTTTTCTATGATACCAGTTGAGTGAGGGTGATATGGAGAATTGAAACATTGCTTTACCCCTAACATTTTGGTGAAAGCTTGAGTAGCTGCGGCAATGAACTGACTTCCCCTATCTGATAGGATAGTGTCTGGAAATCCTATCCGTGAAAATATATGGAAGAAAACTTCCATTATATCATTGGGAGTTATGTTCTTTAACGGAATCGCTTCAGGCCAGCGACTACATAGATCAATGAAGGTAATAATATATTTATTCCCTCTGGTTGTTATCTGATTAAGAGGGCCCACTATGTCGACAGATATTTTCTCAAAAGGTCGACTGGCTAAGTCAGTGATTTGTAATTTTGCCTGTGGGTGTTTACCTTTCTTTACCAGTTTTTGGCAGATGTCACAACTTCTGCAATATTGCTTAATGTCATTGCAGAATTTGGACCAATAAAACTGTGTTAGTAATCTTGATCTGGTCTTAGAGTATGCCATATGCCCTGCAAGAGGTATATCATGGGCAAGATGTAAGGCTTGCTTACGGTATTCACTTGGCAAAACAGTTTGTTCTGTTGTGCTGTCACCTCTGGTATAGTACCTGGTGAGGATGAAATTTTTCAAAGCAAAATGCCATCTTGCATTTTTGGTTACCTTTGGCTTTTGGCCGATCAGATTAAAATATTTAGACAATGAAGGATCATCCTTTTGGGCTGTTACAAACGTCTCCTTCATAGTTTTAGGAGGTAGTACCACTGGGCTAAGCATTTCTATAGCCTCAGTTTGATTTATTTCATCTTGCACTCTAGCAGTAGATCTAGTTACTGCGTTCACACATTCAATGATATCAGATGGTGATGAAACAGTTTGATCAATGATGTCATGAGATCTTAGTGCTACATTAGCTACCATACATTCATTTGGTGATACAACATTATCAATGATGATATGTGATGGTGATGATGTTTTGTTCTCATCAATGCAAACAGATGTTATATCATGAGGAATATCATTCACCTCTGGTAAATTTCCAATGATAATATCACAGACCGGGTTAGATAATGCTGCGCATTTTACTTTCCCAGTGAGGAAAGGTGTCTGAATATATGCCCATGCTAATGGGTACTTTTCAATATTTCCAGAGAATGTTCTGCATGTTACGTGCCTGCCTGTATAGTCTATAGGCATTATGAACGTTCTCTTTAGTCCAATAAGTGAACTGCCGGTGTCCCGAAGGACTGTAGCAGGCTTGCCATTCACATATCCCTGATGGATGTTTATTCTGCCTTTGGAATCTATTACCAAATTAGCTTCTTCATTGACAATAGGAATGGAGTGGCCGCATGTCAAAACGCCATCTTCATAAAAGGTATTACAAACAGTGCATTTATTTGCATTAAACATGTCAAAAGCCTGTGCTGAGTTCACAGGGTGTTTCTCTGATTGTTCTTCATCTGATGATGAACTATCAAATAAGGCGGCATTTGCTTTCTTGGTCATTTGCCTTCATTTACAAGCATGACGCCAATGCCCATACGCCTTACAGAGGAAACATTTACGTGCATTTTTGAAGGATTTACGTTCCTTATCTTGGCTATTTATGATGTTTTGTAGATATGTAAGATATGCTGGGTTCTGGTCACACATCTCACCTTGGTGGTGTGAAATGTTACAATATCTACAGTGCTTGTATTTCTCAGAAGTAGGCTTATATGGTTTTCGCCTATTATAGGGTTCTGATCGAGGTTTTTCATAGTTAGCCGATGCTACAAAGTTTGTATCAATAGCTTCACTAGCAAAACAATGTTTATTGGCTGTATAATAAGCCGAACCACGTCTCTCAATCTGATCTACACTCGTACATTCATTCTCTTGCAAAAATTTTGAAAATGCTGATGGAAGGGATGAGATGACTTTATCCCTGATGATTAGATCTTCTAATTTCTGATAATCTTTATCTATTTTAGCTGCTGAAGTCCATTTGGTCAATATGTCTCGGACTAAGCAGAGGTAGTCAGAGAACGTTTGAGTCGGTTTTGGACTCAACTTGCTGAATTGTTCTCTGTAACCTGCCTCATTTAACATAAAATGTGCCATAATCTTTGATTTTAGATAATGGTAATCTTTCCTGAGGTCTTTGGGGATAGTCTCTATGACTTTCAGAGGTTCCCCTGACAAACTCCTCATATAAATAATATTCCATTCAGAAAATGGAATCTGGTAATGGTCCATTAAGGTTTCAAAATTTTGGGTGAAGGCTGCAATGCAGTCACCTGAGGTATAATTTCTTACAATACCTTGATACTTTTTATACTGGTTTTCTTTCTCCAGTCTTTGAGCTTTCTTAGACTCTTTGTCTATGGCAGTATCAGTTTCAAGTTGTTTAATTTTTAGTTGTAACTCAAGCTCTTCTCTTTTACTCTGAGCTGAGATTTCTGCCATTCTCAATTCATTATCTAACTCTGCTTGCTTTGTTTTTGCAGATAGTTCTAGCTCTGCCTGTTTTAATGCTGCCTCTTGCTGTTTGGCAGCTCTTTCAGTCTCTGCCTGTTTCAATGCTGTTTCTGCCCTACTTGCTTGGCAGCTCTTTCAGCCGCTCTCTCTCTCTTCGCGTTCGTGAGCTTTCTCTCGCAGGTGTTCAGAATACTTAGATTCACTCCACTTTGTCAACTCGTCACCAGTTAACTTCAGCTTTAAACCCATCTCGATGAAGTCGTTTAATGAAGACATGATGGAAAATTTAAATGCAAATGAGTTGTCAGGCACACAATTTAGTTACAAGGTGTTAGTAAAGTGAAAAATTTACAATTCTGTTCAACTTACAATGTGTGCCCAAATTTGCATCCGAAAGTATATAGAAAGAAAAATATCCTCAAGTGTACTGGATGCGGTGGAGAACGGTTCACACTAGGGCTAGGAACTGTAGGGTCGGTAGTTCAAAACACAAATGACCTCTACGGGCAAGGGTTTCAGATGGCACAGAAAACCTGCTTTGTTTTTGGAGGAAATAAATTAGCGTCTATCTGATGTGGTGTGTATGCTTGTTACTAAGTTTTGGTTAGGTTTGTATGGCGTTGAGTGTAATTGTAGGTCGTAATATCGTCAATCAACAATTTTTTTTTTCAAAAAAACACAAGTCACTTTCTTTCCGAAACTTTTTGCTTTACACAACCAACTTCACAAAGACAATCTAAATATATCTCAACACTCTACCACACTGATGACACATCACTTACATCAAGATGACATTCAGTAAGGACATAGACATCAAGTTTACAAGATGGCGACAAGGTTACAATGGCGACGATTTCACAATGTCGACAAGGTCAAAATGGCGACAAGTTACACAATCACTGATGTTTTACACGTTTACAAGATCAAACAAATGTATGTACTTTACTTTCACATCTAGCCTCCATATTCAAACAATCTAATATAATACTATATGAGAATGAGCCTTCACGTTCACATTTAAATGTACATTACAGATGGACAAAAGTCACGTTCACAAATCTAAGTTCAAATCTTAAATAACCACGTTCAATGAGGACGAGCGCCCACGTTCACACATGTCAAGGTCTTAAACCTGGCTCGTTTTCCCTAACACATGTGAGACAAGTACAAGTACAACATGATTGGACTTGAGACACAACGACACGAAGTTCAATGGATTTATTTACCGATCACATGCAATACGATCTAGTTTGACATGTGATGATCATTACAATGCATATATTATACATCAATACACTTACAGACAACCCACAGCTTACAGTCTTTCTCACAAGATGTACAAGCACTCGACTTTCGGGCACAGAACTACACAACGCCTTTCTCTCTCTATACGTCCTGTCTGGTCCGAGTCCCGAAGCTGTCTGTTGGTTTCTCGCAAAGCGCTTGCCCTCTGTGGATTGGCTTCACGAGGCCTGCGTGCGCCTTGCTTTGTCCTTGCCTGACCGCTGGCTATCGCGTCAGCCAGCAACCCACGGGCAGGTAACTAATACTCGCCTGGCGGGCGTAACGATGTTACTGCATCCCGGTTGGGGACTATTCGCCTGGCGGGCGTAACGATGTTCCTGCATCTCGGTTGAAGGCATTCGAGATTCTGACAGGGCGGTTGAAAAGAAGTAGTTTCATCCACCAGGCCAAACAACTCTGCAGAGAAACCATCGATCCTCCCACAGTTGGTATCCCCCTGACAACTATTCCAGAGCGAACCCCGTGGAAAGATGAACATAGACTATATCTACAAATCCAGACAAAAGAGAGAGGAATATTTGACCAGGAAGAACAGAACAGTGTACAGCGCAGAACAGCCACTCTCAGCTTCCTTGATGACGAATACCCACAGGATCTCTGGATCCGAGTCTACACTGATGGGTCAGCACAAAATGCTGTTCGAAATGGAGGAGCGGGAGTGTACATAGAATACCCAAATAATACTAGAGACACGGCCAGAATTCCAACATGAAAGTACTGCCATAACTATTATGCTGAAATTGAGGCAATCAAGATAGCCACAGAGAAATTACAAAATACCAGCCATGGTACACAACCTGTGGTAATATTGACAGATGCAAAATCCGTAATAGAGGCGCTCCTGTCTGGGAAATTGCCAGTTCTAAGGACACTACTTTCTGAACTTAGCAGTCAGCGTAAGATCACCATACAGTGGATACCACCCCACTGTGGAGTACCCGGAAACGACAGAGCTGATCGATTGGCTAAGGAAGGAGCAAAAGAAGAACAACCTGATGTGCCCATTACATACCACCAAAAGAAAAGAATGATCAAATCAGTCAGAATGCCACCAAACCTTACTCAAGACGACTACCACGTTATGGACCGACCAGGACAGGTCATTCTTCTGCGTCTCAGAACAGGACACAATAGATTACGCAACCACATGTATACAAAATTCAAGATTGGTGACTCAGCCATGTGCACATGTGGTTTGGCGTCGCATATAGCAGAGCACATACTCCAGGATTGCCCAAACTACAACATATCCAGGCGAACCTTCTGGCCTAGAGAGACAACAGTGGACGATAAACTCTATGGACCGCTGAGTGAACTAAAAAAAGACTGTTAAATTAATACAAGAGACAACATTGCAGTTATAAACATATTTCAGTCGAACGAAAGAAGAAGAAGTAAGCCAATCGCCAGTTTCACAAATCTCAATCAATCAATCAGATGCCGTCTCCACAATGAAGGTTGACTGCAATGGATCTCCAAAACTGTCTGTGTCTCGCCCTGACTTTACATTCTGTCAGGCTGATGTTCGTCCATCTCTTGATGTTATCTTCCCACTTTTATCGTTGTCTACCTCTTGCTCGCTTGCCCTCAACTTTGCCCTCCAGTATGGTTTTTATAAGAGTATCACTTCTTCTAACGTGGCTGAAATAGTTCATTTGTCTTCTCTTTATTCCTTTCTTCAACTCTCTCTTCATTCCCAGTTTTTCTAGAACCTCTGCATTTGATTGTTTTTGTTTCCATGACATACGACATATGCTTCTGTATATCCACATCTCCCTGCCTCTATTTGACTTTCTAGTTCCTTGTTCAATGTCCAGGCTTCCGAGCCATACAGTAGCGTTGAATATACATATCATTTGACAATTCTCATTTCTAACGCGTTGTTAATAAAAATCTCACACATCTCACTAATCTTATTTGCTGCTTAGTTTGTGAGATTCGGATGTGTGCACACTAGGTCTTTTTACTAACGTGGGGGACTATTGTGTTGACATTCTGGCGGCGGCATTATGCACAGTGTATCTGTGCGGGCTGTTGTTTGTCGAGACTCCTGTCTTTTCCACTTTTCACATTGGGCAGTGGGGAGCGTTTTGTATGATATTCACTGGCACAGGAATGGAGCATAATGGGGATGACCCGTTGCTGTGAAGTTGGAACTGCTACTAACTAACTAACTAACTAACTAACGTCGCCTTCTTTGATAACTGTTTTTAGTAAATAAATATGTTGGTTGTTGTGGCGTAGGATTTATAAATAAAACGTTTTATCAGTTGTCTAGAGGAGTTTAAGGTCCCAAGGTTTTATTAACCGACAATGTTCCCCCTGTGACAGAGAACTAGCACCTGGCTCTAGAACCCAAGAGAATTCAGAGAAGTGTTGTTAGCCCTTTCTCCCTCTCTAAATTTATAAAGAATAAAGATGCTATCTCTATGCACTGGGTATAGGAAGCCCTAGGTAGTTCACTGGGAATAGACCAGAGGAAGTCTTTCAACTCTTGTTGCTAGTCTTCCCATGTTAACACCTGGCCACAATTATCTTCCCCTTTTGTTGTCACAAATTTACTTTGTCTACTTAACAAATTGCCGGTCTCTCTGGCTGTGGGGTTACAACACTTTCTCTCTGTAATCCCGTTTATCACGCAGAGTCTCGCAGCGGAGCGAGAACTGAGGTGGTTCGACCCCCGCTCGTGACTTGCGGATACTGAGCCGGCCGCTCAGAAAGCAATGGCAAACTACTGAGCGTAATCTTGCCAAGAGATCAACAGACAGCTGAAAGATGCTGCTGTTGACAGCTAAGTCCTGTAAAAGGATACGCAAAACATTTATTTATTTACTTAACAAATTAGCCATACAAGCAGCGTGTAATGCAAAGAAAACATTGATTACCACAAACACCATTTGTATATTTTTTTCCAAATGCATTGAACTTTCTGGTGGATGGGTTGTGTAAAATGTTATGGACTGTGTTCGCACAAAATGACAGAAAAATCACAAGTGTCCATCGTCACAGAATCCCCACCATCTAACCATAATATTACCACTGGGTAAATATTGTTTCTGTCCTACTAAGAATTCCATCACAAGTGCTTATTAAAGTAAGAATGTTTATCCTGTATCAGTGATCAACAGTTCTATTTGTCCCCGTGTGTAAACATGTATTTCTTCAGAGTGTTTATAGCAATAGATACTTAGCTTATATCACCAGGCAACATTGTTCCACCCAGCTCCGATACATTTTGTTCAGGTGGCATATTTGTAGTTAGGCTGAAACGTTAGGTGTGAAGGACCCATGGCAAGACTCCATCAGTATTTAGGTGAAGGTAGAGTTGCTTCAACAAAGGCACTGAGGCATATCCTCCATTCCCTCTCAGCTCTTGAACAGACACAAGTTACGTTGGCAAGGATTACACAAAGGCACCTTCTTGACGCTCTCTAGAAAACAAAATCAAAGAGCTATATCTCTTGCAAAATCTCTTACATAGTGTGGTGTTATGTTTTGTGTGTGAGTTATACTATCTTAACTGAAACTACAAGAATAAAGATTACTGGATAGTCCAGGCTTGTCCTATTGAAACTGAAAGATTCATGTTTCATTCAGATCAATCACATCATATGGATAGCAACATATGTGTTGACAAGATCAATCATAATAACAATCATTGATGAAAAGAATAAACATGGTTTTTGTATCAAGTACATCATGACCAATATTCATCAATAAAATTGAAGGATCACATAATCATGTATGTGTTTTATAACCAAACAAACAATCAACATCAAGTAGGATGGTTGCAAAATATTGGGTTCTGAAAATGACATAAGTAAAGAACCAGGTTGTCATTCAGTGAAGACGAATCGTCCGAAAGATGTGTGGATGTTCAGCAAGATACTGTCCCTGCACGAATGCGATTGTCAGCTCACTTAGAACCTTAGTAATAGGAAGAAGAATCGTCCTGTCAAAGCAGATGTCTTATCAAATCCTATCATTTCCCTCTTGTCCCTTCTTATCCGAAAGTCCTTAAAATTAATTCATCAAAGATTCAACAAATAAAATTTTCAAACAATCAACAAAGATTTTGTCATCATCTTGTCATAACTCATGATCACAGGAAGTATTTAAAAAGAACAGTTAGATGAATACATCATCATGTCAGCAGCGGTTTTGAATGCCCAAGATGAGGGATTGTCCCACCACCTATCTTCAATAAGTAGAGGAAAAGAACAACAATTCAAACATCTGTTTCCCTCACAGGCTTATTCAGTTACCCCATGGCATAGCTCTGAATCGTAAAATCTGATCAGACTAATGTACAACATGATTTCATGTTGGCCCTGATTACAATGTCCTACTAAACGCATTGACTTATCAATGTTTCCATTTCACAAGAGAAAATCACTTCAGCATGAATGTAGTACTTTCCTGAATATTTCTCGAGCATGATCAAGAAGAGATGAGTGAAAGATTAATAAGTGTGAATCATGCCCAGTTGTAGTTCATAAGCATGGTCTCCATCTTGAGGAGACGACTCATTATTAATGCAAAGATCAAGATATGGCTTCATTCACAGCCAAATAATGAGCATAGATTTTAAATCACTGTAACTCAAGAGATAAAACATAAAGATTGTCATTTATGGCAAGCTACTCTTGAAATGTTCAGAATACTCCATGACCAGAGAAGAGAGTCGAGACACAGCAAAATACTGTTTTAGTTAGCATGGTAGTTCGTTTTGAGATGGCTACAGCAAACAGAATCTCGGTGGTTTTCATGGAATCTTCTTCTTCTTCTTCTTTCTTCTTCTTCTTCTTCTTCTTCTTCTTCTTCTTCTTCTTCTTCTTCTTCTTCTTCTTCTTCTTCTTCTGCGTTCATCCGGAGTTATTTTTTTCGGACGTGATTGCGTTGTGCCTGTTTATAGCAGAGCTGCGTTCTTGCGCCGTTAGGCCGACACATCCGACTTCTGCGGGCATTTGTTGACTGGGTTAACCTTCCCGGGGATTTTCATGGAATCAACACAATTAATTTGCACATATGTATTACATATTTAAGCATGTATAAAACATGTTTAAAGTGGTATGCTTACCAATGATTCTCAGGAGAGCTTATGGAAGGTTAAGAAGAAAGAACTGACATAGGAGTAACCTGATAGATGTTATAAAATTTAGCCGAAAGGCTGAATAGTCCTCCTATCAAGTCTTGACGAAATTCGAAACGTACTGGTTTTCGAACCAAAACATCACATATAGTTGGGCTCAAATTTGTTGACTACGTCATGAAGTTATGTTCACGTCACACACCACAGCAGCATCCAATCTCTCTCTCTCTCTCTCTCTCTCTCTCTCTCTCTCTCTCTCTCTCTCTCTCTCTCTCTCTCTCTCTCTCTCTCTCTTCTCATCAATTATTACAAGCCTGAACGAATCCAAAACAGACAAGATAGAAGCGGGGCCTACGTGGAAGATCTGATTACGACGCCAGTCCTTACAATACACTTATATCATTCGAAGAACAAGTTACTAGCTCAGGGCAGCGTTGAAAACATTAACTCTTGGCTAAAATTAGACTTTGTCGAGCTGGAGAACTCAATACTTACATTCACGAGTAGAGACATATCAAAGACACAAGATATCATCAACATGCTCGTCTCGAGTTAGGACTCAGAATCTACACAGCCCACAACTACAGCTGTGGACATCACAGCAGACAATGTTTCTCAACTAACACATACAATGAATGAACAGGACAATACCATCAACACGAGGTCAGCTACCCCAGCAGTACTCTTGGGCATTGAATATCCAATGGAGCACCTCCAAAACAACGTTGAGACCAACGTAAGAGTAGCAGAAGAAATACCAGCCTTAGATAACACGCCAACTATCAATAGAATGGACAATCGTGCGATTGCCATAGGCGCATTGAGGTAATAGATCAATCCTTAAAGGCGCTAACTGCTACTGTTACAGCGAACATTGCAGCTAATAGCAAGACCAGCAGTGACTACACTGCTCTCAAAGAAGAAATCACGCTCCTGAGAGAGGAAAATCTGTTGCTAAGAAAAACAATAGAAACTTTACCGCACGAGTCCACCACCAACTCAACTGAACAAGCGTGTAACTCCCAAGCAGCTGTATCAAATTCGGAGAATCTTGAAGCCCAGTTTCACCAAAAACAAATAACACAACAAGACGCGAAAAAACCTCAACGTGCAGAGGAAGATAAAACGCTATAAGCAGTCTATCCTATTGGTGTAAAAATAAGCAACAAATTCGAAGTTCTTCAAGAGAATTCGTCAGAAAACGTACAGTGCTATAGTGCACTGCCAACAGACAACATACGCCTCCAGGAAACACAGGGAGAGTCACATGGAGACGTACAGACTGCTGCAAAATGGGAGAAACAACGGGCAAGGCGTACTGACAACCAACATGTGCAGACAGCACGACCCGAATGTACACACATTATAATAGGCGACTCTCTAATGAAAGGTCTATACAGCGACCAGATGGCCACAACAGACAAAGACATTGTTTCCATAATTTCATTGCCTGGGGCTGGTGTTGACCAGCTAACAGACAAGATTAGGAGGTTGGCTGTAAATCTGAACGTAAAAAAGGCAAGCGTTCATATTGGTATCAATGACACCATGAACAACCAGCAAATCACAACATCTCAACTGCTGGCGCTCTTGAACGGATTACGTCACACTTTTCCTAACTCGTCCATTTTCTTCTCCTCCATCATATCACCGAGTTATGGATTCTAGCTGACATAAATAACAACATATTGCAGAAGTTTTGTTCTCACAACAACATACAGTTCATCAACAACACACCGGTGTTTACTTCACAGACTGGAGCACCTAAAGAGCGACTTTATAAGGATCAAGTACATTTGTCTACATTGGGCACCAACTTGCTCGCCAAAAATATTAAATACCCAGAACGTACACAACCTACATCCAATACTGGAACGCGTAGGACACTTTTAACTACACCACCTCAAACTCAAGCCAGACGACATACTGCCGCCACATCAAGTACAAATAGGCCAGAAGAGACAGACCACTCATAACCACGGCACCTGATATCCAAGCCAGACGGAATATTTCCACCACACCAAATCCGTAAAATACGCCCTCTTTCAAACAGGAGGGTGATAATTATGAAGATACGTTCCCTCTTCTCCACAGCAAGGATCAATCCAGTAGTAACAACAACGTGCCACCACAGCCTCCTGTTAGCCACGAATCAGAGCCTGTAGTTGGAAGTCGTTACACACCCGTGAGAAATCAACAGTATCCATTCCATTGTAACCCAGAGTTGTTATACCTCACACGGTTTAGCCCAGCTTCACTTCGTCAGGCACTTATGATATCGCTGTACCAAGGACCTACACAGCCTGGTATTTACTAGCAATTCAGCACAAAGCAACACCGGATCTCGGTACAAGAAATAGCCTCTCCTAGAAAGTTTATGCGCATACTTGGTTATTGATTTATATAGCAACGTATTATATTGTACGTGGCTGTAAACATTGACTCGTATTGAAGTCACAGAGATTGACACTTAGTTAGATATCTTTTATAATACTTTTTATCGCGTTTATACTCTGAGTGAGGGGGTCTTCACTCCCCGCTTTAAACAGAGACATTGACTTGTATAGTCATTTATTGATTCTTTTGGATAACAGTTGGTTACTTAGCTTGTGAAGTAGTTTTTTTTTCAGGTTAATTATTTGTTGTATGTTCTTTAATTCGTTTTGTTCCTTGTTTGCATTATATTCGTTGGTCTAATTAGTTATATCGTTATAATATTGTCATTTACTTATCGATTTGTATTACTGATATTTTGTAAGTTAATGTAATTGTGATTTTTTATGATCTTGTATTTTTGCTTAACTTTGACTAATTTACACTTTCTTCATGGATGAAATGTCTGAGAAGTGGCAACACTGGCTCAATAAGTCAGGAATACGCCTTGGACACTTAAACATTTGCAGCTTATTTAACAAGCTACCAGATTTATCTTCTATTCTTAATCAAAATTTTCATTTATTCGGCCTTAGTGAAAGTGGCTTAATGATAACATTTCAGATGAGGACATCTCTATTAAAGGGTACAAAGTTTTTATAGTATGTCCACATTTGTTTGCCTTCATTCACGATCAATTATTTTGAAAACTGTCTGTTGCATCGTTATGAAATTTTTCCACCCGTCTTATATTTACCCCCACCCAAGGAATATGTCTTTGATAGGTCCAAAAACAACTTAAATCATTGAAAGCGGCAACATTCCTTTGATGTTTTGCTGAACAACTAGTGATTTCTTGCTAACAAAGTTATTTTTACGGTAATGGGAGACCTGCAAATTCTGATGACACACAAAGGCGTATCCGGATTCGTATGGGAGTGGGTGCAATGAAAGAACTAGCTTAAAATCGACAGGGTCGGCTGCCTTGCACCGGGTTTTTATCCCATATGGCTCAGTTTCTTTCCGCAGCGCGGAAAGCGTCGCACAAAGCACGAACTCCGTAGCTCCAGCGACGACCCTCAGGAGTCTCCGAAAAAATGCACTCGTGAAATGAAGGACGCGGCCCGGAATCGAACATACAACCTTCGGAGCCCGAGTCAGACGGCTTGACCACTTCACCACGGAGAATCCCGAGAGGGGTGCAATGTGTAATATTAGTAAAGACAGAGAATTTACAGAGGCACGGGGTAAATAATTTGTAAATTAACAGGAAAGTAGAAGGAATACATTTCTTACCTTATTTTTCATTTCCTTCTTGTTTCTTCAGCTGATGCTGATGCTGTAATGTTTAGGGCCTGCAATTCGTCTGAATAGTTGGAGCAAAATATCCCAGTAAGTGTGTACGTAGATTAAGGTCTGCGATCTGCTCAGACCTTAATCTGTGTCGGACGATTCCAGTAGGTTGGTGATTGCTCTCGGTTGCATAAAATTCAATCCATCCTTTCTCCAATAGTCCTCTTCCTCTTTCAACACATGGTCCTGACGTTTTTTCCAGTAACTTTTATCAATATTTAATAGCGCGAACAGACAGACAGACACAACAAACAACTGACAGACAGAAAGGTAGGTAGGTAGGTAGGTAGGTAGGTAGGTAGGCAGAAAGGTAGGTGGGTGGGTGGCTGGCTGGCTGGCTGACTGGGTGGGTGGGTCGGTCGGTCGGTTGGTCGGTCGGTCGGTCGGCCGGTCGGCTGGCAGATAGATAGATAGATAGATAGATAGATAGATAGATAGATAGATAGATAGATAGATAGATAGATAGATAGATAGATAGATAGATAGATAGATAGATAGATAGATAGATAGATAGATAGATAGATAGATAGATAGATAGATAGATAGATAGATAGATAGATAGATAGATAGATAGATAGATAGATAGATAGATAGATAGATAGATAGATAGATAATAATAATAATAATAAGTCTTTATTTTCAAAGGGTTAAGAATTGGGCACGCAGGCCCGTCTGACATTCTGCCCTTCTTCTCTATTTCCTCTCATACATTCTTTCATTCAACATCACTTATGAAGCTACTTTTGACAACAAAAGAACATTAAAACGCATGAAAAATAATCAATAACAAATGACTCACTGAAGCAGTGTTTAACATGGGCATTATAAATACCTAAGGAGGGTGTAACGTGCCATACATAAGGGAATGTTTTTTGGCTAGTTGTCGTTTGAGATAAGTTACCATTATTGTCTTTTTTGTGTTGTTTGTTATGGGGCCATGTAGTCTGTACTAAGGTAGTGTTCAAACAGGTTGCGAATGTATGTATCATGATTGGTGGTGTCTTTGATTTCTTGTGGAAGATTGTTCCACAACTGAGCGGCAGAGTATGCTAAGCTTGTTTTATATAAGTCTATCCTAGGTTTAGGGACATGAAGTATATTTAGTCGTTCGCTATGTCTAGCGTTATATTTAAACAATGGCCAAAGGTAGCTTGGAGCATTTTGAAATAGGATTTTGTGAATTAGTTTGGTTTTATTAAAAAGCAGTCGCTTGTGGAGTGGCAGTAACCGGAGACGTTTATGTAGGTTAGAATTGTCGGTAAGCTTTTCACCATTAATTAAACGCACTGCCCTTTTCTGGAGTGAATATAGGCGTTTTGTTATTGATTTGGAGCATCCATCCCAGACTGTGGAGCAGTAATCAATATGTGTTTGTATATGAGAAGTATAGAATATCTTTCTTGTGTTTTCGTCAAGGAAATTTTTAATTTTGGCAAGTTGGTATACTTTTTTGGCTATTTGTTTAACTAGAGCATGAACATGTGAGTTAAAAGTTAGATTTTGATCTTCTTCTTCTTCTTCTTCGTTCATCCGAAGTTTTTTTTTCGGATGTGATTGCGTTGTGCCTGTTTACAGCAGAGCTGCGTTCTTGCGCCGTTAGGCCGACACATCCGACTTCTGCGGGCATTTGTTGACCGGGTTAACCTTCCCGGGGGTTTCTTAGGACGTTTGACTCTCACTGTTGTGGTGTTATCTCCCATCCTAGCTGGCCCATATAGAACAGCCAAAGACATCCTGGTCAGCCCTCAAGGGAAGGCAGGGGCAGACCATGGGCATTCCCCGCCATCCAAGGAGGCTTCCATAATTGCAGAGCCAACACACAGCGCTCTGGTACTGGGCTCACCCAAGGAATCGTCACGTCCTGCACATGGCTGCTTAGCCTCACTTCCGTATATTGGGCCTTCCGTTCACCATAGGCTGTTCTACCGGAAACCAGAAGAATGCAGTGTGCAGATGACATCCACACAGTGAGCTTTCGATTCGGACTTTCCGCACAATGGATTTGCTATCCGAGCAATATTCCATTTCGTGCCACTAGGACACTTTTTCCACCTTTTTTGAAAGCCCACACAGTGAGCTTTTGATTCGGACTTTCCACATAATAGATTTGCTATCCAAGCAATATTCCATTTCGTGCCACTAGGACACTTTTTCCACCTTTTTTGAAAGCCCACACAGTGAGCTTTTGATTCGGACTTTCCACGTAATGGATCTCCTATCCAGCAATATTCCATTTCATGCCTCTGGGAGGCTTTTGTAACCGACATACCTGTGGTATGAAGTGTGGCAGTCTGAATACTTCTTCATACACCTTTAAATGTCAACCTGTATGTAGTTAAAGTAAGCTACGGTCAACTTGAGCTTGTTGATATCTCCATAGAGCTTGTCCTCAAATGAAGCAGGTGTGGGCCAAAATATCTTTCTCTGTTCTGCATATATTGGGCAATCCTGAAGCAAATGTTTTGCTGTCATTTTTCCAGTTTTACAATTACATTCATCGGTATCTCCTATCTTTAGTTTATTGAAAAAGTGGTATTTCAGCCTGTTATGTCCTGTGCGGAGTCTGAAGATTGCTACTTGTTCTCTTCTGTCGAGTTTGTAATATGCATCATCCTTCTGGTGGCCTGGATGCTCTGATTCCCATTTGGTTCTATAGGTGCTTTTTATCAACCTCTTTGCCTCATTATAGGTTATGTCTATGTCAGGCTGTGGTAGTCGTCCACCCTCTTTTGCCAGTCTGTCAGCCTCTTCATTTCCAGGTATACTGCAATGTGATGGGATCCACTGTATTACAACTTTTTTGGATTTCTGGCATAGACCATGGAGTGCTGCTCTTAGGTCAGCTATTTCTGTGCTGTTATTGCTCTTCAGTATTGAGACAGCTGACTTTGCATCTGTGAAGATAGCTATTTGCTTCTCTTTATTTTCCTCCATCAAGAGCATTTCTGCTGCAGTTTTCAGAGCCTCTACCTCCGCTTTGAAGTTACTTGAAGACTTTCCAGTTGCCACTGAATGTGTTTTTTTCACTCCATTTTTTAAATTTATGAGAATTCCTCCTCCTCCATTCTCTATTGAATTTTTGGCTGATCCATCTGTATATGCATGGGTCCAATTGCTGCTTGGGTAATGTTCTTTTATGTAGTTTAGGGTTATTTCTCTTCTTTCGGTTTCATGCTGAGTGTTCTTTTTCTCAATACCAGGAATGTTTTCTATCATCTCAGGCAGTTGCTGCTGTCTCCAAGCTGGGAACTTGTCTGCATTATAAATAGGTTTGACTGTTGATATGTTAAGTATGGGATCTGCCCTAATTTTTCGTTTTGCAGTTTCTACAAAGTTGCTACGCTTCAGTCGTCCCTTTCCAAAACCACTAAACCTTTTATACATAGGGTGGTCTGTCAATCTTCTAAATTTTTCTACTTGTTGCTGGGCTCTGCTATCTCTTCTATCCTGCATTGGTTGTAAACAAGTGATCTTTTCAAGTTCATTAATAGGCGTTGTCTTCAGGCTTCCAGTTATGATTCGCATTCCTTGATTTTGGACTCTACTTATTTTGTTAAAGTTTGACTTAGCTGCTGTTGCCCAAGCTGCAATGCCATATTCCAGTACTGGCCTCACCCGTCCA
Organism: Cepaea hortensis; assembly: GCA_963921405.1. Taxonomy (NCBI): domain Eukaryota; kingdom Metazoa; phylum Mollusca; class Gastropoda; order Stylommatophora; family Helicidae; genus Cepaea; species Cepaea hortensis. The sequence goes on from OY992887.1 coordinate 81,123,230, forward strand.
GTATATAACTTCTTGAGAACTTTCTCATCTGCTCCCCACGTTGTACCAGCAAGCTTTTTCATGATTGCCATTCTTTGCCTTGCTCTTGTTCGATTTTTCTCAACCTGTGTTTTCCATGTCAGGCGACGATCAAAGGTGACTCCGAGATAGTTTGGATTTTCTTCATGGCGCAATATTTTTCCATTCAATACCAGCTTAGGTTGTTGAGTTTTATTTGAGAGGGAGAACACTGTGCATGTTGTTTTCTCCTCACTTATCTTCACTAGCCATGATTTTGACCAGTCCTCTAGTGCTAATAAGGCTTGCTGTATTCTGCTGTTAGCTGTACTAATATATTCTTCAGATGTCCATATGGCTAGGTCATCTGCAAAGGATGATGTGTGTACTCTGGCTGGAAAATTTTCTGTGATGTCGTTTATATATGCTAGGAATAATGTTGGTGAAAGAACTCCTCCTTGGGGGACACCTTGCTCCAACAGCATCATTTTGCTGGTTTGTCCTTGTACTTTTGTCCTGGCAGTTCTGTTCTCAAGGTAGTGGCTGATCCATTTATACATTTTTCCACAAACATGCATGTTTTGCAGTTTTACTTTCAGTCCTTCCTTCCATACTTTATCAAATGCTTTTTCTAAATCTATCCAGACTGCTAGTGTGTGCTTTTTCTCTTGGACGGCATCCTCTACTTCCTGAGCTATATAGGTTATTTGATCTTCAGTGGATCTGTACTTTCTGAATCCTGCTTGGTGTGGTGTTAAGAGTTTGTTTTCTTCCAGATGCCATGTTAGCCTGCCATTGATAATGCGTTCCATTAATTTTCCTACACAGCTAAGTAGACTGATAGGTCGATAGCCATTTGGTTCTTCCAGGTCTTTTCCTTTCTTTGGGATTGGTATTAGTATAGCTTCTTTCCATGCCTGTGGGACTATTCCCCTCTTCCAGCTGTAATTTAGGACTGCTAGTAGTTTCTTTTTTGCCTTAGTGCCTAGTCCTATTAGCATTTCATTTGTGATTCCATCCTTTCCTGGTGATTTCTTCTTTTTTAGGGTATTCATTGCCTGTTCCATTTCTTCCATTGTTAGATTTGCCATCATATATTCTGCTGCTGTCTCTGTATTTGTATGATGTGTCTGTTTATCTTTGATTGCTTTCTTCTGTTCGGTTGTAATATCAATGTGGTTTGCATTTGCATAGTGTTCCATTAGTGCATTTGCAGCCTTTTTTCCTGTAAGCAAGGCATTTCCTTGTTTAATTGTTATTGTTTGTTGCTAGGTCCTTCATTGTTCATGGCTTTCACTAGTTTCCATAGTTTGTTTCCATCCCTGTCAAAATTCAGGTTTTCTGTTTTTTCCCTCCAACAATCTCTTGTTGTTTGATTTACTGTTCTTTTATATTTTGCTGAGATGGCTTTGAGAGAGATGTTCGCTTCAATTGTTTGTTCTCTCTCTGCTGTCTTCCTGGCATCTTCAACTTTGTCCTCCAAACTTTGTAGTTCTTCAGTCCAGTATGGTTTGTAATTTTTCCTCGCTCCTCTTGGAATGGACTCCGTGGCTGCCTGTATTATCGCTCTGTTTAGACTTTCCACCATTTGCTTTATGTTGCCATATCGTGTATTTATTTTTTTCACAATATTTGTCTATTAGTGTGGCAAATCTGTCCCAATCTGCTCGTTTGTAATTCCAGCGGGGCAAAGGCTTTTGCTCCTGTGGAACATACTCCATATTCATTACAAGCTTGATTGGTCTGTGGTCACTACCTGCTAATTGGTCCAGCACATGGCGATCAATTTTGTGGAGGATGTCTCCTGTGCAGAAAGCTAAGTCTGGAGTAGAAGTGGTAAGCCATCTTCTGGAGTAGAAGCTCGGTGTGTCATCCGCTTTGTTGAGTAGATGGAGATTTGAGTCTATTTCCCAGTCCTCCAATTCTTCTCCTCTTTTGTCAGTATCTGGGTATCCCCATCTTTCTGAACGGCTATTAAAGTCTCCGACAATAATGCAGTTTGTGTCAGTTATTTTCATGTTTGAGAGTGTAAGGTCCTTATCTGCTGGGCTATACAGATTGTAGATTCTTATTTTCACGTCCTTTATCATTATATCAACACCTATAATTTCCGTTTGGTTGTCAGAGATCACAGATACTTCGCTGCAAGGTATTGTATTTCGTGTAAGTATTAGAACTCCTCCTTTGTGTCCTTCGCGGTCGAAACGTGTGGCCTGATATCCTCTGACTGAGAATTTGTGATTGGCGTTGAGGTGTGTCTCTTGAATGCATGCCACATCTATTCTATCTTTATGAAGACGCTGTGTTAGGGAGTCTTTCTTCTTGTAAACTCCTTCGGCATTCCACTGTAGTATGTTGAGTGTCCGGGGTATTTGGTCAATAGCTCTTAACCTACTCCTCTGTGCCTTGACTCCACAGCACAGGGGAAGGTGACCACCAGTAGTCATGGGTGGACCCCCTCGAGGCAGGGGGCCCGGCACTATCGCCGCCTGATGGGACTTCACGGGATTAGCACCATAACGATTAATTTTGATTTGTGACATCATGAATTAAGTTACGTTGCACTGCTTTGTCAAGCCTGTGGCTCAGTACATCCGATTTCGACAAGCATTTATTCGGGATGCTTTCCCTAGCCTTTGACTGTCCCCAGTCTACCTACAAGGCAGCAGGTTTTACGTTGCACTGCTTTGTCAAGCCTGTGGCTCAGTACATCCGATTTCGACAAGCATTTATTCGGGATGCTTTCCCTAGCCTTTGACTGTCCCCAGTCTACCTACAAGGCAGCAGGTTTGTGTGTCTCTTCGTCTGGTCCCTCTCCCTTGACCTGTCCGACATGGGTGGCCCTACCAGTAGCTGTGCTACTGTCGGCATAGCTCTTGGGGTCATTGGGACGCACAAGCCCCTCTACCTCGTCACGGTGGACACACAGCAGATGGGAGATTTTGATCTATGATAACACCCAGTGTCTTGTGCTCGGTGACACTTTCTACAGGCGTGCTGCCACTGTGCAGCTGAAGAGTTCTCTGCGAGTTTAGAGTGTGAAGTCTTTGCCTGGTTCCTATTAACATAGACTTTGTTTTAGTAATGTTAATTTGCATGCGGTTTGCATGACTCCAGTTAACTACACTATTTATTTCCTGTTGCAAGGATAATTCTAGCACATTACGATCAACAGCGTTTGTATATACTGTGCAGTCATCAGCAAATAGATCGCAGGACGACGACAGATTTAATGGAAGATCATTTATATAAATGGCAAATAATAGAGGGCCAAGAATAGACCCCTGAGGTACTCCAATATTAATGGTAATGGCTTGAGATAAAACTTTATTGTGTGATACTACTTGCTTTCTGTCTAATAAGAATGATTTTATTAATGTCACTATATTAAAACTTACTTTCATTGTTTCTAGTTTTTTAATTAGAATAGTATGATCTATCATATCGAATGCTTTCCTAAAGTCTATAAACACCGCTCCACATAGAGTATTGTTGTTAATATTTTGATGCCAGTTTTCTATCATGTTTGTTAGTGCCGTATGGCAAGAATATTTTGGCCGAAATCCTGACTGACTGTCAACTATCAGTTTATGGCGAACTAAGTGATCTAGTGTTGTTTTGTGGATGTGCTTTTCTAGCGGTTTGGATAATGAGGATAATATGGAAATTGGTCTATAATTACTCATGAGACGATCGTCTAGAGGACCAGCTTTTAAATGAGGATACACTTTAGCGATTTTAAAGGCTGATGGGAAGTGACCTCTGGTTAGACATTGATTATATATAAAAGTTAGTGACTCGCAGATCGCCGGTGCAGCATGGCGAAGGATCCGACTACTAATTCCATCTAGTCCTGATGAGTTATTGTTTTTTTAGATTACGGAGATGAGTAAATACTTCAGTTGTCGTCAATAGCGGTATGTTGGAGGAAATGTGTCCATAGCATTTGTTCTCACAGAATGATGATAATAAAGATATGTCATGAGGCGCATCTGGTATTGCAGCCTTCAGTTGGTTTATGTCGGACTGAAAGTATCTACTGAATTGATCACATGTAACCTGATTTGATGGTAATGATTGTGATGATTTGTGTTTGTTTGTCAAGGTATTAATTGCTTTCCATATATCTTTAGTGTTGGTTTTATCTATTACTATGTTCTTAAAATAGTTTTTCTTTTCCTTCCGAATAACATATTGAACTTTGTTTCTCAGACTACGGTACATTAGATAGATAGATAGATCCCCGCCAGGAGCCGGGCCGAGCCAGCTAGTTTATTTATATAATCACGTTTCATGAAAGAACCCACAGTTTGACGACACCTCTGAACTACCCCATATAAATTCCCTCAGTCTGCCAAAAGCGAAAAACGCGCTGACAAAATTCAAAAACAGCGGGGGGGGGGGGGTGTCTTGCTGAAACGGTAATACTCTTAAAATGATGGAATGAATGCGGGGGCTATAAAATATATACGGCATATAAACAAACATTGAAATCTGCTTTACAATCTCCAGAACAAAAAATTTTTTGTTTGGTGGACATAATGATAAGGTTATATGCTAAATCTCATCATTTTCCCTCAGTTGGTTACTGAGATATAGAATTTTATATTGAGGCAACAACAACAATAAAAACACTATAGAAGGGATCCCTGTAGGAAACAAGAGACAGGTATAGTAACCTATGTTTCTAATTTACTAAATGCTCACCATAGGCTAGACTTTGAAACTTGCGAAATAGAATGTATTTGGTTAGAGCTAAAACTTCAAAACCGCACACCCCTGATAATTGGCTACCTCTATCGAAATCCCAGTGCTGGACACGTCTGGTACGAAAACTTCACTACCATGATGGATGTGGTTTTCGCTTCCGGGAAGGAAATTATACTACTCGGAGACTTTAACATTGACACCAACAAATCCAACATAATATGGGGAAATATAATTGCATCATACAATTTCCAACAAATAGTACAACAAGCTACTAGAGTAACAAAGTCATCTTCAACAGTCATAGATCACATTTATGTAACTTGCTCAGACAACATCATAGAATGCACCGTACCCAATTGTGCAATGAGCGATCACTACCCAATATGCTGCACGTGGTCTAAAAAAGGAATTAAAACTCTTAAACATAAACACTTAAGTGTAAAATATAGAAGTTACAAAAGTTTCAACCAAAACGCATTTTTACAGGACTTGCTCAGTTCACCTCTAGACAATGTTTATCAGCTTCCTGGCCCGGATGATGCTCTGGAATTCTGGACGAAAACCTTTATTGATGTTTTTGATAGACATGTGCCAGTCAAGGAAGTTAGAGTAAAACACCACGTCAAGCCACCTTGGATCACCCAGGAAATACTTGAAATTATGAGAGACAGAGATAAAGCACATAAAAAGCGGGATCTCAGTGCATACCGTACTCTTAGAAACAAAGTTCAATATAGCATAAGACGGGAAAAGAAAAATTACTTTAAGAACTTAGTAATGGATAAAACAAATAGTAAGGATATATGGAAGGCAATTAACACCTTGACAAACAAGTATAACTTCCGAAATTCTTTACCATCAAATCATATTACATGCGACCAATTCAGTAATTCTTTTCAAACTGACATAGACCAGTCGAAGGCTTCAATACCTAATTCTCCTTGCAACTTATCTTTATTGTCATTGTTTTGCGAGAATAGATGCTGCCGCGATATTCTTTCAGACATACCGCTAATGACAATCACTGAAGTATTCACTTACCTCAGTAACCTAAAAAACACAACCTCATCTGGGTTAGATGGGATCAGCAACCGGATTCTCCGTTGTGCTGCGCCAGTGATCTGTACATCACTAACCTATGTATATAATCAGTGTCTCACCAAAGGCCACTTTCCATCAGCTCTCAATATCGCTAAATTGTACCCTCTTCTTAAATCTGGTTCATTGGACAATGGTCTCCCGAACAATTACAGACCCATTTCCTTACTATCATCATTATCTAAGCCACTAGAAAAACACATCCATAAAGTAACATTACAGTATTTAGTTCGCAACAAGCTTATTGTTGACAGCCAATAAGGATTTCGACCAAAATATTCTTGTCATACGGTCCTAACAAACATGATAGAAAATTGGCATCAGAATATAAACAACAGCAGTCTATTTGGAACTGTGTTTATTGATTTCAAGAAAGCATTTGATATGATAGACCATGTTATTTTAATTAAAAAACTTGAGACAATGAAAATTGGCCCTAATGTAGTCACTCTAATATCATCTTTTCTATCAAACAGAAAGCAAGTAGTATCACATAATAAATCTCTGTCTCAAACCACTACCTTCAATATTGGAGTACCGCAAGGCTCTATTCTTGGCCCTCTATTATTTGCCATATATATTAACGATCTACCTTTGCATCTTTCGTCGTCCTGCGATCTATTTGCAGATGACTGTACAGTGTACACAAACGCTGAAAACTGAATTTTACTGGAGTTGTCTTTACAACAAGAATTAAATAATGTAGTTAGGTGGAGCTATTCAAACCGTATGCAAATTAACATCACTAAAACAAAAGCAATGTTATTAACAACCAGACAAAGACTTCAAACTCTAAGCTCACACACATCACTTCAACTTCACATCGATAACATGCCAGTAGAAAGTGTAATTGAGCACGAAACATTAGGCCTAATCATTGATAGAAACCTAACCTTTAATTCCCACGTTCAAGCGCTCATTAAACAAACAGCGAAAAAACAGAATGAATGCTTAGTTATGTTAGTATTGGTTGAATGAACGTACTGTGATAAAACCACCAAATGTCAGAATAATAACATTAACTACAGCTCTCATATAGAGGAGCTAAAGTGATATGACATGCTGTCCAAATGAGGCCATCATGATATTATATTATGATCAGATGTCAAATGGAGTTAAAGGGATACCTCTACTTCATTCTAATGTTGATATCTATGAAATGTCATGCAAATATGTAAACCATCAATGTAAATAGCAAAGGACAGCATTGCCAATGTACATCACCTGTAAATCACCTCATAGTCAGGGTGCTTGCTGAATCAACTGAATTGCACTCTGAATTGCTAATCGGGACACTGGCATGTCAATGGAAACAGCTTAAAATTAGTTACTACTATCACTTGTATTAATACTTGTTGTATTTACATATGTACATAGATACGTACATCCCACTACGTTATTATTCTCAGACAGTATTAGGGCATCTGAAGCTGAATGAGTGGGGCATCTGAAGCTGAATGGAGAGGAAGAATGCAGCTACAGATAGAAGTCCTACACCACTTGAGCATAAGATGAGCACCATACAACACCAGACTAGGTACAACCCACGGTTGAAGGGATACAAGGTTGATCGACAGCTCACAAGTATCCACCAAAGATTGTAGGTTCAACACAGTAATTTAAGACTAGAAATTGTATCATTTTCACCGTCATCAAATTTTTGGGGGAAACTAATATTTCCTTTGATGGTGTTATTATCATTTTATCATTTCATCCATCAACATTATGAGAATTGATGTATAGTTACATACGCGGTTATAGATGTCCACAGATTTGAAGTTGTGTACTTCTACTTGAATTTATAATCTGATGAGAAGATCCACTACATATGGTACGAGAGACATATATGAGTCTGCTACTTATCTCTACAGCACAATAACTATATGTTGCAAACAGAGTAACTACAAGCCCAATAGTATGACACATGTGGGTACATTTGAAACATAATGTGCAAACTAAGTCAAATAGTAAAGCATACAATGGTCATAAGTCCACAGAACTTATGAAACAACAAAAAGTGCAAATGTAAATTTGAGAGAAACCAAATAAGTACAAATTTGCACAAAGGTTCTAAACCAGAATATTGCAAATGAAAACAAACACGTTGTATATAGATGTTGTATTACTTTATTACTTCAATGTACAGGGACGATAAATTGTAGAATATGTATGCATAGGATGGAATATATTTTCATTCATTTACTATGATACAATGTGTATACATGACATGGATATAGTATTGGTATTATGGGTTTTACAGAACACGTATGCATTGTATGGAGATAGTGATACATTGAGGTAACTGATTTTCATTGGCAAATGCATAGTTGAAAATGGCAAAGGTATAACTTGCATAGAGAAGTGGTATAGAACAAACGAAAAACCAGCATCGTCTTAACATCCATGGGCAAGGATAGCTGCCAGGCAAATAAAGATCAGCTAAACATACCCCAAAATAGAAATACCTATGGAAAGTACAGAAGAGATATATACACTACAAGCATCGAAGCAGCACCAAGGTCAAACATAACTCTTTAACGTCAAAGTCAAAGCAAGAGCAATCCATTGATACAAGAAGGGACAGTGAAAGCCATAGTCCATAATCACACACATATACCTTACTCAGAGCTTGGGGCTTGGATTGAGTAGGATGCTCAGGTATAGTACATGATTGAGGAGCTGCTAGGGATGTTTGGTGAAACATTGGATCCTACGTCAGACTAGATCACATAACCTCTGAACTTGAAAAGGAGGCTGTGACTACACGGAAGTCTAGGTGTAGACGGGTTGCCGTGTCCGCATAATATATATATATTTTTTTTTTTTTTCTGTGATGTTGGTTATTGATGAAAACTTGTCACGAGTCTAAAGGTATCATGGGAAAGATAGGCTCATATGTAATGACAATAGACGTATAGATATGGGCGAATATTGAGAGAGACCAAAGCGTCCGACCATGAGTCCACTAAAACAAACGGTAGTGTGAACTTATCCAACTCATGTCAAGAAGTATAAGACTGAGGAAAGGTAGTAAAAATGTTTACAACATTTTTTTAAAAAGGGGGGCATATTGCCATGAGATGGATTACGCGAAACACAGCAAGGGTGTCAAGCGTAGAAAGTATTGTATACACAGAGTTCAAAAATGCAAGCGAAGACGGGCAGACTAGTGGGTGGAGCTAATGTGGTCACGTGACGCGCCCAGGTCAAAGCCGGAAGAAGGTTGTGCTGGGAGACGAAGCTGGGGCGTGAGGCAAACAGGTCGTGTTTGTCGAAGTTCTGTGATTCGAAGGCATTTTGGAAGATTGCAGTTATGGAAGTTGCAGTTCACTGTGAAATAGAGTTCGTTTTCAAGAACGCTGTGAGTTAAGAAGTAGTACACTGCAGGCAACGACCAACGATGGGCCAGTCAATAGCACCGAGTTGTGATGAAAGAGCTGACCCGGTGTTGTGAACAAACCGACAAGAATGGCCGAGCGAGAGACACGCCATGACACATTCGCCACCAGTGTGAGGTGTGTAAGTAGATAGCATTGATGTTCTTGGTTAGCAGTACAGTGTAGTGATTGTCAACCGTGTGCAGCAACAGCATGAACAAATTACGATTGGTGATGCTAGTTATTCTTTATGAACAGACAGTGAGTGGGATGGTCGGACACAGAACGCTGAAAGGCAATAGCTAGCGGTGTTCGATGGCAACCACTGTGAGAGCTGTGCTGTAATAAAGTTACTTTGTACTCTAAGGACGCTTTGGATGTTTGTTGTGTGCACGAAAGACATGTACAGTAATTCTACGAGCCGATTGAGATATTTCTGCTAAATATTCTAAACCCTGGACAGAAACCAAGATGTCGGACATTGAGTGAGTGAGGTCCGGTTCTTGGCAATCCAATTTATTTTCATATAATCGCAAATTATTCGACAACTATCTCAATACGGATTACCTTCCCCCTTAATAATAGAGATAATAATAATAATAATAACAAAACCCTAGTATAACAGCCAGTCCCCTTTTTGTAGGCCAGTATATTCCACATGGCTAATAACAAGTGTCAGACCGTTATCTAATATTACTGTGTCGTGTAGTTTTGATGTTCGCATTTTGCCCATGCCTTTATAATGCATATCTTTTATATTGTTGCTGTTCTTTGTTAGCCTTGAATGATGTGTGAATGAAATAATGTATGAAAGAGAGTGATAGAAGGGCAAAATGTTAGACGGGCCTGCGTGCCCAATTCTTAACCCTTTTAAGGTAAAGTTTGTTCGTTCTCTCTCTCTCTCTCTCTCTCTCTCTCTCTCTCTCTCTCTCTCTCTCTCTCTCTCTCTCTCTCTCTCTCTCTCTCTCTCATTTTCCCTTTATCTTTCTCTGGCTATGTTGAGATAACAGCAGTTAATTGAATGTTGTGAGCTTAGACAAAACCAATAAATGTTCATTCCCTTAAAATGTGGCTTCTCTATAATTGCTAACCAGCTCCGTGGCGAAGGTGTTTCTGACCCAGTTAGTGATTCCGCATACCCGCGTTCGAAACACAGCTGCGCGCTATCTAGCGGCAGACCGCATTGCGTGGTTTTTCACAAAATGATATTGGTGCCGGTGGTTCAGAAAGCAATGGCAAACTACTGAACGTAATCTTACCAAGAGATCACAACAGCAAAATATGTTGATGTTGACTGCAACGTTCTAAAAAGAAAATGCAACTAACTATAACTATAATTACTGAACCATATAGTTTCCGAAGTGTAGGATCACATTTCTGTTGTTGTTCATTTCCCTGTCTGTTGGTTTCCATACAATGGTATAAGTGACTGTCGTTCAGAAAGCAATGGCAAACTACTGAATGTAAACTTGACAAGAAATCACAAACACCCAAACACTGCTAGGGTTAACTGCGAAGTCTTGTAAAGGATATACATCTTGAGAAAGAAAGAAAAAAGAAAGAATTTAAAACAATTGGAGTCAGTGTCGGTAAGCATCAGCGTATACTTCAAGCTGAAACTAACCATTGTGATTGTGATAGCTATTGCCTGCATACTATTACTGATCATTGTGGTCTTGAACACTGAGATATTCTACCTTGAACTCTACAAACAGTCCGGATACATTCACACCACCTACATCGGTATTCTACAAGAGTGAATGGTGGAGAATTAGGACAATAGATTCTCAGCCTTTTGGCTAAGATCAGAGTGTAGATTTATCTGCACTTGATCTGGCCAGGGTGCTGAGGCGGTCAACCAAAATGCAAACTCTAATCACCAAATCAGTCCACTAACTCGCGAAGACATGCCCTGGTGGACCACAATGGACCGAAAGGTACGCAATGGGACTAAGAGGCCTTTAAAAAGAAAAAAAAACAGCTCCGTTGCTAACTAGACGTGATAACGAAGTCTAAAGACCCACACAAAACACCCTGCTAGAAGTAGACGAAGGGGAAAGCGCTAACTGAAAATCTTGTCTTGGTGTAACGTAACAATAACAGCAACGCATCTCTTTAGACAAAAAAACAAAAACCATCACCACGCCATTAATGTCTATGGTCACATGTGTGTATCAGTCTGTTTGTTGTATTTGCAAATGTGAATAAAAACACATGATGCACATTGCAGATACACACTATTTTGCATGAAATAAAAGTTAAAAGCAAACAAATATCCATATATACCCAGATAACATGTCATTGTGCCAATTCCTGTCTGTACTTCTCTTCTCTCTCTCTCTCTCTCTCTCTCTCTCTCTCTCTCTCTCTCTCTCTCTCTCTCTTTGGCTATCTTATCTTTGTGTGCGTGCGTGCGTGCGTGGGTTGGTCCGTGTGTGTTTACATGAGCGAACCATTTGACTTGCTGCCTTCCAGACATTAATACTATTTAAAACAATGTTTCCTTGTTGTGAGTTTGAATAATGAAGACAAACATTAACAGCACAATTTATTACCTGGCATATTTAGCTGTATCTCATCCGTTGCATACTACAGAAAACAAGTTCAATATATTATGAAGTAGCACGGTGAACTATTTCAGCCAAAATAAATAAAACATATTGTCATATGTTTCAATGTCCCAATTAAATAAGATTGGTCTAGATTAAAGATGGTGCAACCAGAACATGATCTAAGCTGCTCTGTTGTCTCGTCGAATACTTCCCTTCATTTTCATAATTTACCATACCGATAAGTATGAGTGCTCTTGACAAGTCCCCACTCACGTTCAACAGTCTTAGACCAGGCCGGTGTTCTTGTCTCGATTGTGTTTAGTGGTTAAACAATCCAAGTATTTATGTCTTCGCCTTTCCGTGTTGTTTCCCACCAATTTTGCCAGTGAGCACCTAGTTTTTAGTTTATTTCTCCTCATAAAGTGCTCAAATCATGTTGACAGTCTACTTCGTTAGTCATTAGTCGCAGTTCCAACTCCACGGCAGAGTCATCCCATAATGCCCTGTACCAGCAAATATCACACCAAATGCTCCATGCAGGCCCGTGCGGAAAGTGGAAGAGACAGCAATCACGACAAACTAAAAGCACGCACAGGCATACATGTATAAGGTCGCTGTCAGAATGCCAACACAACAGTCCGCCACTAAATTACAGTTCATAGTTGATGGAAGCGGCAGTCACTAGAAAACCAGCAGTTCCACACAGATTACTGCATAAGGAAATATTTGCTGGTTCGGCAACCGATGGTCCTCCATTTTTCTAAATATGCAGTTAACATGACAAACCACCGCAGACATATATAGAAGCACTCCATGTGAAATCCACAGCTCACTGTCGCACCACGCATTTAATGGGCGATGGAACTATGCACTTACTACCATCCAGTATGAGGAAAATGTGTAGCAACCGTAGCCAGAAGCAAAAATACTCCAGAGGCCTTAACAGTCCAACATCCTATCCGGAATTTCTAATTTCTTTATCTTGTTGGACTCTCATTCGTTCTTCTGTTTTAATTGGTTTAGTTTAGTTTAGTCGACGGATCAACATCACGGCACACTGGGTGTAACCCATAAGTGCTCTGTTCTACTCCTAACTCAAGCCCGAGTCCGGAGAATCTCAGCTCAGTGCACGAACTCCGTAGCACCAGCGAGGATCCTGAAATACCTTGGGTAGATTTTTAACTCGAAATTTTGCCCGGGCAGCGCCGTTAGGCAACTCTTTCTCGATTTCCAACTGCCAAGGGATTTTTTACGTGCGCAACAATACACACAGGCGTCCGATCTCACTGCCCAGAGACCAGGGGAAATTTTGTTGCTAGAAGTCCATTGTGAAAAAATCCCGGTCCTCACCGGGACTTGAACCTGAGACCTCCAGCACCCGAGGCGGACAACATACCTCGAGACCACTCAGCTTATATTAAGTACTAATCATGTATCCACTTCATGTGTAACACTGCAGTATGCACCTGACGAACTGCAGCGAAATATGCCAGGCAAACTGGTGCAAGGTAATGTTTGTGGCTTCCGTGTTGACATAGATTTCCATTACCAATAAATGTTTCTCTTCGTGTCTGCTTTCTGCCAAAGGTTAATATACATATAGCAGTATAGGTTTTATATAAGTTTATAAATACATCCACGTGTATTGTTTGACTCTCACAGAAGCAGAAGAAAGAAGGACACACTGTTTTTTTGCATATCCTTTACAGGACATCGATGTCAGCATCAGCATCTTTTAGCTGATTGTTGATTTCATGGCAAGATTACGCTCAGTAGTTTGCTATTGCTTTCTGAGCGGCCGGCTCACATACCCCGTAGGTTACCGACGCGATTCGAACCACTGCTGATTCTCACCGTCGTCACGTTACTTACGAGAGTATACGAGATTACGGAGAAAAGTCGCTAACTTCTAGGCCAGGAAGCCGGCATAAGGACACACTAGACAAAATAAAAATTGAAAGCTATAATTACCCAACAGAGACTCGAACCTGTTCCCTCCAAATGACGACAATGCCTCGCTGAAGGAACAATTATACTCTCTACACAGGATCAACTAGATACCATTAACAAAGGTGTCTTCATTAGCCAGGTCTATCAACCTGAATCCACAATCTTGGAATATGGACAGAATTCGTTTCTAACCACTGAAATAACACCATAGATCTCAGAATTTTATATTAGGTTCTATAACGCACTTTTTATCACTGCAACTAACTGATTGTATTTGCTGAGTAAATTTTCCATCTTACAAAGGACTGCCTTGCCATGCTTATATTAATATCTACAGAGCATCTTCTGCAAGATGTTATAACTTTTTCGACTTAGTTGTAACGATTCATTTGTTTAAAGAGAGTTCCATTGCTCTGGATGTTACATTTTGGTATTTATTTCTACTTGGATTATGACGATAATCTGTTTGTTTTTTTACAATTTAATTCCACGTTGTTAAATCAAATCAATAATAGATGTTATCCCTACATTTGTTCTATGTTTGATTGTTTCTCATCTCTCTCTTTCTCTCTCCCTCTTTTTTTTTCCAGCTGCGTTTCTTATGCATCTCATCTCACATGATGTGATTTTATACATTTGCGTTGGGATTAATAAAACATCAATCAGCTTCTGTTGTGCATGCATGTTGCTATTTGGTTGTTTTAGGTTTAGGATAAGTGCTATTTGATAGTGGATGCTGCTTGCTTCCTGTATTCACGTTTCTATTTCTCTATCTATACACCCATCCTCTATGAATACGTTGCCTAGATACCTGAACTCTCTAACTTGATATTGTGATTTTTCATTTATATTTACATTATATTTCACTGGATTTCTCTGAATGTCGTAACTTCGGTCTTGTCGATGTTCATGAAGCAGCGTGATGCTAAAAGCTTAATAGTTAGTTGCACATCCTTTACAGGATGTAGCCATCAACTCCTGCATTTTTGGCTGTTTGTGATTCCTGGGCAAGTTTACATTCAGTAGCATGCCATTGCTTTCTGAACGACCGGCACTCTTACCATGTATGAAAACCAAAGCAAGGCGGTCTGCTATAAGTACAGAAGGATTTGAGTCTTAGTTTTGGAACCTGTAAATTCTGTGCCACTTACAGGCGCGAGGAATGGGTGAAACAGGCTCCAAGACCACCTGGAATGAGGCGCTCAAACACAATGAGACTATTTTCAAAGACTGATGCTAAGTTCGACCATGACCTAATTATGGGTTTTTTGTTTATGGGATAATAATAATATACAAGTAAATGGGAATATTCTTCAACAAGTGAATCGGTACAATTTTCTCGGAACAGTCATAACATCTGACGGGAGATGCCTTGTAGAGATTAGAACAAGAATCGCCATGGCGAAAGTAGCCTTTAGCAAGATGAAAACCATTCTGACCAATAAAAAGATGTCAATTGAAACGAGAAAAAGAGTGTTGAGGTGCTACATAGAGCCTGTTCTTTTGTATGGATGTGAAACTTGGACAATGAGCAGTCAAGCTGAAAAACATCTGATGGCTGCAGAAATGTGGTTCCTGAGGAAAATGCAAAGAGTACCATCTTCTTCTTCTTCAGCGTTCCGAGCCATTGAGGTTCTTTGCTGCAAATACAATCCGTCTCCATTCGTCTCTCTGGTGGACCTTCTCTTGCCAGTCGTTGATTCCAAGTGCTTGCAGGTCTGTACATGTATTATCTCTCCACCGCCTTCTTGGTCTACCTCGGGGTCTATGGTCATTTATTTCCTGAGTGTAAGCGAGTTTTGTTTCCATGGACAGACAAAAACCAATTACCAAGTACTACAGGAGACAAATGAAAATCGTAAATTGATTAGAGAAATTAGACGTAGACAGTCAAAATTTTTTGGACATGTTATGAGAAGAAATGGATTGGAGAACTTGGTGATAACTGGCAAGATCGAAGGGAACATACCAAGGGGAAGACTGAGAAGTAAATACCTGGATGGCTTGACTACATGGCATGGTCGAGACAGGAACACTGAGTTGATCCACGACTCTGGTGATCGAGTGAAATGGTGAGTCATGATCGCCCATGCTTTCCGGCATGGCACATGATTGATTGATTGATTGATAATAGGTTAAATTAGAGTGAATTGAACAAGCTTTGAAAGAACCACTGTATTCTGGAAGTTTCAAAAAGTCCCAGGGCACCCGTAACAGTATCTGCAGCAAGGATCATGCATTATTTTTGTTGCAGTTATCATCACCCCCCTATCGGCAACAATAACCTTCAAATTAATCAGCTTGAGGCGGTAAAACCGTGGGCAGCTCTATTTGTGGTCGACTTAGTCATAGGATTATTAATCCAAAAAGTCATGGTGATATCAAAGAAACAGACTGTGACTAACTGTGCAATTAAAGTAAATGATGTTATTTTGGGGCATGTGCAAAAATTTAGATATCTAGGCACATGGAAGATACATCACTGAGATAAAGAACAGAATAGGGCAAGCAAAAACTGCAATCTATCAAATGAAAATTTTGTGTGCAACAAGTCATTGTCCTGGAAAGTTCGAAAGAGTTCTTGCATGTTACATAGAACCAATTTTAACATACGGCTGTGAATCCTGGACATTTAGTAAACAGGTGAAAAAATCCATGGAAGCCTTGGAGATGTGGTTTTATAGAAGAATGCTGAAAATTAATTGGACAGCCAAAATGAGCAATCTGGACATTTTCAGGGAAGCTAAGTCACAAAGACGATTTATCACAAACATCAGACAGAGGCCGTCATCGTTTTTTTTGCAAGTTATGAGAAGACAAAAACTGAAACATGTCGTACAACCAGAAAGATTTGTGGAAAGAGTGATAGAGGAAGACGGCGAGAGAAAACTCTTGCCATTCACTTGTGTCATGGCATGGAAGAGAATCAACACACAAATTGATCCATGGCGTCGGAGATCACAATTAGTAGCGACACATGATCACCCATGCCAGTCGGCAAGGCATCCATGGTCATGATGGTCCTCCATAAGGCTAGAGTAATTTAAATTACTACACAACAGGCCAGTCTTGGCGAAACTGGTTGGCGGGCACCATTTGATATTAATCTTCATGAAACTATTGCATTGTTGTAGCACTGGTGTTAAGTTATTCCTCGGGTTCTGTCACAACACCTCACATTCATGGCTGTCCCCTCTAGGTGACAGTGAGCCATTGGGGTTCATGACAAATACATTTAAGAAAAGTGAACACAAATTCATTCTGTCCCTGTGTTCTTTAATACCAAAGGCTAAATGCCACAAAACCATTATGACTACAATGGTGAAAATCTCCAATGATTACATCATCATCATCATCATCATCATCATGTGCCTTGCCTGCAGGGGTGTGCATTCTCGTCTTTCCACAGATCTTGGTCCTTGTTGCTCTGGATCAACTCTTGTCACCGCCCCAGTCCATCCAGCATCATTTCTCTTGGTTTGCCTCTGTCTCAGTTCCCACTGATCTTTCCAGTTTTCACAATATTTTCCAATGCCTCTCCTCTCAACACATGACCAAAGGAAGCTGATTGTGTCTTTCTTATAATTGTACATAATGTTCTAATTTTATTAGACTTATATGCCAGTTAAATTTATAACCTGTTACAGTGAACACTCAAAATGGTCATGTGTGAATAATACTTCTAACCATGTATGATGAACATGCCAAAACAGCCCAAAGCTAATAACAATTTTGATCTTTCACTGTGAACACACCTGGCAGTTGGATACCAATAACAACTCTGAACATTCATAAACATTCCCAGTGGCCAAATGTCAATAAAAATGTTGACCATTACCATAACATTTTAAAAAGTCTGACTAGAAAATCAATAAGAAAAATCACTGACACACATTAGAGTTAGTTGCATATCCTGTACAAGACACAGCAGTCAATTCCATAATTTTTGTGGCCATTTGTGATTTCTGGCCAAGGTTACGTTCAGTAGTTTGCCATTGCTTTCTGAATGACCGACACTCATACCAAGGTGGTCAACTTCCAAATCACCCGCGGCTGTGTTTCGAACGCGGTATGCGGGATTGCGGTTTGCGTTCGTACCTCCTTCCCCACAGAGCTGGCTAATGCACACACATTAATTAAAATATACTGAATACAGCAAAATATAATACATTCTCACAAAGTTGGTTTAGCATTAGAAAGTAAAATGCAGGAAAGTATAAGATCAATACTGCTAAAATTGTACAGTAGTAAATGAGATAAATAACTTATTAATACCATTGTAAAAACAAAGTATGGCACAACTAAAGGTTACGAGAACAAGGTTTACATAGTAACCAACTTGTGGAGGTTTTACAAATATCATCAAGTCAGCTAGCATGGACAATCGTGCATATCCACAATCTTCATTCTTTACTGATTGTTTATCAACTCATTGACTGTCACCTTCCCACCTTCTTCTTTTATTCATTATCCTCAATTAGAGCACAAACCCTCAACTAACATGAACCAAGCCAACCGAACTCACTTTCTCGTCCCCAATATCAATTAACGGAACAGCAGCTCTCATGTGTCTTATTTTATAGTCATCTTATTGGCAGTTACGGTAAATTCCCAGCTTTTCTCTTGTCCTCCCTCTTCTTTATTCCATCTCAAGCAACTACATCTCTCATTCTCGCAGTGTTGCCTGTTTCAGGTTTCCCTTGTCACAATACAGTTTTTCCCTCAGGTGGACTTGGTGGACTCTCCAGTGTGTTTCTAGCTCCCTGGGTTCTTCTTTTCTCATGCTATGATCAAAATCAATCAATCAATAAGGTTTGAAGGTTGGCTGCAGCAAATCTGCAATACTTTCTGTCTCTGACTCACTGCTGTTCGTCCATCTCTTGATGTTATCTCCCTACTTGTATCGTTTTGTCTACCTCTTTTTTGCCTACCTTCAACTCTTTCTTCCCTCCAGTATAGTTTTTTTACAAGAGAACCAAGTTTTTTTCACTTTAACTTGTCTCTTGTTTATTTCTTTCAACTCCTTGTTTATTCTCAGCCTATCAAGAACCTCTGTATTTGACTATTTATGCTTTCATGATTTACAACTTTTTCCACATCTCCAGGGCTTCAATCTGACTTACCAATTGCTTATTCATTGTTCAGGTTTCTGCATCGTATAGTCTTGTTAAATATATAACATTTGACAATTCTCATTGTTTATATGTTAATTTTTTCTCTGGATATTCATATTTTTTTGCGCAGTTGAACACATATTTGTTCATTCTTATTCTCTTCATGATCTCTATCTCACTATGATCAAGATAATACATGTTTTATTCCTATTCTCTTCTTGATCTCTATCTCACTATGATCAAGATAATACATGTTTTATTCCTATTCTCTTCGTGATCTCTATCTCACCATGATCAAGATAATACATGTTTTATTCCTATTCTCTTCATGATCTCTATCTCACTATGATCAAGATAATACATGTTTTATTCCTATTCTCTTCGTGATCTCTATCTCACTATGATCAAGATAATACATGTTTTATTCCTATTCTCTTCGTGATCTCTATCTCACTATGATCAAGATAATACATGTTTTATTCCTATTCTCTTCGTGATCTCTATCTCACTATGATCAAGATAATACATGTTTTATTCCTATTCTCTTCGTGATCTCTATCTCACTATGATCAAGATAATACATGTTTTATTCTGAAGTATAGGGTGGCTTTATTTGGTTGTCATTGCTGTTAAAACATCATCACTGATCAATATTCTGTAAAACCCTGTGCGTGTGGCTTCCAAGTCAAGATCTGTCATCCCACATTGACATCACAGCACTCCAGACATTTGTGTGCGTGCTCCGTCTCCCTCAGAAGATGTTAAAGAGTATGGATGCTTATAGTACCAGTGAACAGGCGGTCACACATGCATCTACTGGATTCTCTATCACATTCTTTCCTGCTAGAGCCAAATCAGATCCCTGATTCCATTAGTCGTAGCCACATATCATTTATCTGTTTTTCCTCATGCAAGAGGGAATCATTTAAAGATGGTATTGGTAACATTCATGGTGTTCTTATAGGCTGTGGACATTGTTATGTAAAATCTAACAGGTACTTTCATCAGAATTATATTCATTCACTAATCTCTCTCGCACACAGTGAGTGTTATGGCCGCAGTTAGCAGTAGTGATATTTGTTACGAAACATGGCCAAAAGATGTGTAACTCTTCCTATTCCAGCCAGTTGTTATATTAACTTACTGTGTATTAATCATTACTTTAACTCCTTCTGGCCTATGCAACAGTTACTTTAACTCATTCTATCCCAGAAAGTTACTTCAACTCCATCTGCAAGAGACATTATTTTAGTTGTAGTTGCTAATGTAACTCAGCTTCTAATCTTTACCCTAATGACTTCTGCTCAGTTGTTACTTTAGACCACTCTGTCCCAGTTTATTTTTCCTAATCATAACTTTACCTACTCTTGTCCTAGATTAATATTACTTTAAGTCTTGCGGTATCTTTATTATTTTAGCTCTTTATGATAAAACATATGTGTTACTTTAACGCACACATTTCCTAGGATAGAAAACCTTAATAATTAAGTTCACACGCACACAGACTTTTGGGTTGTAACTGTTATAAGTTTCACTTAATTGGACATCTAAGGACTCAAACACCAAGGCATAAACGCACAAATCCTGGGGATGAGAACAACACAGTCAATAATACAACTACATAAAGCTAAAATACAGCTTCATTCATTAACTCAATCAGTCTGCAGACTGGTGTTAAGTCATCTGATCATGCCCATCTACTGTCTCCTATTCTCACAAACTTGTACAGGTCAGTATAAGTCTGTACCCAAAGTGCTTGCATGCTTCCTTCTCTTGCCCTGGATCTTACCATTAGGTAACAGACCTGCATGTCTCATATTATGGACAAACCAAGATAATCTTTTGTATTATTTTTTGGCACCTGCTTGCTTTGATCTCAAGCATAGTCCATACACACTACTTCCAGTAGTGATGGACTGAGTTTTGCATGTGGTTTACCTTTCCCTATTAACAGTGTCCCTCGCCATCAGGCGAACCCACTCCAACTCCAGAGGCACTTGTAATTTATGTCTTCAAGTCAAGAACAACAGGTCAACATTTTAGTCCAGCTGGGATATACAACCCCAAAAAAAGGGAATGGGTCCTCAAAAAATTCATGCCAGGCCCGCCTATCTTTAGCCATCTCCTGCAACTCCTTCCATGTCCTCCCCATATGACTCCTCTGTCTCTAGTTCTCTTCTCCATGTGTTTTATGTCTCCCTTTGTTTCATTTGCCCTGTGGGTTCCAGCGAAGGGACTTTCTAGTTATACTAATCTCAGGTTTACTCAATGTATGTTCTATCTAATCACCAGTGTCTTTTTCTTACTTCTTGATTTGCTGGAACCTATCTAGTTCTTTCCATAAACACTGCATCAGGGGTTATTGCATACCTATTAAGTCTATCTATTCTGTGCAAGTTGATGACTACAGCAACTATTCAATCATCAAAAGTGTTATTAGATGGCAATCAATCAATGAATCAAGCCCACAATGAAGGTTGGATACAATGCACCTTCACCTCCTGTCTCATGCTCTGCTGGTACAAGTTTGATCATGATTATAATGCATAATCGACATTGCTGCACTCAAGACAAGTCTTCAAGTACTCAGCCTCTCCTGGCAGAAGTTCAAGGGTGTGGATGCTAAGTGTCCCTGTTGCGAGCTGCTTAGCTATGTGTCAGAACCACCTTCATCTGCGGTACATGATGGTACACTCACACATACTGCTGTTCACCCATTTCTTGATGTAATCTTTCCACTTGATTGCTACCTACCACTTACTGATCTGCTTTAAACTTTACCCTTTAGTTTGGTTTTATAAGCATGTCATGTCTTTTAACATGACAAAAATATATGATTTGTCTATTTGTGAAACCCCCAGAGTAGGTCCTACAAAACTCCTGACAGAGAGAGGAGATTGGCCCATAGGAGCAACCATTCAAGACAAATTCTAAATGGACCAGAAAGACCTCAGGTGAACCATCCTGTTTGTGACACATGCTGAAATAGATGCATAGCAAATGTTGATTGCTGAAGACGTAGAAGTCTATTTTTATTTTCTACTGTCAAGTTCTCATTTCATTCCTGGCCTCTCTAGTCTCTATATTTGTTTGCTGTTGTCTCCATGAAACACAACCTATTTTTCTGTTTATCAACATTTCTATAGCCTCTATTCAATTTTACATAATAGTCTGTTCATTGTCCATCCTTCTGCGCCATGCAACAGTGTTGAGAATGTTCTGCACCTGGTAAAATAAACCACCCTCTTCCATGCAACAGTGTTGAGAATGTTCTGCACCTGGTAAAATAAACCACCCTCTTCCATGCAACAGTGTTGAGAATGTTCCGCACCTGGTAAAATAAACCACCCTCTTCCATGCAACAGTGTTGAGAATGTTCCGCACCTGGTAAAATAAACCACCCTCTTCCATGCAACAGTGTTGAGAATGTTCCGCACCTGGTAAAATAAACCACCCTCTTCCAGGCCTTGAGGCATACTGGGTATACAGTACTGACCCCAGAATTCGAAGGATCAACTGGAACTCATTAAGTGGTGTGACCTAGATCACATCAGCCACAATTGGAACTCATTAAGTGGTGTGACCTAGATCACATCAGCCACAACTGGAACTCATTAAGTGGTGTGACCTAGATCACATCAGCCACAACTGGAACTCATTAAGTGGTGTGACCTATATCAAACCAGCCACAACTGGAACTCATTAAGTGGTGTGACCTAGATCACATCAGCCACAATTGGAACTCATTAAGTGGTGTGACCTAGATCACATCAGCCACAACTGGAACTCATTAAGTGGTGTGACCTAGATCACATCAGCCACAATTGGAACTCATTAAGTGGTGTGACCTAGATCACATCAGCCACAACTGGAACTCATTAAGTGGTGTGACCTAGATCACATCAGCCACAACTGGAACTCATTAAGTGGTGTGACCTAGATCACATCAGCCACAACTGGAACTCATTAAGTGGTGTGACCTAGATCAAACCAGCCACAATTGGAACTCATTAAGTGGTGTGACCTAGATCACATCAGCCACAACTGGAACTCATTAAGTGGTGTGACCTATATCAAACCAGCCACAATTAGAACTCATTAAGTGGTGTGACCTATATCACATCAGCCACAATTGCTTCACAGGACATTTCCTGGTTCCCATCTTAGACTGGCTCAGCCTGGAAGCCCAGGTCCATGTTATTTAAATCCTCAGCTTAACTGATTGCCTGCCAAACAAACAAGCGGTCCTGACCAAACAGAAATTCAAGGCAGAAAATGGGAAGTAGGGGGTGTGTCACAGTAATGCTTTTAAAATTGTTAAAATGGTAGCAGATATATTGTATTACATATTAAATTAAAGAGGATTGCACAGGAAACATGACAGTGTTAATAATTAATTGATAGGTTACAAATATTATGACAATAATGAGAGGTTTAGTAATAACAATTGAAATTAAAAAGGTAAAAAATATTTTAAAATTTCACTTACCAAGGCTTTATTTTGTATCCACAGCAGCTAATCCAGTTACATTTGCTGAATATTGTTACATACACCACTTATGTTCAATATCACAAGAACTGCACCACAACAAAAATAAAACATAATTAAAACATAATATTTTGAAGCACATAATGTTCACACAAAATGGAAAATGTCAGGAACACACCAGGCAGATTACTGAGGAGTAGACTACTGAGAAACAATATAAACACTATTTTCTATTTAGTTATAATTATTATTCTTCTAAATTTAATTATTTAAATACTCCTTAAATACTTTGTGATAGGCAAAGCAAATTTGGTGGCACAAGTGTGGCCCATTAGCGCAAGCATAAGTCGGCATTTGCTATCATAATATGAGGAACTTTCACTGTTAGATTTCTTTTAAAATTATGACCGCCTTCTAAATAATTAACTGACTACTGCACATGGTATACGTTTAAGAATCTTTCACAAAGTCCTTTACATCACAATATCTATAATATAAAATTGTTTAAAACGGTAATTTTATTAAAATATATGAGGTCCAGAACCAGAAATTCGAATCACAACAATCAATTCGAATCACAACAATCATTTCAAATCACACCAAACTCAATTTCTCCTAAAAACGAAATGGGGCCTAGCATGCTCTTGCACACAGGCGGAAGCGAAATCTTTCGTTGTAAAGTTTAATTCAATGGGACACTAAAAATTGTAGACAAAAAAGGAGCAATGGATCAATTAAAGCACTATATATACTGAACCGATAGGTCGGTTCACGGGTTCCAAATTCGTTCTATGGAACCGACCTATCGGTCTGAGGCAGAGAATTAGTTAAGGGTGTTTTGGATACATGCCCATCGAGCCAGCAAGCTAGTATGCTAGCCACTGCACTACTGCAACTTCCTCTTTATAACACTAGACTATTTTTATATTTTAAATATTCTCTTTTATTTCTTTTTAACTTCTGTTATTATCTGTTATAACCCGCACAAACAACCAATCCAGTGTCACATTATGATTAACGACTATTAATATTGTGGAACAATTAAACAAAGCAATGCAGAGATACAGCGACAGGACATTAATCAATATTACTACTAAATATAATATTAATCAATACAATGCCGTAAAACATCAAGTGGCTATTAATAAAAATGTAATAGCATAGCTAGCAGCTAATAATCAATAATGTGTGGCAATGAAAGGATTCTACAGCTGGGAAACATTCTGACAAACTGGAATGCTATACCTACAGTCAGAGTAACTCTCATTATGTAAACAATGAATGCCAAACACAGAAATAATGGCAACAGTTAACTTGCTCAGAAAAGTTCACTTCAATTAAACAGATCTGAAAAGCATTAAGCAAGTTTACTTCTACAGACTGCCACTTGCTGGATGCAACAGTTTCACTTGATGATGAATTAACTTTAAAACACCCTCAACCAGCACACTGCTTAGCAAATATAAGATTAACTCTGTGGCTAAGAAGGGAAATATTCTAATTGTAATATCTAAACAAATACAACAATTATGCAAGCTGTGGAGGTACATTAAGTCAACTGAATAAAAATAAAGAAATTATAAGAATTATAACATGAAAGCAAAACAGCCCACAACAAACACATGAGGAAAACAAAATGTATGCAAGTTTACCTTGAAAATACATTTTAAAATCCAATCTTTAAAAATATGGCTGCCAGAAAGTCACCTGGTACCTATTTTATGAGGCAGGGTCAACCCTGAGAGCCACGGGGTCACGGAAATAACCCCCATAAAAATATGTAGTAAAATGAAAAAAATAAAACAAAAACCAAAGCTTTCTATAACATTAGTTAATCTGTGTGCATATACACAATGTATGAAGCTTAACAGATTACAGCTGGGTGTACATCTGGTAAAACCAAACCAGAGAACAAATAGTATAAAATGAAACCAAAAGGTATATTAACATCCTACAATCGAGATCTATCTGACTTGTTACATCAAAAAGTATACATGTATCAAGAGTTTATCAACTGGCCAAGCCAGCAAGATCAAATGAATGGTGCTTGCAACCAGAGATGGTATGAAAAAATCAGCATACTGGCTCCAGCATGAAAACTAAGGATCATGAGGGTGGATGTGCTTGCTGGGGTGTTTGCACACAAACACAGGAACGTGGGAATGGTGGATGATGTAGTCACTGACCGATCCCATGAACGTTCTACGCAGTAAGCCCTTCCCACGACTGCCAACAACTATCATTGCTGCGTTCTCACTTTCAGCTGCCTTGAGGATTCCTTCGCCTGGTTTAGATGCCATGACACTCTTGACTTTACCTCCCAGCTGGTGACAGAAATAGAGAACATAATTAATTGACTGATTGATTGACTGACAGATAACTGACACCACAGCATTCCAGAAACACATATATGTTCTCTGCTGCCCTGAGAAGGGCTGGCATGCCAGCAAAGTTGATAGAAAAAGGTGCTTGTAATGTCATGAGCACAGCCAAATGTGGGTTAGACGCTTGGGTTCATCACTTGCCAAAGAGTGGGAAAGATTAGCCACCTATTCCTCCTTCCCCAGTCTGACTGCTACTGTCAACAGTGATATTAAATGTTTTTTTTTTTTTTTGGCGCTTGCTCACTTTGAACTCAAGCGTAGTCCATACACACTATTTATAGTAGGCACGGACTGAATTTTGCTTGTGGGTTGGCTTTACCTATTAACAGTGTCCCTCGTCATCAAGTGAACCCACTTCGACTTCAGAGGTACTTGTAATTTACGTCCCCAAGTCAAGGACAACAGGTCAACATTTTAGTCCAGCTGTCCGGTGTAGGAGCTGAACCACTTACCTCGGCATCAGCACACCGGATGTTTAAGAACACGCGTTCTTACCCATTCGGCCATGCGGACACGCATATTAAATGTAAAAAGCCATGTATGTCAAATAATCTTATTTCCTTCTATTCCTCCTCCTTCCTGTTCAATGTTTCTTTTCATTCCACTTATCTCTCCTTACTCAACCCATCATACACAACCCATCTTATCTTCTGCATCTCCCCAGATTATTCATCTCTGTCTTTAATTCTCTTCTCCATGTCTTTTTATGTCTCACACTATTTCATTCACACTGTGTGTTTCAGACCAGGGAGTGTCTAGTTATACCCTCCTCAAATTTTCACAATGTGGATTCTATCCATGGATAGGATGCTGACACATCTTTTCCTCATCTCTTGGTTCATTAGAATTTCTTTAGTTATCTCGACAAGTCCACTTTGGAAATTCTGTCATACCATTTTTATAGACTCATTATTCTGCACAGACATTAATTAATGAAAGCTTGTAGTTTATTATTAATTCTTGTAGTCATTCTGCATATTTCTGATTCACATATTGGCACTACTTGGTGTTTATAAAAAACATAGAGAAAGAAGTAGACACTGGAGTACACAGTAGACAACAGAAACATTTTAAGCTGCCGTCAAAATGGATTTCAACTTACCATCTCCAATGATTTTACACAGGAAACAAGTGTAATTCAATGCTCAATTAAACATCCGTCAAGGTGTCAAACCTAAGTATTGTCGGGGCCCATAAGAAAAGCAAAGACTAGTAACACTGTAACCTATCATACATGTCTTAAGAGACAATTAAGGAAGGTTGGCGTGGGAATGGTTTCAAAGTCACATAGAAAACTTTAGCTGCAAAATCCAACAACCATGAACAAATCTAAAGAAAGGGAAAACAAATCAACTCAGTCAACCAAGGTGAAAGGAGGCACTTCTAGAAGTATGACACAATGTGGAGAGAGCCAGAAGCAGTTTGGATCATCAAGTGACCCTCTGTCACAAAGAAAATCTCCAGAACTGGCACCTGGTATGTTAAAACTAATTATGAACTGGGAAAGACAAAACAAGTGGTATGGGAAATGAAATATAAGATTAACATTTTAGGATTATGTGAAACAGGGTGGAATGGAGCAAATTCTAAACATGGGAGATACTGTAAAGGATTTAGACTTTACAGAGGGAAATTCCCTCCATAGTCAAGGAGTGGCCCTAATATTATCTAACGAGACAGAGAAATCACAATTTAGTGGGAAGGAGTGAGTTATATAGAATAATAACAGCAACATTTAGAACCACAAAAAGTAATAAAAGTAATGATAAGTTGAAACTAAACGGATACATATTATCTTACAAACTTGGACATCAGTACAATGTAGAGCGAACGAAATAAGATGTACAATGAAGGACATTTCAGGTCAAGCAATTAAGGAACAATTTATGATCACAGCCTCTAATAAGTACCAGATCTTGCAACAGTTAGTAGACAAAGTTGGTACCAAAGACTGCGGGCTACAGGCTAAAAGCATTTGGAATGAATCATATATGGAAATTCTTGGAAAGAAGAACAAAAACATATAGCCAGAATTACACCTAAGAATCTATTTAATAAATAGAAGAAAAGAAAAATTACAAAGCAGATTTAAACATTGGCACAAACCAGTGACACTATAGTCAAAGTGCATTAAATATAAACACAAACTAATAAAGTTGGTATGTGCTAGCGAAGGTGATAGTGAACTGTGCTGGTGATATCAGGAACATGGTAGGATGTGGGTTCCATGCCTGGGCTCATCACTTGCCAAAGTGAGGGAAAGATTAACCACATATTTCTCCTTGCTCTCAGGCCTACGAAATGTGATAGCACTGTCACATCACAGACACATGGCAGAAAACTGCTTCGGGACAAATTATTTATTTGTTTTAAATAACGAAGTCAGAAGGTGGAGAAGGACAGATAAAAGACAATATTTAGAAGGCCTTGCAGGAGAGGCAGATTAACAGCAGTCAATGGAAAGCTGACAGACCTTTACAGCACCACATGGAAAATAGCAGGAAACTATAATCTACCAAGTGGACTATCAAAAAGTAATGAGAAAGTTCTCCCCAACATTAAAGATCAAATGAACGAATAGGCTGAATACTTTGAGAAATCTCTGAATAGATTAGTCTCAGAAGACTTTCCAGATACCCAGCCAGCAGAAGTGCAGTTGGATATCAACTGTGAGAAACCAACTAAAGAAACAATTAGAAAACACTTGAGTTCATCAACACACTATAGGTAATATGAGAGACAGTAAAAAGGTAAAAACAAAGTCTTAAAAGTCAAGAGGATTGACTTCCTTGCACCGGGTTTTATCTCATATGGCTCGGTCTCATTCCACCGGGCGGCCTGCCCAAAGCATCGCACAAAGCATGAACTCCATATCTCCAGCAACGACCCCCAGGAGTCTCCAAGAAAAATGCATCTGTGAACTGAAAGACACAGCCCGGAATCTAAACCACAACCTTTGGAGCGCGAGGCAAACAACTTGACCACTTCGCCAGGGAGATTTCCAGTAAAAAGGTAAAGAAACTTATTACTCCCCTTAAGGCGCATCAGGTACATGGTGCCAGACCCATATTTGTATACAGCAATCGCCACTCGGTGGATGATCTAGACCAGTGGTTCTCAACCGGTGGGGAATTCCCCCACCCCCCCCCCACCCCCCCCCCCCACCCCACCAGGGGGGAATTTTAGGGTTTCCAGGGGGGATTAAGGTTATTTCAAGATCGCATTAATACAAGAACCAGTTACTTGATATTGTTTTTCTCTCTAAATTTTACGGTTCTGTACTTCTCGCCCTAATGAAATTCGTTTTATAACATAAGTAGACCCGCAAATCACGTTTTATGTAGATGTCTAGACTTGTTCTAGTATGTGTTATTAAATTTAGCTTCCATTTTTATGTATACTGTGTAAGGGTGAGAGGGGGGGGGGGGGGGGGGGGATTTATAGGGAGGAAATTCAAAAGGGGGGGAATGACGTTCTGAACATATGGTAAAGGGGGGCATGGGCCAAAAAAGGTTGAGAACCACTGATCTAGACTATCAGGCCGATCACCTTTACCTCCCCAAACAATCCTGGTAACCATTTCAGGCTGGGTTGACCTGGGAGCCAGGTCAATTTTTTACAATCAGAACTGACCCAGCTGCAGATCGAACCCATGACCACCGAATCGCCAGGCAAGTGTCTAGTCACTATGTTACTGAGGCATAAGAGGCAGGGTGAAGTGAAAAATGATAGCTGGACATTAATTACACAAAGCTAGACCACTAGAAGGAGAAAACTGTCAGGCAGGATTTTTTTTACAGAGCTGGCTAAGCCTGGCCAAGCAGGCTGGAAATGACAGGTTACATATTGCATGCAGAAGACTAACATGGATTTTATCATGGGTTTATGTGTAAGCAAACTAGAACTAGAGCTCATTTTAGAGTAGTCTTTATACATAAATTATAGAAAGAATAAGCACAAAAAACAGGAGGTCCCATGTGTAAGTTGTACACATTGCAATCCCACCTCAGCTGAAATACACAGAGTAGGCCTTAAGGCTGTTACCCTGGCAAAATTGTTAGGAAAGAAAACCTACCCATGGATAGACAGAACCTGTTATTTTGGATCGATTATATCCACAGGGAGTAAACCTTACATAAGTCGGACACATTGACTGACCTTTGAGGTGCATAACTAGGTGTGACGCATTTCCTTCAAAAAAGGAACGGAGAAGAGGAAGAATATAGAAATTGTCATTGTCACTTGTTGCCGATTGCCACTATTTTCATTGTGTTATTTTTATTTAATAAGAATATCGCTGTAATGCGTGCAGCTTAGTAGTTTGTTGATATGTTTGAGGATAGATACTCATGTACTAGTAGATGAATAACAGCCCTGGACATTTGACTTGTGAAATTATTCTCTCACTGAAAAAAACTAAACTGTCATTACTGCTTATGGTACTCTCTCTCTCTCTCTCTCTCTCTCTCTCTCTCTCTCTCTCTCTCGTGTGTGTGTGTGTGTGTGTCTCTCTCTCTCTCTCTCTCTCTCTCTCTCTCTCTCTCTCTCTCTCTCTCTCTCTCTCTCTCTCTCTCTCTCTCTCTCTCTCTTGAGCCTGAGGAATTAGGGCCATCTGGCTAGTGCAATCGCTGCAAAATGTGCAGGTTAGGGTTTTCTTTTTGACCTCAACAGAAAAATCCATCACCTTACTGAGGATTCAAACCCGGGTCTTCTGAATGGTAGCTAACATTCTAGCCATATGCTCCTCATTATCTTGTTAACAGCATGTCAAATTACAAGCACTCACCCCATGCTGTCTCAGTTTCTCTGCAAATGTCTCTAGGTCATGCTTGATACGCTCCTGTTCGTCTCTCAGCATAGACTCCAAAACGTCACGGTCAAACACATAGACAGCTGAGAGAAGTTTTTTAATCAAATTATTTGGTGGATAATCAAAAGATTTACAGCAAATATATAAAGAAACATGGACGGAACAATTAAATCAAGCTCATTTGAGGCATTCAGTCTTCTTCTTCTGCCCTTTATGTTCTATTGAAGCATAGGCCCTGAACCAATTCATGCCAAGCCATTCTATCTCACTACCGCCACAGCTCACTCTGTGTTTTCCCCGCATTCTTTTTATCTTGTCTCTAGTTCTCTTCTCCATGTGTTTTAGATTTCCCTCTATTTCATTTGCTTTGTGGGTTCCAGTGAAAGGACTTTCTACTTATCCTATTCTCAGGTTAGCTCAACGGGTATCCTATTCAGTGCTAGCAGCTTTTCTGCACCTCTTGATTGGATCACCATTTAGTAAAGTTTAACAACACTACAAGAAGGTTGGCAACAACCATAAGGTTGGCAACAACCATATATTTTAACAGATACTTACTTCATTTTCTTGACAGTTACCACAAGGAAATTTCTTTTTCTTGGTTCGTAAAATTAATATTGTAATGCTTTTAATATTTTGAGCTGACGCATTAGTGAGGCTGATAGGGAATTGCGCTGACGATGTCTTGAGCATGGTCAGACTAGCTCACCACCTGCTAAGTGAGGGAAAGATTGGTGACCTATTCCTCCGTGCATTCAGGCCTACAAAATAGATGGCCCCCATCACATCAGACCAATAGCAGCAAAATTGCGTCTGGACAATTTGTTTTATATTTTGGCTGAAAATGGACAAACTGGCAATTCTGTGACAATATACTAAGGCCATTAAGTTTTTACACATTTTTAGAATACTGTGACCTCCTGTTTTATGGATCAGCCTTTATTCACCGAGCAAGGTTAGTTATGCCTAATATTTCATTAAATTAATAGTATCAGTTAGGTGTTGGATTTCATATTGAAATTGTCCAAGTGGAACTCAAAAGCTGTGTTCCTACACATGTGACTATCTTGTCATCAATCTGGCCATGGAAAACAACATAACTCATAATCATAAATGCGAAGCATATATTCATAAATTCATATAATGGTCGCAAATTTCTGAGGGACAGAGGTGATGAAGAAGACAGCTGATCATCCTATGAAATAATTATGTGACCAACAAAATGATTTGGTTGGTGCTGATCATCCTATGAAATAATTATGTGACCAACAAAATGGTTTGGTTGGTAAAGGATGACGTTCAATGCATATGGATATCTCAATAAGTGCTCCAACTTTCTCCCTTATATCACACAAGGAGAATCTCATCACTGTGCACAAATCCCATAGCACCAGCGTGTACCCAAATGTGTATACATCAGACTCACACATGCTACAAATTTTTGTTCAAAGCTCTTCTAATTTTACATAGCAGTCATAAATGTCTGGGAAATAGAGGTGTTGAAGAAAGCAGTTGATCATCCTATTTCATGGCTCTGCTAATTTTTAAATGTTGAACAACCATCTATTCAACCTTCTCTTTTTCTAACTGTCAAGGGATTCTTAAAGTGTGCAGCGTACACTGAGTCCTCAGAGCATTCCTCCCTTGTCTGAGAAGGCTAGATGTTTGATCTGGGGGATGGGTGTGTGATGGGTGTGGGGATGTGTGTGGATAGGGAGGGTGTTTGTAGGTGGGGGTGTGTGGGTTGGTGGGAGATGTGTGGGGAGATGTGTGTGGGTGAGGGATGTATGTGTGTTGAGTGGGGAAGGGGTGGTTGGGTGTGGGGTATGCGGGTGGGTGAGGGTGGGGGATGTGTGAGGGTGGGGGATGTGTGTTTGGCTGGGTGGTTGCGGTATGTGAGTGTGGGTGGGTAGGTATGTGTTGATGGGTGGGTGCGGGATATGTGTGGGTGTGAGTGGTTGAGGTATGAGTACGTGGTGGGTGGATGTGTGTATGGGTCGGGGATGTGTGGGTTGGTGAGGGATGTGTATGTGGGTGGGGGGATATGTGGCTAAGGGATGAGTGGATGGGTGATTGGGAATGTGTAGGTGGATGGGTGGAGGATTTGTAGAGGATGTGTGAGTGGGTGAGTGTGTGTGGTGTGGGTGTGGTGTGTGTGTGGGTGGGGGATGTGTGTGGGTTATGTATGTGTGTAGGGGTGGGTGCAGGATGTGTGTGGGTGGGGAAGATTTGTGGTGGGGGAGGTGTGGGTGGGGGATGTGTGTGTGTTGGGTATGTGTAGGTGTGGGTGCGGGATGTGTGTGGGTGGGGGGAAATTTGTGGTGGAGAAAGTGTGGGTGGAGGTGTGTGTGGGTGCATGATGTGTGAGTTGGCAGGGGATGTTTATGTGGGTGGGGGAATGTGTGGTTGGCTGAATGGTTGGGGGTGGGTGGGTGGGTGGGTGGCGGATGTGTGTGGGGTGGGGGTGTGTGTGTGGGGTGGGGGTGTGTGTGTGGGGTGGGGGTGTGTGTGTGGGGGTGTGTGTGTGGGGTGGGGGTGTGTGTTTGTGGTAGGGATATGTGTGTATGTCGGGGATGGGTGGGTGGGTGGGACATATATGTATGCCTGGGTGTGTGCGTGGTTGGGGGATGTGTGGTGGGTGGTGGATGTGTGAGTGGGTGGGAGATATGTATCATAACATGGTAATATGCATTGTTTATGTTTACAACATTCATTTGACAATGTTGTTTATTTCCTATGTAAATGCATCATGCACTATTGATGAACTGCATAGGGCTGGGAGTTTTTCCTGAGAACCTTTAGTTTATAATGATATCACACGTCCCCCTGCCATCCATTTTTATGATGTTATAAAAATCTAAAAAGTCAATACAATGAGACCATCATGTTCTGCTTTAGCCAGGGGCAAACAGTAACCTCTGATCTAATCGATGAAGGATATGTGAACGCCTATAGTCTGTTTACCTTTGTCTGCCCCAATATAAAATTCCATATCTCAGTAACCAACTGAGGGAAAATGATGAGATTTAGCAAATAACCTTATCATTGTATTGTGTCCACCCAATAAAAAAAATTTTGTTCTGGAGATTGTACAGTAGATTTCAAAATGTGTTTATGTGCGGTATATAATTTAAGGGTCAGAGATGAAGTGCATATTATTAACCCTTTACAGGGTGGAACGTCCATTTCCGTCCGATGCCTTTAATGAGCAAATCGGCCGATTACGTCCGATACTATTATGCATTGTAAAAACGCGATTTCTCGGCCTTACGATTCTTCCGACGGGTACTTTCGTTTTCGCCGATAGCTTGACAACGTGGCCGCCATTTGTAAGCGCCTACTATGAATTTGAACAGTCCTTTACGGACTTTTTTTGATAGTTTTTGGGGTTTTTACGCTTAGTTTTTCAAAACGGATTTCGGCGAGTCTTAAAATGATAGCCGAGATTTCGCTAGGTTCAATTTAAGTGACATTAAAGGGCATGAAGTTGACTATTAATCGGAGCTAGATAACAGTGAAAAGCATTACTATGCATTAGCAGTCTGAGTCGGAATTTAAAGAAAGTGATTATGATTCTGAAAATTTGTTTGTAAATTGCCGTATAGATGACGGAAAATCACAAACAACATGCTGTATTTCGTAAATATTTGTGTTCATATATGGATTACCGAAAACAATCACGTGAGTAACATATTCTGCATGCTTTTCCCTTCATTATGTATTTAACTAAAATCGGTTGACTAACACCTTATTTGTGATGTGTTTACTAACGCAACCCGAAATTTTACCGAACCTGAAAAATCTTGCCCGTTCAGGGCTAAAAAACGGACAAGTGTCTGCCCTGTAAAGGGTTAAAGGTATTACACCTTCACATGGAAACATTAGCGTTGAATAGTTAATTTTCTCGTGGGACACGAGACTGGCCTTATGACAACAGCCTCGCGTAGTGGAACAGGGAGTGATCAGAGGTGTTGTCAATAATGGGGTTCTTTGAAGAGGAATGGCAATCAGTGGATTGAAAGATAAAGCGATACATGCCCAGTAGTATAGGACAGCATTTGGTCATAGCCCATGCTGGTAGTACGCATAATGGCTTATTACAGAATGCTGGACTCGTGTTCATATCAGAGCATACAGACAACAGGGATTATCATAATAAGATGAATGGTAATGTATTTAGAGATTGGCTCAAGAATACTGTGCTTCCATCCCTAGATAGACCATAGTGCCCAATTATGGACAATGCATGATATCACAATGTTATTGCCCAAGAAGACAAAATACCTACAGTATCGAGCACAAAGACAGCAATAAAGATATGGCTCCGAATGGAAAACATACCATTTCCATGATTGATTGATTGATTTAAGAACCGACATCACAGCATTCGGGGCATTCCCATAAGCGCTCCGTCCCCATCCTCAGCAGCCAGTGAAGAGTCCCAACACCAATAATGCCAGTAGCAATCTGATTATATGTCCGTCTCGCCTTTCCTCTGAGCGTCAAACGTCAGCCAGAACCCCTCGTCACTCCTCGCTGCCTCATTCTTGCCAGACCATGGTGATCCATTTGCTCCTCTGAGATGTGCACATGCTCCCACAAGGCCGCAACCATGTCTGCCTTGTCATGCATCAATATTCTACCAAGTTTTGCAGAGCCAGCCAATCTGTCCTCTTGTTCATTCCCCAGCACATAGGCATGCCCCGGAGAAAAGATCCAGGCGACGCTTGCCACCCATATCCTCCGAAGCGAGGCAAGCAATTCTGCATGAAGCATGCCTGTCCTCACCTTCCACAGCATGCTTTCTGAGTCGGTTACAATCATGATGTGTGTGTGTACCATATTCTCCATCCAGCGGAAAGCTGCAGTGACCGCCTCCACTTCCATTCTAAAGCTAGATGTTGTGGTATCATATACCAGGCTCTCCTGACCCAAACGTCGATCATTAGCTTTTGCTACAAACCCCCAGGCCATTTCCAGAAACGTATTTCAAGCTAGAATTGTTGTCCCTTGTAAAACAGATGCCAAAAAGCAAGAAATATCAAATCAACAAGTTGACAGAAGAGCATCATCATTGGTGCTTGAGACTTCTACCGTACCATTCTTATATTAACCCTATAGAACTTGTGTGGGCTAAAATTAAAGGACAGGTAGCAGCTGACAATACTATATTCAAATTGTCTGACCTCAAGATACTAACCCAGTCTGTGCTATTAAATATTTATAAAAGTTAGTGGAAAAAATGTGAGGATCATGTCTTGAAAGAGGAAGATGACTATTGGAGAAAGGATGGATTGAATTTTATGCAACCGAGAGCAGTCATCAACCTACTGGAATCGTGCGACACAGATTAAGGTCTGGGCAGATCGCAGACATTAATCCACATGCACACCTACTGTGATATTTTTGCTCCAACTATTCAGAAGAAGAATTGTAGGCCCTTAACATGACAGCATCGGCACAAACAATACAACTTGTCAATGGCAACAGTTTGTATTCCACAGTGATGAATTTTCAATTCCGTAATCCCTCAACAGTAACAAACAACTGGCATTGAAAAAAAAAAAGCTCTAGACGCATTGAATACCAACCGAAGAGTAATATTTCGGTGAGAACTGACATATTGTGGCATAACAAGAAACATGAGAAGAAACACATCAAATAAGGGGACAGCACACGAACATACGAATCATTCTATAAACTTCAATGAAAAGAGGACCAACATCTTGACTGTTAAGAAGAAAGTCCACTACAGAGACATCCACAGCTATATTCGTCATGCAAAACATGTAATCATGTTCCATCTCAGCAGAGTAGACATTGCACCCACTCCCATATGAATCTGGATACGCCTTGTGTCGTCATTCGAACTGGCGGAGCATTACTGTAAAACAAGTTTCTTAGCGAGAAATCAGTTTTTCACCAAAACATCAAAGAAATGTCGCTGCTTTCCATGATTTAAGTTGCTTTTGGACCTATCAAAGACATATTCCTTGGGTGGGGGTAAATATAAGACGGCAGGAAAAATTTCATAACGATGCAACAGACAGTTTTCAAGATAATTGATCGTGAATGAAGGCATTCATTTCTGGACAGACTATAATACAGACACTCCTATTATAGTATCCACCATGGTAATACTTAAACCTGTAGCAACTTACATCCTCCCCAACAGAGCTCCTCAAACATTTTTCATTGGTAACTCATTCTGATCAGATTATTTGTTTGCAAACCCACATTCTGTTATAAAATCAAATGGAACTATGAGTATGTATAATAAATATATAAAAAATATTATGCACAAATGGTCTTGCGACCTAAAATGATCTTTATATGGCCCTATCAGAGATAATGGCCACAAAAATTGGCTCTTATGATGAATGCTTGGAAATAACAGCCACAAATAATGGCCTCTTGGCGTGAACTTTTTGAAAACAACAGCCTCAGAAAATTGCCTCTTATCATGAATGCTTAGAAATTAACTGACACCTTGCCGTCTTGCCAGATGATAGTTTGAAGCTTGGGCTGAATTGCAGAGACCATGTGATGAGCATGCAACATAAACCCTCCATCAGCCTGCCTAGTCTACACCAGGTGATTTGAAAGCGCATCGCATTGAGTTGATTTTCACAATGATATGAGCATCAGCCATTCAGAAATCAATGGCAAACTACTAAATATAAAATTGCCTAGAAAACCATAAACAGACAATAAATGCTGGGGTTGCACGTGATATCCTGTAAAAATCATGCAACTAACTTTTTAATATGAATGCATAGAAATAACAGCTACAAATAATGACCTCTTTATCATCAAAGCTTGGAAGTAATTATCACAAATACTAGATTTCTATCACTTGAGAGTTAACTCATACTTACAGTTGTTCCATTTGGAGGAGTGCAGCAAGTCATTGAGCTCTGGTACGTACACAAGACAGACATGGTCTCCATCTCTGTGCAAGTTGCTACAGTACCCTTTGAAGAAAACAAAATAATCATCTGAGCCGCCTGCCACTTGTGTCAAACAAATCAGCGTAGACTATACACTTATTAAGTGGTGTCTGAGCAGAATGGAAAATTTAAATAAACTGGTACCTTCTAAAGAAGAATTCAGGGAACTTATCAATCTCCTGAAGGATGGGAAAGCTGGTGGTCAGTGTGTTACAGAAGCCCTTATTGGAAGCAAAAATTAGTAATAATTTAACCAACAATGCATGTTGTAAAAGGCAACTTATGGAGGGTTGGCATGGTGCTGTCAAACCCTCGATGTAATTAACTGAAAAATTCAGCCATCCATAAACAGGTCTAAAGGTAAGGAAAAACGAATATCTCAGCCGATCCACTAGGAAAGGAGGTCTTATAGAAAATGTATGATGTGATGCTGAGATAGCTGCAAGGGGTACAGACCAATGATTTCCTTCCTTTCATCTAGGATAACCTCCAGAAATGGCACCCAGAATGTTAGAACTATGCATGATTTGGGAAAGATAGCACTGGCGGTAAAGAAAAATTAAATATCATAAGATTATCATTTTGGGTTTATGCGAAACAAGATGGAACGAGCCGGTAAAACATCTTTTAGGCATAGATTAAATGGTGCTGTCATTACATCATACAGTCTGAGCAGTGTTGCCATTTTAGTGCTTTTCACACTAAATTTAGTGCTTTTTCAAGTCACTTAGTGCGAAAATTTTGCTTTTAGCGCGGCCGTGCTAATTTGGTGCTTCACAAAATTTTTTTGGTGCCTTTTTTGGGGTGGGTAAAAATTACTTTAAAATTCATTTTGGGAACACTAAAAAGCCGAATTTGAACTGAAGCGAGGGAGTAAATCAGTCTTAGTACGTTACCGCGCAATATTCAACTAATTTAACTCCCTTTACTACGATTTAGCTGAAAGCGAACGCCATCTTGCAGACAAGTCCAAACGTCAATACATTAGCTTGTAATCGAGTTCATAATTTTGTGGTGTCTACATTATCCTTTCATTTAAGCTTATTTGTGTTTCACCATGAGCAAGAAATATTGTCAACATTTCAGAGAACAGTGGCTCAGTGATACGAGATTTCAAAAATGGTTGTTAAAAGTAGAACGGGATAATACTAAGTGTTTTTGCAAATATTGCAAATGTTCAATTGCAGCCAGGTTAAATGATATTGAGAGGCACAAGAATACAACGAAACATCAGAAAGCCGAACAACCATTCAGTACACAAAGGCAACAATTGCATTTGACAAACTGAAAGATAATGTCAAAGAAACAGAAGGATGCATGTCTTTGTTCATACCTGGCCATTGTTCGCTTCGCGTTGTTGACCATTTAAGTGAACTCTGCAAGGTACACTTTGGTGACAGCAAAGGTTGCAAGAACTTTAAGCTTAGGAGAACTAAGTGCAGAGCAGTTATTTCAAATGTACTTGCACCATATTTCACTACAGATTTTACAGCTGATATTGGCAAAAGTAAATACAGCTTATTGATTGATGAGAGCAATGACATTTCTGAAACTAAGCTACTTGGAGTAGCTATTAGGTACTATTCAGAGACAAGAAAGCGGTTTGTGGTTACTTACTTAGATTTAGTTGAACTGAGTGACTGCAACACATAGGCAATATGCAATGCGTTAAAAGATTGTACAAGAATGGGAGTTGCAAAGACTAGTTGCACTCGGCACTGACAATGTGTCTGTCATGACAGGTGTAAACAATGGAGTATATACAAAATTAAAATCCGAAGTTCCTCATCTGGTACTAATTAGGTGTGTATGTCATTCCCTTCAGCTGGCAGTGTCACAGGCTGCAGCTGCTTGTCTGCCCAGGAACATAGAGTTCATGATTAGAGAAACATATAACTGGTTTTCTCACTCAAGTCTTCGTCAAGCAAAGTACAGGGAGCTTTTTGCTTCAATAAATGATGGACAACATCCGCTGAAGATTTTTCAATTAAACCAGACACGATGGATGTCCATTCAATCTGCCATTGTCAGAATATTGCAGCAGTGGGTCGAGCTCAGAACTCATTTTGATGTAGCAAGACTCAACGAGCGCTGTTATACAGCAGAACTTCTACATTCTATGTTTAGCGACATGAAAAAACTATGTGTATCTCATATTTCTCAAGCATATTCTCGGAGAAGTTCAAAGTGTGAATAAGAAATTCGAAGCAGATATAAGGGATCCAACAAAACTACTCAGCGATCTTGTCCAGCTCATTGATTCTAACAGTTCAAAGACTGCTATTTCTGGGAAAAAAATAACAGAAAGTGATGCTATTCAAGATAATTTAGATCCTAATCCCAATCTAGGTTATGAGTTTGAGAAATAAATAGCAGACTACAAGTTTCCCGATGAGAAATGTGCATCCAGTTTTTAATAGAGCTATTGACACAGCTACGTTTACGTACACCCGATAACGTTCGAGTGTTGCAGTCCATGTCATGTCTTAGTGGAAGTGAATGTCTACAGCCAATGAAGCCCTGTATATTTTATCTTGCTAAAATGTGTGTAGAAGATGCAGCTACTCTCACCCGCATCGATTTCCAGTGGAGAAAACTTCATCATATGCAGTGGACACAGACCTCTGACACACTTGGACTGTGGGCAGCATTAGCCTCATACAGGGATGCCACCGGTGAAAATCCTTTCCAAGATCTTACAGATTTAGCTTTAACTGTGCTCATTTGACCTCATTCTAATGCGGACGTGGAGCGTATTTTCAGTCAGATGGGAGTCATAAAATCAAAATTGCGGAACAGACTGAGCATCAAGAGTTTGACAGATGTTTTGACTATTAGATATGGAATGAAAAGATATGGCAAATGCTGTCATGATTATAAACTACCTAAGGATATTCTGCAAAAAATTGGATCACAGGAGGCATATACATGTTTCTTTCAATCATCCTCCTCATCCTCATCATCGCAGGAGCAAACACAGCAGGAAATAGCTACAGAAACTAAAGAGGAGATGTTTGACTGGGATTTGGCAGATCTGGAATAAACTTTATTCTAATATTCAGTGATAATAATAAATTATAATGTGCTACTTTATAACATTTTGAATGAATACCACCAGTGCTTGTTTTAGTGATTTCCCAAAATATAGTATTGCAATTTGGTACTTTTTTGGCTCTAAAGTAGTTCTGATTGGGATTTGGCGGATCTCAAATAAACTTCATTGTAATATGAAGTGATAATAATAAATTATACTGTGCTACCTTGTAACAATTATAATAAAAACAGTTGGTGCTTTTATTTTGGTGCTTCCTAAAAAATTTTGGTGCTTTTTAGTCCTTTTTTGGGTCGATTTTGGGGCTTTTTCATCAAAGGGAGATGGCAACACTGAGTATGAGACCAGCACTGTTTCATTGGGGGAGCCACGGCTGAGAGGTTATGGGTCCACTTCGGGCTCAGAGGGTACCGGGTTATATCCCTGAATAGACTGGGAGTTTTTCCAAGAACCTTTGGTTTCTAACATCATACATCCCCCTGAATTCTTGGGTAGTGAGATCAGATATTTACCCTTCTTATATAAGAGCAGGGGAAAAGGAGGTCCCATGTGCAAGGTGTGCACATGACAAATTATACAGTAGTTGGAAATTGTAAAGAGTAGGCATAAGGTCACTGCCCTTGCAAAATATTAAAAAAGAAAACCTACCTACATATAAATAGAGCCCAATATCTTGGATAGATTTGTCTTAAGGAAGAAAACCTTAAACAACTTTATGCTGTTGTCAGACACACCAACCTTTGAAGTGCATAACTAGGTGTGACATACTCCCCGTAGGAATGAAGGAGTAGAGGAAGAAGAACAGGAGAAGAAGAAAAGGAGTATGAGAAGAATAGGAGGAGGTGGAAGAAGACCATACAGTGGTAAATGCCCCTCATAGTGAAGGAGTGGCCCTAATATTATCTAATGAGACAGATAAAGCACTAATATATGCAGGCGAGTCAATAAGTATGTCACACAGTTCTGTGGGATGGCAGGTAAATGTAGTTGGTGTTTTCTACAGGTATCATTATGTGACAGGAGCATTAAACTTTATATTCCCGTTCGTCAGTGGCGATAGATGTCTCATGTGCATGCGCAGCGCATAAACAAAATGGTGACTGTACTTACGGAGTGCAAAACCAAAGCACAATATGCTGTTATGCATTTTTTGTGGGCAAAAGGACTGCCTGCAAAGGACATTCATAAGGAAATGCTTCCTGTTTATGCTGACAAATGTTTGTCCCGGTAGCTGGGTAGAAAAATTGTCTCAAGGAAGCCCTAAAATTGCTGATGAAATCCAATCTGGTCTTCCTGTTGAAAATGCAACAGAAGCATCCGTGCAACAGGTGGAGATGATTAGAGGTGACAGGCGAGTAAAGATAGACTGTAGCATCCGCAATATGGTGCGACATGGTTCAGCATATAGCATAATACAGAAAACCAAATCGATCTTACCTGTATTAACAAGAAATTTAAATCGTCTCCAGTTTTTAGTGCAAGTTTTTAGAGATGCAGATATAGATTAAGGTCATCATCTACTGTTAGACACATTTATGTTAAATCTCCAGAGATACATAATACCTTACAAACATGGGAATCAATGCAATATAGAATATCTCAGAAAACAAAAGACTAAGGATGATTTATTATTTATGGTCACTGTTTCTAATAAGTACCAGATCCAGCAACAAATCTCAGTGAATCAAAAGGCAGAGAAAAGATGTCAGCACTGTAAATTACAGATGCTAAGAAACAATATAACTAAAAAGTCCTTCCTCTGTAACCCACAGCGCAAATAAAATAAGAGATCTAAAAACACATGAAGAAGGGCATTGAGACAAAGATAAAGAATATTAGGTTGTCATGGAAGAAGCTGCAGGAGTGAGTCAAAGATGGGAGGATAAAAGATGTTTGGTGCTGCAGAGATTTTACAGAAGTCTGAATCTCATCTCATCTCATCTCCTCTCATCTCATCTCATCTTATCATGTTCCTCTT
Source organism: Cepaea hortensis (assembly GCA_963921405.1). Taxonomy (NCBI): domain Eukaryota; kingdom Metazoa; phylum Mollusca; class Gastropoda; order Stylommatophora; family Helicidae; genus Cepaea; species Cepaea hortensis. Next base: position 81,165,691 of record OY992887.1, read on the forward strand.
GTACCTTGCGGTGTTGAGGTGAAGTATAAACATTGTGAGAGTGCCCATTATGGGCTGAAGTCTGAATAAAAGCATAAAATATAAATGAGAAGCTCATTGGGTGTAAAGAGATGGGAGGGTTTGGCATGAGATGGATGAGGGTGTGTATTTCACTGGGAGATAAATGGCAGCTGAAGGAGTTTGTTGTCCTCTATGCCAAACTTAAATCTTTTAGATGTCATCTCCAATGTCTGTTACATGTTGGACTTTATCAGGACATCATTCCTCAAGATCTCTGTAGTCACTCAATGTGTATCTGTACACTGGTAGCTGGTAGTTCTTGTCAGATGAATTTCCTCTATCAGAACAATGTGCATATTATGGTTATGTAGCTGTTTAATATATTCCGGTTTTCTTACAAAATCCACAGATGTTAACCTGAATTATATTAAGTGTATTCCCCACCACTGACATTTTGCTTAAGTCTGGCATGAGACGTACCACCTGGTACTGGCCTTTTATGAGGCTATGTCAGAGCTCATATTCTGGTTTTGGTCTGCATGTCATATAACTTAGGTTCTATTTTTAGAACCTTCTTTCAAAACTAGAAAACCACTCCAACTCCATAAGTTCTGAAGTCAAGCCAAGTGCTGATGGTGAATGTGCAATGCCATGAGATGGAGAAGTCATCTGCTCTAGCGGGAATTCTTTTACTATTTGTCCCGTAGTTGGTGGACTTCCTCAAATAACTTTAACCCTTTACCGGGTGTAACGGCCAAATGCGGCTTTACCCATGGACGGGCAAAACGTCTGAAAATGCCCGTGAATACTAAGAATTGTAAAAACGCAATTTCGCACGCGGCTTTCCGAAGCTTCCGATTGTCTACTTTTGGTTTCGCCGATAGCTTGACAACATGGCCGCCATTTGCAAGTGTGAACTTTGAATTTGAACAGGTTTTTTTAGCTTTGGGGGGTTTTACGCTTTGTATTTCAAAATGCATTTTGACGATTCTTCAAGTGATAGCGGAGATTTTGCTGGGTTCAATTTAAGTGACACTGAAGGGCACGAAGTTGACTATTAATCGGAGCTAGATATCAGTGATCAGTGTTAGCAGTCGTGAGTTGGACTTTAAAGAAAGTGATTCTGATTCTGAAAATGTGTTTGTAAATTGCCGTATAAATGACTGACAATCACAAACAATATGTTGTATTGTGTAAATATGTGTATTCAAGTGTGGATTACCGGCAACATTCACGTGAGTAAAATAATCTGCATGCTTTTTCCTTCATTTTGTTTTTATTTTACTAAAATCTGTTGACTAACACCTTATATGTGATGTTTTTATTAACGTAACTTAAAATTTTACCGAAGCTCAAAAATCTTGCCCGTTCAGGACTAGAAAACAGACAAGCGTCTGCCCTGTAAAGGGTTAAGTAAAGTAAATGAACCTTTTAGACGCCTTATGGGATATTGGGCATGTGGTGCTAGCTCCATAATATGTAGACCAATCAGCACTCGAGAGGTAACTTGGTCAATATCATATTATGTTCAGTAGTTTGCCACTGATTTCTTAAAAACGGATGCTCATACCTTTGTTAAAAATCAGCGCATGGCAATCTGCTTCCAGGTTGACCCATCTTACATAGATGTTCCACGGCTGACCCATCCTACATAGAGGTTCTGTAGTTGTTCCATCCTGCATAATGTTCTATAGGATTGCTTGAAGCTCTGATGATGTTTGAGGTTGACCCATCCTACATAGATGTTCTATAGCTGACCAATCCTACATAGATGTTCTATAGCTGACCAATCCTACATAGATGTTCTATAGCTGACCCATCCTACATAGATGTTCTATAGCTGACCAATCCTACATAGATGTTCTATAGTTGTTATTATTAGGAGATCAAGAGATTCATTTTGAATAGTTTGGTGAATTGGTATGTAATCAAATATCCGGTGAATTGGTATGGAATTAAATAGCTCATGAACTGCCATGCAATCACATAGGAAGAGTATATTGCATTCTTTGAGTCTGCATTCTTTGAGTCTACATTCCTTCAGCATCTTTCTAGCTGCCAGGATTGCCTGATGCTCTGATGTTCCAGAGTGACCTATACTACACAGATGTTCTATAGTTGACCCATCCTACATAGATGTTCTATAGTTGTTCTTGTTCAGAGATATCAAATTTGATTTGAATAGTCTGGTGAAGTGGCATGCAATCACGTAGATAGATTATATTTTATTCTTTTATTCTGCATCCCCCCAGCATTGGTCTAGCTCCCAGGATTGCCTGAAGCTCTGACCAATAGTTTTATTAGAGTTCTTCAGTAAAAACTGTGTTCTATTATAGTAGCATTCTGCATTAGTATCTGAATTCCTGAACTTCCTTTACTCACAGCTTCTTTTAAATAAGAATGACATTTTCTGCAGCAGGATGTGGCAAAACAAAATTGAGACAAACAAGGTATGTTGAGACAAAAAAAGTATACATCGCATACTTCTTCTGAAGATCCATCAGTGAAGACATGTATCAATATTTTCCTGGAGTATTCGTTGTTGAACTGATCTAATGTTGTTGTTTTCAAAATAGTGGGTTCAGGTAAGTACCAGTGTTACTGATTTCTCTTGTATGTAAACAAAGTAACAATGGAAACACTGTGCGTTAAAATGTAACCAGGTAAACAATCTGTGCAGCATATTTAGTCTGGCTTGAATCAGCCCTGGGTTGCTTATGTTTCATCCAGAGTTTTAGGGTACTTTGCTGTAGACAGACTCTGGCCCATACTACAGTGGATGGTTCAAACATATAAACATATTATGTTCCTTTTATGAAAACAAAGCAGTGATTAAACTTGTGAATAAAATAGTGTACTATTCTAGTCCCCCCATAACGCTTGACGACAAAAGTGGAAGATGATGATGATGACTATTCTAATTGTATTTCCATGATTAAATTTCAACCTCCAGTTATAGAAAACGATTTTCTTCATTATTATCATCATCCAGTGCCTCGCTGGTTGGCACATGCCTCTCCACAAATTGTGATCTCTGATGGCATGGGTCAATTCATGTGTTGACTCCCTTCCTTGCCATGACACAAGACTGTCAAGAGTTTTCTCTCACCGTCTTCCTCTATCACTCTTTCCAAAAAATTTTCCAGTTGTCACAACATGTTCCAGTTTTTGTCTTCTCATAATGTGGCCAAAAAATTGTGACTGCTTTTTTCTGATGTTTGTGACAAGTTGTCTTCGCGGCTTAGCTTCCCTCAAAATGTCCAGATTGCTAATTTTAGCTGTCCAATTAATTGTCAGCATTCTTCTATAACATCACATCTCCAAGGCTTCCAGGGATTTGTTCATCTGTTTACTAATTGTCCAGGATTTGCAGCCATATGTTAAAATTGATTCTATGTAACATGTAAGCACTGTTTTTGTAACTTTCAAGGGCAATAAATTATTGCACAAAAAGTTCTTCATTTGACAGAATGCAGTTTTTGCTTGTCCTATTGTTATCTAGATATTAAAAAATATCTGCACTTGCCCCAAAATAACTTTATTTACTTACTTAAATTACTTTAATTGCATATGTAAGCACAATCTGTTTCTTTGATATCACCATGACTTATGTCTTTCTATTATTCAAATTAAGCCCATATCTTCACTTTCTACAACCAGCAGGGTATCTATCATTTCCCGTAAATCCTCCTGACTTGTTGCTATCAATTATTTTCTTCATATCTGGATAATATATATTATTATATACAGTCAGTATTAAGTAAGCAGGAGTCAGATTCCTGCGTGATAACAATGTCACATCAGCTTGCGACATGACCCACATCGGCCGTTCAATATTCTCGATATACGAAGCAGGGAAGGGAAAGTTGTGTACTTTACACATACACTCTGTTGTGATGTCGCGATGTGGTAGGTAGCACTACAACATACTTAAAGTTAAAGTGCAACGAAGGTCACTGAGGTCAATACCCAATTCAATTACCAATGAATTGAATGGCATTGTTTTTTTTTTTTTACTCAGCTCAGCTCACGCCAATCTGACAATTACGACGAAGATAAGGACAGGACATCACTGTCCGACATGTAATGATCATCTCATGTATGTTTACACTTTATACTAAAAAGTAGTAATGTACTTACATTCTAATGCATAATCTGAATGCTCGCTACCATCCACAGCGATAAGAACATTCCTCTGTTCTGCCATGTTCAGCTATTCTTGTAGTGGTGTGATAATGCAACATAGGCGGGGAAAAACAACACAAAACTCAGCCAGTTGGCCTACCTACAACAGCAGTCGCTACGTGTTCTGCTAGCTTGGAATCCAGCTCAAACAAGGGGACTGTACTCCAACACAATAGCCACCAAACGATACGTAGAAAGGCGGGAAACAGGCAGAGAGGGGGGTCGTGGCGGTGTTGTTGACGTTACAGACCCGGCGTTGCCTGGACCTTTGTATAATTGTGCAATCTGAAAACTTGTTCCATCCACCCATCATGTGCCATGCCGATAAGCGTGGGCGGCCATGTACTGCCATGTCACTCGATCACCAGAGTCGTGGATCAGCTTTGTGTTCCTGTCTCGACCATGCCACGTGGCCAAGCCATCCAGGTATTTACTTCTCGGTCTTCCCCTTGGTCTCTTCCCTTCGATCGTGCCAGTTGCCACCAAGTTCTCCAATTCATTTCTTCTCATAACATGTCCAACAAATTTTGACTGTCTACGTCTAATGTCTCTAATCAGTTTACGATCTTCATTTGTTTCTTGAAGGACTTGTTCATTGCTTTTTCTGTCTGTCCATGGTATTCAATCAATCAATCATGTGCCATGCCGGAAAGCGTGGGCGGTCATGACTCGCCATTTCACTCGATCACCAGCGTCGTGGATCAGCTCAGTGTTCCTGTCTCGTCCATGCCATGTGGCCAAGCCATCCAGGTATTTTCCTCTCGGTCTTCCTCTTGGTCTGTTCCCTTCGATCTTGCCAGTTGTCACCAAGTTCTCCAATCTATTTCTTCTTATAACATGTCCCAAAAATTTTGACTGTCTACGTCTAATTTATCTAATCAGTTTACGATGTTCATTTGTCTCCTGTAGCACTTGGTCATTGGTTTTTCTGTCTGTCCATGGTATTCTTTGCATTTTCCTCAGAAACCACATTTCTGCAGCCATCAGATGTTTTTCAGCTTGACTGCTCATTCATTGTCCAAGTTTCACAGTATCAGGCCCCCTTTAACTGTCGTTCTATTGAATGAATCACAAAACAAAACAACAACAAAAACAATGAGAAGTACGTGTTTTTTGTGGATCCCACTTCTTTTTCCCAATGAAGAATTCACCAATTATCGTCCCTGTCTAAAAACCATTTGTTTCTCCTGTGTCTTGGTCTGTCGTTGCATCTTTGGTGTAGTGTATACTTTCTATTCTGTATCTTATATCCTCCCCTTTCTTATTCCTCTGATAAACTGCATCTTAAATGGATTTAAGCCTGATACTGATAGGCTTTCAGATCGTCTTAGCCTTGAAAATGGCTTACATCTGTCGCAGTGAGATTAATGTAGACTTCTCCCGGCCTGGTGCTAAAGTAGCAAGGTTAGTTAGTTAGTCGACAGATCAGCATCATTACATATCGAACCATTTAGTCCATGAGTGCTCGGATCCCTTCCTCTGTAAATCCCGCAGTGTGTAGCATATGCACTGGGACTGTTGCAGATTTCTCCTTCTCTCCCATCCTATAAACCAGCGGGATGTGCAATACGGGTACTGGAACTTCACATCTGCGGAGAACCATATTAGACTGTGACTATGTCATGATTCAAAACACCATAAATAGACTGCCTGAATTAGACCTAGCAGCTGGGCCAGATGAAATCACAATAGAAGAATTAGAAGTAATGGGAGAATTTGGAACAGATATGTTAACCGAAATGTTGAATGATATTTACAGCAGTGGATATTTACCGAGCGATTTGCTGAAATCTGTATTTATATTTATACCAAAAAGACCAGGCATGCGAAGATTTTAGTACAGTTAACTTCATAAACCATGTCATTAAGCTTATACTCAGAATTATAATGAGAAGAACAAGAAAGAAAATAAAAATGGAAATTAGTGAAGAACAGTAAGGATTTGTGGAAGGAAAGGGTACTTCTTCTTCTTCTGCGTTCATCCGGATTTATTTATTTTTTTCGGATGTGACTGCGTTGTGCCTGTTTACAGCAGAGATGCGTTCTTGCGCCGTTAGGCCGACACATCCGACTTCTGCGGGCATTTGTTGACCGGGTTAACCTTCCCGGGGAAAGGGTACAAGCAGTGCAATGTATACATTACGGACACTAATATATAGGTCAATAGAGACACAGAAAGACATATTTGTGCTTCATAGTTTATACTAAAGTATTTGATAAAAATAAAACATGATGAACTGATTAAAATGTTGGAAGATATCAACATTGATGTGAAAGATATAAGAATAATAAAGAATATATACTGGAACCAAGCAGCAGCAATTAAAACGGAAAATAAATAGGGTAGTTACAAACAAAGCTAGGAGTACGACAGGGATGGGCCTTGTCACGGATCTCTTCTCCCTATATAGAGAAATAATAATGAGAGAGATCAAAGAGAAGCCAGGAATAGTAATTGGAGGTTATGATATAACTAATATACGCTATGCAGATGACACAGTTTTGGTGGCGGATAATGCAACAGACCTACAACAATTGTTGGACATTGTAGTAACAGAGAGTGCAAAGAAAGAACTCTCCTTGAATATCTAGAAAACGGTAACAATGGTGACATCAAAGAAAATGGTGACACCAAAATTTGAAATAGAAATAGAGGGGACAATTCTTAATCAAATGGATCGTTGTCAGTGGCGTGCAGAGGGGGGTGCGACGGCCCCGGGCATCCAGCCGGGAGGGGGGGGGGCATCCAGTTAGGGAGAGGGGGCAGCACAGTGCTGTCGGAGGTGAGGAGGAATGAATGAGGTAAAGAACAATTTAGGGGCATCCAATCAAGGGGTTGGCCCCGGGCATCAAAGAACCTCTGCACGCCACTGATCTTTGTAAATACCTAGGGGCATTTATAACATCAGATGGAAGATGTACAACAGAGATTAAGAGCAGAATAGGGCAAGCACAAACCGCATTTCAGGAAATGAAGAGTATCTTATGCAATAAGCCACTATCATTGAATGTTAGAAAGAGAGTGTTGAAATGCTATATAGAACCAGTTTTGCTGTATGGCAGTGAATCTTAGAATGTAAATGAACAAATTAGAAAGAACTTGGAAGCAACAGAGATATGGTTCTTGAAACGAATCTTGCGAATTCCTTGGAAGTAACTAACAACGACTGTCGGAAAGAGGCTAATGAAACTTGAAAATTATATACAACAATAAGAAGGAGACAAACATCTTTCTTCGGTCATGTGATGAGAAGAGAGACATTGGAGATTGAGGGGAAGAGAGGCAGAGGCTGACCAAGAGAAAGGATGCTGGATGGATTGAGACGATGGCATTGAGGAATATCATCAACAGAGTTGATCCAGAACACCAAAGACCGAGATCTGTGGAGAGCCATGAACGGCTATGCCAGCTGGCAGGGCACTTAGACCTAAGTTGATGATGCTTTTAGGTATTTCATTGCCACCAAATTTCAACCCAATGCTTAGAGGAAATGTGTAGTAAAATGTGTATGTATTTATAAGTTCTTTCCTGTTTCCTACATGCAGTTCTTTGTAACAGTTCCGTTCATGGGGCAAAAACTTTTCCCCAATACATTCCAATGGTGAACATTTGAAAAACTGGTGCTCTCCGTAAACTCGCAAGGGCGTATACACACAGACCTCACTCCAAAAGCTGTTGCTATAATTTGGTAAAATCATAGTTCAAAGGTTAGCTTCTTCACGGCAATGACTGCCAGCACTTTCAATGTGTATGACTCATCGGCAGCTAACTGAAGTGAGCTGCAGCACCGCTGTAAATAAAAAATGTAATGAATGTGCTAAATGTCAGGTTTTAGGAAATTTCTTTATCCAAGAAAAGAAAGAAAGCTGTATCTACAAAATCTTTATCGGCTAACAAAAACGACAAACGGACTAGTGTAAATACGTTATGTTACAACATATTATAATCCGTAACCTGTACACGTCATTGCAAATATATTTGTACACTAAACACACTGAAAGCGGAAAGTAGAAAAGTCGGCATAACAACACAGATATAAATTATTTATAGAGTGGGCCTTGCGGCTACAAAACCTGTAATATCAAATGAAAACAAAGACAAGTGAATACTGATACAACATAAATATGTATATACAAAATGTTGGCTGGCACTACATAAGTTGGGGAGAGAAGGGGTGGGGGAAAGAAAGAGATTAATCTAAACAACGCCAAAGGAATAGCATCGGTGGAGAGGAAATCCAGAAATGGATGTACTCAATCTAGTCAAGTAGTGTGTACTTTCTCCTCCTTCTCCTCCTCCTCCTCCTCCTCCTCCTCCTCCTCTTCTTCTTCTCTTTCTTTTTCTTCTTTTTCTGCTGCTGCAGATGATACCACCACTACTGCTACTGGTATTGTTGGTGTTGCCTCTACCCCATTCTTATTTTGTCTTTCAGTGTGAGGTTAAGAAGAGGTTTCTGGTGAGAACTCAAATGTGAACTGCCTCCACGGAATCATATATTCATCAAGACAGCGAGAGAGAAATGTTGAGTCATGTGCCATTGTACGGAAGGTAGCCAGCACCAACTGATCCACGCCAGTGAAGATCGCAAGATAAATAGAACCATGATTGCGCAGTGGCTAGCATGTTTACCCGCCAGTCCGTTGGTCCTGAGTTCGATTCCTCCTAGAGGCGGAGATTTTTATTTTGACTATATTTCCAAGTCAACCCTGCTTAAAATTTATACCAGAAAATGTTCCGGGAAGCAAGGGCGACAGGTATGGTATTGCTCAGATCGGTTGATATATAACAAACATATGAGGCTAGCAGCAAGTCAAATGGTTTGGCCATGCAAGTAGGTTACCAGTCAACAGCATATCACAACCAGCAATGATTTACAGACCAGATGAAAACAGAGGAAGAGGCCGACCACGTAAACGTTGGACGGAGGGAATAGCAGTCCATGGGAATATCGATATATGAAGCCCATAATCGGGCACTCTCACGAAGTTTATACTTCACCTCGACACCGCAAGGTACAAGAGGAACATGATTAGATGAGATGAGATGAGGCTAGCACCACATACTCAGTAGACCTCGAAACATTACTAAATTCATACGATTCATCATTTGCAGGGGTGATGGATGTGTTGCTCTGTTTCCGCCATGTCCAAGTGCTAGAACTGCTAGACCTCTTTTCGAAACATTGTCTCGTCATAACCTTATTACATGACCAAGCCATCTGGTTTACTGATTGTTAGGGCATTATAATATTGGTGCTGTCCTTTATATTGTACTGCTATCATTATTTCATATTCTGTCACTTCTATTTCTATTTCAAACTATTAACTGATTAAGTGCCAAACAAAATGTCGGTTTGGAGCAAACAAAAATGGATGTTTAGTAGTAGTAGCAGTAGCAGCAGCGGCAGCAGTAGTAGCAGCAGCAGCAGCAGCATCAAAAGCAGTAGTAATAGTTGTTGTGTTATTGTAAAGGTGGTAATAGCAGAAAAAGCAGTTATAGTTGTTGTTGCTGTTGTAGTAATAGTTGTTTGTATTGTAGTAACATAGTTGTTGTTGTTGTAGTAGTATGTGTTGTTGTTGTTGTTGTTGTTGTTTGTGTTGTAGTAACATAGTTGTTCTTGTAGTAGTATTTGCTGCTGCTGCTGTTGTTATTGTTGTTGTTGGTGTTGTTGTTGTTGTGGTAGCTGTAGTTGTCATTGTTGTAAAAAGAACCACCAGACTGTTGCTGCTAACAGGACATGTGTAAATGCGTAGCTTGTGAGACTGTATATATGTGTCATTGTCAGCAGCTTGTGCAGATACAATGATATTACTGCCGATGTCAAGTTGATATTGTGTTAGTGACAGATCTCGTGTTCTAATTGTCGCTCTATCATTGATGATAACAATCTTAATACACCTGTTAATGACCTTAATACACATGAAAGCGCACTGCAACTACTGTGGTGAGTACTTCTGGTCTATCACGATGTTATTGGCGTAATGCGTATAATTGTGTCTTGTCTGCCCGCAGGCTGATTGGAGACAGCTGTGCAGATTATCGTCTGGTTCTTGCTTGAGACCCGCTCCGTGGTGAAGATGTTACGGATACTTTTGTAATCCCGCATACCGCGTTCAAAACAGCTGCGGGCGATATGGATGTAGGTCACCTTGCGTTGGTTTTTTTTTTAATGAAATGGTATGGGTGCGGGTGGTTCAGAAAGCAATGGCAAACTACTGAACGTAAACTTGCTCAGGAATCACGAACAGCCAAAACATGCTGGGATTGACTGCTACGTCCTGTAAAGGATATGCAACTAACTAACTCTTGTCTGATGCTAACCTCTATGTAGAGGTTTGTCTCTTGAGCTTGAGGCAGGTACATCGCTCTGGCCAGCGAGAACATCTTGCAGTTGTAGAATATCTTCGACGTTATAATCCATCAACGTGTGGGTTTTCCTCATTATCATTTGCCCTTCTACAGTAATTGGCGTAGTTGTTGTTGTTGCTGTTGTAGTAATTGTTGTTGTTTGTATTGTCGTAGCATAGTTATTGTAGTAGTAGTATTTGTTGTTGTTGTTGTTGTTGATGATGATCAGCGAGATCCCTTGCCGTTGTAGAATATCTTCAACGTTATAATCCATCAACGTGTAGGTCTTTCTCATTATCATTTGCCCTTCTGTGCAGATTGGCGTAGACATGGATATATGCGGAGTGGCTTGCTTCACTTCGGAGGTCACGGATGACAAGCATCGCCTGGATCTTTTCTCCGGGGCATGCCGGTGTGCTGGGGAATGAACAGGCGGACAGATCGGCTGGCTCTGCAGAACTTGGTGGAGTAGTGATACATGACAAGGCAAACGTGGTTGCGGCCTTGTGGGAGCACGTGCACACCTCGGAGGAGCAAACGGATTACCATGGTCTGGCAAGAATGAGACAACGAGGAGTGACGAAGGGATCTGGCCGACGCTCAATGCTCAGAGGAAAGGCGAGACGGACTTATAATCAGATTGCTACTGGTACTATTAGTGTTGGAACTCTTCGCTGGCTGCTGAGGATGGGGACGGAGCACTTATGGGAATGCCCCGAATGCTGTGATGTCGATTCATAAATCAATCAATCAATCAATCAATCTTTCCCCACACCACGGACCTTGGTGTTGTGGATCAACTCTGCTGATGATAGTCCTCCTTGCCATCACAGTCTCAGTTCATCCAGCATCATTTCTCCGCCTCTTTTCCCACTGATATGTCCAGTCGTCCTCACGTTAAGGAAAAACATGTGGAACTGCGGTAAGCTGTGATAATGTAAACAATAAAAAATAACACAAAGTAATGCAGCTTGAACAGAATTACGAAAAATGCAGTACGTTGCTGCGACTAGCCTTCATCAGCAAACAAATACATACACAAAACACAACATATAATCAAGGAGAAGACCCTCCAGTGACTATATTAAGGCATAAGAACGGGGTAAGAAGAATGAATAAAATGAGAACCATGAAGAAAAAATGAACATTTGACCAAAAAAAAACATCATTTGCTACTTATACTTATCTCAGAATCCCAGGCTGTGATTATATGCTGTGTTTTGTGTATGTATTTGTTTGCTGATGAAGGCTAGTCGCCGCACCGTCATGTATTTATCGTAATTCGGTTCTGTAAAGCTGTATTACTTTGTGTTATATTGTTCACGTTAACCAATAAAGCCCCGTAGCAGAAACCCGGTGTGAGAATGTGGAGTGTTAGAACTATTACATTTTGTAGGTACAGAGGTGGCCATTCTTTCCATCCCGTAGCAACTGTTAAGATCTAGCATGGAACCCTATTTCCCCTCTGCTGTGTGTCCACCGTGACGAGGTAGAGGGGCTTGTGCGTCCTAATGACCCCAAGAGCTATGCCGACGGTAGCACAACTACTGGTAGGGTCACCCATGTCGGACAGGTCAAGGGAGAGGGACCAGACGAAGAGACAGTCAAAGGCTAGGGAAAGCACCCCGAATAAATTGTCAGGGTCTTAAACCTGGCTCGTTAAACCTAACACATGTGAGACAGTACAAGTACAACGTGATTTGACTTGAGACTCAACGACACGAAGTTTCGATGGATTTATTTACAGATCACGATCTAGAGATGATCATTACAATACATAAGTTATAACAATACACTTACAGGCAACCCACAGCTTACAGTCTATCTCACAAGATGTACAAGCACTCGACTTTCGGGCCACATAACTACACGAAACCTTTCTCTCATCATACGTCCAGTCGAGTCCGAGTCCCAGAGCTGTCTGGCTATTTCTCGCAACGCGCCTGCCCACCTGAAGTGGCTTCAAGAGGCCTGCGTGCGTCCTGCTTTGTCCTTGCCTGACCGCTGGCTGTCTCGTCAGCCAGCAACCTCGCAGGCAGGTAACTAATACTCGCCTGGCGGGCGTAACGATGTTACGGCATCCCCGCTAGGAACTATTCGCCTGGCGGGCGTAACGATGTCCCTGCATCTCTGCTGGCAATACTTTAGACTCTGACATGCTCCCCCGGGGCTTCTTCATGAAAGATGTCATCTTTCATGTATACTCTGTCATATATATAGCGGGTTAATATTTTAACCTTGTCAGAGTCAACCTTTCTGTTATATACATTTACTTTGGTGTAGAAATACATAAACACACACATCTTGGCATAGAAACACATAAGAAATGTACATTGTATCTAAAGACATGTGGTGTTCAACCTTTAACACTTGTCAAGCTTCATCCTCTCGATGGCTGATTACCTTAATTGCATTATTGACCCAGTCAGATCGGTAGTAACAGCTTCCCAAGCAACTACCTCGCAGCCTTTCAAAAAAAAAGTAATAATATGCTTTTTGAGACAAAAAACATCTGGCAAGACCGTAATATGGCTTTATATAAGTCGCATTCAACGCTCAAACTCTGACTTCATTTGGCCAGGAGTTCTTGTGTCGGTCTGCAATGTCGGTAACACTCTACCATGCCGAGTAGATGGTTTCTTGGCGTGTTAACAATCTGGCAACAACATGGCTATTTATATACAACACATCATCGTATATATTTCGATTAACGCCCTTGATGTAATAATGTAATAACAATTAAATGAAAGGGACATAACTTCAAAAATTATGAAACATAATATCTTACAATAATTATTCTATTTCTCAGCGTCATAGCTTGATGTTTTTCCATACCAGCGAAAAAATGTCGATAGTATGAATAAATTAATCAAGATATGATTCTAAGATTACATTTAATGAAAAATATTAATACACAATTCGTGTATTCGAAATTATTGAATCGTAAATAGTTTAGAAGTGTTATAACTTTTTAAGCTTTTGTTTGTCGTCTGCTAATTTTAAACTAAATTTCTAAATCATCCGGAAGTACACACGAACAGCTGATGTTGAAATTTGTAGAACACACTTGTTCCGGTCTGATGTAGTAAAACGGAATGTGCAATGTTCTGATCGTTCATGTGTTGGTTGTTTCACTGGAAAAACTTCTGGATTTCGATTGACTGTAGTGGTGTAGATGTCAATGTTCAGGTCACACTTTCACACACGGAGTTAAAATATCACTGGATATGTTCCAAATGCTGATACCACGGATAAATTTGACAGTTCGCTTGCGGTAAGTTCAGAGCGAATGTGGCACTGTTCTTGTTTCGTGATATATACAATTAATAAAGTTCTCTTTCTACCATACACTACACAATTATTCACGACAATCACTACGTTAATAATAAAATAAGACAGCTATATATATTGGGAATACACCCTATCACATCATATAGACATACACGGCTTTCGTGAAAAAAAATTTCACTGATGCATGGCTGTGTTGGTCTGAGTGTATTTTACACACTGCACTCAGACATTGGCGCTTACTGGGTCGGTCGGACAACGGGACAAAAGATCGGCAATCGTGTTGGTGCTGCCCGCGATGTGTCGAACTTCAAAGCTGTAATCTTGAAGCTTAAGAGACCAGCGAGCTATCATTTGGTTGGAAGGTACACCTGAATTGATAAATCTCAATGGACTACTGTCAGACTCCACAATAAAATGACGTCCTAGGAGGAATCTGGACAATTTAGTTATACCCACCACTAGAGCTAGGGCTTCCAACTGAGGTATTGACCAAGCACGTTCTCTCGGTTTTAATTTTCGGGAGACGAAGTACACAGGATGTAGGATGTTATTGTGCTCTTGTACCAAGACTGCTCCAATCGCCACGGAGCTCGCGTCTGTGCGCAATCTGAAAGGGATTTGTAAATTGGGCAATTTTAGAATGGGATTGTATAAGCTATTATCAGAAAAATAAGATAATACTTTCTGGAATGCAAATTTTAGGCATTCATCGTTTACAATTTTCTCCGGTTGATCTTTTGTTAGTCGGTTAGTAAAAACTTCGGTCAGTTCAGCAAAATCTGGTATGAACTGCCTATAATAATTTATAAGTCCCAACAAACTTCTGACTTGCTTTTTCGTAGTCGGAAGTGAGAGTTTTAGTATCTTGGACACAATGTTATCGTCTGTCGTGACAAAGCCATTAGATATTTTGTACCCCAAGAAGGATATTTCCTGATAGGCTATGTCTACTTTTGCAGGCTTTACCGTCAGTCCGTGCTGTCTAATGCGTTCAAATGTCTGTTCTAATGTCTTTATGTGGTCTGTCATCGTCTTTGTGTGAACACAAATGTCATCTATGTAACAAATAATATTAGGTATGTCTACTAGTAGAAGTCGTGTCATACGTACGAATGTTGCTGGGGCATTGACAAGCCCAAATGGAAGTTTGCACCATTCGTACAGTCCCCAAGGTGTGGCAAAAGCTGTCAGATGTCTGCTCTGTTCGTCTACTGCTATTTGCCAGTAACCTTTCGTCATGTCTACCTTCGTAAAGAACCTAGCGTCTGTCAGTTCTGTCAATAGATCTTCAGAGTTTGCCATTGGCTCTAAATCTAAAAGAGTTATCTTATTTAGTTTCCTATAGTCGACACAGAGTCTTATTGTGTTGTCCTTTTTGCGTACTATGACCATTGGAGATGAGAAATTTGATTGGGATCGTCTAATGATGTTGTTTTTCTCTAAGTTGATGATCTCTTGATGTAAGTGTTCTTTGTAATGCAATGGAATGGTGTATGGTCTGCATTTTATGGGTGTATTTGACGTGAGTGTGATGTTATGTTGTACTAATTCTGTTTGTCCTGGGTTGTTTGAGAAAATGGTGTTGTACTGTTGTATGAGATGTTTGCAACTGTCTGTTTCTGCTTGAGTTAACTTTGGGTTGATTTTAATTTCCTTCAAGCAGTTTGTCGTGTCTAATGCAGGTGTTGGAATTTCGTCACTAGCCTCGTCATCTTCATGGTCTATTATCACTGTACAGGCTGTTGTATCGTCTTGTTCGTTGTCTCTGTTGTAATATGGTCTTAGCATATTGACGTGGAATATTTTGTGTTTGTCTTTTATTTGAATCTCATAGTCTACAGGTGAAATCTGTCTTGTCACTTTAAATGGTCCTTGCCAAGAATCAGTCAATAAGTGTCTGTCACTAGGTAGGAGAAGAAGAACGTCCTGTCCAGGTGTCAACGTTATTGTCCTGTTACCTTTGTCAGCATATTGTCTATATGTAGCACCAGATAATTTTAGTGCATCCTTTGCAATTATACAAGATTTGATGATTCTTTCACGCAATGATGTAACGTATACGTATGATGATATGGGTTTCAGTAAAGGAGTGGATTCAGTTAACATTTGATGATAGATGCTTAATGGGCCACGTGGTTTGGCACCATAGGTAAGTTCAAAAGGAGAGAAACCTGTACTAGCATGTGGCACCTCGCGATAAGCAAAGAGAATAGCAGGTAAGTATACGTCCCAGTTATTGGGGTGCTCTTGCGTGACTTTAGCAAGCATATGCTTTAAATCACCGTTAGATTTTTCTATAATTCCACTCGAGTGAGGATGGTACGGGGAATTGAAACATTGCTTCACTCCTAACATTTTGGTGAAAGCTTGAGTAGATGCGGCGATGAACTGACTTCCCCTATCTGATTGGATTGTGTCTGGAAATCCTATCCGTGAAAATATATGGAAGAAAACTTCCATTATGTCATTAGCAGTTATGTTCTTTAGCGGAATCGCTTCAGGCTAGCGGCTACATTGATCAATAATGGTTAATATATATTTATTCCCTCTGGTTGTTACCTGATTAAGAGGGCCCACTATGTCGACAGATATTTTTTCAAAAGGTCGACTGGCTAAGTCAGTAATTTGTAACTTTGCCTGTGGGTTTTTTACCTTTCTTTACAAGTTTTTGGCAGATGTCACAACTCCTGCAATATTGCTTAATGTCATTGCAGAATTTGGGCCAATAAAACTGTAATAATAATCTTGATCTGGTCTTAGCGTATGCCATATGCTCTGCAAGAGGTATATCATGGGCAAGATGTAAGGCTTGCTTACGATACTCAGTTGGCAAAACAGTTTGCTCTGTTGTGGTGTCACCTCTGGTATAATACCTGGTGAGGATACAATTTTTCAAAGCAAAATGCCATCTTGCATTTTTGGTTAACTTTGGCTTTTGGCCGATCAGATTAAAATATTTTGACAATGAAGGATCAGCCTTTTGGGCTGTTACAAAAATCTCCTTCATGGTTTTAGAAGGTAGTAATACTGGGCTAAGCATTTCTATAGCCTCAGTCTGATTAATTTCATCTTGCATTCTAGCAGTAGATCTAGTTACTGCGTTCACACATTCAATGATATCAGATGGTGATGAAACAGTGTTATCAATGATGTCATTTGATGGTGATGTTGTGATCTCATTAATGCAAAGAGATGTTATGTCATGAGGCATATCATTTACCTCTGGTAAATTTCCAATTATAATATCACACACCGGGTTTATTAATGCTGCGCATTTTACTTTCCCAGTGAGGAAAGGTGTTTGAATATATGCCCATGCTAGTGGGTACTTTTCAATATTGCCAGAGAATGTTCTGCATGTTACGTGCCTGCCTGTATAGTCTGTAGGCATTATGAACGTTCTCTTCAGTCCAATCAGTGAACTTCCCGTGTCCCGATGGACTGTAGCCGGCTTGCCATTCACATATCCTTGATGGATGTTTATTCTGCCTTTGGAATCTACTACCAAATTAGGTTCTTCATTGGCAATAGGAATGGAGTGGCCGCATGTTAAAATACCATCTTCATAAAAGGTATTACAAACAGTACATTTATTTGCGTTACACATTTCCAAAGCCTGTGCTGAGTTCACAGGGTGTTTCTCTGATTGCTCTTCATCTGATGATGAACTATCAAATAAGGCGGCATTGGCTTTCTTTGTCATTTGCCTACCTTTACAATCATGGCGATAATGTCCATACGCCTTACAGAGGAAACATTTACGCAAATTTCTAAAGGATTTACGCTCCTTATCTTGTCTGTTTACGATGTTCTGTAAATATGTAAGCTATGCGGGGTTCTTGTCGCACATCTCACCTTGATGATGTGAAATTCTACAATATTTACAATGGTTGTACTTCTCAGATGTAGGCTTATAAGGTTTTTGCCTACTATAGGGTTTGTCATAGTTAGCCGATGCTACAAAATTGGTTTCAGTAGCTTCACTGGCAAAACAATGTTTGTTGGCTGTGTAATAAGCCGAACCACGCCTCTCAATCTGCTCTACACTCGTACATTCATTCTCTTGCAAAAACTTTGAAAATGCTGATGGAATAGATGAAATGACTTTATCTCTAATGATAAGATCTTCTAACTTTTGATAGTTCTTATCAATTTTAGCTGCTGAAGTCCATTTGGTAAATATGTCTCGGACTAAGCAGAGGTAGTCAGAGAACGTTTGAGTCGGTTTGGGGCTCAACTTACTGAATTGTTCTCTGTAACCTGCCTCATCTAACATAAAATGTGCCATAATCTTTGATTTTAGATAATGGTAATCTTTTCTGAGGTCTTTGGGGATAGTCTCTATGACTTTCAGAGGCTCCCCTGATAAACTTCTCATATAAATTATATTCCATTCAGACAATGGGACCTGGTAATGGTCCATTAAAGTCTCAAAATTTTGGGTGACGGCTGCAATGCAGTCACCCGAGGTATAATTTCTTACGATACCTTGATATTTCTTGTACTGGTTTTCTTTCTCCAGTCTCTCAGATTTCTTGGACTCTTTGTTTATGGCAGTCTCAGTATCAAGTTGTTTGATTTTTAGTTGCACTTCCAGCTCTTCCCGTTTACTCTGAGCTGCTATCTCAGCTTTCTTTAGTTCCATATCTAACTCAGCTTGTTTTGCTGCGGTTGCTTGTTTGGCAGCTCTTTCAGCTGCTCTTTCTTCACGCTCGTGGTATTCAGAGTATTTCTTCTCACTCCACTTCGTTAACTCATCACCTGTTAACTTTAACTTTAACCCCATATCGATGAAATCATTTAATGACGACATGATGGAAAATGCAAATGAAATATCAGACACAAAATTTGTTACAAGTTGTTAGTAAAGTGAACAATTTACAATTGTGTTCTATTTACAATATGTGCCTAAATTTGCATCCGAAAGTATATAGAAAGAAAAATATACTCAAGTGTCCTGGATGCGGTGAAGAACGGTTGAAATTCGGGCTAGGAACTGTGGGGTCGCTACTTCAAAACACAAATGACCTCTACGGGCAAGGGTTTCAGATGGCACAGAAAACCTGCTTTGTTTTTGGAGGAAATAAATTAGCGTCTATTTGATGTGGTGTGTATGCTTGTCACTAAGTTTTGATTAGGTTTGTATGGCGTTGAGTGTAATTGTAGGTCGTAATGTTGTCAGTCAACAATTTTTTTTTTCAAAACCACAAGTTACTTTCTTTCCGAAAATTTCTGCTTTACACAACTCACTTTTCAAAGACAATCTGATTATATCTCAACACTCTACAACATTGATGACACATCACTTACATTAAGATGACATTCAGTAAGGACATAGACATCAAGTTTACAAGATGGCGACAAGGTCACAATGGCGACAACTTCACAATGTCGACAAGGTCAAAACGGTGACAAGTTCCACAATCACAAATGTTTTACACGTTTACAAGATCAAACAATATGTATGTACTTTACGTTCACAATTAGTCTCCATGTTTAAACAATGTAATAATATATATCAAAATGAGCCTTCACAATCACATTTAGATGTACTCTAAAGTTGGACAAAAAATTTCTAAGTTCACCACTCTAGGTTTTAAATGTTAATTACTTAAACTACGTTCATTTTAAAGCCGGACGAATGCCACCACGTCCACACATGTCAGGGTCTTAAACCTGGCTCGTTAAACCTAACACATGTGAGACAGTACAAGTACAACGTGATTTGACTTGAGACTCAAAGACACGAAGTTTCGATGGATTTATTTACAGATCACGATCTAGAGATGATCATTACAATACATAAGTTATAACAATACACTTACAGGCAACCCACAGCTTACAGTCTATCTCACAAGATGTACAAGAACTCGACTTTCGGGCCACAGAACTACACGAAACCTTTCTTTCATCATACGTCCAGTCGAGTCCGAGTCCCAGAGCTGTCTGGCTATTTCTCGCAACGCGCCTGCCCACCTGAAGTGGCTTCACGAGGCCTGCGTGCGTCCTGCTTTGTCCTTGCCTGACCGCTGGCTGTCTCGTCAGCCAGCAACCTTGCAGGCAGGTAACTAATACTCGCCTGGCGGGCGTAACGATGTTACGGCATCCCCGCTAGGAACTATTCGCCTGGCGGGCGTAACGATGTCCCTGCATCTCTGCTGGCAATACTTTAGACTCTGACAAAATGCTTGTCGAAATCGGATGTACTGAGCCACAGGCTTGACAAAGCAGTGCAACGTAAAACCTGCTGCCTTGTAGGTAGACTGGGGACAGTCAAAGGCTAGGGAAAGCATCCCGAATAAATGCCTGTCGAAATCGGATGTACTGAGCCACAGGCTTGACAAAGCAGTGCAACGTAACTTAATTCATGATGTCACAAATCAAAATTAATCGTTATGGTGCTAATCCCGCGAAGTCCCATAAGGCGGCGATAGTGCCGGGCCCCCTGCCTCGAGGGGGTCCACCCATGACTTCTGGTGGTCACCTTCCACTGTGCTGTGGAGTCAAGGCACAGAGGAGTAGATTAAGAGCTATTGACCAAATACCCCGGACACTCAACATACTACAGTGGAATGCTGAAGGAGTTTACAAGAAGAAAGTCTCCCTAACACAGCGTCTTCATAAAAATAGAATAGATGTGGCATGCATTCAAGAGACACACCTCAACGCCAATCGCAAATTCTCAGTCAGAGGATATCAGGCCACACGTTTCGACCGCGAAGGACACAAAGGAGGAGTTCTAATACTTACACGAAATACAATACCTTGCAGCGAAGTATCTGTGATCTCTGACAACCAAACGGAAATTATAGGTGTTGATATAATGATAAAGGACGTGAAAATAAGAATCTGCAATCTGTATAGCCCAGCAGATAAGGACCTTACACTCTCAAACATGAAAATAACTGACACAAACTGCATTATTGTCGGAGACTTTAATTGCCGTTCAGAAAGATGGGGATACCCAGATACTGACAAAAGAGGAGATGAATTGGAGGACTGGGAAATAGACTCAAATCTCCATCTACTCAACAAAGCAGATGACACACCGAGCTCCTACTCCAGAAGATGGCTTACCACTTCTACTCCAGACTTAGTTTTCTGCACAGGAGACATCCTCCACAAAATCGATCGCCATGTGCTGGACCAATTAGCAGGTAGTGACCACAGACTAATCAAGCTTGTAATGAATATGGAGTATGTTCCACAAGAGCAAAAGCCCTTGCCCCGCTGGAATTACAAACGAGCAGATTGGGACAGATTTGCCATACTAACAGACAAATATTGTGAAAACATAAATACACGATATGGCAACATAAAGCAAGTGGTGGAAAGTCTAAACAGAGCGATAATACAGGCAGCCACCGAGTCCATTCCAAGAGGAGCGAGGAAAAATTACAAACCATACTGGACTGAAGAACTACAAAGTTTGGAGGACAAAGTTGAAGATGCCAGGAAGACAGCAGAGAGAGAACAAACAATTGAAGCGAACATCTCTCTCAAAGCCATCTCAGCAAAATATAAAAGAACAGTAAATCAAACAACAAGAGATTGTTGGAGGAAAAAAACAGAAAACCTGAATTTTGACAGGGATGGAAACAAACTATGGAAACTAGTGAAAGCCATGAACAATGAAGGACCTAGAAACAAACAAATAACAATTAAACAAGGAAATGCCTTGCTTACAGGAAAAAAGGCTGCAACTGCACTAATGGAACACCATGCAAATGCAAACCACATTGATATTACAACCGAACAGAAGAAAGCAATCAAAGACAAACAGATACATCATAGAAATACAGAGACAGCAGCAGAATATATGATGGCAAATCTAACAATGGAAGAAATAGAACAGGCAATGAATACCCTAAAAAAGAAGAAATCACCAGGAAAGGATGGAATCACAAATGAAATGCTAATAGGACTAGGCACCAAGGCAAAGAAGAAACTACTAGCAGTCCTAAATAACAGCTGGAAGAGAGGAATAGTCCCACAGGCATGGAAGGAAGCTATACTAATACCAGTCCCAAAGAAAGGAAAAGACCTGGAAGAACCAAATGGCTATCGACCTATCTGTCTACTTAGCTGTGTGGGAAAATTAATGGAACGCATTATCAAAGGCAGGCTAACATGGCATCTGGAAGAAAACAAACTCTTAACACCACACCAAGCAGGATTCAGAAAGTATAGATCCACTGAAGATCAAATAACCTATATAGCTCAGGAAATAGAGGATGCCTTCCAAGAGAAAAAGCACACACTAGCAGTCTGGATAGATTTAGAAAAAGCATTTGATAAAGTATGGAAGGAAGGACTGAAAGTAGAACTGCAAAAAAATGCATGTTTGTGGAAAAATGTATAAATGGATCAGCCACTACCTTGAGAACAGAACTGCCAGGACAAAAGTACAAGGACAAACAAGCAAAATGATGCTGTTGGAGCAAGGTGTCCCCCAAGGAGGAGTTCTTTCACCAACATTATTCCTAGCATATATAAATGACATCACGGAAATTTTTCCAGCCAGAGTACACACATCCTCCTTTGCAGATGACCTATCCATATGGACATCTGAAGAATATATTAGTACAGCTAACAGCAGAATACAGCAAGCCTTATTAGCGCTAGAGGACTGGTCAAAATCATGGCAAGTGAAGATAAGTGAGGAGAAAACAACATGCACAGTGTTCTCCCTCTCAAATAAAACTCAGCAACCTAAGCTGGTATTGAATGGAAAAATATTGCGCCATGAAGAAAAATCCAAACTATCTAGGAGTCACCTTTGATCATCGCCTGACATGGAAGACACAGGTTGAGAAAAATCGAACAAGAGCAAGGCAGAGAATGGCAATCATGAAAAAGCTTGCTGGTATAACGTGGGGAGCAAATGAGAAAGTTCTCAAGAAGTTATATACTGGACGGGTGAGGCCAGTACTGGAATATGTCATTGCAGCTTGGGCAACAGCAGCTAAGTCAAACTTTAACAAAATAAGTAGAGTCCAAAACCAAGGAATGCGAATCATAACTGGAAGCCTGAAGACAACGCCTATTAATGAACTAGAAAAGATCACTTGTTTACAACCAATGCAGGACAGAAGAGATAGCAGAGCCCAGCAACAAGCAGAAAAATTTAGAAGATTGACAGACCACCCTATGTACAACAGATTTAATAGTTTTGGAAAGGGAAGACTGAAGCGTAGCAACTTTGTAGAAACTGCAAAACGAAGGATTAGGGCAGATCCTATTCTTAACATATCAACAGTCAAGCCCATACACAATGCACACAAGTTCCCAGCTTGGCGACAGCAGCAACTGCCTGAGATGATAGAAAACATTCCTGGTATTGAGAAAAAGAACACTCAGCATGAAACCGAAAGAAGAGAAATAACCCTAAACTACATAAAAGAACATTACCCAAGCAGGAATTGGACCCATGCATATACAGATGGATCAGCCAAAAATTCAATAGAGAATGGAGGAGGAGGAGTTCTCCTAAATTTAAAAAATGGAGTGAAAAAAACACATTCAATGGCAACTGGAAAATTTTCAAGTAACTTCAAAGCGGAGGTAGAGGCTCTGAAAACTGCAGCAGAAATGCTCCTGATGGAGGAAAATAAAGAGAAGCAAATAGCTATCTTCACAGATGCAAAGTCAGCTGTCTCAATACTGAAGAGCAATAACAGCACAGAACTAACTGACCTAAGAGCAGCACTCCATGGTCTATGCCAGAAATCCAAAAAAGTTGTAATACAGTGGATCCCATCACATTGCAGTATACCTGGAAACGAAGAGGCTGACAGACTGGCAAAAGAGGGCGGAAGACTACCACAGCCTGACATAGACATAACCTATAATGAGGCAAAGAGGTTGATAAAAAGCACTTATAGAACTAAATGGGAATCAGAGCATCCAGGCCATCAGAAGGATGATGCATATTACAAACTCGACCGAAGAGAACAAGTAGCAATCTTCAGACTCCGCACAGGACATAACAGGCTGAAATACCACTTGTTCAATAAACTAAAGATAGGAGATACCGATGAATGTAATTGTAGAACTTGAAAAATGACAGCAAAACATTTGCTGCAGGATTGCCCAACGTATGCAGAACAGAGAAATATATTTTGGCCCACACCTGCTTCATTTGAGGACAAGCTCTATGGAGATATCAACAAGCTCAAGTTGACCGCAGCTTACTTTAACTATATACATGTTGACATTTAAAGGTGCATGAAGACCCAGAGGCATGAAATGGAATATTGCTTGGATAGCAAATCCATTATGTGGAAAGTCCAAATCGAAAGCTCGCTGTGTGGGCTTCATAAAAGGTGGAAAAGTGTCCTAGTGGCACGAAATGGAATATTGCTTGGATAGCAAATCCATTACGTGGAAAGTCCGAATCAAAAGCCCATTGTGTGGGCTTCATAAAAGGTGGAAAAGTGTCCTAGTGGCACGAAATGGAATAGTGCTTGGATAGCAAATCCATTACATGGAAAGTCCGAATCGAAAGCTCACTGTGTGGATGTCATCTGCAGACTGCAAACTTCTGGTTTCCGGAAGAACAGCCTATGGTGGACGGAAGGCCCAATATACGGAAGTGATGCTAAACAGCCATGTGCAGGACGTGACGATTCCTTGGGTGAGCCCAGTACCAGAGCGCTATGTATCGGCTCTGCAAGTATGGAAGCCTCCTTGGATGGCGGGGAATGCCCATGGTCTGCCCCTGCCTTCCCTTGAGGGCTGACCAGGATCTTTGGCTGTTCTATATGGACCAGCTGGGATGGGGGATAACACCACAACAGTGAGAGTCAAATGTCCTAAGAAACCCCCGGGAAGGTTAACCCCGTCAACAAATGCCCGCAGAAGTCGGATGTGTCGGCCTAACGGCGCAAGAACGCAGCTCTGCTGTAAACAGGCACAACGCAATCACATCCGAAAAAAAAAAAACTCCGGATGAACGAAGAAGAAGAAGAAGAAGATGGATCAGCCAAAGATTCAATTAAAAATGGAGGAGGAGGAATTCTCCTTAATTTAAGAAATGGAGTGATAAAAACACAGTCAGTGGCAACTGGAAAATTTTCAAGTAACTTCAAAGCGGAGGTAGAGGCTTTGAAAACTGCAGCAGAAATGCTCTTGATTGAGGAAAATAAAGAGGTGCAAATAGCTATCTTCACAGATGCAAAATCAGCTGTCTCAATACTGAAGAGCAAAAACAGCACAGAACTAGCTGACCTAAGAGCAGCACTCCATGGTCTATGCCAGAAATCCAAAAAAGTTGTAATACAGTGGATCCCATCACATTGCAGTATACCTGGAAATGAAGAGGCTGACAGACTAGCAAAAGAGGGTGGACGATTACCACAGCCTGACATAGACATAACCTATAATGAGGCAAAAAGGTTTATAAAAAGCACTTATAGAACCAAATGGGAATCAGAGCATCCAGGCCACAAGAACGATGATGCATATTACAAACTCGACCGAAGAGAACAAGTAGCAATCTTCAGACTCCGCACAGGACATAACAGGCTGAAACACCACTTGTTCAATAAACTAAAGATAGATACCGATGAATGTAATTGTGGAACTGGTAAAATGACAGCTAAACATTTGCTGCAGGAGTGCCCAATATATGCAGAACAGAGAAAGATATTTTGGCCCACGCCTGCTTCATTTGAGGACAAGCTCTATGGAGATATCAACAAGCTCAAGTTGATTACAGCTTACTTTAACTTCAGGTTAACTTTAATTCAGGTTGACATCTAAAGGTGCATGAAGATGTAATTAGACTGCCACACTTCATACCACAGGTATGTCGGTTACAAAAGCGTCCCAGAGGCATGAAATGGAATATTGCTTGGATAGCAAATCCACTACGTGGAAAGTCCGAATCAAAAGCTCACTGTGTGGGCTTCAAAAAAGGTGGGAAAAGTGTCCTAGTGGCACGAAATGGAATATTGCTTGGATAGCAAATCCATTATGTGGAAAGTCTTAATCGAAAGCTCACTGTGTGGATGTCATCTGCAGACTGCATTCTTCTGGTTTCCGGAAGAACAGCCTATGGTGGACGGAAGGCCCAATATACGGAAGTGATGCTAAACAGCCATGTGCAGGACGTGACGATTCCTTGGGTGAGCCCAGTACCAGAGCGCTATGTATCGGCTCTGCAAGTATGGAAGCCTCCTTGGATGGCGGGGAATGCCCATGGTCTGCCCCTGCCTTCCCTTGAGGGCTGACCAGGATCTTTGGCTGTTCTATATGGACCAGCTGGGATGGGGGATAACACCACAACAGTGAGAGTCAAATGTCCTAAGAAACCCCCGGGAAGGTTAACCCCGTCAACAAATGCCCGCAGAAGTCGGATGTGTCGGCCTAACGGCGCAAGAACGCAGCTCTGCTGTAAACAGGCACAACGCAATCACATCCGGAAAAAAAAAAACTCCGGATGAACGAAGAAGAAGAAGAAGAAGATGGATCAGCCAAAGATTCAATTAAAAATGGAGGAGGAGGAATTCTCCTTAATTTAAGAAATGGAGTGATAAAAACACAGTCAGTGGCAACTGGAAAATTTTCAAGTAACTTCAAAGCGGAGGTAGAGGCTTTGAAAACTGCAGCAGAAATGCTCTTGATTGAGGAAAATAAAGAGGTGCAAATAGCTATCTTCACAGATGCAAAATCAGCTGTCTCAATACTGAAGAGCAAAAACAGCACAGAACTAGCTGACCTAAGAGCAGCACTCCATGGTCTATGCCAGAAATCCAAAAAAGTTGTAATACAGTGGATCCCATCACATTGCAGTATACCTGGAAATGAAGAGGCTGACAGACTAGCAAAAGAGGGTGGACGATTACCACAGCCTGACATAGACATAACCTATAATGAGGCAAAAAGGTTTATAAAAAGCACTTATAGAACCAAATGGGAATCAGAGCATCCAGGCCACAAGAACGATGATGCATATTACAAACTCGACCGAAGAGAACAAGTAGCAATCTTCAGACTCCGCACAGGACATAACAGGCTGAAACACCACTTGTTCAATAAACTAAAGATAGATACCGATGAATGTAATTGTGGAACTGGTAAAATGACAGCTAAACATTTGCTGCAGGAGTGCCCAATATATGCAGAACAGAGAAAGATATTTTGGCCCACGCCTGCTTCATTTGAGGACAAGCTCTATGGAGATATCAACAAGCTCAAGTTGATTACAGCTTACTTTAACTTCAGGTTAACTTTAATTCAGGTTGACATCTAAAGGTGCATGAAGATGTAATTAGACTGCCACACTTCATACCACAGGTATGTCGGTTACAAAAGCGTCCCAGAGGCATGAAATGGAATATTGCTTGGATAGCAAATCCACTACGTGGAAAGTCCGAATCAAAAGCTCACTGTGTGGGCTTCAAAAAAGGTGGGAAAAGTGTCCTAGTGGCACGAAATGGAATATTGCTTGGATAGCAAATCCATTATGTGGAAAGTCTTAATCGAAAGCTCACTGTGTGGATGTCATCTGCAGACTGCATTCTTCTGGTTTCCGGAGGAACAGCCTATGGTGAATGGAAGGCCCAATATATGGAAGTGAGGCTAAGCAGCCATGTGCAGGACGTGACGATTCCTTGGGTGAGCCCAGTACCACAACGCTGTGTGATGGCTCTGCAAGTATGGAAGCCTCCTTGGATGGCGGGGAATGCCCATGGTCTGCCCCTGCCTTCCCTTGAGGGTTGACCAGGATGTCTTTGGCTGTTCTATATGGGCCAGCTTGGATGGGGGATAACACCACAACAGTGAGATTCAAACGTCCTAAGAAACCCCCGGGAAGGTTAACCCGGTCAACAAATGCCCGCAGAAGTCGGATGTGTCGGCCCAACGGCGCAAGAACGCAGCTCTGCTGTAAACACGCACAACGCAGTCTCATCCGGAAAAAAAAAATCCGGATGAACGCAGCAGAAGAAGAAGAAGAACCCTATTTGTGAAATTACTCACACCAACGACCACGTAACGTCGTAACCACTACACCAACTCGGCCGCATACTGCGTTTGAAATACCAATGTATTACGGTCGTGGGCAAAACGAAGTGGTCCAGTAGGAATTTGCATTAACTGGAGTACAATCGGGCGCGGGTTCGATTCCCGAGCTTGCCGCCTGCGAAAGTGGGGTGAGATTTATCAGCTATTCCTCCGTGCATTCAGGCCTATAACATGTGATGGCGGTATCACATCGCAGATCCATAAAGGGAAATCGATAACTGCAGCCGCGTTGCCAGTGCAAACTGAATACCGCAGTGTGGCCGCAACATTTGATATCCTGCGCAGTATTGCAAGATATTGAACACTTTCTATTTTTTACCATGGGAATTTGCATTTCCCATTATAACGAGTTGAGTTTTAAACATGTTTACCGATGTCCCTTGATGTATTAAAGAATAATTTAACGGATTAGTTAGTTAGTTGCATATTCTTTCACAGGACGTATCGGTCAACCTCAGCATTTCTTTGGCTGTGATTTCCCTTGATGTATTAAAGAATAACTTAATGGATTCGTTAGTTACTTGCATATCTTTTTACAGGACGTAGCGGTCAACCCCAGCATTTCTTTGGCTGTGATTTCTTGGCAAGTTTACGTTCAGTAGTTTGCCAGTGCTTTCTGAACGACCGGCACTCATGCCATTGTATGTGAAACCAACGTATGGAAGTCTACTTTAAAATCGCCCGCGCCTGTTTCGAACTGCGTTGGTTTCCATACAATGGTATGGGTTTTTCCGTTGATAAAGACCTCGGTTCGCCTGTACCTGTTTTTCCATCCGCCGAGCTTCTCAGTCATACTGTCCAAGCGCAGGTCCGTATGTATGGCCGAATGGGTAAGAACGCGTGTTCTAAACATCCATTGTCCAGATGCCGAGGTTAGCGGTTCAACCCCTACACCGGACAGCTGGACTAAAATGTTGACCTGTCGTCCTTGACTTGGGGACGTAATAAGGAAAGCTAATCCACACGCAAAATGCAGTCCATAACTATCGTAAATAGTGTGTATAGACTACGCTTGAGTTCAAAGCGAGCGAGCGTAAAAAGAAAAATATGGTGCCATCTGTTTGTTTGCCTAATCCACACGTGCATTAGTGGTGAAGCCGAGTGACAACGCCTATGCATGTGTTTATTAAGTCTGCTATGCTCCGTCATGAGGTGACAAATGGAGATCTGTCCTTGAGGGTCACGACTGCAGTAGCTGGCATTGGGTTAATTATATACCTTTCAGAGCGAGTGAATAGCAATCTTTTTCTCAAAGTATTAGACTTTTTTATTGTCTGGTTGAAGTTTCCTCTACACCCCTGTGTTGTTTTTCAAGTTTATCTGTGTTTTTGTTTTTTTTTTCATATCCAGGTACATCGCTAGCGAAGGTACCAACTGCAATATGGTTCGTTTTCTGGTACGAGAGCTACACCGTTCAAGGCACTTCTCACTTGTGGGAGCTTATCACCTTCGAGACAGTGGAGTGCAGATCTGTAAAGACTCCTGGTGGCAATCAACGTTTTGCATTATATATCATTTGTGCAGCTTGCTCGATATGTTGGGCCGCAGATGTATAGTTGGAACATAATTTGCCAGAGGAAATATACTCTGTCTCACAGTGGTTGTCCGGATTTGCCAGTGTAAATATACTGTCTCGCAGTGGTTGTCCGGACGTGCCAGTGGAAATATACTGTCTCGTTGTGGTTGTCCGGATTTGCCAGTGGAAATGTACTGTCTCGTAGTGGTTGTCCGGATTTTAGATATAGATGTCTGCACCTCCATTCCTTACAGGATTTGTTGCTGAACCATCTGTGAAGATATGTATCCATGATCGTCGGGGGTATTTTTCTTGGATCATGTTCAGTGTTCTTCATTATACTCACCAAGTTGAGACCATTAGTTGGCATGCAGTTTAGTCGTCCGAACGCCAGGTCATCTAGACCTGCCTTCACAGAACGCATTGGGATACTGTTTGACATTCCCATGTTATCAGCATCATCGACATGTACCATGCTGATAAAGTGGACGATCATGGTTCGCCGTCTCACACCATCACCAGTCATGGATCAGCTCTGTGTTTTTGTCCAGATTATGCTATGATGCAAAGCTATCCAAATAGCTAACTCTGCCTTCCCTTTGTCTTTTCCCATACATTTTGCTAGTTGGTACTAAGTCTTCAAGCTTAACCTCGTCATAACGTGCCCAAAAAGTCTTCACTGTCCAAGTCTAATTTTTAATAATCAGTTTACAGCTTTGTTTCATGCAGGTCAGCATGGTCGAATGGGTAAGGAATGCATGTTCTTAAACATCCGGTGTGCTGATACCGAGGTAAGCGGTTCAACACCTACCCCTGACAGCTGGACTAAAATATTGACCTTGAATTGGGGGCGTAAATTACAAGTACCTCTCAAATCGGAGTGGGCTCGCCTGATGGCGAGGGACACTGTAATAGAGAAAGCTAACCCACATGCAAAATTCAGTCCGTCCCTACAATAAACAGTGTGTATGGACTACGCTTGAATTCAAAGCGAGCGAGTGCAAAAGGAATTTCTCATTCGTTTATCTGCCTTAGAAATCAAATTTCCACTGCCAAAAGATGCTTTTCACCGCATCTGCGTATTGTCCATGTTTCACATACATACAACAGTATATGGTGTATACAGCACTTCTACTGTATTTGTCACAGCAATTGACAGCTTTTTATTGATTCGTATATTTCCAACATTTGTTTTGTGGTCAAACCTGTAGGGGAGTATCTGTAGTGCAGCAGCTTTCTGTATTTCTGCAGTTTTCTTGGCTCCCATAACAATCCTAAGAGTTTTATTTTTTTGTTCTTGGTCCAGTGAGTGAAGATACATATTAGCAGCAAATTACCATGCTGGCAAAGTATAACTCCTGGTGCGGTCTTATTATCCAGTTATCTTCTTTAGAGTTTGTTCATGTGCTTTCTAAGCTAGTCCCTGCCAGTGTGTTAGTAGGCCCAATCTTCGCTTATCTTCTTACGTGGTGGTCATTTATTTTGACTGACCAGGGCTCACAGGGCAACAGTAGTAGACTAGGGACTCCAGACCCCACTTTTAGCCTCCATAGTAGTGTTTATGAAGGAAATATGGGTAAAATGGCTCCAGCCTGGAGGCTGAAGGAAATATTTTTTGGGCGGGTGAAATTTTTTTTCGGCGTGTCTCGTGGGAACGGGTTTTTTGACGCTGCCTGGTGGGGTGTAAAAAGTAATTAAATGTTTAGTTGGTTCTGGAAGAGGGGAAAGTTATTTTGGTTACATTAGTATGCGTAGTGATAGACAAGGGTGTGATGGGTCGTGGTTGTACTCAAAGTAAGAGGTGGTTACTATCATCTGAACAGTGTGATAGTAGTGAAGGGTGGTATATTCACCGATTACAAAGGAAATCTTATAAAGTTATAATGGGTATGGTGGTAAGGGGTATTAGTGGTCAAGTAGGAGTGATACAGGGGTGGTCATAAATATAATAAGAGGTGTTCGCAATTACACACTGGTCAACCAGTGGTCAAGCAATGGTCAAGTAAGGGTCAAGTAGTCAAGTAAGGAAACTTTAGGGAAAAGTGATTGTAATGATATGGTGATGATTAAAGAGTGGTAAATTAGTGGTCAATCAGTGGTCAAGCAGTGGTCAAGTGGTCAAGTAAGGAAAATTTTAGGGGAAATTGGTCGTAGTGACATGGTAATGTTTAAATTAGTGGTAAATTAGTGGTCAAGTAGTGGTCAAGCAGTGGTCAAGCAGTGGTCAAGTGAGGAAAATTTTAGGGAAATTTTAGGGAAAAGTGATTGTAATGAGATGGTGATGATTAAAGAGTGGTAAATTAGTGGTCAAGGAGTGGTCAAGTGGTCAAGTAAGGAAAATTTTAGGGGAAAATGGTCGTAGTGACATGGTGATGCTTAAAGGGTGGTAAATTAGTGGTCAAGTAGTGGTCAAGCAGTGGTCAAGTAGTGGTCAAGGGGTCGAGTGACCACTTAAATTGTAGAGGACGATGTGCCTAAGATTATGGTAGTGATTAAAGTGATCGATGACGTGGTCAAGCAGAGGTCAAGCAGTGGTCAAGTAGTCAAGTAAGGAAATTGTAGGGGAAAGTATGTATAGTGCAATGGTGGTGGGTAAAGTGAGGAAGAATCAATAGTAGTGATAATAATACTACGAATATTAGCGACAAGCACAAAGACAACCAAGTACATACTTGATACACACAAATACAAAGACAACGAAACACACACACACACGTACACACATACAGATACAAAGGCAACCATACCATTACTACTCTCACAACAACAACTATACACAAGTACATACCCATAATCAATTACACAAATTCACACCTACAAACACAAAGACAACCACACACAGACACACTTGATACACACAAATACAAAGACAGACAAGTACACAAGTACACACCCATAATCAATTACACAAATACACACCTACAACCACAAAGACACCCAAGTACACACACACACACTCACCCATACACAAGAACACTCAAAGACAAATACAAAGACACAGACACACTTGTACGTACAGATTCAGAAGTACAGACAACCCATACTATTACTACTGTCATCACAACTATACACAAGTACACACAGACACACTTGTACATACAGACACATAAGTACACAAAAAACAGACACACCCAAAACATTACTACTGGTACCAGTACAGATACACTTACCCATAAGACTAAACTATACAACCCACAAATTTTTGGTAAAGAACGCGGATATCCGAGACTACGTCATCACCGCCATGTGCAAAAGTCATTAAGTATGAGTCATCGGTTTGTGGGAAGCAGGCGTGAGAATAGCTTACTGCCACGTCAGCTATGTAGGGTGCAGACCCAGTGTATAAAATAGAAGGCGTCTCTTGTGAGTTCAGTACCAGTTCACGGGCTGACTTGGGTATCTACAGCAGTGCTTCAGGCTGGTGTGAGCAGTGTAGTAAGCAGATATTGTTCACGTACTGACTTGGCTACATCGGTGCTTCAGGCTGGTGTGAGCAGTGTAGTAAGCAGATATTGTTCACGTACTGACTTGGCTAGCTACCGCAGTGAAACAGGTTGGTGTGAGCCTTATTCGTGTCGTTGGCATCTGATAAAACAGTGAAACATTGTATACACCAGAATTTTTTGTTGTTGTAAGAAAGAAAAAAAAAAAAAAAACAACAACAGTTTATCAATATGACCACCAGATCTACTTTCACGTGTTCAGTGTGCGACAAAGCCTATTGTGATAAGTATACCCTTAATCGTCACATTCGTACCATTCACGGTATGAAACCACACTTATGTCATATCTGTGGACAACGTTTCAACAGAAAAGACAATCTACACAGACACAGACGAATACATCATCACCGGTCTATGGATACATCAGAACCAGAGACAACTACCTCTTCACCATCAGAGACAACACCAACAACAACCTCGACGACACCACCAAATGAAACCAATATAACTAACAATCAGATACAACCAGACGAGAATATTCTTGAACAATTGGTAGAAGACGAAGTGAGCATCTTAGCAGCCGGAGAACCAGAGACACTACACATCCTTCCATCGGATATTCAACAAATATATAGAGAAAATTGGGAAGCTATCAGGACACATCACAAGATTAACAAGTATTTATCGACATACACCTTCTTTATTAGCCCGGAGATACAAAAGCCTATCAACTGGACAGATACGTTGTATAAGATTTTCAATGCTCAAATTAGTCGCTTTAAGATCAACTTTAGCTTTCATCTAGTGTTACGACATAGAGGAACACAAGATCTTAGATTCTATCATGCATCATTTAACAATTCTTCTGTTTTAGAATTTCCAGTGCTAATACATAACAGATATGACTTTGATGCCTTCCTTACAACAGTACACGAACATGACATTCATTCCTACGCCATGCAACAACGTACAGACACCAAATACACACAAGAGACAGTAGCTGGTATATGTTTTTACCTCTTTCATATGCCCGAGTTCCCGATAGTTTGATGTCTAGGTCATCCCCCAACTACATTGTTTTATAATTTTGTCACTAAGCATGTATGTCATTGATGTTTTCTTATACCACTAAAGTGTTTTGATGAATAATACATTCTTTGATATATTGAAACCAAGATATTTGATGATTTTCTTTAGTGGTTTTGTTTTTACTTATTGTTCCGAGAGACATCAACACTGACAGACAATGAAACAAAGACACATACTGAAATGTATTATGTATTTATTCAACTGCTGCTTGCAATCAAGTATAGAAATTACACCATCCACCTCGCAGTATCCAATGATGTAGTTTATCAGTCATATACGTGCCTACAGATGTAGCGAAGCTTTCCTCCAGGTCCTGGACATTCACGTCTGTGTTATAAGAATTATTAACCAGATGCTTACCCAGACGCATACCAAGTGTAAAAACCATCATTATTCTCCCGTAGTTGATGACGTTATCGGCAAAGACTTCGTCAGCGATTGAAACAAAGACCGGGAAAACGTGTTCGGGCTTGATACAGACTTCTAGTCTCGTGAATAACACATCATGTTGGTTGGCTATCTGACGTACTAAGCGACACAACCTCGAGTTATTGGTCTTTTTGGGGTTGTAGGAACTAATAATAGTCAACGCCATACTCACCAACTCGGTGTGAACTTGTATCAAGTCGACCATTGGTTCCATCGTTATTATACCAATAGCTACCAGAGACCCACTAGCGTGCAGTTGGTGGTCAAATGGTCTAATAATATCACCCGATACGTTTATAAACACCAATGCGAGTAGATAGGTGGTTATTAATACCCATGGATCCTAGGTGGAAACATCCTTTTACGGCTTTGATTGCGGGCCCAACGGGGAGTGGTAAACCGTCTTTGTCCAACAGTTCTTGACCCATCTACCAGCCATGGTAGACCCCCTTCCAGAGGAAATTATATGGTGCTATGGGGAATGGCAACCCATCTACGAAACTATGAAGGGTGTTCAATTTAATGAAGGTCTGCCAGATATGGAAAAATGGACAGGTGATAGACGTCGGTTAGTAGTCATAGATGATCTAATGTCTGAGACAGATGACAGAGTGACTAAATTATTTACTAAAGGCAGTCATCATCGCAACCTCAGTGTTATGTATATAGTACAGAACCTATTTGGTAAGAATAAAGAACAAAGAACTATCAGTCTGAATTCGCACTACCTAGTGGTGTTTAAGAATCCTCGAGACGGGTCTCAGATTACCAATCTCGCCAAACAGATGTATCCAGGCCGTGTGTCATATGTCCAAGAGAGTTTTAAAGACGCGACATCGGCTCCACACGGGTATTTGTTATTTGACCTGCGACAGGAAACACCGGATCAGCTCCGCTTACGAAGTCATATATTTCCCGACCAGCAGCAAGTCGTCTACGTCCCCAAATAACATGTCTAACCGACTTAAACGTAACGAGGGTATGTTACGTTTCTTGGGTCAGACCAACCCAGCCACTGTGAAGGCAGTAATGAAATCAGCTTCCCCGGATCTCGTCCAATCAATTTGCGAGTGCTGTCACAACGTTTTAAAAGGTAATGTTCCCCTGACACCAGCTCAGAAGAAGCGTCTCCAACGACACAAAGACAGTCTGAGAGCACTCACTCATAAGAAATTATCGCTCAAGAAAAGGAAAGAGATTCTACAACAAGGTGGTTTCATAGGCGCCTTACTAGGCCCCATACTAAATGTGTTGAAAAGCGTGGTGGGATTGTAATGGCCAAGAAGATGATCTTGATCGATCCCCGATTGCTAGAAAAACCCTATGTACCACCCGACACACTAAATGATAGTCTACAGGATTTGGATCGTCAGATGCAACAAGTCCTGGAAACAGAAGATCTACCACCCCGTGACAAGGCCAGAGCGTATCAGCAAACACTACATTGGTATCTGAATCGACTCGAACAGTACAGACACAAGCCTCTGGGACTAGTAGATATCAAGGAACAAAAACCTGAAGTCACCAGTGTACCGACACCAGTAGCCGAGACACCTCTTCAACCAACACCTCTTCAGTCTATTCAACCGGCTCAAGTAGTCGAACCCAAAACAGTCGAGACCACACCACCTTACAAACTCAGGCGAAGCAAGAAGAAGACTAGGATACCTACCCCCAAGTGGCAAAAATGGCCGCCCAATTAAAAAAATATTACTATGACCCTAAGAAACACGGAGCCTATGGTGGAGCAGCCGCCTTAAAAAGAAATACTAACCTGAAGAAAATAGATAAATGGTTACGTCATCAAGATACCTACACGTTACATAAACCGATCCGTCGCCGCTTCCAGAGACGTCAGACCATAACCGGTGGTATAAAGCACCAATTTCAAGCCGACTTGATAGATATGAGACTATTACAAAGATACAATGATGGGATGTCGTACCTACTGACTTGTATCGATGTGTTTAGTAAATATGCTTGGGCTATCCCGATCCAGAAGAAAACGGGGAAAGCACTGGTGGTGGCTATGAGTAAAATCTTTGATGATAGCCAACCGATAAATTTTCAGAGCGATAAAGGTTCGGAATTCGTTAATCGGACCTTCTTAAAATTTCTGAAAGATCGAGGTGTGCACTTCTTTACCACCGAGAATGAAGATGTGAAGGCAGCGATAGTGGAAAGATTCAATCGAACCCTGAAAGAAAAAATGTGGCGTTATTTCACCAAGACCAATACACTGGGCTACGTCGACGTGATAGATAATTTGATCCAGAACTACAATGGTTCGTATCACAGAAGTATTCGCATGGCCCCTGTACAAGTCAACTATAGTAATCAAGAAGAGGTGTGGGATAACTTGTATAAGCCGACATACGTATCGAAAAAAGTGTATTTTACACCTGGGGATCGAGTCAGACTGGCTGAACCCAAACAACCTTTTAAAAAAGGGTATATGCCCTCGTGGACAGAAGAATTGTTTACCGTCAGTCGCATAAACCAGACCAGTCCAGTGACCTATGTGGTAAAAGATGATTCGGGAGAGGAACTACAGGGCTCGTTCTACAGAGAAGAAATACAACTAGTTGGAGACAAGCAAGTGTATCGTATCGAAACAATCTTACAAGAAAGACCCAGGCGAGGTGGTGGGAAAGAGTATTTAGTGAAGTGGTTTGGTTATCCCCATTCATTCAATAGTTGGATAGCTGACACGCAACTAGCTAGTTATGGAGACTAGTGGTGTGACTGAAGACAGGGTGGAAACTATGGGGGTGCGCCCACAACTGACAGAGGGGGAAAGAACATCGATCTGGTCATTCTTTGGACAACGTGTACCGAGGCCAGAGATTGTATTTCTGTGTCAAATGGTGGTTATATATGCCGTAATTGCCGTGTCTTTGTTCAATCTGACTCAAGGCAGCGCAGACGCACCAGACGGCAAGTTGTGGGTAGCTCTAATGAGTAGTTGTTTAGGTTATATGCTACCTAATCCTAAATTAGAAAAACGATGAGTTTCTATATAACTTTACCGAGTAATTCTGGACCAAAGGTATTTCCCAACAACCAACCCGGTCACTTTTTTGTCAAGTTGCCGCAGACCATTGATGTAACGACCCAATACGAAGTGGCCCTGGTCGAGATTCAGTTCCCCAATTCGTATTTTAATGGTTTGCCTGGTGAAATTTGGTTCCAATACTTTCCACCTAAAGGTAGTGGTATGGAACCTATAACCCTTGAATGTCCACCGGGTCCGTTCAGCAGCCCTGAAACTTTCATCGAGGAATTGAATAAGTTGTGTGTAGAAACCCAACTAGACGAGAAAGTAAACATCAAATTCGTGCTAGGTACACCTTGGAAAAAAGTCGCGATGAAGATATTTGAAAAAGGCGCCCAGGCTAAAGTTAGTGACAGATTGAAGAATATATTGGGTTTTCCCAGCTCGACTCTATCAGATGATAATGTCTTATTATACGGTAATACAGAATTAGAGATGGATAACGAAGTTAAAAATATCTATGTCTATTCCGATCTCGTAGCCGCGAGACCAGTTGGAGACGTCATGG
The DNA here is from genome assembly GCA_963921405.1 of Cepaea hortensis. NCBI lineage: Eukaryota > Metazoa > Mollusca > Gastropoda > Stylommatophora > Helicidae > Cepaea > Cepaea hortensis. Next base: position 81,203,584 of record OY992887.1, read on the forward strand.
TTCCTTTACTAAGGACTGTTCCTATATTGGACCGACTGTCACCTTCAGTGTTTCGTCTTTATGATAAGCCACATTATGTACCATTAAGTCGATTCTCCTTCGACACGGTGGAAATACTTTTAACTGACGATACGGGTAAAACACTCTCATTCAACGATGGGACTTCAGTACTAACTTTACATTTTCGAATCAGGAAGCACTCAGACCTCGAATAGACTAATATGAGTTTCTACGTGACACTGACGAGTAATGCTTCGCTACAAATATACCCCCAAAATAATGCCGGACATTTCTTTGTCAAACTACCACAAACTATTGAGCTCACCTCCCAGTACGAAGTTGGTTTGGTTGATATTCAGTTTCCCAACACCTATTTTAATATTTTGAAAGATGAGGTGTGGATAAAGTACTTTCCACCTCCAGACCTAGACGAACCACCGATGACGATTACGCTGACGCCTGGTCTGTACAAATCAATAGAAAAATTCATTGGTGAATTGAATAGATTGCTTTTCGAAGCTGAGAGATTTATCAATGAACTGCAATGGTTGCGTCTCGATGATGCCTTACAAGAACATAACCGAATGATGTTCTCTTATAACGATATTTCGAATAAGGCTCGTTTCCAATTATATGAACAGGGGGCTGAAGTTAGACTTAGTGACAAGTTGGCAGAAATATTACAGTTTCCCTCGTCACATGTCACCGAGACTGAACCCAGTCTGTCTGGTGTGGGTGAAGTGGATTTAGACCAGGGCACAAAAAATGTCTGCGTCTATTCCGATATTGTCACCTCGCGGGTGGTTGGTGATGTGATGGTACCATTACTGAGGACACTACCTGTTCTAGACAGATCTACCACCTCGGTATTTAGGATGTATGACAAGCCACATTACGTACCCCTCAGTCGATTTTCATTTGACACGATTGAACTTCTTATAACCGACGAGCAGGGGAAATATATCCCATTTACAGGTGGAACTTCAGTAGTGACGTTACATTTTCGAACAACCAAACGGTTTGATCTGGGCTAACCATGGTTAGACACGTGCCAATCCAACGCAACCCCAAATTATACGAGGAGTATTTCTGCAATTAAGCTGGAAGTGGTCTCCCTGTTTTTGTAGGTGGTCGAAGTCAGCGAGGTCATGGAATTGGTAGTTTCTTTAGTGGTCTTGGTCGCACAATTCTTCCTTGGTTGAAGACTGGTGGCAAAGCCCTATTGAGAGAAGGACTGGGGACAGGTTTGCAAGTGGCTCAAGATGCCTTAGCTGGTAGAAATGTTGGTGAGTCCTTCAAAGAACACGCCAGAGATGCTGGTCAACGACTACTCCATGGCGCAGCTCAACACATCAGCCAATCAGGTAGTGGTGTTAGGAAACGAAAACGAGCCGCCCCACCAGGTCAGCCCAGTAAAAGAATAAAACCAACAGTCAGAAAGCCATCGAGTCATAAGACACATCACCACCAAGTGGGACATTCGGATATTTTCTCATAATGGCGTTAATTCATCCCAAGTCATGTGAGTGTCTGCATTCTGGTCTGGATCTGTTTAGTGTACCTCCCACCCAGACAGCCGTAGAAGAGGGACAGTTTGTGGAGATTCATCCATTGGCCACTTTAGCTTATGGGGCACCCATCGAATTCACCATTTCTGGTGTCGGTGAAGATTACATTGATTTGTTTAATACTTTTCTGCACGTGAGAGCCAAAGTTACACTGCCCAATGGCGACGACCTACCAAACACAGCCGAAGTTGGTCCGATAAATTATTATTTGCATAGTTTGTTTTCTCAAGTAGACGTGTCCCTGAACGACACTCTTATTTCACCGAGTGAAAATTCGTATCCGTACCGGGCCTATTTGGAAGCTCTTCTGAATTACGGCGAAGAAGCCAAAAAGAGTCATCTGACGTCAGCTCTATACTATCAAGATACTCCTATGCACATGGCAGACACAAAGGGTGATACCAATACAGGTCTAGCCAAAAGAAGATCTTTAGCCAGCTATAGTGTGCCTCTGGATATGATGGGACGCCTACATTCCGACATTTTCAATCAGGACCGGTACATGTTGAATGGTGTCGATATTAAAATCAAACTAACCCCATCAAAATCCGTCTTTAATTTGATTGCCACGGATGTAAGTGGTGGGTACAAAAGTGTCATTACTTACGCCGCCCTCTTGGTGAGGAAAGCTAAGTTAAATCCAGCTATCTCTCTGGCCCATGAAAAAGCCTTATTGAGATCCAATGCCAAGTATCCTTTTAAAAGGGTCGTGGTAAAGACCTTTTCTATCCCTAAAGGTATGTTTTCCCACACACAAGATAACCTTTTTCTCAGCCAGACACCGACCCGGGTGGTGATCGGATTAGTCAATGCTTCCTGCTTCAACGGCGAGCTGAATACGAACCCCTTCATATTCAATCATTATCAGTTAAACTATTTGAGTCTGATGGTAGATGGGCGTAGTGTTACAGGCAAACCCTTAACCATGAATTATACCACAGGTCAGTACATGCGAGCTTTCCATAGTACCAACTTGGCCCTTGGTCTGACCGGTAAGGATGTCGGGAATGGTATAAATTATGAAAGCTATAGTCAAGGGAATTGTCTCTATAGTTTTGATCTGACTCCTAGTATATTAGATGGAGAACAGTTTGAAATGGCGAAATCTGGCCCATTGTCAGTAGAACTAAAATTTGACGTTATAACGACTGTACCTCTACAAGTCATCGTATACGCCGAACTCGATTCGGTCCTAGAAGTTTCCAAGACGAGACAAGTGCTAACAGATTACATCATCATCATCAAGTGCCGTGCCGGCTGGCGTAGGCGTTCATGGCTCTCCATAGATCTCGGTCTTTGGTTTTCTGGATCAACTCTGGTGCTGATATTCCTCCATGCCACCGTCTCAATCCATCCAGCATCACTTCTCTTGGTCTACCTCTGCCTCTCTTCCCCTCGATCTTTCCAGTTGTTACGATGTTCTCCAATGCCTCTCTTCTCATCACGTGACCAAAGAAAGATGTTTGTCTCTGTCTTATTGTTGTATATAATGTTCTAGTTTCATTAGCCTGTTTCAGGCAGTCGTCGTTAGTTACTCTGGCAGTCCAAGGAATTCGCAACATTCGTCTCAGGAACCACATCTCTGTTGCTTCTAATTTCTTCTTAATTTGTTCATTTACGTTCCAAGATTCACTGCCATACAGCAAAACTGGTTCTACATAGCATTTCAGCACTCTCTTTCTTACATTCAGTGATAGTGACTTATTGCATAAGATACTCTTCATTTTCTGAAAAGCGGCTTTTGCCTGCCCTATTCTACTCCTAATCTCTGTTGTACATCTTCCATCTGATGTTATAAATGCCCCTAGGTATCTAAAATTATCAACTTGGTTAAGGATTTTCCCTTCTATTTCTATGTCACATTTTGGTGTCACCATTTTCTTTGATATTACCATTGTTACTGTTTTCTTGATATTCAAGTAGAGTCCTTTCCTTGCACTCTCTGTTACTACAACGTCTAATAATTGTTGTAGGTCTGTTGAATTATCCGCCACCAATACTGTGTCATCTGCATAGCGTATATTATTTATATTATAACCTCCAACTAGTATTCCTGGCATCTCTTTGATCTCTCTCATTATTACTTCGCTATACAGGGAGAAAAGATCTGGTGACAAGACACACCCTTGTCGTACTCCTAGCTTTATCCGTTCGTAACTACCCTCTTTATTTCCCATTTTAATTGCTGCTACTTGGTTCCAGTAAACATTCTTTATTGTTCTTAAATCTTTTCCATCAATGTTGATATCGTCCAACATTTTAATCAGTTCATCATGTTTTACTTTATCAAATGCCTTAGTATAATCTATGAAGCACAAATATATGTCTCTCTGTTTCTCTATTGACCTTTCTATTAGTGTCCGTAATGTATAAATTGCATTGTTTGTGCCCTTTCCTTCCACAAATCCATACTGTTCTTCACTAATTTCCATTTTTATTTTCTTTTTGATTCTTCTCATTATGATTCTGAGTAGAAGCTTAGTGATATGGTTTATAAGGTTAATTGTACGAAAATCTTCACAATCAATTGCTCCTGGTCTTTTTGGTATAGCTATAAATAAAGATTTCAGCATATCACTGGGTAAATATCCACTGCTGTAAATATCATTCAACATTTTGGTTAATATATCTACTCCAAATTCTCCCAATACTTCTAATTCTTCTATTGTGATTTCATCTGGCCCAGCTGTTTTTCCTTTCTTCATACGTTTCATAGCGTCAGCGACTTCTTCTTTCAGAATAGGTGGACCTTCTAAGTTACTATCTTCTGTTAATTCTCCCCTTTCTCCTTCATATAATTCTCTTATATACTCATTCCACCTCTTCATTATAGCATCTTCCTCTAATATTATCTTTCCTGTTTTTGATTTCAAACACCCTGTATTTATTCTTATTTTTCTTCCTGTAAGCTCACTGATTTTTCTGTGCATATTTTTTGTATCTTTAATGGAATTTAATTCAATTTTTTTGCATTGCTCGTTTAACCAACTTTCTTTAGCCTTCCCACATTTATCTTTTATTTCTTTATTTATCTTAGCGTATTCTTGTTTGTCATTTTTACTCTGTTTTCTTTTGTCCATCAGTTTTAAGATATCTTCATTCATCCATTTTTTCTTAGCTATTTTGCCTCTCTCCGGTAATACTTCTTTGCTAGTTTGATGAATGGAGTCCCTTAACATTTCCCATTGTTCATCTATACTCTGTATTTTAGTTATTGCATTGTACCTATTTTTCACAGTCACTCTGTATTGTTCTTGCATTTCTTTATCTATTTTCAGAACCTCTTTATTAAGTCTCATGTTCTTAACCATTTTTTTCCCTCTCTTTAATCTTACTTTTATTTGTCCACATAGTGGTACATGATCACTATTACAGTCAGCACCAGGCATTGTCTTTACATTAATTAAAGCATTTCTAAATCTTTTATTAATTAGTATGTAGTCAATTTGGTTGCGTATTTTCTTATCAGGGCTTATCCATGTGTACAGTCGTCTTTTATGGTGTTTAAACCATGTGTTTCCAATTATCATCTCATTGATATTTGCCCATTCTATTAGCATTTCCCCTCTTTCATTTCTTGTACCTAAACCATAATTCCCCACTACATCCTCCATTTTTCCCTTTCCTACTTTTGCATTAAAATCACCAAGTATTATTTTTATTTCTTGTGATCCAATTTGAGCCATCGCCATTTCTATTTCGTCGTAAAAGTGTTGTATTTCTTCATCACTACTGCTTGCTGTTGGTGCATATACTTGTATAATATTTATGTCTATTGGTTTGCCTTTGATTTTTACCATAATAACTCTATCTGAAATACACCAGTATCCATTAATTGACTTGGCTGTTTTTTCGTCTAATATTATTCCTACACCTTTTTCATGTGTTTTCCCTCCAGAATAAATTATTGTGTGATTGTCAGCTATAATTTTGCCCGATCCCTTCCATCTCATCTCACTAACGCCTAGTATATTCATTTTCATGCTATCCATCTCTCTTAGAACATTGGTCAACTTTCCTAGCTCATTTAATGTCCTAACATTCCATGTTCCTACTCTAAATTTATTTATTTTAGTTATGATTTTGCCATCAGTAGCTGGATGACGGTCTGGTGTCACCTGTGGCTCATGACTGTCCCTACCGGACGAGGATGCCCTAAGACAGCCATTAACGTCCTTCACTAACTTTGATTTATGTTTTGCCATGAAGTCTTGGGAAGCTAATGTGGTGGTTTCCCCTTGCCTTCCACATTCACACGGTGGTCTTTTAACTCTGCCTTTGACAGCCATTTCCGACTGTAAGGACAAGTGAGTGCCCTGCCCTGCTCAGGTGCAGAGTTGTCCACTTATTCCGGTGGATACTCGGTCCCCAGAGCTGTGTTAGCCACACCGTGGTGTGTTTCCATCCTCTACCACGGGGAGGTGCAGTTGGGATTTTCCCTTCATAAAGTTATGGTCTCTGACCAAAACTCTCCAGTACTTTTAGAGGACTACATAGCATAATGGATACCCAACAACTAAGACAATTACTCATGTCTGATCTGTTTGTTCGTCGCCTTCCACTAGTCAACGTATGCGCTAGAGATCATTTGCCTAGACACATTGATAGAACACAGCCAGCTGCTTTTATCGTCAATACTGACACCAGTGCTTACTCTGGTTCACATTGGATCGTCCTATATTTTAATGGTCTAGGTCAGTTTGAATATTTCGATTCGTTTGGTTTGCCACCATTACACGCCGACATTATCCATTTTATACAACGAAACTCGGACAGATCACCCGTGTACAATGCCCGTATGCTACAAGACATTAATAACACTACTTGTGGTCTGTATGCGTTGTATTTCTTATTAATGAAATGTCGTGGTTCGAGCATGTCACGTATCCTGCAACGCTTTGGACACAGACAACACGTGAACGATCGTCTCGTGTTTCGATTGGTTACTCCGTGGTTAAAAAAGACAAGTCCAGAACTGTTTAAAACTAGATAAATTCGTCGTTATAAAATGAGACGACCACTCGTGTTTTTGTTTCTACAACGATCAAGATGTCTACACCCAAGTGGTTATTCATGTCAAGACCTGATGATATGCCCAGACAACTAGACAACAGTTTGAAAGCGGTGACAGTTTCTCAAGACACAGGAACAATGACACTCCATCTATATCAATCTACCGACAGTCAAGACAAGCCTCTGAAAGACCAGACATCTTTCTACAATAATCAAGTCCCTCTGCTCCCTTTGGATCGTAAACGAAGCCATTTTTAAATGTTGTATACCAATAAAAGCCATTTGAAAATGTTATTATTTTGTTTCTCTATTTTATTATGTTTTTGTTTATGTATTTGTTATAGGTGTTTGTAGTTGAGTGGTTGTTTATTTGTTTATGGTGTGTGTGTGTGTGTGTGTGTGTGTGTGTGTGTGTGTGTGTGTATAGTTGTGATGACAGTATTAATCATTGGCGATGGGTGTGTCTGTGCTGTCTCTGCACTTGTGTATATCTGTTGATACTGATAGTAGTAATGGTATGGGTTGTCTGTGTATGGTTGTCTTTGTATTTGTCTTTGAGTGTTCTTGTGTATGGGTGAGTGTGTGTGTGTGTGTACTTGGGTGTCTTTGTGGTTGTAGGTGTGTATTTGTGTAATTGATTATGGGTGTGTACTTGTGTACTTGTCTGTCTTTGTATTTGTGTGTATCAAGTGTGTACATGTGTGTGTGGTTGTCTTTGTGTTTGTCTTTGAGTGTTCTTGTGTGCTTGTAGGTCTGTATGTACTTGTGTATAGTTGTTGTTGTGAGAGTAGTAATGGTATGGTTGCCTTTGTATCTGTATGTGTGTACGTGTGTGTGTGTGTTTCGTTGTCTTTGTATTTGTGTGTATCAAGTATGTACTTGGTTGTCTTTGTGCTTGTCGCTAATATTCGTAGTAGTATTATCACTACTATTGATTCTTCCTCACTTTACCCACCACCATTGCACTATACATACTTTCCCCTACAATTTCCTTACTTGACTACTTGACCACTGCTTGACCTCTGCTTGACCACGTCATCGATCACTTTAATCACTACCATAATCTTAGGCACATCGTCCTCTACAATTTAAGTGGTCACTCGACCCCTTGACCACTACTTGACCACTGCTTGACCACTACTTGACCACTAATTTACCACCCTTTAATCACCACCATGTCGTTACAATCACTTTTCACTAAAATTTCCCTAAAATTTCCTCACTTGACCACTGCTTGACCACTACTTGACCACTAATTTACCACCCTTTAATCATCACCATCTCATTACAATCACTTTTCCCCTAAAATTTTCCTCACTTGACCACTTGACCACTCCTTGACCACTGATTGACCACTAATTTACCACTCTTTAATCATCACCATCTCATTACAATCACTTTTCCCTAAAATTTCCTTACTTGACTACTTGACCCTTACTTGACCACTTGACCACTGGTTGACCAGTGTGTAACTGAGAACACCTCTTATTACATTTATGACCACCCCTATATCACTCCTACTTGATCACTAATACCCCTTACCACCATACCCATTATAACTTTATAAGATTTCCTTTGTAATCGGTGAATATACCACCCTTCACTACTATCACACTGTTCAGATGATAGTAACCACCTCTTACTTCGAGTACAACCACGACCCATCACACCCTTGTTTATCACTACGCATACTAATGTAACCAAAATAACTTTCCCCTCTTCCAGAACCAACTAAACATTTAATTACTTTTTACACCCCACCAGGCAGCGTCAAAAAAAAAAACCCGTTCCCACGAGACACGCCGAAAAAATTTCACCCGCCCAAAAATATTTCCTTCAGCCTCCACAAAAAACCCGTTCCCACGAGGCACGCCGAAAAAATTTCACCCGCCCAAATTTCCTTCAGCCTCCAGGCTGGAGCCATTTTACCCATATTTCCTTCATAAACACTACTATGGAGGCTAAAAGTGGGGTCTGGAAACCCTAATATACTACTGGCAACCCAGCTTAAAATAGCTACCAGGACATGTTGTGGGAAGTAAAGGCATGGTACTGACAACTTCACCACCAAGTTCCAAAATGGTCTATAAAAATATAGTCCTAGAACCTCATACCATCGCCATTATCTTCTTTGTTCTATAAAAATATAGCCCTAGAACCACATGCCATCGCCATTATCCTCTTTGTTCTATAAAAATATAACCCTGGAACCACATGCCATCACCCTCTTTGTTCTGTAAAAATATGGCCCTAGAACCTCATGCCATCGCCATTATCCTCTTTGTTCTATAAAAATATAACCCTGGAACCACATGCCATCACCCTCTTTGTTCTGTAAAAATATGGCCCTAGAACCTCATGCCATCGCCATTATCCTCTTTGTTCTATAAGAATATAACCCTGGAACCATATGCCATCGCCATTACCCTTTGTTCTATAAACAATATGGCCCTAGAACCACATGCCATCGTCATTATCTTCTTTGTTCTATAAAAATATGGCCCTAGAACCACATGCCACCGCCATTACCCTTTGTTCTATAAAAAAAATATGGCCCTAGAACCACATGCTATCGCCATTATCCTGTTCTATAAATAATATGGCCCTAGAACCACATGCCATCGCCATTACCCTTTGTTCTATAAAAAAAAATATGGCCCTAGAACCACATGCTATCGCCATTATCCTGTTCTATAAATAATATGGCCCTAGAACCACATGCCATCGCCATTACCCTTTGTTCTATAAAAAAAAATATGGCCCTAGAACCACATGCTATCGCCATTATCCTTTGTTCTATAAAAATATGGCCCTAGAACCACATGCCATCGCCATTATCCTTTATTCTATAAAAATATGGCCCTAGAACCACATGCTATCGCCATTATCCTCTTTGGACAACAATCACCTTCAAATTAATATCACATTTGTGGCTGACTCGGTCACGGGATTATCTGAGCCAGGGATGGGCACAAATATAACTTCTCATTGAGGTTGAACAGGGTAGGGGTAATTGTATAGTTGAATCGAAACCATGTGTCCAGTGCACCTTAAAAAGTGGGTTCTTTACATATTAAAAAAAAAAAAAAACTTTAATAATTACCTTTGGGCCTAAGCTAATGCATTTCAATATGCTGTTTCCACGTATGTTTCCTGTCCTATGTTACAGCAAGACTGGTGTGGTACCTTGTCTTCCTTCGTCACGATAGTCCCTAGGTGTTATATCGGCTGCTTTGTCCTTGTAGGGAAGGGAAATAGTTGTAGTGGGGTTGTCTGTGTTTGATCATTTCCTCGCAATTCATATATTTTACAAATGTTTCGTGTCCTTTGCAGGACGTTTAACCCCAGCTTGATTTTCTAGGCAAGTTTAACTTAAATTCAGTAGCTTACTGTTACTTTCTGAATAGAAAGTCAAAGTGATCAGTGTAGGGGTTGAAATTTATGCGCAAGTGCATTAAGCCACGCAGACAACCCAATTAATATTAATTTTTTTCCCCCGCGTTTCCATCCTGTTTCAGGACATTGCGGTCAACACCAGCATAGTATGTTGATTCCTAGGCTAGATTACGCTCATCAGCACGCCACGACTCTCTGAGCGACCGGCTCCATACTCTCATAAGTCACTGGCGCGACTCGAACCACTTCTAATTCTCGTGCGCTCACGTCAACCACGAGCGTATTCGGGGTTAACGGAGAAAGCTGCTAACCCCTCGGCCAGGAAGCCGGCAATTAATATTAATATACAGTAAAATTTCTGTTTTCATCCATAATCTGTCCGAAAACAATTGGTAAAATCCGAAACCGACAAAAACCTAGACAATTATTTCCAATTGAATTAATGTAATCCAATTAACTCGTTCTAGACACTCCAAAATACATACCCAAAAAAAAAAAAAAACAATTTAATAGAGAATAAATATAGTTTAATACTATTTTTCGGCCCCAGACTTGTCCAAATTCGCCCTTTCGCCGTGCCTAGTAAAACTGTGTATGCCAGTGCCCCTCTTGAATTTTTCAAACCATCCTCTGCTGGCCTTTCGATCACTACGTACACTACTCACTAGCACTCGTCCCTAGCATTTTCTTAATGCGATCGACATACAAATCTGGCCATTTCACATATTAAACAGAATAGCCATCTAACTGTTTTTGATTTAACCAAATTAATAATAACTGTTCGACATCTTCAATTGTTTGTAATCTCTGTTTTGTTAGCACATTCACGCCTTTCGCTACATTAGCCTCTTATTGATTCTTTTTTCGCCACAATGGAATTTATCGTGGATGGCGACTTCCTGTACGTGCAGCAGATTACAGCAATCTTAATGCCGCTCTCGTATTTTTCAATGATTTCCTTTCAACTCGATCGCGTTCCTGGCCCTCTTCTTCGAAGGGCTGCTGGCTTTGAAAACTTTCTTTGGTTCCATGATGGAGCTAACAGGAAAAGGTTAACTTATTAGCAAGTGATGCTCACACAATGAGAAACAACGCTAAACTGAGCAGAAGAACGCAAGAGTCCCTTTGGTTTCGCAAAATTAGCAGCGAGGTCTCATGGGCAAGCCGACAAAAGCCGAGACAATTTTTTCGCCAAAAAAATTGACAAAAACAGAAGGAAACGAAAATTGAGGTATACTGTATATATAAAACGCTAATCTTTAAACATATGCACAATTGTAATGATTAGCAGACAATTTTGATGACTTACATATGGACAAAGTGAACAAAGATGTAGAATAATTTGTTGCATTTTTCGTTTTTTTTTTTTTAAAGCAGATTCAGAAAATGTGCCTTCATAACAGCAATCATTCTCAATAACAACAATATTTACTAATGTGAAATACACAATTTGACATTCACGACCTAAAATAAAATGTGCTAGGCATACACACACACATTCAGCACAACGATTGCAAGGACATATGGATGGACAATCTAGACCAGCGATTCCAAACATTGGTGGTTCCTAATCCCTCAAGGAGTTGGTGGAAAAATCCAGGAGAGGTTACAGTCGGGTGAGGTTTTGAGTGTACAAACTTAATACCAGCCAAGTATGTTTTGCATTGACATTCAGATCCAGTGGAAACAGAGCATACGGCAGACCCTGCCAGCAAAGAATGAGCAGAACAGCATAGAGAACTTGTGTGCAGCCCACTTAGGAGCCTTGTCCATTCAGCTAATCCTAACTTAACGCTGAAAGGCATTTCAGCGACAGCAAACAGAAGTTCACATTCACACACGTAATGGAACACCGGGATGTGACATGGAGAGAGCAGTCTGCAAGTTTGGGAACCACTGACCAAGTCCATCATCTTTCAAGCTATTTTGGAAGCAAGTCAAGAATGCTGGGAAACCTCAAAGGTCATCCAATCTGATTAATACCTTTTAAGGTACTGCAGTGGCACCCAAAGACAATGGAAAAACTGAAAGCTTCAGGCAGACAGTATATTAATCCATTACCTGCTGAAGGATCCTGTGGTAGCTGACATGGTAAACACAAATGCTACCAGTGGCCAAGTGTGTCATCTATCTGAAATCTTTTCTCTCCTAAGCAGTTGTTACTTTAACTCTGTGTATCTATGTTAGGTTAAAATAACAAATGTTTGGGCCCAAAAAAAGTTAACGTACTGTGGGATAAAGGAGTTAAATGTGACAACTGAGATAGAAGGAATTATTGTCACATCTGGATGGGAGAGGATGTAAGGAAACTACATCATGTATAAAGTAAAGGATGGTTGGCATATCTGGACATTGGTAAGTCAGTCCAGTAAAATTCCTAATTCAAGGGGGTTACAAATTTAATTCATAATCTCACACACTGCGTTCAAAACACAGCTGTGGGTGATTTGGAAGCTGACCGCCTTGCACTGGTTTCTATACAATGGTATGAGTGCCAGTCGTTCAAAACGCAATGGTAAACTACTGAATGTAAACTTGCCAAAATATTATGAACAACCAGAACATGCTGGGCTTGCGACGTCCTGTAAAGGATATGCAACTAACTTTAACCTCAAGGGAGACTTGAACACATGACAACTAGGCAAGTGTGCTAGTCACTATGTTACCATGGCTTCTACATCATGTATGGAACTACTAATAAATGAATGGTGAGAAAGTAATACATGTTCGGGTCTGAATATGTTAACCTTGTAGCAGTATAAAATATAAGAAAGTTACAGTGAGAACTGGATAGGAGAGGAATTAAGAAAGATACATTATAGGTGGGGTAACAATAACAATATGGCTAGTTTCCTGCTACAGAATTAAAGGACAATTATGGCGACAGAATTCAGCGGTAGTCATACCTAGACCATAATCTTAATTTGTAGCATTTTTGAACACAGGATGGGTATAAGAGTGCTGACAACTGTCAAGGACAGTTGAGCTAAAACACATATAGACACCAGTCAGTCTGAAAATAAGTAAAGTATTGCAAGCCTCGAGGCATATGGTGCTAGCACATTTTTTACAGTCATTTTTTGGCACTCCAGGGATGATGATGTTGTCTAGATCACACTGGCACTCAATACTCTTCCAGATATTTCCTGGTACCAAGTTTAGGCTGGGTAAACCTGTGAGCAAAAGTCAATTTTTAAAATCTGTGACAATGTGATTTGAACACAGGACCTGCGCTGGCAGGTCAGAGTGCTAGCCACTGCACTACTGCGGCTCCCATAGCAACTAATGCAAATGTATAAACATCCAGCAAACGACATGATGAAATCCAACAGATTGTTAATATGGGTTGGTTATACTGAAAGCATGTATCCAACCTGAGAGACAAGGCTGGCAATTATGGAGCAAGTCAAAGGTACAAGAAAATAGAGAGAGTTCAAGTACCTGGGCAACATCATCGGGGACAATGAGAAATTAAAATATGAATGCAACAAAGAGCCTTATAGGAGCAACAGAGCCCCTTACAGGAGCAACAGAGCGCCTTATAGGAGCAACAAAGAGCCTTATAGGAGCAACAAAGAGCCTTATTGGAGCAACAGAGAGCCTTATTGGAGCAACAGAGAGCCTTATAGGAGCAACAAAGAGCCTTATAGGAGCAACAAAGAGCCTTATAGGGGCAACAAAGAGCCTTATCAGAGCAACAAAGAGCCTTATCGGAGCAACAAAGAGCCTTATCGGAGCAAACAAAAAAGAGCCTTATAGGAGTTGCAGTAGCACAGTGGCTAACATGGTTGCCAGCGGTCATAGATTCACTCTGGCATCGAGGTGGATTTTTAAACAACTGTCCTTAGAAATACAGGTGGATTGCCTAATACTGACCAGCTCACCACAACACTGCCGAGTACTCAACAAAAATAATGCTAGCACCACATGCCTCAGGACATGTGAAACAGGGTCCTGTTAACTTTACATTAAAGAACTTTGACGGCTAAGGAACCTGAAGGAGAATCTACGAGTGGTGTTCAAATGAAAACCTTAAATGTATGATAGAAATTTCAATAACCATGCCACTGTCTTGTAACCTGTCAATATTGTTAAGGATGTCAAGAGTGTTCAGCATGTGACACCACAGTGCAGATGAACACAGCTACATCATAAGGACAGTTTATAGATGGCCGCCCCACTTTTGACACGCACCAAAGAGGAGTAGTGTTCTGTTATCTATTTTTTTTATCAGTGATGGTGTTAAACCTATAGAAATTCATCGGTGAATGAAGGTCCAGTATGCTGATGCATGCCTGTCAGTCCAGTAAGTGTATGTACGGAGCAGGAAGTTTCAAAATGGCGTAACTTCTGTGACCAACTGTTCACGACCATGTCAGGCACACCGAGTAGTGACAAAGAGAATGACCTTCTACACAAATCCAAGCACTTCATCGGCGCTGGTGGACTTGCATATAACACAGTGGTGACTACATCGAAAAATGATACATTTGTTTTGCTCTGTACTTTTTCAGAATATATTCAAAAGACAAAAAAAATGTTAGGTTTTCATTTGAAGCCTCATCGTAATTTCGCTGGAAGTCAAGGATAATAATGATGATAGCTGTCTTTTTACCCTAGAAACTAATTACAATACAATTCAAATGTTTATACGGTGACAGCCGTTGCTGCACCGCGACATCCATAATTGGGCCAGCCAATTTCAAACGCATGCAAAATATGTCTCGTACTTACCAAATAGCAAGACATTTACGAAATGAACTTTTCGCAACAAAGCAATATCAACAGCAAAACAGCAGAAATTGAATTGAAAATTTAACACAACATGCAGTAGTTGAACTTAACCTGGAAACAACATTGTTTGAAAAACCATTCAAAAACTAAACCTTGATCGTATCATGAAAGAAACATACAATTAGATGGCACTTTAGCAACGATTACAGATGATCATAAACTACCCAAAGAATTTAAATAAACTGTTTCACTAAAAACTAATAATTGATTAAGTATTTATTCATGAACTACAGATGTAAGCTACTCTAAAATACAACATCCATGACTCTGGTGATCGAGTGAGATGGCAAAACATGACCGCCCACGCTTACCGTCATGGCACATTATGATGATGAAGCCCAAGGTTGACAACAAAAGCCCATGGAACTTCATAATATTAAATACAAAGCCCACGAAAACTTCAATCAATACCTGTACAAAACGGTGTAGCTGATTAAATAATAAAATGTATTCTTTTGAATAACAAATTAATGCAAAAGTATTTCAGATATTTTATTCAAGCATGTTTTCCTTTAAAACATCTTCAAAAATTCAAAAGTCAAGGTCACTTGTATATGTATTACTGGCCCATTTGTTGGCGCTCTCAAATTCCCGGACACGCCGTTTTGCAGATCTCCTCTGAATTATAGATCATAGTACCACAAGAAAACACACTGGAAATGTTCACTTAAATTACGAATACATTTAGTTCAGATCAATTACGTGTAAGCTGCCGATATTCAAATCTGGCAGTTATATCCAGAACTGGTAGCCCCAATCCACATGACATCTGTCCACTACAGGCTACTGGTATTTTCTTTAAACAGTATCCATACCACTGCTGATGTGTGCCCCTGAGAGATCTTTCTGGGCTTAGGAATAAAAGCCCCTGGCCCAAGCAGCCGCCACACAGTGAAGAGGCTATATTTAGTTTAAACTTCCCTCGGCTTGATTGAGGATCGAACGCACCTCCCATAGTGTGTCACATGGACATTCTGACCTCTCAGTCACCTGCTCCTTTTTCATTCTTTTGTTTAACAAAATGATAACTGTTTATTCAACCATGTTAAGTTACAAAGATTAGGGACAAAACGAGACCTTAGGTAACAATACCACAATGCATGAGGTGTAAATTTCAGCTGGTTCTAGAACTCATTCATATCCAGGTTGCTGAGAGGTAAATGGGACAAATGAAGAGGAGGAGGAAGACAGGACTACTGAGCACATGCATGGCTGAAGTATGTAATGTCTGTTATTTGTTTAGTGTCTGTTATAAATATGTAATGTCCATTATTTGTTTAGTGTCTGTAACCATTTGTTTAGTGTATTATGTTTAGTGTCCATTTCATTTGTTTAGTGCCAGTTATAAATTGTGTATCTGTTATCTTTTTAGAGCCTGTTATCATTTGTTCAGTGTTATCATTTGTTTAGTGTGTATTATCACATATGCTTAGTGTCTGTTGTATGTTTAGTGCCTGATATCATTTGTTTAGTGTGTACTACCAATTCTGCTAGTGATATTAACTGTATTAACACCTACAATGCACTCAATATGCTACTTTCAATCCCACAACATGTCTTGAGACAGCAATGACTACAAGGAATAACAAAAGGAAGTGCAGAGTTCTGAGGAAATTGCCAGAGATAATTCCAGTATTTCTACATGTCACTTCTAGTAATGTATTTCTACATGCCATTTATTGTAATGTATATATTTCTACATGCCATTTATTGTAACATGTATATTTCTACATGCCATTTATTGTAACGTATGTATTTCCATTTGCCACTTCTAGTAATGTGTGTCCCGGGATGGTTAACCCGGTCAACAAATGCCCGCAGAAGTCGGATGTGTCGGCCTAACGGCACAAGAACGCACCTTTGCTGTAAACAGGCACAACGCAATCACATTCGGAAAAAAAAAACTGGATGAACGCAGAAGAAGAAGTAATGTGTGTATTTCAACATGTCACTTCTAGTAATGTGGTTATTTCTACATGCTGGTGTCCTGGGGAATGAACAGGCAGACAGATTGGCTGGCTCTGCAGAACTTGGTGGAGTATTGATGCATGATGAGGCAGACGTGGTTGCGGCCTTGTGGGAGCACGTGTACACCTCAGAGGAGCAAATGGATCACCATGGTCTGGCAAGAATGCGACAGCGAGGAGTGACGAGGGGATCTGGCCGATGCTCGACAATTAGAGGAAAGGCGAGACGCACATATAATCAGATTGCTACTGGTACTATTGGGGTTGGAACTCTTCGCTGGCTTCTGATGGGGACGGAGCGCTTATGGGAATGCCCCAAATGCTGTGATGTCGGTTCCTAAATCAATCAATCAATCTACATGTCACTTCTAGTAATGTAGATATTCTAAATGTCACTTCTAGTAATGTAGATATTCTAAATGTCACTTCTAATAATGTAGTTATTTCTACGTCACTTCTAGTAATGTAGATATTTCTAAATGTTACTTCTAGCAATGTGTGTTTCTGCACTTCACATCTAAGAATGCCTGTGTTGACTTGTGTGAAATTTTCTGTAATAAGTTCATCTGCAGCAAAGAACTTCAAATGACTACAAACAATCAAGATCTGGAATTTGCTCTAAAACATGATTTCATATTTTTTTTAAAGGAGTTGGGTCTGAGTGCAACCAATGAGAACTAAACAAAGGTATGGCTAGAAGGGAAATTCAAGTGTTCTTCTGTCCCATGATCCATGTCAGTGCATACAAAGATAGACTGAACATTAAAGGATAAACCTTATCTGATGTGGCTTTCATAGAATGAATTTCAAAGCAACTATTAATGAAAGGTTATGGCTAGGAGAGGAAATGAGTACAGAGGATGATCCCATCTATTATAACCAACGCTGCTTCAAACACATATTCCCCATTGTAGCATATGCCCGCAACCAACTCCCCCCAGTCCCTCCTGTATTATTTTTTTTAGTCTATCTTTTCTGTGTGTTTTTAGGTCTCTCTCTCCATTTCATTTGCCCTGTGGGTTCCAAACAACTTTCTATTTAGTTATACTATTCCCAGGTTTTCTCAATGTGTGTCCTATCCAGCATCTTTTTCTTACCTCTTGTTTCATTGACGTTTGTGCAGTTCTTTTGATAAGCTCCACACTGGTGGTTCTGCCATTCCGTGTTAGTCCTATTTTACGCAGGCATTAATTAATGAATGTTTGTAGTTTATTATTAATTGTTTAGTGAAATTAATACTTCTACCGGTCTCCGTGGCCACAGGCTTGCAGACGTGGTTCGTGAGCCACATACCAGGCGTGCGAAACGCAGCTGTGACCGATTCGGCAGCGGACCGTGTCTCATTGTGTTGCAACGTGTTGGTATGGGAGCCGGTCGTTCAGAAAGCAATGGCAAACTACAGCACGTAAATACTTGCCCAGGAATCAGTAACAGCTAAAATTTGCTGGGGTTGAATGCTACGCCTGTAAAGGATATGCAAATAAAAAAAATAAAATTACTTCTACAGATTTATGTTTACATTTTCCTATCTACTACAATTAGCTCAAATACTCGTTTCGTTCAATAGAATTATATAGTCACTCTACTTTATGAAAGTCACTGAACTTAAAATGAGTTACAGATCCTTTTCAGGATTTTTTGGAAATTGTCTGGGAAGGTGACAAGGAAGAGAACTGGTCATTTAACCTAACTGTGCCACCTAGTATAATAATGGGGACGATGAGTACTGAGAGAGAAAATGCAAAAAACAACTACTGTGCATAAAGAGGCACCCAAAAAAAAAGTTGCTTCCAACATATGCAAATTAAAAATGCCAAAACAATTGGTATTAAATTCACCAAGGACAGCAGATTCACAAACTGGAAGTCATTTGCAAAATTTGAATATTGTAAACAGACTCCATACACAATTAAAAGCAAATTAAATGTTACTTTACACAAGGTAAATTCTAATTTACCATACACAAGAAAAGTTTATTGTATCTTAAATAAGTAAATTCTATCTGACCTTACACAAGTAAATTCCACCTGATGTTTAGAGAGAAAAAATTTATTGTATATCCTTTACAGGATGTCGCAATCAACCCAAGGATGTTTTGGTTGTTTGAGATGCATACAGCGAGATTACGTTCAGTAGTTTGCCATTGCTTTTTGAATGGCCAACGTTCATACCATTGGTTGAAACCAAGGTGGTCTGGTTCATATCGCCTGCAGCTGATTTTGAGCGCAATATGTAGGTTAGCAAATCGCATTCATTACCCCTTCACCACAGCACAAATAAATTCTATCTGACCGTACACATTAAAAGTTCTTACTTGACACAAGTCTATTATATTTTACCTGACACAAGTCAATTCAATTTTATTGTCCACATGCAAGTTTTATTTCTTAAACAAGCAAATTAATTTTTTTTTCCCTTTCACAAGTAACATTCTATTTTAAGCTACACAAGTAAAGTTTATTTTACCTGACACAAGAATGATTTGATCCTCCTCACACAAGTATATAGTATGTCTCTTACACAAGCATGCATCACTTCTCTTTGCACAAGCAAGCAATATGTCTCTTACACAAGCATGCATCACTTCTCCTTACACAAGTACAAATTATTTCTCTTACACAAGCATGCATCACCTCTCCTTACACAAGCATGCATTACATCTTCTCACACACGTCGGCATTACTAAATCTTGCACATTAACACATGCAGTTTTTCAACTTACACAAATATGCATTACTCCTCATTCCACAAGAACATATTACTTCTCCTTAAACAAATATACATTTCATCTCCTCCCACAAGGAATTTTCTTTCTTACACATGTATGTATTACATCTCCCAAAGTGAAGTCAGTTTGCCACCAAATTGTATCATGTCATCATCATCATGTGCCCTGCCAACTGGTACGGGCACTCATGTCTCTCCACAGATCTTGGTCCTTGGTGTTCTGGATTAACTCTGCTGATGATACTCTTCTATAACAGCGTCTGTCCATCCAGCATCATTTCTTGCTCTGCCTTTTCTTCCACCGATATTTCCCACCGTTATGTTTTCCAATGCCTCTCTTTCTTATAGTTATATATAATGTTCTAGTTCATTAGCCTCTTTCTGACTATCGTTGTTAGTTACTCTGGTAGTCCAAGGTATTTGTAGCATCTGTATTTGTATTACTTTCAATCTCTTCCCAAGTTGTTTATTCACGTTCCATGATTCACTGCTATATAACAAAACAGGCTCTATATACAACATTTTAGTATTCTTTCTGACATTCAATGATAGTGGCTTACTGTTTAAGATACATTTCATTTTCTGAAATTTTTGCTTGACCTATTCTGCTCTTAATCTCTGCCGTGCATCGTCTGTCTGATGCTCTATGATTGTTCCTAGGTATGTAAACTTTATATTTATGGGTCATGTCCCTGTGGCTGGCATGAAACTGGGCACATCACCCACTGAGTGCCAAGTGGTCTAGAAAAATATGGGTTAGCTCCATATGAGCAATGCACCTTTATGCATGTAAAAGGGTCCTTTACTTACCATGTACCTGACCATGAACAACTGATTTTTCTTAAACTAACAAGCAATTATCAGTAAATCCATTGTAAAACACGAGATACTTGATGCTAACAAAATATATCATTCATTAACCCTTTACAGGTCACAGCGACCAATTCCGGCCGATGCCATAAAACCATCGTAGCGTCCGATTCCGGCCGATACTATTATGCATTGTAAAAACGCGATCTCTCGGCTTTCCGACACTTCCGACGTCTACTTTCGCTTTCGCAGACAGCTTGACAACGTGGCCGCCATTTGTAAACGCGATAGTATGAATTTGAACAGACTTTTACGGACAATTTTTGATAGTTTTCGGGATTTTTACGCTCTTTTTCAAAATGGATTTCGGCGATTCTTCAAGTGATAGCCGAGATTTCGCTCTGTTCAATTTAAATGACATTAAAGGTCACGAAGTTGACTATTAATCGGAGCTAGATATCAGTGCAAAGCGTTACTTTGCATTAGCAGTCTGAGTCGGACTTTAAAGAAAGTGATTATGATTCTGAAAATGTGTTTGTAAATTGCCGTATAGATGACGGAAAATCACAAACAACATGCCGTATTTCGTAAATATTTGTGTTCATATATGGATTACCGACAACAATCACGTGAGTAACATATTCTGCATGCTTTTCCCTTCATTGTGTTGTTTATTTAACTAAAATCGGTTGACTAACACCTTATTTGTGATGTTTTTACTAACGCGACCCGAAATTTTACCGAACCTGAAAAAATCTTGCCCGTTCAGGGCTACAAAACGGACAAGCGTCTGCCCTGTAAAGGGTTAAGCTATTTCATTTTATTTTATTTTGGGTGCACTTGTTTTGTACTCAAGCGTTAGTCCATATATGTGCTACTACTTCTAGTCTACTGGACTGATTTTTGTGTGTGAATTAGCTTTCTCTATTACTAGTCTCCCTCGTCATCAGGTGAACCCACTTAACCTTCAGAGGTAAACTTGTTTTATAAAGTGCTCAGTTCCCATCTGACCACAGACTGTCTAGCAGATCGATGCAAATTGTAAACACTTAAGAGAATAAAGCTTTGCCTTGTTTTGGTGTAGAATTGTTCTCTACGTTTTCACTGGCTGTTAAAAGTTGAACTCCGAACGCTGTTCCCAGCATCAGTCAGATATTCTGTGCTGTGCTGAAGCTGGTGATCATCATCCTGTACCCATGCCAATAAGCATGGGTGGACAATTGACACAGTTCGCCATCACACATGAATACTAAGTCTCAAATCAGGTCTGTGTTCTTCTCCTCATTATGCTACGTGGCCAGATATTTATATCTTTGATGTCTTTCCCCTATCAAGTTTGCCAGTTGTCACTAAGATTTCAAAATGGTATCGAAAAAAGGGGTGACCACTGCCAAGCTGATGCCGAAAAATAAATGAACACAAAATATAACTAGGAAGCCTGAAAATAGGAAAGACTCAGATATAAGCGGACGTTTTAACCAATGCCTTTTCAATAAACAACAAACAAGCAGATTAATTTGCTGGTAAACTGAAATATCACAATCACAAATAGATAACCCACGTTCAACAAATTCTCAGAGAAGAGGGAAACCACAGCGATGATGGATTCAAGATGTGATAGATGGGATCTGGCTTACGTTAGAGGCATTTCAAGAGACTGTTGTGTAAGTGTTTTTGGATGGGGTGGGAGTCTGTATTTGACAAAAACACTTCTAATGAGATCATTTATATTAGATCTATAACACTTTCTGTTGCTAGCACAGGAGTAATTAGTTTACATCAATAACACTTTCTGTTGCTAATTAGATTAGATCAAACACTTTGTGCTTCAAGAAATTAATTGCTAGAAATGATATATCAGGGTTTTGGTGTCAAAGTGTCAGCTTTATTTCCACAATTATTCAAAACTATTCTCTCTGCATTTTATTTAAAATTTATAACCTGGAAAACTACTAAATTAGTTTTGTTAAAGCCACCAACAATAAATATTTATTTCCTGCTATGAATGCTTAGAAACATCGGTTCTGAATACTGATGCCTGATGTTTAAGAATTATGATTGAAGAATAAAGGCAGCATGGACATTTCAGATGTTAAGATCAAAGAATAAACAAGACATACTGACAACATGCTAGTCATCAGGTCCGTCATACACCTTGCAGCCAAGGATGTTTTAGGCATTCTGCTGCTGTAGCTCTTTCGCTGGGGTCAAAGACTAGCATTGGAAGGAGAAAGTCGCAGAATTCCTGTGCGTCCTTCTCTGACCATTCGTATTTCTCAGACAGGACGTCAACCATACTCCACGGCTTTAACTTGCTAATGTGTCTCAGTTCACCTGAAAGTGAGAAGTGTTTAAAAGTGGTCAAAGAAGATGAAGACAATTGTTTAGAAGATTGTGTGTGATAAACTGGTACTTTAACAAATGTTAATAAACTGGTACTTTAACAAATGTCAATAAACTAAGACAACAGGCACCTGATATATTAATGTATTCCTTATTTCACGTAAACTAAGATGACATATGTTTTAATGTATTCATAGATGACATATACACTAAGATGACATATGATGTATTATTAAATTCAAAGGTGACATATAATCTAAGATGACACATTAATATATTCAGATTCCATATAAACCAAGATAGTAGGCAGGTGATGTATTAATGTATTCACAGATAACATATAAACTAAGATGACATATACTGTATTACTGTATTCACAGATATGATATATACTATGAAGACATATGACATATAATGTAATATGACATATGGCGTATTAATGTATTCAGATGACATATAAACCAAGATAGTAGGTGTATGATGAATTAATGTATTCACAGATGCCATATATACTATGATCACATATGATGCTTTAATGTATTCACAGATGTCATATATGCTACAATGACATATGATGTATTAATGTATTCACATATGCCATATATACTATGATGACACAATGTATTACTGTATTCACAGATTCCATATACGCCAAGACAACAGGTGTATGATGTATTAATGTATTCACATAACTGTCACTGTCATTTACTGCCAATATAGTACCTTGCGGTGTATGGCAGAGGGGTCTTTGAGCCTGAGGAATTAGGGCCGCCTGGCTAGTGCAGTCGCTGCGAACTGTGCAGGTTAGGATTTTCTTTTTGCCCCCGACAGAAAAAAATCCCACACCTTACCGAGGGATCGAACCCGGGTCTCCCGAAGGAGAGTCCGGCGTTCTAGCCACTCAGCCAGCCGCACATTATTTTAGATAAACTAAGATGACATATAATGTATTCACAGATTCCATATACGCCAAGACAACAGGTGTATGATGTATTAATGTATTCACATAGTTTAAGATAAACTAAGATGACATATAATGTATTCACAGATAACATATAAACTACGACAATATATGATATATTAATGCATTAACAGATTACTTATAAATTATGATGACAGACATGATGCATTAATGTATTCACAGATGACAAATAAACTAAGATGACATATAATGTATAATTGTATTCACAGATGACATATAAATCAAGGCAACAGTCGTGTGATGTATTAATGTATTCACAGATTACTTATAAACTAAACTGTCAGATATATTGAATTAATGTATTCACAGATTATGTATAAATTAAGATGACAGACACGATGTATTAATGTATTCATAGATAACATAGAAACTAAGTGGCAAAGCACAGCTGCGGGAGATTTGGAAGCAGACCGCCTTGCGTTGGTTTCCCATACAAATGTATGGGTGCCTGTCGTTCAGAAAGCAATGGTAAACTACTGACTGTAAACTGTCAAGAAAACACAAACAGCCAAAAAATGATGGAGTTGACTGCAACGCCCTGTAAAGGATATGTAATTAACCATTCTAAATAATTGAAGTTATCATCTCAGAGGTTGGATTCAAACCTGGACCACTGGGTTAGCAGGTAAATGCACTGATCGCTAAGCTACTGTGGCACCTACAACAATAATAAAACCAATCCTGTAGAAGTAAGCCACTGTTAGTATGTGACGTGTTAGGACTATCACATTCTGTAAGCCTGAGTACATGGGGAATAGGTGTCCAGCCTTTCCCTATCGTAGTGAATGAAAGCTGGCATCGAACCCTCGTCTGATCTCACTCATGTCACTGTCATCGTGACGTCCCAACCACATCAATCCACTGGCTATAACAATAATAAAAACATTTATTTTGCCATGAAAACTTAACTCGTGACATGCTCCAAAGACAGTCAGTCCTAGAGTGTGCACTTACCTCTCCTGTTGAAGAACTCCCTGGAATATTTTCCACTCAGAGATATATGTCGTGGAATGGGGCCTATCAATTCAATGATATGTGCTAAGTGATCCTCATCTCGTGTGTAGTCTTCTCCGCTATGGGGCTCAAATAAATAGTCACCAGTGGCTAACTCAAATGCCTGAAAATAAGGAAATGACGAGAAAATACCATTAGTGCATAGGTTTTAGTACATGTCATTTGTTTAGGTCCTGTCATATTTTTAGGTCCTTTCTTTATCATTACAGAGGTTGACGTGGCCAAAAGGTGTAACGTACTCGTGCTTAAACTTTTTCTGGTAAAAGGAGCACTGGACAGTAGGACTTTTTTTTTTTCAATTGCTCGCTTTGAACTTGAGTGTAGTCTAAGTTGGACTGATTTCTGCACGTGGGCTAGGATAGCATTACCAATACCAACAGTTGGACTTAACTGTTGACCTTTAGTTCAGAAAGCAGTGGCAAACTACTCAACCTAAAAGTACATAGGTTATTGCTGAGAAGCGGTTTCATGTACCCCAAAATTGTGGCATCTCAATATGATGGAGCATCTAAAAACACTGGAGCAGTGTGGCTCAAAATTCTGCATTAGAGAGGCAGCACAAACAACTGTTCCAGAAATCAAAATTGTCCATGTAAGGTAAAACAGTTTTGTTTCCAAGGACCAGTGTGCAACGTTAGAGAAGAATATCATAAAGACCATCCTCAGTGAAACAATACTATGGGAAAACTATGTGACTTTATCAAGATATTTTAGATAAGATAAGATCTTGTACTATAGACAATGGGATAAAGCTACAAACTTTAACCCTTTACAAGGCGTAGCGTCCTTTACCGGCCGGTCTCTAAATACGAGCGTAACGGCCGATTCCGGCCGATACTATTATGCATTGTAAAAACGCGATCTCTCGGCTTTCCGACACTTCCGTCGGCTACTTTCACTTTCGCTCGTAGCTTGACAACGTGGCCGCCATTTGTAAACGCGCTACAATGACTTTGAACGGACTTTTACGGACTTGTTTTGATAGTTTTCGGGAGTTTTACGCTGTTTTTCAAAATGGATTTCGGCGATTCTTCAAGTGATAGCCGAGATTTCGCTCTGTTCAATTTAAATGACATTAAAGGGCACGAAGTTGATTATTAATCGGAGCTAGATATCAGTGCAAAGCGTTACTTTGCATTAGCAGTCGTGAGTCGGACTTTAAAGTAAGTGATTATGATTCTGAAAATGTGTTTGTAAATTGCCGTATAGACGACGGAAAATCACAAACAACATGCCGTATTTCGTAAATATTTGTGTTCATATATGGATTATCGGCAACAATCACGTGAGTAACATATTCTGCATGCTTTTCCCTTCATTGTGTTGTTTATTTAACTAAAATCGGTTGACTAACACCTTGTTTGTGATGATTTTACTAACGCGACCCGAAATTTTTACAGAACCTGAAAAAATCTTGCCCGTTCAGGGCTACAAAACGGACAAGCGTCTGCCCTGTAAAGGGTTAAACAGAGGTACATAATTTTTGATGACTTCCGGTCCCCAACATGGAGGATAGGTGGTTGAGTTGTTAAGGCCACTGGAGTGTTTATGCTTGTGACTATGGTTTGCTTACGCATATTCCTTATGTTGGACTGGTAGTGCATGGTTCCGTCACCCTGCTACTGAGCTGAATGTGTGGAATGACACCATGAGCTGTGAATTTTGTGTGGAGTGCTTTTACATCTGTCCACGATTGTTTGTAGCGTGAACTGCATGTTCAGAAAAATGGCGGGCAGCCCTTCGCTGAACTAACTGGGTTGCCTTATGCAGTAATGTGTGGCTGCTGGTTTTCTAATAACTGCCACTTCCATCGACGATGAACTGTATTTTTCGTGGCGGACTTTTGTGTTGGCATTCTGGCAGCAGCATTGTGCATAGTAATCCTGTGAGGGCTGTTGGTTTGACGAGACTCTTGTCTGTTGCACTTTTCACATGGGGTAGTGAGGAGCATTTTGTGTGATACTGGCACAGGAATGGAGCATAATGGGGTAACCCTTTGCCATGAAGTTGGAACCGCGACTAAATAATTAACTAACATAGTTTATGTTGCTGGGTGATTTAAAGACAAGAACGGTCTGGAGAGTTAAAAATATAAGTTTAACTTCCCATGACTCCCACAAATGTCCTAGTGCTATCAAAGCTCTTCTTGCCTTTTGTATTCTTATTTTAGTATCTTTGTTCCCCCATTTTTATCCACAGTGCATTCCAAATAAGTGTATGATTCCGTCCGTTGTGTTTTTTCACCAAAGGAGATCAGGTTCTTATATGCTCATTATCTTTGTCTTACCTCTATTAATTTTTAGACCTAATTGTTGTGACATCTCTTCAAGCGCAATTAGTTTATACTGAATTTGATTACATGTGTGTGACAGGAGTGTAGAGTCGTCAACGAAGTCCAAATCATCAAATTGCTTTGTTAGAGTCTGTTGAATTCAATTTCTAGCGGTAGTAGTTGTCTTCATAACTCAGTCTATAGTCAGTAAAAATAATCATGGTGACAAAGGACATCCATCCCTGTCATACTCCTGTTTTTATTTCAAATGCAGCTGTCAGTTTTCCCTCGTGAAGAACTCTATACTTCATATCTACATATGTTGCCCTTATTAAGTTATGAATTTTTGTGGGATCCCATAGTGCCACATAAGCCGCCAATGGGATTCCCTATCATTGCTGTCAAAGGCATTTTCATAATCCATAAATCCAACATAAAGTAGTAAATGCAGTTCAATACTTTGCTTTATTATTTTGCGTAATGTGACTATCTGGTGCAGGTTGGAAACCTGCCTGTTCATCCCTTAGCTGTTTGTCAATAGCATCTCTTAATCTCTCCAGAATGATCTAGCCTAATATTTTCACAGGCCCTAATAATTGCATTGTTTCTCTACAATTTTCACACTCCTGCTGGTCCCCTTTCTTAGCCAGCCCTTTCTTCACCACATATCCTTCTCTCCAGTCTGCTGGTTATCTTCGGCCTCCAAAACTCTACCAAATAGTTTTTGCAGCAGTTCAGTTGTCTGTTGGCTTTAATAGCTTCTGCTGTGACACCATCCGGATAAGCAGCTTTCCCATCTCTCAGTAGTTTGATAGCTTTCCTGATTTCTTTTTTAGATTATTTTTGAATTTTGTGCGTGAGTAAGATTTCCCTTTTAACAGTGTCCCTCGCCATCAGACAAACCCACTCAATCTTCAGAGGTACTTGTAATTTATCCCCCCAAGTCAAGGACAAGAGGTCAACATTTTAGTCCAACTGTCCAACTGTAGGGGTTGAACCCCTTACCCCCCTCTGCTGTGTGTCCACCGTGACGAGGTAGAGGGGCTTGAGCGTCCCAATGACCCCAAGAGCTATGCCGACAGTAGCACAGCTACTGGTAGGGCCACCCATGTCGGACAGGTCAAGGGAGAGGGACCAGACGAAGAGACACACAAACCTGCTGCCTTGTAGGTAGACTGGGGACAGTCAAAGGCTAGGGAAAGCATCCCGAATAAATGCTTGTCGAAATCGGATGTACTGAGCCACAGGCTTGACAAAGCAGTGCAACGTAAAACCTGCTGCCTTGTAGGTAGACTGGGGACAGTCAAAGGCTAGGGAAAGCATCCCGAATAAATGCTTGTCGAAATCGGATGTACTGAGCCACAGGCTTGACAAAGCAGTGCAACGTAAAACCTGCTGCCTTGTAGGTAGACTGGGGACAGTCAAAGGCTAGGGAAAGCATCCCGAATAAATGCTTGTCGAAATCGGATGTACTGAGCCACAGGCTTGACAAAGCAGTGCAACGTAACTTAATTCATGATGTCACAAATCAAAATTAATCGTTATGTGCTAATCCCGTGAAGTCCCATCAGGCGGCGATAGTGCCGGGCCCCCTGCCTCGAGGGGGTCCACCCATGACTACTGGTGGTCACCTTCCCCTGTGCTGTGGAGTCAAGGCACAGAGGAGTAGGTTAAGAGCTATTGACCAAATACCCCGGACAATCAACATACTACAGTGGAATGCCGAAGGAGTTTACAAGAAGAAAGACTCCCTAACACAGCGTCTTCATAAAGATAGAATAGATGTGGCATGCATTCAAGAGACACACCTCAACGCCAATCACAAATTCTCAGTCAGAGGATATCAGGCCACACGTTTCGACCGCGAAGGACACAAAGGAGGAGTTCTAATACTTACACGAAATACAATACCTTGCAGCGAAGTATCTGTGATCTCTGACAACCAAACGGAAATTATAGGTGTTGATATAATGATCCCCTCTGCCGTGCGTCCACCTTGACGAGGTAGAGGGGCTTGCGCGTTCCAATGACCCCAAGAGCTATGCCGACGGTAGCACAGCTACTGGTAGGGTCACCCATGTCGGACAGGTCAAGGGAGAGGGACCAGAAGAAGAGACGTACAAACCTGCTGCCTTGTAGGTAGACTGGGGACAGTCAAAGGCTAGGGAAAGCATCCCGAACAAATGCTTGTCGAAATCGGATGTACTGAGCCACAGGCTTGACAAAGAAGTGCAACGTAACTTTATCATTTCATGATGTCACAGATGAAAATTAATCGTTATGGTGCTAATCCCGTGAAGTCCCATCAGGCGGTGATAGTGCCGGGCCCCCTGCCTCGAGGGGGTCCACCCATGACTACTGGTGGTCACCTTCCCCTGTGCTGTGGAGTCAAGGCACAGAGGAGTAGGTTAAGAGCTATTGACCAAACACCCCGGACACTCAACATACTACAATGGAATGCAGAAGGAGTTTATAACAAGAAAGCCTCCCTAACACAGCGTCTTCATAAAGATAGAATAGATGTGGCATGCATTCAAGAGACACACCTCAACGCCAATCGCACATTTTCAGTCGAGGGATATCAGGCCACACGTTTCGACCGTGAAGGACACAAGGGAGGAGTTGTAATACTTACACGAAATAGAATACCTTGCAGCGAAGTATCTGTGATCTCTGACAACCAAACGGAAATTATAGGTGTTGATATAATGATAAAGGACGTGAAAATAAGAATTTACAATCTGTATAGCCCGGCAGATAAGGATCTTACACTCTCAAACATGGAAATAACTGACACAAATTGCATTGTTGTCTGAGACTTTAATAGCCGTTCAGAAAGATGGGGATACCCAGATACTGACAAAAGAGGAGATGAAGTGGAGGACTGGGAAATAGACTCAAATCTCCATCTACTCAACAAAGCGGATGACACACCGAGCTTCTACTCCAGAAGATGGATTACCACTTCTACTCCAGACTTAGCTTTCTGCACAGGAGACATCCTCCACAAAATCGATCGCCATGTGCTTGACCAATTAGCAGGTAGTGACCACAGACCAATCAAGCTTGTAATAAATATGGAGTATGTTCCACAGGAGCAAAAGCCTTTGCCCCGTTGGAATTACAAACGAGCAGATTGGGACAGATTTGCCATACTAACAGACAAATATTGTGAAAACATAAATACACGATATGGCAACATAAAGCAAATGGTGGAAAGTCTAAACAGAGCAATAATACAGGCGGCCACTGAGTCTATTCCAAGAGGAGCGAGGAAAAATTACAAACCATACTGGACTGAAGAACTACAAATTTTGGAGGACAAAGTTGAAGATGCTAGGAAGACCGCAGAGAGAGAACAAACAACTGAAGCGAACATCTCTCTCAAAGCCATCTCAGCAAAATATAAAAGAACAGTAAATCAAACAATAAGAGATTGTTGGAGGAAAAAAACAGAAAACCTGAATTTTGACAGGGATGGAAACAAACTATGGAAACTAGTGAAAGCCATGAACAATGAAGGACCTAGAAACAAACAAATAACAATTAAACAAGGAAATGCCTTGCTTACAGGAAAAAAGGCTGCAAATGCACTAATGGAACACTATGCCAGTGCAAACCACATTGATATTACAGCCGAACAGAAGAAAGCAATCAAAGATAAACAGATACATCATAGATATACAGAGACAGCAGCAGAATATATGATGGCAAATCTAACAATGAAAGAAATGGTACAGGCAATGAATACCCTAAAAAAGAAGACATCACCAGGAAAGAATGGAATCACAAATGAAATGCTAATAGGACTAGGCACTAAGGCAAAAAAGAAACTACTAGCAGTCCTAAATTACAGCTGGAAGAGGGGAATAGTCCCACAGGCATGGAAGGAAGCTATACTAATACCAGTCCCAAAGAAAGGAAAAGACCTGGAAGAACCAAATGGCTATCGACCTATCAGTCTTCTTAGCTGTGTAGGAAAATTAATGGAACGCATTATCAATGGCAGGCTAACATGGCATCTGGAAGAAAACCAACTCTTAACACCTCACCAAGCAGGATTCAGAAAGTACAGATCCACTGAAGATCAAATAACCTATATAGCCCAGGAAATAGAGGATGCCTTCCAAGAGAAAAAGCACACACTAGCGGTCTGGATAGATTTAGAAAAAGCATTTGATAAAGTATGGAAGGAAGGACTGAAAGTAAAACTGCAAAAAATGCATGTTTGTGGGAAAATGTACAAATGGATCAGCCACTACCTTGAGAACAGAACTGCCAGGACAAAAGTACAAGGACAAACCAGCAAAATGATGCTATTGGAGCAAGGTGTCCCCCAAGGAGGAGTTCTTTCACCAACATTATTCCTAGCATATATAAACGACATCACGGAAAATTTTCCAGCCAGAGTACACACATCATCCTTTGCAGATGACCTAGCCATATGGACATCTGAAGAATATATCAGTACAGCTAACAGCAGAATACAGCAAGCCCTATTAGCGCTAGAGGACTGGTCAAAATCATGGCTAGTGAAGATAAGTGAGGAGAAAACAACATGCACAGTGTTCTCCCTCTCAACTAAAGCTCAGCAACCTAAGCTGGTATTGAATGGAAAAATATTGCGCCATGAAGAAAATCCAAACTATCTAGGAGTCACCTTTGATCGTCGCCTGACATGGAAGACACAGGTTGAGAAAAATCGAACAAGAGCAAGGCAAAGAATGGCAATCATGAAAAAGCTTGCTGGTACAACGTAGGGGAGCAGATGAGAAAGTTCTCAAGAAGTTATATACTGGACGGGTGAGGCCAGTACTGGAATATGGCATTGCAGCTTGGGCAACAGCAGCTAAGTCAAACTTTAACAAAATAAGTAGAGTCCAAAATCAAGGAATGCGAATCATAACTGGAAGCCTGAAGACAACGCCTATTAATGAATTAGAAAAGATCACTTGTTTACAACCAATGCAGGATAGAAGACATAGCAGAGCCCAGCAACAAGCTGAAAAATTTAGAAGATTGACAGACCACCCTATGTATAAAAGGTTTAGTGGTTTTGGAAAGGGAAGACTGAAGCGTAGCAACTTTGTAGAAACTGCAAAACAAAAGATTAGGGCAGATCCCATACTTAACATATCAACAGTCAAACCCATTTACAATGCAGACAAGTTCCCAGCTTGGAGACAGCAGCAACTGCCTGAGATGATAGAAAACATTCCTGGTATTGAGAAAAAGAACACTCAGCATGAAACCGAAAGAAGAGAAATAACCCTAAACTACATAAAAGAACATTACCCAAGCAGCAATTGGACCCATGCATATACAGATGGATCAGCCAAAAATTCAGTAGAGAATGGAGGAGGAGGAATTCTCCTAAATTTAAAAAATGGAGTGAAAAAAACACATTCAGTGGCAACTGGAAAGTTCTCAAGTAACTTCAAAGCAGAGGTAGAGGCTCTGAAAACTGCAGCAGAAATGCTCTTGATGGAGGAAAATAAAGAGAAGCAAATAGCTATCTTCACAGATGCAAATTCAGCTGTCTCAATACTGAAGAGCAATAACAGCACAGAAATAGCTGACCTAAGAGCAGCACTCCATGGCCTATGCCAGAAATCCAAAAAAGTTGTAATACAGTGGATCCCATCACATTGCAGTATACCTGGAAATGAAGAGGCTGACAGACTGGCAAAAGAGGGCGGACGACTACCACAGCCTGACATAGACATAACCTATAATGAGGCAAAGAGGTTGATAAAAAGCACTTATAGAACCAAATGGGAATCAGAGCATCCAGGCCACCAGAAGGATGATGCATATTACAAACTCGACCGAAGAGAACAAGTAGCAATCTTCAGACTCCGCACAGGACATAACAGGCTGAAATACCACTTGTTCAACAAACTAAAGATAGGAGATACAGATGAATGTAATTGTGGAACTGGTAAAATGACAGCTAAACATTTGCTGCAAGAGTGCCCAATATATGCAGAACAGAGAAAGATATTTTGGCCCACACCTGCTTCATTCGAGGACAAGCTCTATGGAGATATCAACAAGCTCAAGTCGACTGCAGCTTACTTTAACTGTATTCAGGTTGACATTTAAATATACATGAAGAAGTATTTAGACTGCCACACTTCATACCACAGGCATGTCGGTTACACAAGCCTCCCAGAGGCATGAAATGGAATATTGCTTGGATAGCAAATCCATTAGTGGAAAGTCCGAATCGAAAGCTCACTTGTGTGGGCTTCATAAAAGGTGGTAAAAGTGTCCTAGTGGCACAAAATGGAATATTGCTTGGATAGCAAATCCATTACGTGGAAAGTCCGAATCGAAAGCTCACTGTGTGGATGTCATCTGCAAACTGCATTCTTCTGGCTTCTGGAAGAACAGCCTATGGTGAACGGAAGGCCCAATATACGGAAGTGAGGCTAAGCAGCCATGTGCAGGACGTGACGATTCCTTGGGTGAGCCCAGTACCAGAGCGCTGTGTGATGGCTCTGCAATTATGGAAGCCTCCTTGGATGGCGGGGAATGCCCATGGTCTGCCCCTGCCTTCCCTTGAGGGCCGACCAGGATGCCTTTGGCTGTTCTATATGGACCAGCTGGGATGGGGGATAACACCACAACAGTGAGAGTCTAACGTCCTAAGAAACCCCCCGGGAAGGTTAACCCGGTCAACAAATGCCCGCAGAAGTCGGATGTGTCGGCCTAACGGCGCAAGAATGCAGCTCTGCTGTAAACAGGCACAACGCAATCACGTCCGAAAAAAAAACTCCGGATGAACGAAGAAGAAGAAGATATAATGATAAAGGACGTGAAAATAAGAATCTACAATCTGTATAGCCCGGCAGATAAGGACCTTACACTCTCAAACATGAAAATAACTGACACAAACTGCATTATTGTCGGAGACTTTAATAGCCGTTCAGAAAGATGGGGATACCCAGATACTGACAAAAGAGGAGAAGAATTGGAGGACTGGGAAATAGACTCAAATCTCCATCTACTCAACAAAGCGGATGACACACCGAGCTTCTACTCCAGAAGATGGCTTACCACTTCTACTCCAGACTTAGCTTTCTGCACAGGAGACATCCTCCACAAAATTGATCGCCATGTGCTGGACCAATTAGCAGGTAGTGACCACAGACCAATCAAGATTGTAATGAATATGGAGTATGTTCCACAGGAGCAAAAGCCCTTGCCCCGCTGGAATTACAAACGAGCAGATTGGGACAGATTTGCCATACTAACAGACAAATATTGTGAAAACATAAATACACGATATGGCAACATAAAGCAAATGGTGGAAGGTCTAAACAGAGCGATAATACAGGCAGCCACGGAGTCCATTCCAAGAGGAGCGAGGAAAAATTACAAACCATACTGGACTGAAGAACTACAAAGTTTGGAGGACAAAGTTGAAGATGCCAGGAAGACAGCAGAGAGAGAACAAACAATTGAAGCGAACATCTCTCTCAAAGCCATCTCAGCAAAATATAAAAGAACAGTAAATCAAACAACAAGAGATTGTTGGAGGGAAAAAACAGAAAACCTGAATTTTGACAGGGATGGAAACAAACTATGGAAACTAGTGAAAGCCATGAACAATGAAGGACCTAGCAACAAACAAATAACAATTAAACAAGGAAATGCCTTGCTTACAGGAAAAAAGGCTGCAAATGCACTAATGGAACACTATGCAAATGCAAACCACATTGATATTACAACCGAA
Source organism: Cepaea hortensis (assembly GCA_963921405.1). Taxonomy (NCBI): domain Eukaryota; kingdom Metazoa; phylum Mollusca; class Gastropoda; order Stylommatophora; family Helicidae; genus Cepaea; species Cepaea hortensis. The sequence goes on from OY992887.1 coordinate 81,238,211, forward strand.
CAGAAGAAAGCAATCAAAGATAAACAGATACATCATACAAATACAGAGACAGCAGCAGAATATATGATGGCAAATCTAACAATGGAAGAAATGGAACAGGCAATGAATACCCTAAAAAAGAAGAAATCACCAGGAAAGGATGGAATCACAAATGAAATGCTAATAGGACTAGGCACTAAGGCAAAAAAGAAACTACTAGCAGTCCTAAATTACAGCTGGAAGAGGGGAATAGTCCCACAGGCATTGAAAGAAGCTATACTAATACCAATCCCAAAGAAAGGAAAAGACCTGGAAGAACCAAATGGCTATCGACCTATCAGTCTACTTAGCTGTGTAGGAAAATTAATGGAACGCATTATCAATGGCAGGCTAACATGGCATCTGGAAGAAAACAAACTCTTAACACCACACCAAGCAGGATTCAGAAAGTACAGATCCACTGAAGATCAAATAACCTATATAGCTCAGGAAATAGAGGATGCCTTCCAAGAGAAAAAGCACACACTAGCAGTCTGGATAGATTTAGAAAAAGCATTTGATAAAGTATGGAAGGAAGGACTGAAAGTAAAACTGCAAAACATGCATGTTTGTGGAAAAATGTATAAATGGATCAGCCACTACCTTGAGAACAGAACTGCCAGGACAAAAGTACAAGGACAAACCAGCAAAATGATGCTGTTGGAGCAAGGTGTCCCCCAAGGAGGAGTTCTTTCACCAACATTATTCCTAGCATATATAAATGACATCACAGAAAATTTTCCAGCCAGAGTACACACATCATCCTTTGCAGATGACCTAGCCATATGGACATCTGAAGAATATATTAGTACAGCTAACAGCAGAATACAGCAAGCCTTATTAGCACTAGAGGACTGGTCAAAATCATGGCTAGTGAAGATAAGTGAGGAGAAAACAACATGCACAGTGTTCTCCCTCTCAAATAAAACTCAACAACCTAAGCTGGTATTGAATGGAAAAATATTGCGCCATGAAGAAAATCCAAACTATCTCGGAGTCACCTTTGATCGTCGCCTGACATGGAAAACACAGGTTGAGAAAAATCGAACAAGAGCAAGGCAAAGAATGGCAATCATGAAAAAGCTTGCTGGTACAACGTGGGGAGCAGATGAGAAAGTTCTCAAGAAGTTATATACTGGACGGGTGAGGCCAGTACTGGAATATGGCATTGCAGCTTGGGCAACAGCAGCTAAGTCAAACTTTAACAAAATAAGTAGAGTCCAAAATCAAGGAATGCGAATCATAACTGGAAGCCTGAAGACAACGCCTATTAATGAACTTGAAAAGATCACTTGTTTACAACCAATGCAGGATAGAAGAGATAGCAGAGCCCAGCAACAAGCAGAAAAATTTAGAAGATTGACAGACCACCCTATGTATAAAAGGTTTAGTGGTTTTGGAAAGGGACGACTGAAGCGTAGCAATTTTGTAGAAACTGCAAAACGAAAAATTAGGGCAGATCCCATACTTAACATATCAACAGTCAAACCCATTTACAATGCAGACAAGTTCCCAGCTTGGAGACAGCAGCAACTGCCTGAGATGATAGAAAACATTCCTGGTATTGAGAAAAAGAACACTCAGCATGAAACCGAAAGAAGAGAAATAACCCTAAACTACATAAAAGAACATTACCCAAGCAGCAATTGGACCCATGCATATACAGACGGATCAGCCAAAGATTCAATTAAAAATGGAGGAGGAGGAATTCTCCTAAATTTAAAAAATGGAGTGAAAAAAACACATTCAGTGGCAACTGGAAAGTTTTCAAGTAACTTCAAAGCGGAGGTAGAGGCTCTGAAAACTGCAGCAGAAATGCTCTTGATGGAGGAAAATAAAGAGAAGCAAATAGCTATCTTCACAGATGCAAATTCAGCTGTCTCAATACTGAAGAGCAATAACAGCACAGAAATAGCTGACCTAAGAGCAGCACTCCATGGCCTATGCCAGAAATCCAAAAAAGTTGTAATACAGTGGATCCCATCACATTGCAGTATACCTGGAAATGAAGAGGCTGACAGACTGGCAAAAGAGGGCGGACGACTACCACAGCCTGACATAGACATAACCTATAATGAGGCAAAGAGGTTGATAAAAAGCACTTATAGAACCAAATGGGAATCAGAGCATCCAGGCCACCAGAAGGATGATGCATATTACAAACTCGACCGAAGAGAACAAGTAGCAATCTTCAGACTCCGCACAGGACATAACAGGCTGAAATACCACTTGTTCAACAAACTAAAGATAGGAGATACAGATGAATGTAATTGTGGAACTGGTAAAATGACAGCTAAACATTTGCTGCAAGAGTGCCCAATATATGCAGAACAGAGAAAGATATTTTGGCCCACACCTGCTTCATTCGAGGACAAGCTCTATGGAGATATCAACAAGCTCAAGTCGACTGCAGCTTACTTTAACTACATACAGGTTGACATTTAAAGGTGTATGAAGAAGTATTTAGACTGCCGCACTTCATACCACAGGTATGTCGGTTACAAAAGCCTCCCAGAGGCATGAAATGGAATATTGCTGGATTGGAGATCCATTACGTGGAAAGTCTGAACCAAAAGCTCACTGTGTGGGCTTTCAAAAAAGGTGGAAAAAGTGTCCTAGTGGCACGAAATGGAATATTGCTTGGATAGCAAATCCATTATGTGGAAAGTCCGAATCAAAAGCTCACTGTGTGGGCTTTCAAAAAAGGTGGAAAAGTGTCCTAGTGGCACGAAATGGAATATTGCTCGGATAGCAAATCCATTGTGCGGAAAGTCCGAATTGAAAGCTCACTGTGTGGATGTCATCTGCACACTGCATTCTTCTGGTTTCCGGTAGAACAGCCTATGGTGAACGGAAGGCCCAATATATCGGAAGTGAGGCTATGCAGCCATGTGCAGGACGTGACGATTCCTTGGGTGAGCCCAGTACCAGAGCGCTGTGTGTTGGCTCTGCAAGTATGGAAGCCTCCTTGGATGGCGGGGAATGCCCATGGTCTGCCCCTGCCTTCCCTTGAGGGTTGACCAGGATGTCTTTGGCTGTTCTAAATGGGCCATCTAGGATGGGGGATAACACCACAACAGTGAGAGTCAAACGTCCTAAGAAACCCCCGGGAAGGTTAACCCGGTCAACAAATGCCCGCAGAAGTCGGATGTGTCGGCCTAACGGCGCAAGAACGCAGCTCTGCTGTAAACAGGCACAACGCAATCACATCCGAAAAAAAACTCCGGATGAACGAAGAAGAAGAAGAAGAAGAAGAAGAAGAAGAACCCCTTACCTCGGCATCAGCACACCGGATGTTTAACACACATGCTTATCCATTCAGCCATCTGTTCATTTGAACTTTAATGTTGGTGAGAACTTTTAAGTCCACTTGTTTCATCTTCTGCCACTCTTACTAGGACAACTAAATATTGTCTTGTATCCACCATTATGCACTTCTTTGTTAGCTTCTGTTTTATTTTCCTTAGGCTCTGAATTTAGCAACTCTAGTTTTGCAATTAGTATAGTTTAGTCGACAGATCAACATCACGGCACACAGGTGTAATCCATAAGTGCTCCGTTCTACTCCTAACTCAAGCCTGAGTCCGGAGAATCTCAGCTCAGTGCACGAACCCTGTAGCACCAGCGAGGATCCTGAAATACTTTGGGTAGATTTTTAACTCAAAATGTTGCCCGGGCAGCGCTGTTAGGCTACTCTATTTTGATTTCCAACTGTCAAGGGATTTTTTACGTGCTCAGCAATACACACAGGCATCAATACCCAGCGACCAGAGAAACTTTTGTTACTAGAAGCCCATGTGAAAAAATCCTGGCCCTCACAGGGGCTTGAACCCGGGACCTCCAGCACTCAAGGTGGACACCATACCTCAAGACCACTTAGCACCCCAGTTGTGCAATTAATTAAATCTACTTTTGTTCAATTTTTTTTTCCATTCTATTTTGTTGAGAATTTCTGGTGTTATTCATGCTTTATGTTTTTGTTTCCTTTTCCCAGTCTTCCTTGTATACATCGCTCCAAATGCTTTTAGCCTACCGCCAGCAGTCTTCTACGCTCACATCATCTACTAACTGTTGCAAGGCCTGTTACTTATTTGAGACCGTGACCATACATTGCTCCTTAGTTTCTTGATTTCTGAGATATCCTAAATTTATTGAATCCATGTTTGTACAGTGTTATGTATCTCTTGAATTTCAACTTAATTAGCATCTAGAGATCCAAATTTACGTCTGCGCTCCCAAAAACATTTACACCATGTAGAGGTTGTCTAAATTTCTTGTTCATATAGATATGGTCGATCTGTTTTCTGTTTTGTAGTCTGGCGATGCCCCTGTTGGCTTTATGAATCTTTTTGTGAAGGAAAAACACTTCTGTATTAATTCATTGAGCAAATATTGTGAGTACTCCATTTCCATTCATTACCCCTAGTCTGTTTCCCCATGGATCTCTTCATAATCAATATTATCCTATCCATCATGGCATTTAGGCCACACATCAAACTTTTGATATTGTCATGATTTTGAATATCTACCTGTCATGCTTTGAAGTTTCATGTAAAATTCCTCCTTAACTGATTTATCTTTATCATTTAGTCATACACTACAATTATCTAACACTTATTTCTTGAACATTGTTAACATTCATTGTTACCATACTCATAATTAATTCTTTAAGGAAAACATAACTTACCATGCAGGCTGTGCTCCAGATGTCACTTGGAGTGTCATACCCTGCTCCTAGCAATACCTCAAGGCAACGATACTGCCTTGTTTGGATATCGTCTGTAAACTTGTGGTACTGTACAATAAAAGCAGAGGATACTAATTATTTTCTGGATAAAAATGTCAGGCTTTGACTTCTGATTGTTAAATAGAGTGGGATGCATACAAGCAACAAGAACATGTGCGGTACTGTACATTAAAGATAGAAGAAACTATTTCTGGGTCCAAATGTAGGCTTTTTTTTTAAACTTATGATTGTTAAATGGAGTGGTATGCACATAAACAACTTAATTAGAGTGGTATACACATAAGAAACTTTGAGTGGTATGCACATAAACAACTTAATTAGAGTGGTATGCACATAAGAAACTTAATTAGAATGGTATGCATAAAAGCAACAAGTAAACATGTAGTACTATATATAAGAATCAATAGGGATTTGAAAGCATAACTGACAGGCCAGCATGCTAGCTGATGAGTTATTGTAGCTTTAAAGCCATAAATAATACGTCAATATTTGTTGGTATGTTTTCTACTTTGAAATTTAACCTGAGCAGTGACTTATCACACTGCCATTTGAGTAGCAAGGTGGACAAAGATAGGGGAACAGGTCTGTTTTTAAAGAGTTATATGGGGAAATGTATGTAAAACTACTGGAACAAAGAGCTGGACCCATAGTCGAACAACAGTTAAGCAAAGTACAATTTTGTTTCAGGAAAGGTACAAGTTACACTAATGCGCTATTCACACTAAGACAAATATGTGAAAAAACTATCGAATACAGTGACCAGCAGAATAATGTGTTTGTAGATTTGGAAAAGGCTTTTGACAAAATAGATAGATATTAATTATGGACCATCCTGAAGACTACTGGATATAAGGAAAATTACTAGAAAACATCATAGCCATGTACCACATGAGCCAAAGTACAATAAGAACACAAGAAGGTATATCAGATATGTTCACAATCAATACAAGAGAGACAAGGATTTGGGCTCTCTCTCCTCTGATATTTAATATCTACATAAACAGAATATCCAAAGAAGCAAGCCTTAACCGAACAGATTCAGAAAATTTTTAACTCTTAACTTCAGAAACAAGATTTACCCGCAATAAATGAACTTTTATTTACTGATGGACATGTCAGACTACCAGAGAAAAATGGATGAAATATTGTCAGATGAATCCAAATTCAGGATAGATCAAAAAGTAAACAAGTCGGAGGACCTGGATGCAATAATGAGGAAAGAGATCCAGTCACTTGTGAATGCGGGACTCATCAGTGAGGCCACTTCAAAAACACTCACCACGTGGCTCGCACACTCCTCAGATGTACGTTCTACCCAAACTTCACAAGCCCGGCATCCCGCTAAGACCTATCCTGTCCATGGTTAACTCTGCACAACACTGAATGGCGAGATAGCTAGCCGAAATTTTAAAGCCAGTACGACAGTCCTTCGATCCAAAAATACTCAGAGATGCATTCGAACTGGTGGAATTATTGGATACTATGGAAATAAATAAAAAACACATGGCATCCATGTATATAGCCTCCCTATTCACTAACGTTCCATTAGAGGAGACAGTGAAAATAGGGAATGCATTGAAGACAAACAACTAAATTTAGGCATACCAACACCTATTCTGGAGAGCCTACTACTACTATGTACCGCCAACATACAATTCAATTTTCTAACTAAGTCATACTGCCAAATTGACGGAGTGGCCATGGGGAGTCCTCTTAGTCCTAGTCTAGCGGACATCTTCATGGCACATTTAGAAGAAAAGAGATCCTCAGACATCAACATCTTGGCCTTTTACCGTCGTTATGTGGACGATATACTAATTATCACCACAGACGAGCTACAAGGTACATCGTTCCAGGCCACAATGAACAAGACGCATAAAAACATCTCTCTATCTATGGAACACGAACACAGCGAAGCATTACCGTTCCCAGATATTCTAATGAGACGTAGAGCAGACGGCACAATTCAAAGATCGGTGTATCGCAAAGGAACATGGACTGGCCAATACCTAAATTTTCAGAGCTTCACACCTGTCCAGTACAAACGGGGCTTAGTACGGACCCTGTTTGACCGTGCTAGAAAGATATGCACCCAGGACACACTGACAGAGGAATTTAAACTCTGAAGAATGTCTTAAACCTGAATGGGTACTCCACAGGATTTATAAAGCGTTACTGCCAACAGCCCAAACCAAAACCAGACTTAACTACAGTCCCTAAACTCAAGGTATTCATCCAGCTAACCTTTCGAGGGGATGACGTAATGCAACGTCTACAAGATCGGCTTACTACAGCAGTAGGCCGAACATTCTGTGCGGCAGCTCCAGTCATTAGATATAAAACCATACCGATTCCCACACCAGCAGTCAAAGAGCCTGTTCCTCTGTACGCCACAAACAATTGTATTTACCAATTCACATGTAGATGCCAGGCCTTCTACAATGGTAGAACAGAGAGACAGCTTAACAAACGAGTGTCAGAACACATACCTCAATGGGTCAACAAGATACAACACACAGGAGATGCTAGCCTCGTGGGGCCGACACACCAGAAGCTCCCGGCGTCTTCAATTGGTAGGCACATTGTTGAGAGCGGCCATGTGGTTAACAGAGACACTGCCTTTCGCGTGTTGTTTAACACACAAAATACTCGCTTGTTAAAATTTGCAGAAGCAATTATGATCAATCAACGCAAGCCAGAATTGTGCAAACAGAAAGACATGTTAGCCAGCTTAAAATTACCGTGGTAGATAATTGACATTACTGTGCGAATATGAGTATATTTCAACTTGAAGGATTTATCTAGTTAATTCACGTAAGTTGTGTGATTTCTGCAAGTATGTACCTGACGAGATGCAGCAAAATATGCCAGGCAATAAATCGTGCAATCTATTGTTTGTGTCTTCATTATTCGAACTTTTATTTGCAGGCGATCAGTGCCTGTTTTACAATGACGAGGGCAGACTGAAAAATTATATTAGTAAGCTGAATTTAACATGCAGCAGATACAATAAAAATGTAAATACAACCAAAACTGAAGTAATGCAGGTTAGCAGATTTCTTAGTCCACTAAATATACTGATAAATAGTACACCCCTGAAACAAGGTAAAGAATTTAAATATCTAAGAAGTATGATCTTTCAACAGAAGGAATGGCTAAAAACTCTGGCCACATACAAATAGATAATATGACCATTAAAAGAACGGAAACATACAAATACCTGGGTACAATCTTCAACTGCTCCAACATCATAAGGGAAGAAATACAAACTAGAATCAATTCTGGAAATAAGATTTACTATGCACTACAACATCTACTAAAATCAAAGGCGCTATCCCGTAACACCAAGATCACAATATACAAAACACTGACCAGACCAGTTGTGCTGTATGGCTCTGGAACCTGAAGTACAATGAAAGGAGACGAAGCCTATTTACAAACCTTTGAGAACAAAGTTTTAAGACGCATCTTTTGACCCATTTGGGATACACAAAGTGGAGAGTGGAAAAGAAGAAGTAACAAAGACATTTATGATCTGTTTAAGTCCCCGCTAATCACTGGTATCATGCAGGCTAATAGACTACAATGGCTGGGGCATATAGAAAGAATGGAAGATAATAGGGAAACAAAACTCGCTTACACTCAGGAAATAAATGACCGTAGACCCCGAGGTAGACCAAGAAGGCGGTGGAGAGATAATATATATATATACAGACCTACAAGCACTTGGAATCAATGACTGGCAAGAGAAGGTCAACCAGAGAGACAAATGGAGGCGGATTGTATCTGCAGCAAAGAACCTCAATGGCTCGGAACGCTGAAGAAGAAGAAGAAGAAGAAGAAGAAGAAGAAGAAGAAGAAGAAGAAGAAGAAGAAGAAGAAGAAGAAGAAGAAGAAGAAGAAGAAGAAGAAGAATGATCACAGAAGATGGCAGAATAAACAGAGAAATCAAAATCAGATGTCAAAAAGCAAATGCGCTTATATATCAACTATCACCCATACCGCAACATCCAAATATACCTTATCCGCAAAATGACAGATAATAAATAGTATATTCACATTAACCCAGTGCTAGCAATGTCAAACTTTGACATTATCCAAATCACATTTACACAAAATCAACACCTGCAAGATGAGATGCTTGAGAAGAGCTGCCAACTTAACTATCCGAGACCGAGTAAAAAATTATGTTATCGGATAGACAGAAGATCAAATGGTTCAGCCAACTCATTATAATGCAACACCATCAACTCCCAGCACTGGAGCTACATTAAAGAAGATCTGATAGACGACTGAGAGAACAATGGATTGATGTCTCAAAGACACTGCACAGTCACATGCAATGACACTATCCTGTGCCACCAATCAGGTGCTGGAACATGAACTATTCCTCCCCACGACTCTTGGTGGCAAAAGTGGAAGATGATACAATGAATGTGAAATCTGTACTACTGGATGGATCATACACATGATGATTACTCATAAACTACAAATATTCATTAACTGGTGCCTGGGCAGAATAGAAGGACTAACATGGGAAGAGAGGCATTAGAGAACATCATGATGACTGGAAAGATCAAGGGGAAGAGAGGCAAAGGCAGACCACGAGTAATGATACTGGATGGATTGAGATGGTGGCATGGAGGAATTTCATCAGCAGAGTTCAGCCAGAACACTAAAGACTGAGATCTGTGGAGAGACAATAACACCTACGCCTGCTGGCAGGGCACTTGATGATGATGATGAACATGTCACTTCAGTGTCCCCTTTTCTCAGCAATTCTCTTCAGTTTAATCAAAGTCTGAACCCCAATGTTCTTTGTTCTAACTGATACGACATAAGTTAACACTATTTGAAAAGCAAATTTTTCACATTGTCTTAAAAGATAACTGTCACGAATGTCATGTATACAGTACAAGCTTTCAAATGTTCTATGTTCACCATGACAACAATGAATACTCACAGTCCAGCAGGCATTGCCTAAATCAGCTATCTTCACTGGGAACACATCACAGATCTCATGGATTGGGTCTGGCTTGTGACTAACTGGAGTATGAGCTGTGAAAGTAAGATATGAACATCTTCAGGTGTTTGCAAGCCAGTGTTCATGATATCAAAGATAAGCACACAGTTAGCTTCAGAACATGAACAACATATATCTCATTTCAACTGTGACATTTCGTAAGTTACCACAGAGGATGATCAAAATCTGGAACAATCAAGCAAATGAAATCCCTTTAAATAATGTCAAAGGATGTACAAAGTTATAGGACTTCACACATACAAGGGTACAACATAAGGACTTGTTCTTCCTAGAGAAATCTCTCATACCCTTGTAACAAAGCCATGTTGACCCCAAAACAGTCAGCCCATAGAACTGTTACCTAGAAACAGTAAAGCTGGGTCTCGAGTAAGCACTACAATGAACTTAATGAGTAGCAGAAAAAGGAAAAATTGTGCATGTGGAAAATAGAAGTATTCCAGGATAACCGATGCAGAACAATAAAGATAAATTATAATGAAAAAGGAGGTCAGAAAAATGCCTGGAAATGGATAGTAAATATGCTTGGAATCAAAATAATAAAATATACCATATTAGCAGATTAATATATAATAGCATAACAAAAACTAGTGGATTTAAATACTTTAAAAAGAACAACTTCTAAATAATATAAAAGAATGAGGTCAACATGCTGAATGGATAAAAGCACTTGCTCTTAAACTTTCAGTGTGCTGATGCTGAGGTAGCGGGTTCAACTCCTACACTGCCGGTCAATTGGACAAAAATCTTGACTTCTCATCCTTGATTTGGGGACGTACATTCCTCAGAATTAGGCAGTGGGTTCGCCTGATGGTGAGGGACACTGGTAATAGGGAAAGCTAATCCACACACAAAAATCAATCCGGTGCACTAGAAGTAGCAGCACGTGTATGTAGTATGCTTGAGTTCAAAGTGAGCAAACGCAAAATAAAAATAAACTCTTTTCATCTATGTCACATGTTCCAGTTTTTGTTTTCTCATGTAGCAAAAAATATGACGACTGCCTCCTCCTGATGTTTGCAATATGATGTCTTTGCAATTCAGCCTCCCTCAAAATGTCCAGATTGCTCAACTTGGCTGTTAATGGAATATTCAGTATTCTTCTAAAAAAAAAAACACATCTCCAAAGCCTACAACAGAACAAATAAAACTTAAAAGTAATACAAAAACATACAACTTTCATGGTTTTTGCCACATTCTAAGACATGAAGAAACACCAAAGACTAGTAGTGGAAGGCAAAGTACTAAACAAGAGGAGAATATGTACCCATTAGATATCACCAAAAGAAAACAATGATCAAATCAGTTAGCCACTAAAACCTGCGCAAGACAACGACCACGTTATGGACAGACCAGAACAAATCATTATTCTGCACCTCAGAACAGGACACAATAGATTACACAACCATATGTATACAAAATTCAAGATTGGCGAATCAGCCATTTGTACATGTGGATTGGTGTTGCAGACAGCAGAGCACATACTCCAGGACTGCCCAAAATACAAAATATCTAGGCACATCTTCTGCCTTCTGGCCTAGAGAAACAACAGTGTAAGATAAACTCTATGGATCACTGAAAACTAAAAAAGACAAATTCATACTAGAGACAACACTGCAGTTATAGACAAATTTCAAGCAAACAAATGAATAAAAAGAACATTTATACAGCAAGAAAACACAGATCTATCAAAGAACACATACATGTAGTTAAAGATAAGAGATTGGCATGGACACACGATTAAGACACCTATGGATTGAAATTACAAGGAAGCTTCACAACCAACCCAGGGGCTAAAATGCTTGATGATGATGTTAGTAATGTTGTTATGTACATTACTGTATGAAATTATTCACTTTTGTACAAACTGATATAACCAAGGACTAGTGATAACTTGGTTTCATCATGGCAGACTAGCAGCACATTCATTCAGAGCATACTCATGAGTAGAGATTAAAAAAAAACTAAACATAATTCAGGAGCCAGCCTCTTTTTATTAGGAGACTTTTTTGTGTGCATGTGCGTGTTTGTTTATTTTTTTTTTGGGGGGGGGGGGGGGGGGGGGGGGGATACAAGCTAGAAAACCAATTGAAAATTCAGGAGTCAGGTAGAAATTGCCAGGTCCATAAGGACTGGATGCCTGGATTTTTCTACCTTTGCACATGAGCTCTCCCTGTAAGGTGTGCAAGATGTGGGTGCTGATCACCCATCACCATCATGGGGAATTGCTATGACTTTTTGCAATTTCACAGCATGCCAAGTGTGTAGACCTCAGCAAGCTTCACCAAAGATCACGGCTGATCCATAATTCATTAACCAGGATTGTTCTGTTTTCAGGGTGCTCACTTGGAGGTGAAGCGAGATCACCGGACCTGGTACAATGTCTCTATATCTCACATATTAGCAATATTAAGTCAGTCAGTTTCCTTATTTCTAAGTTCATTTCACATAATCCACTGACTTGTTCTGCGAAGAAGTTTGCTCTCCTTAACAGCGCTCCTCTGAACAGTTTTTCTCCATTATTTCTTTGCCTGCTATAAGTTTCTAGACTATAAAGGTTATCTGTCATTGCTCTCCTTCTAGGCAGTGGAGAATGAACAGGCTGATAGGCTAGCAGGGAATGCACCTCTTGGTGTATCTTGCCTATGGACAAGGGGGAGGTGGTCATGCGCTTGTGGGACCAAGTGGAGAAGGCGGAGGAACAGATTGAGAACCCATATGTGGAAAGAATGAGATTGCGGGGGATCGGCAGGGGTTCTGGAAGAATCTCAAAATTGAAAGGGAAGACCAGGAGAACTTTTAATCAGATAGCGGTGGGAACGATTAGTATGACTCTTCGCAGGCTGTTGAACGAGGGGACTGAGCATGTATGGGAATGTCCTGAGTGCAGTGATATGTCGGTTCTTAACTCAACTCAACTAGGCAGTGACCTTAATGGTCGGTGACTGTAGCCATTGTCTCTATAAAGAGACCATATAAAGAGATCCTCTGCCTACTATCAAAACTTGAGATCGCAACAACTACAAGCAATGTAAACCACCTGCTCTCATAGCTTCATATTACCAAGCTTGAGGGGATAAATGGGTACTCCACCGTGCCAAAAAGTGTCCCATAGGCGAGCGGAGGGAAGGAGATTGCTTCATGTATGTATTCATTGTACTGGCTCAGGAGGAAATCATTTACCATATTATAAATAATTGTTACTATGAACAAATATTTCTTCATGCATTTAACATTCAGTTAAACACCTTAATATCAGACACATCAACACAGCTAACTTATACAGATTCCTGCAAGACTACCACTCTAAAATTTGGGACTAGTGCTGCTTTCGAGAAGGAAATATCTGGGCAACAAATAATAATATAAGCAGCACCAACTTCACTGAAATAAGATGACAGCAAGGATTGGAGAGTCAAGATCACCAGTGTCTGATTCACACCAGGCAACTGAAGAAGAAGAAGAAGAAGAAGAAGAAGAAGAAGAAGAAGAAGAAGAAGAAGAAGAAGAAGAAGAAGAAGGAGGAGGAGGAGGAGGAGAAGGAGGAGGAGGAGGAGGAGGAGGAGGAGGAGGAAGAGGAGGAGGAGGAGGAGGAGGAGGAGTGGGGGAGGGGAAGAGGAAGAGGAAGAGGAGAAGAAGAAAAGGAAGGTGAAAGATTGAACTGATTAGGTCAGCACAACTGAATGGATAAGATCGTTTATACTTAAACACCCAGTGTGCAGATGCAGAAGTAGTGAGTTTAATCCCTATACTGGTCAGCTGAACTAAAATGCTGGCTTCTCGTCCTTGACTTGGGGACATAAATTACAAGTACCCCTGAGTCAAAGTGGGTCCGCCTGATGGCGAGGGACACAGGTAATAGGGAACGCTAATCCACAAGCAAAAATTAGTCCAGTGCACTAGAAGTAATAGCATGTATGAACTACACTTGAATTCAAGGCGAGCGAAAGCCAAAAACAAAATGACTAGTAAAATGAACTACTTACTTTTATCAGAGGCTGCCTCCATCTGCATATCCTCCATATCGCCATCAAATGACTTTAATGAAATACTATTCACAAGGCTAGAAGTGCCGAGCTCACACAACTCAGTGTCATGCACAAGACTCTCTCCAGCTCCGCTGACGGCATTGCTCATACAACACACACTCACGGGTGCCTCAGTAAAGTCTTTGCCACAGTTGCTCACAGTCTGCTCAACGTCACACCTGGGCGATGAAGACTCTGCATCCATGCCAGAAGAATCACAGGAAAACTGTGTAGCATGTCCATTGCACAGAGGGACTGTGACAGGGGTACTGGAGGCAGCACCCACGGTCCTGACATTGTTCATGTTGCTCGACTCTGGGCAGTTATTGTTGGAAGTGGTGCAAATGAAGCTGGGTACCAAGGAGTCACTGCTGGCGGTGTGTGCCTGAGGGTGACTGTCATTGATGTTATCATCAGTTACATTAAGTCTGGCTATGGCCGCGGCCTGACTCTCTGAGCTTGAAGATGTGTTCAGGTTGGCATGTTCCTCACCGTTCTCATCCATGATGATGTCATCTATTTTGTTACAAGATACATTGCACTGGTTTGTTACACACACATTCTCATCGTGCTTTTTGGTCTCAATGTTGTGCACACCGCTCTTTCCATTAGTCTGTAGTAAGTTTTCTGAAATTGCCAAAAAATTCAACAATTTACAAATGATTACATTAACTTTCTGAACCCTGGCTTCCCAGTCAATAAAACAACCATTCTCTTCCACTCTTGAGCTAAAAAGACATGAACCAGATGTTTAAAAAGTTTTGTTATCAAACTAAATTATTCATGTAAACATGTCCAAGATACTAAATTCTTGCTTATTGTGCCTGCCCTCTCAGAATGCAGGCCCCGTGAATATCATGAAACTAACACCCAGGAGACCAGGAACATAATTTACAACACCTAACTTGTCACTTGTAATCTGAATCACATATGGTCTGGTTTGTAAAGATCTCTTTCACTGGGCAAAATATCCCCATAAGTGCTTCAGTCTACTCCCATAGATCACACAAGAAGACATGTGGGTGTAAAAGGAAATGAGCAGGCTGAAAGGTGTGCAGGTAAGGCTACTGTGGAGGGCGGGCGAACACATATGGACTGAATGGTTTGATATGCAATGAGGATGATCTGTCGACTAACACAATTAGAATCTCAGCACAATGCATGAACTCTATAACACCAGCGAGGGTGCAAATGTGCTGCATATTTTGTGTATAGCTTTTCTACAGTAGACATTTGCCAGAGTGGCAGCCTATTCAGTCTTCTCCTTTCAATGTCCAAACACTGAGGGATTTGTAACGTGTGCAGCTGTAACGTGTGCAGCTGTAACGTGTGCAGCTATATCGTGTGCAGCTGTAACGTGTGCAGCTATATCGTGTGCAGCTGTAACGTGTGCAGCGAGTTACTGTGAGTTTTTCCCTTTATCCAAGTAGGCAGACATCTCATCTACTATGCCAGGATCAAGGGAAATCATACCACCATTTGTTCTTATATTTTTTTTTAAATCTAAACAGTCAACGCGGTGAGACAAACCTGTGTTGCTTGAACCAGATGTCACAATCTCTATTTACTGCACCCACACACATGTTGTTACAGACTTAGATGTCATTTTCAGGATTTTCAGTGAGATGAACCTGTGTTGCTTGAACCAGACGTCATAACCTCTATCTATTGCACCCACAAACATGTTGTTACACACTTCGATGATATTTTCAGTATAATATCAGTCTCCCAGAACACATGTTCAATTGCTTGTTTCATAGTCAGCCATTTAGAACAGAGATTTCTGTCATTTTAAGCTTACATGTTCATTATAAATAAAATTAACAACTGCAAAATGCTATCAATTTATGGACGCAGCCATTTTAGTGCCTCCACAAAACATATACTTCCTCAAGTCATTACTTTTTACTCATTATTATGTTGGTCTTGCCATCTTCTTTGTGGGTGGCCTCCTGGTCTTAAAACTTTAATTTGTTTAGCATATGCTTGTCTCTGTATTATTTATCAACAGGGCAAACCATCTTAATCCAATGGATTTCTAACACTGACAATGGATGGGTGTTTATATATTTGCATTAGTTCTACATGTTAAACTTTGTGAAAACATATACACAACATGGTCCTTTAGTGAATGCTTTACTCCCAACTGACATTTATCCTCAACCCACCTGCATCCGTCACGGAGTCCGGACCAATAAACGCCTTGATGCTATGGTCCCCGCCACCCTTGTCACTGCTGGCCACAACATCTCTGTCATCATCAGCACCATCGTTGCTTTCAGCTTCCATGTTCTGCAGGCTGTTGAAGCTGTCACTGTTTAAGAGACCAATGTCGTTGCTTCCCTGTGAGTTGCATAAATCAAGCAGGTTAGATATCAAGAGCTTCTGCTCAACTTTATGGTACTTTGTATACCCTACATGAAAATCAACAGTACTAAATCAAACAAGAGCCGCAGGAGTGCTTTGGCACTTGCCTGCCTGCTCAGTGGTCAAGAGTTCAAATTGTCATCAAGGCAGCATTTTCTTTTTAACTGACCTTGACACCCAGGAATAACAGGCAGGGGTCAACTAACACGAAGGTGGACATGGAACATTAAAGAGACCCTGTGCATGAAAATGTATCAGGAGCACTGACAAAAGATTCAGAGTCTTTCCAACTCATTCTAAAAGCGCCTGGGCCAGCAACAAGCAAGTCAGCTATTTTTAGAGGTTAACAGTCAAAAGATTAAAGGTGACAGGATTTACTTCACTACACTGGGTTTTATCCCATCTGGCTCAGTCTCTCACTGCAGAACCACAAGCCTTCTGACTAGAGCATCACACAAAGCACAAACTCTGTAGCCGCTGCACACACACACCCTCCACCTTCTCAGAAGTCTCCAGGAAAACCATGCGCGATCTCAATTATGTAGTCCAAAAATCAACTCAGAACTTTCAAAGTTCAAGGCAGTGCCTTTATAGGAATGGCACCAGACTGCCATGGGGGAACAGCTCAGCATGACTGTAATAAAAGCACCAAATATTACCTTCATGCAGGTCCACATGGCCGAATGGGTAAGAACGCGTGTTCTTAAACATCAGGTGTGCTGATGCCAAGATAAGCGGTTCAACCCCTACACCGGACAGCTGGGCTAAAATACTGACCTGTCGTCCTTGACTTGGGGACGTAAATTATAAGTACCTCTGAAGTCAGAATGGGTTCGCCTGATGGCAAGGGAGATTGTTAGTAGGGAAAGCTAATCCACAAGCAAAATTCATTCCATCACTACTATAAATAGTGTGTATGGACTACGCTTGAGTTCAAAGCGAGCGAGCGCCAAAAAAAATATACCTTCATATTTTTTTAACACTGCCAATTTTTGGTTGGTTGATTAGTTATAAATTCTCTGCAAAATGGAGATTTAATTCTTAAATCCAATGCTTTATCGTCGCCTGGCCCTGAAAACCACTTCCACCTGTGAGGGTGAGATTGATGTTGAGACTTCATCATCATCATCACGGTTACTGTTGCAGAGCTCTCCTTCCCCTCTACAAGCTGAGAAACCAGTCAATCTGCAGAGTCATGTAACCAGGCCATGATACAGAGCAGCATGTATGGACCAGCTGGGATCACTACCCCAGGTTGGTAGCACTTTCTCCACAGGTTTCTGGTATTTCATGGTCAAAAGATTCTTCTTCTTCTTCTGCGTTCATCAGGAGACTTTTTTCGGACGTGATTGCAATGTACCGTTTACAGCAGATCTGCGTTCTTGCGCCGTTAGGCCGACACACCCGACTTCTGCTAGCATTTGTTGACAGGGTTAACCTTCCCAGGGGTTTCTTAGGACGTTTGACTCTCACTGTTGTGGTGTTATCCCCTATTCCAGCTGGCCCATTTAGAACAGCCGAAGACATCCTGGTCAGCCCTCTAGGGAAGGCAGGGGCAGACCATGGGCAGTCCCCGCCATCCAAGGAGGCTTCCATAATTGCAGAGCCGACACACAGCGCTCTGGTACTGGGCTCACCCAAGGAATCGTCATGTCCTGCACATGGCTGCTTAGCCTCACTTCCGTATATTAGGCCTTCCAGTCACCACAGGCTGTTCCTCTGGAAACCAGAAGAATGCAGTCTGCAGATGACAATCACACAGTGAGCTTTCGATTCAGACTTTCCACGTAATGGATTTGCTATCCAAGCAATATTCCATTTCGTACCACTTGGACACTTTCCACCTTTGATGACGCCCACATAGTGAGCTTTCAATTCGGGCTTTCCACTTAATAGATTTGCTATCCAAGCAATATTCCATTTCGTGCCACTGAGACGCTTTTTCCATCTTTGATGACGCCCACACAATGAGCTATTCTGACTTTCCAAGTAATGGGTTTACTAACCAAGCAATATTCCATTTCATGCCTCTGGGACGCTCTTGCTACCGACATACCTGTGGTATGAAGTGTGGCAGTCTAAGTACTTCTTCATACACCTTTAGATGCCAACCTGAATGTAGTTAAAGTAAGCTGCGGTCAACTTGAGCTTGTTGATATCTCCATAGAGCTTGTCCTCAAATGAAGCAGGTATGGGCCAAAATATCTTTCTCTGTTCTGCATATATTGGGCACTCCTACAGCAAATGTTTAGCTGTCATTTTACCAGTTCCACATCTCCTGTCTTCAGTTTATTGAACAAGCGGTATTTCAACCTGTTATGTCCGTCAAAAGATTCTAATCCAATGCCGAGGGGGATACTTCCAATTTTTAAGGCTCTCATTACTGTAAAAACATCAAATAAGTTATATATTTCTGTTCTTGCATCAATGTATTACCATTTTGTCCCCATCTTTCTCCCTGTCTAGTTCCTCCAGCTGCTTCATCTGTATCTGTATCAGCTGCTCTTGTTTCTTCTGCTTCTTTTTCATCTTCTTTTTCTTGTTTTTGGACATTTTGGAGATGTCTTGTGGTTTCTCTTTGGGTGCTGTACTCACTGTGAATGATGCAGAAAATGGTCATGACACACTGAAATGGGAGTCCAGGTGAAAAACGAAAATTATGAGGCAAACAAAATGGCAGGCAGGAATCAAATATAACTCCAGTGTAGATAATCAAATAGAGTGGCTGTAGATATTATTAGACCACTCACCCAAACCATAAGAAAAAGATGAAAGTTAAATGAAAAGGTGAATTTATATTAATAGAAGGGCAGGCATGTTAGTATATGCTTGAAAATACTAGGCAAAGAAGCAAACGCAGACAGATATATATGTAAAAAACCTGAAACAGCTGGCAGAGAGGGCTGGGAAGGGTGCCTTACCACACACACACAGATAAAATCAGATTACAGTGAGTTATGGATAATCACGATCGCCAATATCTGCTACTGACCAGACACCTGAAGGAGATAAGCATATGACAAAACTAAACACAATAATCATATGTTTGCCATATTTTGAGACACTAATGTCAAACACACTTGCCGTACTTAAATCCCAAAACTTGTAAGATTACACTATCATATATCACGCTAATAGCTATCAACTGGCACAGGTGATATTAATGATCAAATTCATAAAATGTTGCCAGGAAAATAAGAAAACTGATGTTTACACTCAGCACCATCAGTATTGGAAATCTCCAAAACACTATAGCAAAAGAATCAATACCTTTATTCTCATAATGTCCCATAATTTTCACTTGTATAAGGATCTATCAGCAATGTCATGACACACTTCCAGCACATTATGCAGCCAGTAGATGGGACACAATTTAGTATCATCAGTAAAAGCAGTTGATATATGTTATGTACACTACTGTTCATGTATCTTGAGATTTAAAACATTGAGATGTACAAGAAAATTTGTGGGTGTTCAGTATGCAATGCAACACATTATTTTTCTCAGCTAACAATAAGGACAAAATCATGACATTATGCACACTTCAGATATGGCATGTGTCAATTGTGTGCACCAAATTGCAACCCAACTGACCAAATAATATGACTGCCCTAAACCGTTGAAATGGATCGCATTGGCAACTTGCATTATAAGCAGCGAATCGTGATAGAATTTCTCACTGTTAGCAGCTTGCGTTATAAGCAGCAAATTGTGATATAATTTCTTGCTACAGAGATGGAAACAATCACAAGCATCTATGTGATGTGTAAGATCGTTTTGCAGTTGACAGGCGTACAGCCAGTCGCTGGGTTCAGAGAATGAAAAAAAAATTAAGTGGAGAAACAGTTGCTTGATCGGCCTCGCTGTGGACGTCCTGCCACAGCCACCAATGCAGAAAGGTTGAAATGCGCTGAGGGCATTATTCTTACTGATAGGCAAATCACTACTCAACAGCTGGCCTTACAGCTATCAGTCTGCAATGGTAGTGCAAATGCAGTTATAAAAACTCTCAAATTTTCTAAGGTTTGCGCAAGATGGGTTCCTCAAAGCCTCACAAATGACCACAGACTGCAAAGGAAATTAATTTCTTCTGAACTGTTGGAGCATTTCAATGCTGATGGAGAGAATTTTTTGGCTAAGATTGTTACAGGTGACGAAACCTGGGCACATCATTTCAAACCTGAGACAAAAAGACAGTCAAGTGGCATCATCTGCAATCACCACGAAGAAAGAAATTCAAGACAACTCCTTCAGCTGGGAGGGTCATGATCACTGTCTTTTGGGACATTGAAGGTGTGACTCTTGTGGATGTTATGCCAAGAGAGACAATCAATTCACAAGCTTACATTAAGACACTGAAAAAACGCAATCAATGTTTTCGCAGAGTTTGGCCACACAAGAATCTAGCAGACCTGTTTCTCCTTCAATGATAATGCTCGCCCACACACAAGTCTGGCAACACGGGAAGCAATCACCAAATTGAGTTGGACTGTACTACCCCCCTCCACCCTATAATCCTGATATAGCACCCTCTGATTTTCATCCATTTGGTCTACTTAAAGATGCACTACGTAGGACTAGGTTTGAAGAAGATGAAGGAGTGAGTCGTGCAGCAAAGAAATGGCTACATGGTCAAGACAAAATCTGGTACGGGCAAGGGATACATGCACTTGTTTTGCACTGGCATAAAACCATACAGCGAGAACAGAGGACTTTGACGTCCGTGAATCCACAACACTGTCCAGGATGAAAGACTTGGGAGTAAGAATTGGCACGGCCAGACACGAGAGGTACATCGGGAAAACAAGGCGCCTCGTCAACCAACACAGAACTGGCACTATTAGATTCCGGACACTGATGCATATGCTGGGGGGAGGATCTGAGCACCTATGGACATGTCCGGAGTGCAATGAAGATACCCCAACTGATAACTGTAAAACCATACAATGTGATGGGGATTATGATGAGTGATACCGATGTTTACATGACATATCCATGTATACTGTGTATAAATTTTATGCTTGTGAATAAACAAGAAAAAGAAAACGATGTGTCTGCATTACTTTCTGAACATCCCTCGTATTAATCATGTGCCGGGATCATATTGTTCATCATCTCCCATGATCGCCAGATTCTTGAATTAGGTCTGTAATCCTGTTCCGATTATACAGGAACTTTCTGAACATCCCTCGTATTAATCATCATGTGCCGGGATCACATTGTTCATCATCTCCCATGATCGCCAGATTCTTGAACTAGGTCTGTATTCTTGTTCCGATTATATCAAATAAACAACAAATATTGTGAAAGAGCTCTAAACAAATGCACAAAGTATCTTACCGGCTGATCCGGGCAACCTGAGTCCCAGTCTTTGAAACTCTATAGCATCAGCTGCCAGTTTTCGAATGTGAGATTCATCCACACACATCAAGATATTCTCAGGTTTAATATCCGTATGAATAATCTTACATTTGGTGTGGAGATAATCCAGCCCCTCAAGAACCTGTAACATTCAACATAATTTGTACGAGCCATGATACAAGGGGGATGACAATGGTAAGAGAGCAACAGATTATCTAAACATTTACGTAGTCTTGAATTTGTGAAGTAGATTAAGCATCGAGTGAGGCTGCATAAAGATTTTAGTGTCCATTTCAGATACGGATACCAGGTCTGACATTTCAATGGAATTCAGTGTGAGATAAGAACTATTTAGTTGTGGTATATCAAAGTTGGCCTCCCTGGCCTAGCGGTTAAATGACTTTCTCCGTAATCCCATTTATCCACGCAGGGTAACGCAGCGCGCGAGAACTGGAAGCGGTTCTAGCCGCGTTGGTAACTAAGGGGTAAGTGAGCCGGCCACTCAGAAAGCAATGGCAAACTACTGAGCGTAATCTTGCCAAGAAATCAACGACAGCGGTAAAATGCTGGTGTTGACAGCGATGTCCTGTATAGGATATGCGAAAAAAAACAAACAGAAGTAATCATCTTCAAGGCTGATTTTTCTTTAAATTTACCTGGGTTCACAGATCAGCCCAGCCTAGAAATGGTACCAAGAAATATTTTGGGAAGTAAAGGTGGCCAACCACAACACCCACCTAGTGCAAACAGATCAATAAAAATATGTCACCAGCACTATACACTCACTGCATTTCAAGGTATGTTTAAGGATTCTTTACTGACTTTCCTACCATATACCCAACACATCTCAAGAGACAGAAAAAGGTTCTGTACTTTTTACTTTAATGTAAGAAGTGCTGTGTGGATGTGTCAGGGAATCTTTAAAAGCTAGTCGAAGTCATAATTGATATTACTGTCATTCTACCACATCACCCCTTAAGTGCTAATTGGTCTAGGAAACAAACACATGGGACTAGCCCCAAGAGTTCAGTACATATACACTTATTAATCTATTCATTTTATAGTTTTCCTATATTCTGAATCTCCATATATACAATGACAAACTGACAAAGGTAAATGTGATTATTAAACAGTAAAGAATTCTTTCACATGTCTTCAGGCATATTGCAACCTGCCTCAAGATGTGGATGCGAGTCCTTTACTTATTTTTAAATGTGTAAAAACCGAGAAAAAAAAATCTTTTTTTTTTTTGGTGCTAGCTTGCTTTGAACTCGAGCGCAGTCCATACACACTACTAGTAGCACTGGACTGAATTTTGCATGTGGATTAGCTTTCCCTATTACCAGTGTCCCTCGCCATCAGGTGAACCCACTCCAACTTCATAAGTACTTGTAATTTATGCCCCCAAGTCAAGGACAAGAAGTCAACATTTTTGTCCAACTGTCCAGTGTAGGGGTTGAACCCCTTACCTTGGCATCAGCACACCAGATGTTTAAGACCGCATGTTCTTATAAATTCGTCCATGCTGACCTCCCAAAAGAATTTAAACAGTTACATATAAAAGAAAAATCCACATGCATGCCTGAACAGTGGTGACTGTTTACTGGAAAAGACGACTAACCTGTTTAATAATGAGCTTGACATTATGCAACGGGATACCCTGGTAGTTGGAACGAATGATTAACTTCAGCAGATTGTTGCCCAGTACTTCAAACACCATGCAGACGTCTAAGAAAGGTTAAGGATGTGACGGCTCCAAAATTAATTGTAATAAGTTCATTTTGGCGAAAAATTAATGACAAATAGGGCCTAAAAGGTCAAGGCAGATTAAACCATAGAGGTATGAAGTGTTAGGCCGTTATATATACTAAGTTATGACATAAAGAAGTGAAGTAAACAGTTCCATACATTGCTGCCTTTCCAGAATACTTTGACAATTAACTCAGTACACATCCTGTAAGGTTAGATCCACAACCACAGCTGTACTAGGGAAAACTGCCACAACTTGGGATTGAGCCCAGACCAGTCTTGGCAAGCAAGCCCATAAACCAACAAGTCATTGCAGCTCACAATGAACATAATAATAAAACAACATTATACTACTGGAATAGCTTGGACTGCCACAATAACAAACATTAAACAATAAGCTAATGAAAGAATATTATATATAACTGAAAGAAAGAGACAAACCACATTCTTTTGTCATATACAGTATTTTACGGAGTATAAGACGCACTTTTTTCTTCAAAAAATTGCCTCCAATATTCAGGTGCGTTTTATACTCGAAATTAATATGAAAATGATAAAAATGTTATTTTTTTTAAAAATTAAGGTGCGTCTTATAGTCTATAGCGCCTTATAGTCCGTAAAATACGGTAATAAGAAGAGAGGCATTGGACACCAACGCCTACGCCAGTGGCCAGGGCACATGATGATGACACATTTTACAAGGCTGTATCGATGACCACAGAGCTGTTCTAGCCAGGAAAATAACAAGAACCTTCCAATATTGGTGACTGAACCCAGACCAATCTTGGCAAGCAACCGCTCAAACCATTAAGCCATTGCAACTCCCATTGAACACACATCACAAATTAACATTCATAGTTTCCTAGTTACATTTTGTGTTCATTCAGGTTCCAGGTTTCTGAATAAACACAAGAAATACAATCACAAATGACAAGCTGGTTGCCACTCATAAAGAATAGGCAATAACACACGGAGCGTTGCCTATGCCAGAAAGAGTTCATGAATTGAAAGTCACATCTACAGTGATGTGTCCATGTGAGGATGAGCCAACAAGATGTCAAGTATGTCTTTCAAGATTAGCAACTTGAGAGAAGCAGACTGGCAGCACGATCCTCCCTAACTCAACAGAGACAGATATGTGATGGTAACATGACAAGTCTGAGATTGGTTCTCAATTCTGTATCAGAATAAAAGTGATTACAATGTCTGCCTCAGTCTCAGAAGGTACTGGGTTTGTTTCCAGCATAGGGCAAAGAATTGTTTCTAAGAACCTTTGTAGCCAATGATATCAAACTTTCCTCTGATCTTTTGGATAGTGAAAACAGATACCTAGACTTCTTGAATAAGAGTGAAAACAGGAGATTCAGTGCACAAGTTATGCACATTAAAAACCCTAAGGCAGTTAGAAATTACATACAGTAGGCTACAAGGCCTCTGCACAGGCAAAACAGCAAGGAAAGAAAAACCTACCCACGGGTAGACAGAGCCCACTAGCTTGGATGAAATTTGTTTAGAGGACGCAGACCATACACAAATGCATGCTAATTCAGACACACCGACGACCTTTGAGCTGCATAAGTAGTGTGACACACTCCCCTTAAAAGAGGTAACAAAAAAGAGGTATCTTAGAAACAAATGCAGTGGAAAATAAGGAACAGAAGATACAACAGAATGAGGTAGTTACAGTTTTTTAAAATGTAATTTAATCTTATTACAATACTAGGAGTAGTGTGGCGTAATGGTTAGCAGACTCATCTGCTGAATGTAGTCTGGAGCTCAGTTGCCAGCTGTTCCTGGGTTGGCATAGTTTGTCTATAGATTGATAAAGCGTTAGATTGCAGCAAGGATACGGGTTCCATTGATGCCAGAGATTTTGAAGTCATCCAATAGCTGAACAGCCTTTTCTCTGTGTGGATCATTCTCGTCAGCTTCGCGTACCTGGTAAACAAACATCAATGATGTGCACTTGTCTGTGGCAACAATGATACAATGTTAACATTATTTTACATGGTTTGAAAACTTTACAGAATTTGATCAGATATAAAAATGTTTCATGTAGTTAACAAGAGCTATCATACATAGCTGATAAAGAAAATGACATGAAATTGTATTCCATTCCAGTTATATATATAAAAAGATGGATTTACCAAGAATAATCATATTGTTTTTATTGTTTATGTATACTTTTAATAAAGTAAGACGGTACTTGGCTCACTGTTAGGATACTTAAGGAAAGCAAAGAATAGTCACTCTGTAATTATATGCAGCTACCGTTAAGTTTTCAATTATTAACATTTAGGCACTGCACTTCTGTAACCATTTAATCATAAAAGTGTTCTGAAGTAGTTTCCCACTATGGATCTGTGATGTGACAGCACCTTCACAATTTGAAGACCTATAAGCATGGAGTAATAGGCAGCCAATCTTTCCCCCTTTCGCAGGCAGCAAGCAAAGGTACTGAATCCACTTCCAACAGTCATGACATTACCAACTTTGCTAGCTCACCCGCTTCTGTAATCATCTGCACATATTAAAAGTAGTTCCTGCTATTCAAGCTACTGAGTACTTACACACTTCAACAGCTTGATTTCATCCAGGGCTGTCTCTGTATAATGCTGGGCACTTTTGACCACTTTCAGAGCCACGAAACGCTTGCAGCTGAAAATCAAGACAGACAGACGGTTCTGATTCACACAATGGATAAAAGATGAGATAGGGAGGGCAAAATGTTAGATTGGCCTGTAAGCTGAATTCTCAACCCTTTGAAAATAAAAAGCAGGTTTGATTGCTACAAACTTTATTATAAAGTATTGGAGGAATGTGGTAATTTTTAACCAGTGAAGAAATATGTATGATATTAAAAGAAACACAAGATTGCATGTGTGTGAGTGTGTGTATGCACGTGCGCATATATATGTGTGTGTGGAATGGGGGGTTGCCAGGTAAAAAGAATTAAAGTACTTTAAAAGTTTGTCCATAGGCCATCAAATAAAGAATTGAAAAAGGTACTTTGCACATACAGTAATTTATCAGTTATAACAACACTGCTACAACATTACAGATTTTACACAAAAGAAAATTATCCATCACCTATATAATTAATAGTTACTGTTACTAATTGCAAAGATGGCTCTAACGAGCCATGAACCATGAATGATTAGAACATGATAAATAAGCTTCTTGAGAAACCAAGTTGGGTGTTACAATAGACAGAATTAAACATTAAATAGGAAGAAATTGGGAATAAAGCCATATGTAGAATAAATTAAAAGGCACAACTGGCTTGGTCATCATCATTGTCTCTACAATTACCACAGGTGCAAGTATCCAAAATTATTTCAGATCAAGGAAAGGACTAAGAAAAAAATGCTAAAAAGATATTACAGAAACATGGACTTACTACATTAATGATGACACACTTGCTCCAGAGGGACTTGACTTCCTCATGTTTAACAACAGGTGAAAGAATGTTCAGCCACAACACACATATCTTCCAAGTCAAACAGACCAAAAGATAGGAACCAAGACTGAAAGAGACAAACCGCTGCCTGGTACGTAGAATGAGGCCAATCAAGGGCTAAGGGAGACAGATACATTTGGTCATAGATCTGTTGAAAAAGGTAATACATTTAATGATGGTGTATGACAGCATGCTTTCACTGGTGGGAATAAACCGATGGAAATTAACTAAATTTCACAAATACTTATTGGAAAAAAACTGATGTGCAATACTTACGCTAGATCCCAGCTCAGCCACACAGTCGAGAAATGTCCCCATCCCAACTTGCGGACTATGTGATAGCGACTGTTCAGAAGATCTCCAATTTTGACAGGATGGTAGCCTCCTTTGCAGTAGTCACGAGGATCCTCTTGTTCATCATCATCTGATCCAAGGATTTCCTCTTCCTCATCTTCTCCATCACAAGGAGATTCATCCTTTCTTTTTGGATCATTTGGTCTGTCAATATGAAATATTAGACTGATATTGGATGCACAGATGATATATTTGTCATGGAAAAGTAAAATCAGGATCTACTGAAATGGGGTAAAATAAATCTCTGTATGTGTTACATGTGACTATTTCACAACCTATGACAAATTCAAACACATAAAGTTAATGGTTGTAAAACTTAATTAACAACAGGAAGTCAAAAATTAAAACAGCTAATCTCAGTCTGGATCGCGTCGCGTTGGTTTTTTACATAAAGGTATATGAGCAGGTCGTTCAGAAAGCAATGGCAAACTACTAAACATAAAACTTGCAAAGGCATCAACAGCAGCTGAAAAATGCTGGTGTTGACTGCAATCTCCTGTAAATAGGATATGATAAAAAAAAAAATTTTTAAATCTCAGTCTGTCTAAAAAGTAATGTTATTAAAACTGGTGTTTTTAATTTTTCAATAACCATGACTGGAGTCAAATAAAGAGAACCTCTGAGATGCTCTGAGGTTCTCTGGGCAAATGGTGCTATCCACATATGTTTATAAACTGGGCAAATGGTGCTATCCACATATGTTTATGTACTCGGCAAATGGTGCTATCCACATATGTTTATAAACTGGGCAAATGGTGCTATCCCCATATGTTTATAAACTGGGCAAATGGTGCTATCCACATATGTTTATGTACTGAGCAAATGGTGCTATCCACATATATTTATAAACTGGGCAAATGGTGCTATCCACATATATTTATAAACTGGGCAAATGGTGCTATCCACATATATTTATAAACTGGGCAAATGGTGCTATCCACATATATTTATAAACTGGGTAAATGGTGCTATCCACATATATTTATAAACTGGGCAAATGGTGCTATCCACATATATTTATAAACTGGGCAAATGGTGCTATCCACATATGTTTATGTACTGGGAAAATGGTGCTATCCCCATATGTTTATAAACTGGGCAAATGGTGCTATCCCTATATGTTTATGAACTAATCAGCACTTGAAGGGTGATGTAATCAATCTCACACCGGCTGCTTTTACTTCCCATAACCTTTTCCTGGTACTCATTTTAGGCTGGGTCAACATGGGAGTCTGAGCCAGTTTTTTAAAAAACAAATTTGCACTACTAAACGAGCCCACTATTTTTCAAAATGCATTTGAACTGAGTAGTCACAGAGGAAATGTACTCGGTACGGTAAATATCTTATGGACATCCAACAGGAAGCTCCCAAACCTGTCTCTTCATTTCAACAGTCCTAACCATTTAAATTAAATGCACACTTCTGTTACCACCTTAAAATTTACTCTGCTGACCACACCACTTGATTTATTTTAGACAAATCACCTCATTCATATTTTAGGTGTTCTGAACCCAACAGAAATCAATATTCAGCATTCTTCCATCTCCCTCTCTCTCTTGTTTCTCTCGTTCTGTTCTCCATTCTGGTTTTTATGTGCATCCCATACACCCTTATTTCTTTGTTCTTGTTGTTTTTCAAAACCACTATCTCATTCCCTCTTAACATATTCTTGTTTCTTGAACTTAGAATTTTGTTCATAATATTCACTGAAACGTGTGTACTTATTTGTTATTGTAATACTTCAGTTTTCTAGCTAAGTATTCTAATCATTTTTTAACCCTGTTGAAAAAGACTGGTCAAAACTTCATTTGTATCTGTGTGTGTGTTATTTCATCCAGCTCCCTAATTATATTTGTGGTATTTATTCATTTTTCAGTAAAGCAAAAATTTAGTGACATATTTTAGATCCCTTCTTCTTCTGCCTTTCACTTTCAACTCACGCTAAGCCTTCTGTAGACTTGTTCACGATTGGTTGAATTTTGCAGCAAAAATTTAATTGGTGCTGCTGTATGGATCAGGAACATTGGAGACCAAAAATAGTGACTAATAAACTACAAACATTAATCAGATGGCGCGTGCACAGAATTGAAGGAATAAAATAGTATGACTGAATCGCCCGGGAAGGTAACCCTGCCAACAAATGCCTGAAGAAGTCAGATGTGTCAGCCGAAAGGTTCAAATATCGCAGCTCTGCTGTAAACAGGCACAATGCAATTACGTCTAAAAGAACATTCCGGACGAACACAGAAGAAGAAGGAGTATGACTGAATCATTAATGCTGAACTTAAAGGAAGACAAATAGACATATTTCAGCGAATCAAGACATTAGGAAAATACGCTAACACAGGATTGAACACATTGAGGAAACATAATAGTATAACTAGAAAATTATTTCTTTGGTACCCACTGGGAAAACGAAATGGAGACCTAACATGGAGATGAGAATTAAGTGACAGATGAATATGAGGAGGCATAGTGGGAACTGTAGGAGATAGCACATGAATATGAGTTGTTTCTTCTTCTTCTTCGTTCATCCTGAGTTTTTTTTCGGACGTGATTGCGTTGTGCCTGTTTACAGCAGAGCTGCGTTCTTGCGCCGTTAGGCCGACACATCCGACTTCTGCGGGCATTTGTTGACCGGGTTAACCTTCCCGGGATATGAGTTGTTTGAGAGCTTATGCTTTAATGGGAGATAGCAGATAGAAGAAGATACTATAGAATTTGCTTGTATAAAAACTGGTATTAACATTTTGTTTAATGCTAATGAAACTCATATGGGGTCCCACTCTCTGAGCCCATTATTTCCCCGCAATGTTTGTGCATTGTTTTAACTGCACGACTTAGTGGGGGTATAATAATCATTCAAAACTGCATTGACATGTGCTGCTAAATGGAGGGCTACTTTTATTGCACACAAAAAACTTAGAATGGATACTTATTTTAATAGTAATGCAAGAAATTTACTTTTTACTGTCTTCACCATATTGCTGACAATCAGATATAGCAAAAGAGGTAACAATATAGTGAAAGCCACAAACCGTTAAAAAGTCCTCTCGAGTGTTTCCAAATACTAATACTAATTAAATTAGTGAACAAATTATACATAATTTGATAGCAAACCCGAGAATCCATGTGCATAGATCTAAACAGAAGGCTTGTTGTTTGCCTGATAATTATTGCAATGCTTAGTAGTAGGGGTGTACCGGATTTCGGCTCCGGCTCATCCGGAATCCGGCCATTTTTACAAATCCGGCTTCGGCTCCGGCTCCGGTCCAATGTTGCCGGATTTAGGCCGGATTTGTGTTGCCTAGTCACGTGAATTTTCAGTACATGTTTCATGAGGCCAAGCCGAATTTTAGGCAATAGCACAGTAGCACTTCCGGTTTACTATTTCTCGCTGATGTAAATAAGAATTTTAAGAAAAAAACACTCATTTTGAATTTTAATGGTGCATTACTTCATGAGTTTGTGGGACTTGAATATTTATTTTCGTAAATTTCTTTGGTCTTGCCCATAAAATAAAATGGCATCAAAATCTAAGTCATACAGCGCCGTTTGGGATTACTTCAAGGTTAAAGACGATGATTCAGCGAAGGTAATATGTAAGTTGTGTGACAAACAGTTATCGCGTGGACGATCAGATCGCCCCAAAGACCTCTCAACATCATCAATGCAGACCCATTTGCGATCGATGCACAAGAAAAGCTATGACGAAATGATGGAAAAGAAAGCATCACTGAAGGCCAGTGTATTGGCGACCACATCTATGATGAATCTTGGACCGTGTTTGCACAAAGCAAGCAGCAGTACCCAGCAGTCAATTGTGCAGGCATGGGACCGGGCCAAAATTTGGGACATCAACAGTCCCAATGCTAAACGCATTCATGCTGCCGTAGCCCGAATGATAGCCATAGATATGGAGCCTTTTCAAGTAGTGGAACGACCAGGTTTCAGAGAGTTGATGCATACAATGGAAAAAAGGTATGAATTGCCTTCAAGAAAGTACTTTGCTGAACATATCATTCCTGACATGTGTAAACGTCTGAAGGTAAAAATTGCAGCAATGATATCTGACACTGATTACATATCATTCACAACAGATACGTGGACAGCTGAACACACCACTCAGTCATTTATGGGCCTCACTGGCCATTGGTTAACAGACTCCTTCGTTCTCCGCAGTGTAGTCTTCCATTGTACTGCATGTGATGAACATCACACGGCCACAAACTTGCTTGCACATTTTGAAATGATGCTGGATGAGTGGTCAATTGCACGTGAGAAGTGCCATGTTGTTGTGAGAGACAATGCATTCAACATTGCCAAATGCTTTCGTGATGGCAGCTATTCAAGTGTTGGATGTTTTGCACACACACTGCAGCTGTGTGTGCGTGATGGTCTTTTGAGTCAAAAGTATGTTTCTGGCATCATCAGTACTGGAAGAAAATTGGTAGGACATTTCAAACACTCTTCTTCAGCAACCAGTCGTTTGCATGAACTTCAAAATGAATTAAACCTACCACAACATCAGCTTATCCAGGACGTGACAACACGATGGAACTCAACGTTCTATATGTTACGACGTCTGTTAGAACAACGGCGCAGCATCAGCCTGTACTGTGTTGAAAATTTTGAAATTGATTCGGTAAATGGGCTAACGGCACAACAGTGGGCAGTCACGGAGAATGTGGTAGCTACTTTGGCACCATTTGAAGAAATCACACGTGAAATAAGTGCAGCTCAGGCATCAATATCAGTTGTGATCCCATTAGTGAAAACACTCATGGCTTTCCTCCAGAAAGAAGGTAGTGATGCTAGGATCAAAACTGTGAAAGCAGCCCTGCTTGAAGCTGTTAGCAGCAGATTTGCGGACATTGAATCCAACAGTATTTACACCTGTGCCACACTACTAGATCCTCGATTCAAGCTGTGCTTCTTCTCCGAACGTGGTAGAAGTGATGCACGAGCCCATCTCCTATTAGCAGCTAACTCCATTATTGATTCAGCAAACACAGTCAGTCCACAGGATCCATCAGCTACTATTAGTAGTAGTAGTACTAGTGTTTTGACTTCTGTGAGCACTGCCACACAGTACGAGTCCAGCCTATGGAGCTGTTTTGACACAATTGTCGAGGAAAATCCCACCGCAGATCGTTCTGCAAGTGCCGAAGGCAACAGCATTAACACTGAGGTGACACAGTACCTGTCAGAGCCACTTCAAACTCGACAGTCAGATCCAGTTTCATGGTGGCATGCCAATAAGCAAAGATTTCCAAGCATGGCTAGACTGGCGCAGGTATTTCTTGCACCACCACCTACAAGTGTGCCATCGGAAAGGCTGTTCAGTACTGCAGGAGACATTATCACTGACCACCGTAGTAGCCTTTTACCAGAAAATGCGGAGACGATTTTCCTGAAATACAACTCGTCTCTTCTTGACTCTGAGAGTTCAACTTCACAGCCATAATGAAGACTGACTGAAATAGTGAAATTACTAAATGAATGTATTTCAATAAATTCAATCTGTTCAGTGTACTGTTGTTGTGAGTTGTAACTGAGCTGATAATTTGCCAACTGAAAACAATGTGAAAACTAAAAACTGAAACTGAAAACTAACAATTAAAATTACTAAATTAGCATTATGTGCTTATGTATTATGTTTCATCTTGAACTTATGGAACTTAATATTACTTAATTACTTATTCTACTGTGAATGTAATTATTTTACATTTAAATGATTTAATATGAGTATATGTCATCATTGTCATGTCTATAGTAATGAACTGCAGTAATGAACAGTCGAGTGACTCCACTCACCTAAGTCAAGTCATGTAGTATGTTATTTTATTTTTATTTTTTTATTTGTAAATCCGGCTCCGGCTCCGGCCGGATCTCACTTCATAAATCCGGCCAAATCCGGCTCCGG
Organism: Cepaea hortensis; assembly: GCA_963921405.1. Classification (NCBI taxonomy): domain Eukaryota; kingdom Metazoa; phylum Mollusca; class Gastropoda; order Stylommatophora; family Helicidae; genus Cepaea; species Cepaea hortensis. The sequence goes on from OY992887.1 coordinate 81,271,263, forward strand.
CCGGATTTCAAAAATTTGAATCCGGTACAGCCCTACTTAGTAGCAGGTTCACTGTCTACCGCAACCCGATTCAAAACCGAAAATAATATTCCACGCCTGTGCAGTAGGATCCATTGGGTCCCTAAAAATGGATATGAAAACACTATACATGTTTCTAACGGGATCCATTCATTTAAATATCATGTGATAATAACAAACGCCATCTTAGTTTCTGCAGAATAGGTTAGACTAACATTCTGTGCGTAGTGATTGGTTGAAAATACCTTTGTTTTTAAAATAATTTAAAAATTTTTTAGCATATGGTAAGTAATTTTATTCTCTAGGCTGTTCTCGTAAGATATTTTGATATGGATTTGAATTCTGCCTCCAGTTTTACAAATATGTGGAAAGTTTCATCGATGATCATCAATGATTGGTTGTAGAAAAAAATATTTCTGCAGACATGTTTCGTCTTTGTGAATAGAAATCCAAGATGGCGGCTCCGTGAATATCAATCGGACTAGACCGTGCATACTTTTTACACTGAACTACTCATGTTAAAGAGAATACAAGTTTAAAGATTATTAATAATTTATCTGTATACTTTTACTATTTTGTATCATTTAACATGACGGAACATATTTTTGAAGTCAGTTTTCATATCCATCTATGACCCATCTGAGACAATCTCACATGGACTGGCAGTACAATTTATTTCAAAATTAACTGCAAAAAGAGAAAATACTCTTCAATGAATATTCTGTAAATCTGAAGCGTTTGTCTTCTATTTTTGCATCTAATTTATTCTACATGGACCCCATTATACTTAGAACATGAATTTTCATGCCTGATAATTTCTGAAGACCAAATTTATAAATGTTAATGTTGCATTACTTTGATAATGTATTTCAAATTGGAATTTACTCATGAGTACCACAGCTACATAGGTCTTGCAAAACCGAATCCAATGGTACCTCAATTAAGCCTGTATGTCAATTCTAAGCGGAGATATTGAGTGTCATTATTTTGAACAAAGAAATACTCATTGAGCTTCTTGCTACTTTATTTTTTTCCCCCGCATATCCTTTACAGGACATCACTGTCAACACCAGCATTTTACTGTTGTTGTTGATTTCTTGGCAAAATTACGCTCAGTAGTTTACCCCTGCTTTCTGAGCGGCCAGCTCACTTATCCCGTAAGTCACCAACGTGGCGAAAACCGCTACCAATTCTCATGCGCTGCGGGACCCTACTTGGATAAACAGGATTATGGAGAAAGTCGTTTAACCCCTCGGCCAGGGAGACCGGCTCTTGCTATTATAACTTTTTTATATGAATATCTTAGCAACCATGCATCATTGCAATCGGGGTAGCGAGACATAACTGCTCATGCCATCTATAATTAATAATTAATTAATAATAATTGGTTGCCATTTTTAATAGCTAATTAGGTCACTGCACATCCTATCGAAAAAGGAAAGTAGCCGCTGGGTCCATAGCATCACTCTGCATAATAAAATATACATCTTGCAAGACATATAAGCTAATATTAATAATACACAGGGTAATTAATGAATTAGTATTTAATTAGCAGCCAATTTTAATTGCTAATTAGGTTGTGGCGCATCATCGATAACTTGAGCAGTTGGGGTTCACTGCTCCAATCACTACGATGTATGGTTGCTAAGATGTTCGTTGAAAAACAAAAGAGTTATAGTAGTAGTAATAAGCCAAAATGTGATCAATTCAGCTGTCACTCCGATTGGGACACAAAGGAGTGCTGCTCAGACAGCGGAACCCTGAAGTGAAAGTTGTTTTGTTCAAAATCCTGACACTCAAATGTGAAGATCTCCGCTTAGAATTGACATACAATCAACATTGAGGTACCGTTGGATTTGGTTTGTTAAGGCCTATTTATCTGTGGTAGTCTCATTAGTTAATATCACATTTGAAAAACATGATCAATATACCTAAAGGGACTTGTCAATACAATGCCAAATTGAATCTTCATCATCAAATTATCTATATTTATATTTTATTTCTTTTTTAATATCAAGATTAAGAGAAACTGTGTGTTTGCTGTCTTACGTCTATTATTATTATTGCATAAAATTAGCCCGTGCTGTTTCTGGTTAGAAAAAAGAAAGAGAGACAAAAACTACAGCACTTGACTCAAGTTTCGGTCAGACATTTAACTTGGAACTTACAATCGTTTCTTGTCGTCTTGTTTGAACCGTGGCTTTGCTTTAGATCTCTTCTTGCGGCCTTGAATGGCTAGCGCTGCAAATAAAACAATATAATTGTATAACGATGCACATATAGATAACAGCCGAAAATGAAAGTAAACACTAGAGATACTAAGTACAGAGATAACAATTCAATAACCTTTTCGAGGTATCTTCGAGCTCATTTTTCTGTTTTTCTTTCATGGAGCACGCCAGCGCGCATGCGTACGTGGTGTGCGTTGGAATTCTGGGAAATCACTTATGCTAGTTATGAAAGGCTCAGATCAGTTCAGATCACTTGGCATCTTCACTACAAAGGTCGACTGCAATGAATCCCTTGTGTGTCTTATAGCTAAATATGAAGCATTTTCTCCAGACTTGCAAAAGCCATTGTTTTGACACGCAGTGGATTTCCAGCAATCTGTCTCTGGCCTACGGCACAGTTTGCATTGCCTTTCCGGTTACTATTACTATTATCTTCTCATTTAAACTGCCCACGCAGAAAAGAAGTTCCAGTCTCGTCTTGCACCTCAGTGTATTACCGTAGACCATAAGGGGGGGTAACATTTATACCCACCATGCAGGTCGTAAGAGGCGACTAAGGAAGGTTGGCATAAGGCTGGTTACATTATGCCACAGAAAACTTAGCTGTAAAATCCAACCAATCATGACTAAGTGTACAAAGGATTTGGCGTGAGTTGATTGAGGGCCTTTTCTCCATTGGGGGATAACAATATAAAATAACATAAATTAATGCAGCTTTACATAACAGAATTCGAAATATACAGGACTTTGCGGCGACTAGCCCTCATCAGCAAACAAATACATACACAAAACACAACATATATTCACGGAGAAGACTCTCCAATGACTACATAAAGGCATAAGAACGGGATTAGAAGAATAAAAAGATGGAAAAATGAGAACAATGAAGAGAAAATTAAAATTTGAAAAAGAATATCTGTTGCTACTTTACTTATCTCAGAATCCCGGGCTGTGATACTAACATGAATGTCACCTTGATCCTCATAGATAGGCGGCCGTAGGAGTATGTGGGTCATGGGGACCGGGGTAGGGGGTGGTAACGGTGCGGTGAAGATCCCGGGTAAATTAGTGAAAGTGATACATGGAAAAAGGAGCAGGAAGGTACGGCGGGAAATGGAAGCAATGAAGTTGTGATGGTTGTCCGAGAGTGAAAACTAAGAAGGAGTCCCGGTGGATATACGTATAATGCATGAGTGGGTGCCAGTGAATGGATCCATTGGGGGACGAGCAGCAGAAGAGAAAACCCCACTGGTTTATTAGCTTGGAGTAGGAAGGGGAGGTCTGAAAATTTGATTGTGCTTAAACTTTTTGTGGTGGCCGCAGTGTAGAGGGTTCACTCCACACACCGGTCATCATCATCATCCAGTGCCTTGACGGCTGCGATCATGCTTCTCCATAAATTGCGATCTCCGACGCCATGGATTAATTCGTAATTCGTGTACTGACTCCCTTCCGTGCCATGACACAAGACTGTCAAGAATTTTCTCAAACTGTCTTCCTCTATCTCTTTTTCACAGATTTTTCCGGTTTTCACAATATGGTCCAGTTTTTATCAACTGGTCACCGGTCAGCTGGAATTACATATTGACTTTTCGTCCATGGACATAGGGAGGTAAATTACAAGTATCTCAGAAGTCGGAGTGAGTACGCCTGATGGCGGGAGAACTGGTAATAATGAAAGCCAACTCTCACGCAAAATCAGTACAGTGCACTCACTAGCAGTAATATTAACTATTGCTACTTCTAGTAGCACGTGTGACGACTACGCCTGAGTTGAAAGCGGGCAAACAAAAGGCAAGCAGTCTCTTCGGAGAGGGTACTTAGACCGCCCCGGACGGGGCGTAAGTCTGTGTGAACCTCATTTCGATAGATATAAACCCCCTTTTTTTAGAGCTCAAACAACATGAACACCAAAGTGTTTCCAGAAACGAATGATTGATTGATTGATTGATTTAGGAATCGACATCACAGCATTCGGGGCATTCCCATAAGCGCTCCGTCCCCATCCTCAGCAGCCAGCGAAGAGTTCCAACACTAATAGTACCAGTAGCAATCTGATTATATATCTGTCTCACTTTTCCTCTGAGTGTTGAGCGTCGGCCATATCCCCTCGTCACCCCTCGCTGTCTCATTCTTGCCAGACCATGGTAATCCATTTGCTCCTCCGAGGTGTGCACGTGCTCCCACAAGGCCGCAACCACGTCTGCCTTGTCATGTATCATACTCCACCAAGTTCTGCAGAGCCAGCCAATCTGTCCGCCTGTTCATTTCCCAGCACACCGGCAGAAACGAATGTTGAAAATACATTGGCCTGCCAGATTAACTAACAACGATTGCTGAAAGAGGATAATGAAAGTAGAACAACTCTCTACCCAATGTTGTGACGACTTGGTGGAAGCTGTTTTTTATGTCTGCCGCTGTCAATGCATTCCTGTCCCATGTTTGCCAGCTTGACTGTGATAATAATTTGCCCTGTTACCTTACTTGCATAATATAACCTTCTTGTACTCTGATTTATACTTCATTTCGATGTTATTCATAAGAACGGCATTAACACTCGCGAATTGAATTCTCCTGTTATTTCATTGTATTTTCAGTGTTCTCAAGTTTCCTAATACGACTAGCGTCGTATTGCGGGAATGATAAGAGAGTGTGCTGATTCCACATTCCCGCTTTTCCTTTCACTAATTTAAGCATTCTGTTGAATGAAAATTAACACTGGGAATGGGATATGTGAGCTTATCTAGTTACCAGCAGGGAGTCTCGTGGCCAAGTGGTTATAACGCCCACCTCTTGCTCTGAAGGTTGTGGATTTAATTCCGGCATACGACAGGTCGTTCGGTTCAGAGTGCAATTTTCTTGGAGACTTGGAGAAGTATCTAGACAAACGAAATTCGTGTTTTGTGCGGCGCTTTCGGTAGGTCGCCCTGCGGAAAGAGACCAAGCCTAATGGGGTATAACTCGATGCGGTGAAGACGACCTCTTGCCGTTTAAATTTTTAATTAAGTTACCAGCGCTGTTACATAGGAAAAAAATACGAAAAAGTGTTAAATTTTTACATCGCTGAATAATCAAATTAGATTGTTACCAACGCGGGAGATCCTCCTCCTGGAAAGTCAAGCATTCTTAGCCCACACTGTCCCCAAAAAAAAAAAAATCATTTCGAGCCAAAATATGCCTTGCCAGCCAAGAGAAATATATCCTTGGCAAATATGCCTGCCTTAAGCTCACGGCTTAGACAAGAGACTAAGCAAGATACAGTATCCAATTTCATAAGAAGACGCCGTTGGAACTACATCGGCCATGTACTCAGAATGGACAAGTCAAGACTCCCCTACCAAGCCCTCATATGGTCACCAGTAGGGAAAAGAAAACAGGGAAGACCAAGAGAGACCCTGCGTAGAACCATCATCAGAGAAGGCTCAATCAATGGCCAAGTAAATATACAAGATGTACAACAGGTAACAGCGAACCGCCAGGCACGGAGAGACAGGACTTCTGCCCTATGCGCCGCCTTAGGCTCAAGAGGAAAGACTAACTAACTAAGCTCACGGCTCCATCCAAACTTTCAAGCCCACTGGGTGAAATGAATGGTCCCCATCATACTTGATGGACACACACTAGATTGTTCCAACATTATTATCTATACCTGGTGATTAGTAAAGATCATCATCGCTGCACTCCGGTCAAGTCCAAGGGTGCCCTGACTTCTTCCTTAACATCTCTGCCAAGGTATATTGGCCAGTTCTGTGTTGACTAACCAAAGGTCGTGTGCCCTTGAAAAAAACGTTCACGTGTAGCGACTCCCCGCTTCACTACCATCTCTTTCACTCTGGACAAGGAAGCAGTTTCCCAATCTCTTTATGACCTATACTGATGTCTTGAAACTACGCACTTGTACATTTATTTAAAAATATACTTTGTAGAAGTGTGTGTGGGTTGTTGTTGTTGTTGTTGTTGTTGTTGTTGTTGTTGTTGTTGTTCTTCTTCTTCTTCTTCTTCTTCTTCTTCTTCTTCTTCTTCTTCTTCTTCTTCGTCTTCTTCTTCTTCTTCTTCTTCTTCTTCTTCTTCTTCTTCTTCTTCTTCTTCTTTCGTTCGCTTGAAATATGTCTATAACTGCAATGTTGCGTTGTCTCTTGTATGAATCTAACAGTCTTTTTTATTTCACTCGGCTGTCTATAGAGTTTATCTTCCACTGTTGTCTCCCTGGGACTGAAGGTTCGCATGAATATGTTGTAGTTTGGGCAATCCTGGAGTATGTGCTCTACTGTCTGCAACGCCAAACCACATGTGCACATGGCTGAGTCACCAATCTTGAATTTTGTATACATGTGGTTGCGTAATCTATTGTGTGCTGTTCTGAGGTGCTGAGTAATGACCTGTTCTGATCTGTCCATAACGTAGTGGTCGTCTTGAGTAGGTTTTGGTGGCCTTCTGGCTGATTTGATCATTCTTTTCTTTTGGTGGTATGTAATGGGCACATCATGCTGTTCTTCTTTTGCTCCTTCCTTAGCCAATCGATCAGCTCTGTCGTTTCCAGGTACTCTACAATGGGATGGTATCAACTTTATGGTGACCTTATGCTGACTGCTAAGTTCAGAAAGTAATGTCCTTAGAACTGGCAATTTCCCAGACAGGAGCGCCTCGAGTACTGATTTTGCATCTGTCAATAGCACCACCACAGGTTGTGTACCATGGCTGGCATTTAGTAATTTCTCTGTTGGTATCTTGATTGCCTCAATTTCAGCATCATAGTTATGGCAGTACTTTCCTGTTGGAACTCTGGCCGTGTTCCTAGCATTATTTGGGTATTCTATGTACACTCCCGCTCCTCCATTTTTTGTTGTTGTTAGGTCACTGTCTATACTGTTGTTTTATAATGACATTGGAGTGAAATGACATAGGTGTATGACGTCATCCAGTGACGCAAGAAGACCAAACGCGAAACGGGACTATTTTTATAAAATGTTGAACCTCTCTCTCTCTCTCTCTCTCTCTCTCTCTCTCTCTCTCTCTCTCTCTCTCTCTCTCTCTCTCTCTCTCTCTCTCTCTCTCTCTCTCTCTGTCTGCCTCTCTCACTCTCTCTCTCCCGCACAATCCTGAATCGGAGTTTGAAGGCACGCATAAACCCCGAGACAGTTGAAAGTCTAACAATAGAAGCTATAGCCTACGATGGGTGACGTAATATTCTGTTATGATAATTTGGCCGTGTCCAGCGCGTGCCGCGTGGTTACACACCCGCTTCACACGCCAATGGATCCGGGGCTTGTTTCCGGATCCGGTTAAGGATATGCACTACTGACGAGCTCAAACGAGAGCGAAACTCGAGTATATTGCTTCCATATTGACGTGGATGGGCCTTAGGTTCATACCAGAATACGATCAGCGTTGCCATTAGTGGGTTGTGCTCAATATTTAAAAACAGAAGGCTGAATAGACCGTTCTCCAATGTAAATTTCAGTAGTTTAAACTACGCACAACAGAATATGCATGTCTTTGAGTCCTTGCTTGCATGTTGAGATTCTCATTGTCTAATCTGTCTAATATTACACACAATAATGGATGCTATAATACGCTTCGATTTGTATAAGATAGTCGGCACTTGATATAATGAAGCCGAGATAGAGCAGTGGCTAGCACCCATGTCTGCCGACCCCGTGGTCATGTGTTCGAACCCCAATTGGGGCTGAAATTTTTCTAAATTGACCTGGGCTCCAAGTCTCACCCAGACTAAAATGAACACCAAGAAATGTTCTGATGATAAAGGCGGCCGGCGTAATATTGAAACGAAACGAAAATTTCAAGCGAAACGAAAGAAGAGGAAGAGAAGAAGAAGAACGCACTAGTAATATATTACCACTCCCAGTAATATATTACCACTCCCCCGATGTGTCTCCACCTTGCCGTGGTGGGGGAGCTTGCGTGTCCCATTGACCCCATCTGCTTGCCGATGGATGAAAACTACATATCGGATGGGTTAGGGACCAGACTAAGAGAGACACAACCTGCTGCTCTGCAGGTAGACTGGGGATAGCAGTCAATAGACTAAATCAGGTACACGAAGGCAGAAGACCTTGGTCCGGACTAAACTCTAAGGCTCCCTGTCGAGGACTGTGGCTGAACTCCTCTAAGCCCTCGGATCTGAGAGCCAGGCCGATACCCACCTACCGAAAAATAGAGGTTAAATACTGAGCAAGCTACATGCTCAGGTCTGATACATGTTCAAAGGCTCTCAGCTGGGGGATATGAGGGATTCCCGGATGAGAGGGCCTGGCTGTTTCTCGTTCACTACTGCACGAAGGTAAGGTGCTGAGCCGGCAGCACATGTAGCCTACCTCGCGAGCGAGTACAAAAAGTCAGAAGTCCCCCAGTCGAAGGAAATGGTTATGCAAACTGTCTGTATCTAACTCATAGAGAGTGTAGACAAAAGTGGAAGAACGTCTCAATGACGCGAAATTGAACGCACGGCGAGCGAACCTATTGCGTGGTCCGAAGTCAAAAAAGTGGATGTCGCTCGCAGTCTGACCGCTCCTGGTGTGTGCTTGACCAGTGGCAAGCGAGATGCCCAACACATGGAAGTGAGGAACTAAAGCAGCCATGAGCAGGACGTGGCAACTCCTCGGGTGAGCCCAATATGTGCCGGCTCTGCAATTATGGAAGCCTCCTTGGATAGCGAGGGAATGCCCATTATCTGCCCCTGCCTTCCCTTGAGGGCCGACCGCGATATCGTTGATCGTCCTGTCTTGACCAGCTGAGATGTGGGCGACATCACAACAGTCTAACGTGCCTCAAAACCAGAGGAAGGCTAACCTCATTAAAAAATGCCCGCCGGAAGTCGGAAGTGTCGTCCTACGGGTGGCAAACTAAAAGTTGACACTACGCAATTACGTCCGAGTGAAATGTCTCGTCCGAATGTCTCTCGTGCTAGGAACAGCTCTGACTACCTAGTTTCCGAATGCCGCTCTTTTCGGAACAGCTCTGACTAGGTAGTTTTCCGAATGTCTGTCGTGCCTGGAACAGCTCTGACGGGCGCAACGACAAGCACAGTGGATACTCGCTGAGTGGATACCGTCTGCAAACCTGTCTGGTTTGTGCGGGAATGGCCCGGGGCAAACGAAATTACCAATATATTGAAGTGAGGATTTAAAGCAGCCATGAGCAGGACGTGACGATTCCCTCGGTAAACCCAGCACCAGGGCGCTATGTGTCGGCCCTGCAACTATGGAAGCAACCTTGGATGGCGGAAAATGCAATGGACTGTCCCTTCCTTCCTTTGAGGGAAGACCGTTGTCTTCGACCGTTCCAACTTTGTCAGCTGGGTTGTAGATGGCACCACAAAAGTGAGTCTCCCAGGAATGCTACCTGGTCAAAAAAGCACGCTGTAGTCGGATGTGTTGGCCTACAGGTTTCGGCCCAAGGGCGCATAACAGACACACCGCAATCACATCTGAAAAAACACTCCGGATGAACGAAAAGAAGAAGAAGATATATTACCAAATCTTTAGGCATTAAGGCATAACAATTGACCCTTTTCCTTCTTTTTAAACTTTAACTGTTATTTTACAAGCCATAAGTTTTTTTTTGTTTTTTTTAAACCCTCATATATGTCTCTTATCTCAAACCAGTATCCGCTTCTTTATGTCAACCAGTCAAGCATGTGCCGTCTTCATAAATAAGGTTGATAACAATGAATATCCAAAACTTTGTCTCTTGCTCTGGCTGTATGTAGGCTGCTGTTTGTCCAGCTCATGATGTTATCTTCCCACGTGTAGCTGTGCCTATCTCTTGCTCGCCTACCTTCGACTTTTCCTTCCAATAGGTTTTTATACGAGTGTAATGTCCTTGAAGACGCAATGGCCACTTAATACTGGCCAAAACCTGGGAAGTGTTGGGTCGTCACATATTTTGACCACGACAAATATGGTGGGTGACTAGATTCCTTTCTCGTAACTTTTCCTTCCCAGATAATTTCCAAAAAAAATAATGAAAATGGTCTTTTTTTTCTTTTCCTCTTCCTCCTCCTTCTTCTTCTGCCTACTATACACATTGGAGTATAGAACTCCAACCAACTCACTCCAAGTCCTATTTTTGTCGTTTCATGAAACTCAATCCATGTACTTTACACACAATTCGTCTGTCTAGCAATTCTCTTCTCCAGAAAGCTCAGAAAGCAATGGCAAACTACTGGGCGTAATCTTGCCAAGAAATCAACAATCAGCTGAAAGATGTTGATGTTGACAGCAATGTCCTGTAAAGGATGTGTAAACATTATTTTTTAGACATTCCTAAGTTGCGGACAAAGGAGTCTCTAGCTACAATATTCCCAGGCTTTCTCCGTGTGTGTCCCACCTGTCAGAGTCCTAACTATTTGCTCCTTCTAGCTCACAGGACTTGGACAGGCAAATTACAACATCTACGACACATATACTAATAACACATGACTGCAATCGGAAACTCGCAGGAGCTATCTCCTGAACAACCTTTATTACTATACTACAGGATAATAATATGGTCTCACTTCACGCTTAAGCAATCATTCGACACAAGCAGCCAAACGCTCGCTCACATGGGCGATATTTACACTGTCGCCCGTATGACCATTTGCAATCACAGTCTCACATCATCTCGCACATATCACAGTTGGCACATTCCTCGAATATCAATACACAACGTTCATCTCATCTATCCGTCACAACACTATCGTTCGATCGTTCTATCACTCGCTATTCTCCACACGTCCGTCTCTATTCGCTGTCTCACACACTCTCCCTCCGTCCTCCTTGACCTTCCCACATCACGTGGGTCTGTTCATGGGCTTCTTGCTTGACCCTCCGTTAGCCAAGCCGTGATGTCTCCTACTGCCCTTGACCTCAGCTATGCTTACACTGACTCTCGCTTACATACCGGCACTTACACTATTACTTACATATAAGCCCCTGACACCACCCAGTGCCGGCATCTGTTTCTCACATCTTGATTCACTAACTTTCTTCTAGCCCTCTCCAGGAGCTCCACACAGGTGATTTTGTCACACCTTTTCATCCCCCACCAACTCTTGCAGGCAAAAATTAATTAATGCCCGAAGTTAATCAGCATTGTCCAGATCATGATGTTATCTTCTCACGCGTAGATGTGCCTATCTCTTCCTCGCCTACCTTCGACTTTTCCTTCCAATAGGTTTTTATACGAGTGTAATGTCCTTTGTAATGTTCTGTGTAATTTCAGTAGTTCTCCACGTCCCTGATCCACACAGCAGCGTCTACCTAACACTAGAATTAAATATTTTTAGCTTGGTACTATGGTCAATTTCATTTGACTTCCACAAACACCCTGACTGACTGGCACCTTGAGGTATACCTCTCCATAACACAATGCCTGGGCTGAATTTAGAGACCATGTGTTGCCCAAGCAGCATGATCCCTCTCTCGGCCTGTCTAGTTTACTTTAGAGGAAAGGTAACACCAATACATCTGGAACAAGACAAGCTGCAGAAGCTGCCATATCAGCAAAGCAATGCTCTAACTATCCGCCTGTCAGAGCTTCAATCCTAGACCAGTTGCCAACCAAGGCTTAGGGCCTGGTCTCCTCTGCCATGACAATTTAGGTTGCATTTCCTCGCACCAGGGTAAGGCTTGGGGTGCGGGTTTGGTCAGCGCCGCCCAACATTCGGCGCTAACAAAAAGCAGGTAGTACCGTTTACTGTCATACGGTAGCTCAGTCATATCTGACTAAGACCTGACACACAAACACTCTCAAACAAAAAACAACATCATGCTTGTATTTCTGCCTTAATATCTTCATTCGAGATCTGCATGGCCGAATGGATAAGAGCGCTCGTACTTAAATGGTGTGCTGATGCTGAGGTAGGGGATTCAACTCCTACACCAGTCAGTTGGACTAAAATGTTGACTTGTCGTCCTTGATTTGGGGATGTAAATTACAAGTACCTCTGAAGTCGGAGTGGGTTGGCCTGATGACGAGGGACGCAGGTAATTGGGAAAGCTAATTCAAACGCAAAATTTAATCCAGTGTGACTAGAAGTAGTGTGTATAGACTACACTGGGGATCAAAGCGAGCGAGCACAAACAAACAAACAAACAAACAAACATGTCTTTATTCATTCCCCCATCTTTATCCACACAGACACCTAACAGGTGACCCTGACTCCCACAGCAATACTCCACCAAAGGAGATCAGGCCACCAGTTGCCTGGTTCACTCATCATCCCTGTCTTTTGCCCATGAGTTCCCAAGCCCAACTGCTATGACCTCCCATCCAGTATGCCTGGTCCATCTTGCATCTGACTTGACATACGCAACAGAAGAGCAGCACTATTACAATAGTCCAGATTATTGATCCGCTCTGTCAGAGGGGTTCATTGAGTTCTATTTCTGGTGGTAGCCAGTCTTCACAATCAAGTCCACAGCAGTTTAAAAACAGGGAATAAAAGCAAGAGGATTGACTTCATTGAACTGGGTTGTATCCTTTATAGCATGGTCTCTTTCTGCAGGGTGGCTTGCCCAAAGCGTAGCACAGAGCATGAATTCCGTAGCTCAGCGAAGACCCCCTAGGATCTCTGAGAAAACTGCCCTCATATACAGAATTATGTAGCTTAAATCGAACCCACAACATTCAGAGCTCGAGGATACGATGTAACCACTTTGCCATGGAGACCTCCAACCCCGAGCAGTATGAACCATAAAAGTGACAAAAGGCATCCTTGTCAAACTCCTGTCCGTATTTCAAATTCTTCTATTACTTTCCCTTATGGAGAACTCTGCACCTCATGTCTCTACATGCTGCCACATTCATTCATTGATTCATTCATTCATTCATTCAGTAGCATATCCCCTGCAGAACCTCTCTCCCATAACAACCCTCCAGAAAACTTCTCGGTTATAAGCAAGATGTCCCACGTCCGATACACCCATCAGGAGATCATCCTCCACATCCTGCTCCCATCTTCTCTTTGGCTTTCCCCTTCCTATCTTCCCAGCCATATACCCCTCCATGATTGTTCTCTCCAAACTTTCATGATGTTTCAAGTGACCAAAATATTTCAATTTCCTTTGTTTTATCATATTTAGTAGCCAACCTTCTTCAATATTCAGATCTTGTCATATGGATTTATTTGTTCTTTTCTGTATCCAAGATATTCTTAGAACCTGTCTATAATATTTATATTCAAAGGCATTAATGCACTGTTCAACTTGTTTAGTAAGTATCCATGCTGCCTACTTTAAGTTAATGAATTTATGTGGAATTCATGGTACCTCATCAATTTCCAAAGTGGGTTCGCCTGATAGTGAAGGACATTGGTAATAGGGCAAGCTAATCCACACACAGAAATCAGTCCAGTGCACTAGAAGTTGTAGTACATATATGGACTAAGCTTGAGTTCAAAGCGAGCGAATGAAAAAACAAAATATATATTTAATCAGTCTGAAAGCTATGCTGACAGTAATCTGAGTTCTGCCTGTAATTGCTACTCACTGTAGCTATGTAAGTGAATGGCAAACAAAGAATGGTCAAGAATTTGTAATATATTTTATTTTATATTTATTAAACAAATGTAAAAAAGTTATATGTATATGTGTATGTTAGATTTGCAACCATCACTGTACAAAAGTACAACATCTTTAAACATTTTTGAGAAAAATAAACATTAGAATAAAGCTATAAATACAAAAAAAAACAAAAAAACTTTGGTATGAAACTTAATTATGAGCTTAGGGGTGAAAATGTGTAGTATGTTTAAGTCAAACAATCTATTATATATTAAAATGATATCACAGATCGCATTTCTTTTGTATCCTATCTCATTAGCTAGTACGTATTTATTCATATAACAATTTATGCCATAATTATATATTGGAATATATTTATTAAAACAGAAGAAATATTATGGCAGGAGAAGAAAACAAAACTAGGATTGAAGGAAACATTACTAAATGACATAAAGATCAGACAATCAAAGTACTTCAACCATATCTCCTTGGCTAAAGGATGTACTGAAGGAAAGAATACTTGTGGATGAACAATATCAAGAAATGATATTGTAAGAAGCCTGTATGAGTGCACTGTGAAAATAATGGACAGACTCAATAAACCTGACCTTCAATTTGGAAATGATACTTAATGGTGATGATGATTTATGAAAACATCCCAAATATATAGTACCCCTAGAGTTTGAGATTATTTCACAAAACATAATTTTACCAAAATGTATCTTTTCACATGACTTAATTTATATAAAAAGAAAGGAAACCCTACAGCAGAAACAGCTTCTGGTCTGTGAAGTGTTAAAGCCATCACATATTCTAAGCCATGACATATGAAGTGGGGTGGCTAATTCCCTTCTTCATTGCCTTTCCTTCAGGGATAATTTCAGAAATTTTGTTTTAACTGCCTGATACCAATGTTTGAGAGGCTGCAATATAGCATATGGGTATAATCAAAGTCAAGAATCTGCCAAATGTGCACAGGAGGCTCAATATATGGAAGTGAGGTTGAGCAACCATGTGCAGGATGTGACAATTCTTTGGGCGAGCCCAGTAACAGAGTGTCATGTGTCGGCTCTGCCCTTATGGAAGCCTCCTTGGATGGCGGGGAATGTTCATGGTCTGCACCTGCCTTCCCCTGAGGGCCAACTAGCATGCATATGGGTGTCCCTAACAGGCTAGTTGGTGTGGCAACAGTGGATAGAGGGACAAAGATGAGGTTAACACCCTTTGTTCTATGAAAAGTCTAAAGAAAAAACGGGAAGGCTAATCCAGTCAACAAAACAAAGAGTAGAAGACGATGTATCGGCTGAAATGTGTAACAATAAACTGACACAAATCAATTACGCCCAAAACAAGAAGAAGAAGAAGGACAGCAACTTGGATCACAACTATCAATTTAGCAATCTACTAAAAACAATAATGAAGGAAAACATTGCAGACAGACAAAAGAGCTATTAAAAGATATAAATGAACACATAGCATAAAGACATGGTCAGGATCAAGCCTAGCAGAACGTACAATGAAGGCTCAAGACCTAAACTGCTGGAGATTCACTACCACCAACCTTCACTGTGGAGACTGCAATGAATGATGATGATGATTCGCATCAATAAGAAATCTGCAGCATACACAAGAAGACAAAAACAGCATACACAAGAAGACAAAAATAAGTACCTCAATATTGTAGATGAACAATCCATTATGAAAGTAGTAGAATCAATACATTTGAACTGTGAAAGAAGTGATATATATAATGATTGAAAACAATTGCTTTACAATATACTGAAATGTTCCATTTTACAATATTTCAACAGCAAAAACTGAGGTATTGAAACTAGCAATAGATTAATCTTCCTTTAGACCAGTGTTTCCCAACGTGGGGCCCACGCCCCACAGGGGGGCAATTCGATTGTTAAGGGGGGCAATTCGAAAATGCATGAAATCGGCTGGATATAACAAAACGGGCAGACTTGAGACTGAAGTTAACTAAATTGGAACCTGACATAAAATCACTTTGCAGCAAGCATCAAGCACAAGGATCTCACTAAATTTAAATAATAAATAATTACTAATAATTAAAATAATATAGAAAAATCTTTCATTAAAATTATTTTGTACTTGAATTTCAGTTCTCCATTATATGTTTTGAAAATTTACTTACCGTGTTTGCTCAATAATTTCCTATTGATTTCTTCCTAAAACCTATCATTCAAGTTTCTTTAGTGAACATTTCAATTTTTGAATATTAAAAATAATGTATATGTTAAGTGGGGGGGGGGGGGGGGGGTGTAATAAGAATTTTAGAAAGGCTTAGGTGGGGTATAGCACAAAAAAAGGTTGGGAAACAATGCTTTAGACAATCATAACAAATAATAATATTGCCACTTGTTAATGCTACAGCTCTGTTAACAGCATTAGAAGAAAACAACATAAATGATGTGAGTGATCTTGTACCAGCCACTTTAACTTCTTTTGTTGGTAAGCCCCAAGTCTATATAAGTACAAGTTTTAAAATGGGTGAAGAATAACACATATGATCTTTGGCACAATTAGTGCACATTCTTTAACTGTAAAAAGATGATAAGAAGTTTCATAAATTATAGACATAGATTTTTAAGTTGAATAAAAATAAGTTTTCTTTATTTTTTTAACCAAAGTCAGAATATAGAAATGTGGTTCACTGAAAAAATAAACATGAATAAATATGGTTTATTAAAATAGGTAATGATATTCGTTGCAATCTTCTTATTATTTACAGTGAAATTGTAACAATGTAAGTATTTATTTAAACAGACTATATTAATACATTGTTGTTGTTATTATTTATCACAGTTTGGATATTCATACATGTTACACTGCTATACATAAGAAAACACTACACATAATTGAGCAATTTTTATAAATAACATGTTATATTCTGAGATGCGTTCTGAAATTATCAATGAAATCCCACAAAACAGGCCAATGATTTTCTGAAACCTATAGCTGTACGACCTAAGACACATTGCAACTACAGATATCTAAACAGAAGTTGACATCTGATATTAATTTGAACAGATGACTTTCCACAGATTTGAGCAATTGCTTTCTGAAGTCTGTTTCAGTGTGAAACAGGCAAGTAAGGAATGAACATTTATTTAAACTAAACTCACCACAGAAGCAATAAATATGAGTTATCACCGGGCAGAAATTGAGTTTCTATTCTTAGCCAGATCTGGCACAAAGAAAGAGTGAGATGTGTATTTTTTTTTTTTTTTTATGTGAGGTGTGGTGTCATTACACCTCCTTTTTTCCCTTCCTGGCCAATATGTGACCCCATTTCTGACCAGTCCTGTGGCTCTATAATTACTTAAACTGCTATAATTTATGGAGAGAGGCTGGGGGAGCAGAGAAGAGAAAGACCATGTCATAGATGGATTCAAGAAGTGATAGATGATATATACATGACAGCAGCGGAGACAGGATATCTGGCATATAACATAGAGGTATTTCAAAAGACTTATGGGAGAATATTTTTGCACAGGACAAGCTGCTAGATGTAAGACTAGATGACTTATGACTAAGCATATCCATTGTCTGTCTAGTAAATACTTTATTCTGAGAAAAATCACAATTGAATAAGTGACAAAAGATGTATATTTGGCAACACAAAATGTCCATTGTGTGTGATTAATGTCACTAAATCTAGGACCTTAAGTGTAAATCCTCCTAAGAGTGGTGTTTTCTGTTGTTGTGGCAAAAAAATTGCACTAGAGTTGACAGTCTTAAAAACTTGTTTCAGAATATGTGCACCTTCTTCTAGTCCATGCCACATGATATTGGTGATCATGTCTGTCTGCAGCCTTCTGTCTCATGTACTGCCTATCATTTCTGATACTGATGCTCCTCCATGCCATGTCAAACTGTCCAGCATCTTCTCTCTTGGTCTCCCCTTATCTCTTCTCTTACCCCTCCCCAACATTATCATTGTGATGACACCAGGAAGAAATTATTGAAACGTGCACTTTCCCCTTCTGTCCAAAGATGCAAGTAACCAAGTCTCATTGTGAGTTAACCTCTTTTAAGATAAAGATATGTTCATTGCTCTTTCTAATCTTCCAGTATTCTCACCATTCTTCTATACAATCCCATCTCTGCAACTTACACATAATTTCTCACTTGTCTGCTAATTATGATTTGCTTGCGTATATCAGGAGTGGCTCAATATAGTTCTTAAGAGCTTTCTCATCCCGATTGACAAATTGCAGAGAATATTCTTCATCTCCTGAAATACTGACTTTGCTTGAGCTATTCTACATTTTAATGTGTGCATAACATAAATTTTAAGGATTTGAATGACTGTCATTTCAGACTGAAATGTATGCATTTTTGAAGGGTTTCAATAGATATATATATATTTATTTATACAAATCTTACATTTTTTATGAGCAAGTATTTTTAGCAAGGGTGAAGGTCTGTGGAGATGGATGAATGCCTATGCCAGTTGGAAAGGCACATGATGACAATGATGAGGATGAGAAATCTATTTTTTTAATCAAATTAAACATTTGAATTATATGTTTAGATAATAAAATAGGGGAAAAAAATTGTCAAAATCTATCAAACAATAACAAACACACAAGCTTACCTATCACAAGTGTGTGCATGTTCCTTTAAAAATGTACACTGATAAAGTGATAAATATAAGAATATAATCAAAATGTAGCTGTTTACAATAAAATAAATTACCAAAGAAAAGAAGGTATACATTTCTAATCATATACAAATATAGTAAAGTACTATGTCATGTTCAGTTAATTCTCAGTTAATTTTAAAAAAACAACCTCATTCTGTCATGCATGTCGTAGTCTGACTTTCCTGTGCTGATAATGTGTCACATGCCATGGCAATATTGTCTGCATTCATACCAGCCTCTTGAGAAGGTTGAGTTTCATTATTATGATTTGTTTGACTTGTGGCTGGAGGGACAGGAGCTTTGTACCATGTCAGACAAGATGCTACTGTCTCTCTTTCACCAGTTTTCTTCTTTCTAGCTTGATAAAGCCGACTTCGTGCGGAAATAAGTAAAGCTTCATTGTTCAGTGCATTGATGAGACTATGATTCGGTGAATCTTTGCCATGAACTGAGCGATATGTTGTGGTGAGTGTATTATCAAATGATGTTTGTGGTCGCTTAACTAAAAGCTGAACATTTGGCTCCTCCTTGGGATAGTCTTTTCTGTATGTAGAAGTTAAAGGACGTTCAAGGTTTGGATTTGTTCTGTACGGTGGCCAAGATAGAATGTTGGGATCAAACGTACCAGATCGATCCGGGTGAATCTTTCTTCCAAGACCCTTAAAAAATACAAGCCAATAAATGCTTTTATAAAGACTATTATAAAAAAAATATCTTTATAATTAAGCACACAAATATGTTATTCATCAGCATCATCCACTGTCTAGTATGGGTGATCATGTCATCATATCCCTTTATGTGAAAATAATTAATACTAAACATTTCAGTTTCCATCATGATTAACCTTTACTGCTTACCAACCCATGGGACCATCAAAATTAAAAGTTGAGAACAAAATTTTTTGCCAGTTTAGACCAGACATTTGGTTCAGAAGCTGTGGAAGCGTTGTGGCTAGTATGTTTGTCTGCCGACCCAGGTGTCGTGTTCAAATCCCCTTTGAGGAAAGGATTGTTTTCTTCTTCTTCTTCTGCGTTCATCCAGTTTTTTTTTTCCGGACGTGATTGCGTTGTGCCTGTTTACAGCAGAGCTGCGTTCTTGCACTGTTAGGCCGACACATCCGACTTCTGCGGGCATTTGTTGACCAGGTTAACCTTCCCAGAAGGATTGTTTTAAAAACTTACCTCAATTTCCAGGTCGACCCAACTTCAAATGGGTACAAGTAAATGTTCTGGGAATAAAAGGTGGCTGCTATCATTCATTAAGTGCTTCTTGGTCTATACAAATATGAGGCCAGCACCACATGTCTACTATATTTCACAGCATGGAAACAGATCATGCACTTTACTTTTTTTACTTATTTGCTTTCCATTGCAGGAAAAGCATTTGGTAATTGGTTGGTCTAAACAAAAGTCTTCAAAAAGCGGTAGCTCACCGCTGTTGGCATCATAGTTTTTTCATAAAGGACCACTTTCACTGCACAAGGATATACGAGGGTAAGTTAATAAGTAAGCCACAAATGACTGTAGAAAAATAACTAAAGATAATAACAACTTGAAACCAGTTTATTTTTATACATACATTGTCCCTTTATTTCTCAACATAATTTCCACCAACATTGATGCACTTATCCCATCGTTATATCAGTCCTCCCAAACCGGCTGCATAGAACTGCATGCTTTTTTTCATTGACCTGCCATCCCACAGAACTGTGTGACTTACTTATTGACTCACCCTCGTAACGTTTTTTCTTTTACCCAGCTTTGCACCGCTTTACTGGACAAACATTTGTCAGCATAAACAGGAAACCCACCTTGGCGGGAGACATTTCGCGAATGAAGCCAAAATTCAATGTGAAGTGAAAACGTGGTTTAGAAAACAGCACCGTTTTGTTTTGATAAAGACTGGTCAAAACATTTGTCTATTCTTTCATCAAGTTTCCTAGATATAAGTTTTTGTTCATTCAGAGTTTTGTTTTGGTGGTGGTTGATCAAACTAAACTGAGCCTAGATATGTTGGTAAGAATGAGAAAAGGAGTACTGGCTGTGGATCAAGTAGAGACAACTTCATTTGTTATATTTATTTAATGTCTTAATGGCATGTGAAATAATTTTACTACTAATTATGTCTAAATATGTATTTCTAAATGTATACTGAACCTGTGAAAAGTAAGAAGCATCACATTGGAATGAATTTCTATTGTCGTGAAGTGAAAATACATGGTAATTTGCTGGTTGCTGTAGAGTAAAAAACATAAATGTAACGTTAAGGAAAATGGACAACTGACTGTAACAGGGTTAACAAAATTAGCAAAGGGTATTAATTAGTTTAATTCCTAAAGGATTTTAACATGTGCCATTTTTGGTACCAAGTGTTTCTCTTTTCTTTTTTTTCTTCTGCTTTTCATCTCCCAATGGAACATAGGTCCTCAAGCAACTCATGCTGAGCCCACGAACTCATGCTGAGCCCACGAACTCATGCTGAGCCCACCAACTCACGCTGAGCCCACTGTAAACTTGTTCATGATCCGCTAGATTGTACAGCTAAAGTTTTCTACATGATGAGATAGCCAGTCTCATGTCAACCTTCCTTTGGTTGCCTCTTACGACATGAATGGTTGGTTGCAGTGCTGCTATTTTTTCCTTCCCTTATGGACCCTAGTAACACACAGATGAGCATACATTACACAAAGTAGAAGAAGATAACTCAACTACTTATAATAACTAATATCATTAAAGAGAGGTCAGCATGGCTGAATGGATAAAAACGTGCTTTATTAAACATCTGGTGTGCTGATATTGAGGTAAGAGGTTCAGCCCCCTGACCGGGCAGTTGGACAAAAAGGTTGACTTCTCGTCCTTCACTTGGGGACATAAGTTACAAGTACCTCTTAAGTCGGAGTGGGTTCGCCTGACGGCGAGGGACATTGGTAATAGGGAAAGCTAAACCACACGCAAAATTCAGTCCAGTGCTACTTGAAGCAGTGAATATGCACTACACTTGAGTTCAAAGCGAGGGTGACTGACTGCTATCAGAAAGTAAGATATTCTTGGAAAAGTTAAATTTTGCTTATGTTTCTAGCGATGTAGTTAAGCCATGTGCCCCATGCTCTGAAAGACCATGAGTGCACATTTTCCTGAGACCCAAGGGGGATCATGGCTGAAGCTATGGAGTTCTTGCTTTGTGTGATGCTCTTGGCAGGAGCTTGTCAGAATGGATAAACTCAGTGCAATTAAGAAAATCCTCTCACCTGTAACCGTATGGTAATTTGTATTACTAACAAAGGGAACAGATAAAAAAAATTTTTCCAATATCTGGACCAGATTTAGAAGGTAAGAGGTTTCTACATGATGAGAAAACAATGGGAAATGAGAAAACAAGAGGTTTCTACATGATGAGAAAAACAACAAGAAATGAGAAAACAATGATGGAAAGATTACAGTCTTTTAAACAGCCTAAGAAAAGAAAAACAGAGACTGAGGAACAAGGCACAAGTAAATTACTTTACAAAATTGGAAAACCATGACAGATAATTAATGCAATCTTGTATTTCCAAAGGCTTTGATGCAAAGATAAAACCTAGGATATACTGTAGCGAATGAAAGGTTTAATAGAAAAACAACAGTGGATAACAAAGAGAAAGGATATTCAACATTATTGCATTGTGGCTTGGGATGATAGGACAAGAATTAATACATAACACGAGAAAGCATGATTGGAGAGGCATAAACACTTGTAGCAGTCAGTATTTTGTGTGTGTTTATTCTAAATGAATCTATAACATTTAATATGTGTGGGTGTGTGTGCACATGCGTGCGTGTGTGTGTGTATGCCTGTGTGTTTGTGGTGTGTGTGTATGTGCATGTCTGTATGTGTGCGTGTATTGTGCATGCGTGCGTGCACGTTTGCTGGCATTAAACTCAAGCATAATCCATAAAAGTGCTACTACTTCTAGTGTATTTGACTGATTTTTGTGTGTGGATTACCTTTCTCTATTACCAGTGTCCCTCGCATTCAATCAAACCCACCCCAACTTCTGAGGTATCTGTAACTTACAAGCTCAAATCAAGGATGAGAAGTCAACATTTTAGTCCAACTGACCGATGCAGGGGTTTAACCCGCTACTTCCCCATCAGCACGCCAGAAGTTTAAGAGTGGGCGCTCTTATCTAATCAGCCATGCTGGCCTCCATATTTAATGTAATAGCGAAAGATAATATTTAATTTTTTTTAATGATATCCCTAATGTTACAAAAGCCTTTGGAAATACAAAAATACAAGCTATGCTGACTTGCACATTTAATGTAATAACAAAAGATGATATTGAGTTTTTTTTTAATGATATTGCCAATGTTATGAAAACACTGAAACAGGCATATCTTGATTTATAGAATATCTTTTGCTTTTCAACATAAAGTATTTTACTTACTGAAGAGCGTTGGATGAACCGCTGAGGTGGCTGTGGTTTTGCTAACTGTCTGTATTCATTAACAAAATCAACACGGGGTCTACTTCTGTAATGACCGTAGTAACCTGTTGGAAACTAGAAAATGTAATTGTTTATTAAAATTCATGAAGAAACTAGAAAATGTAAGTTGCATTACAATTCACACTTTAAAAATATTGCTTGTTCTTTGTGATCAACCCCATCCCAGCTTGATTTTCTAGGCAATTTTATGTACAGCAGTTTGCCATTATGCATTGAAGCACGATGAAGACAAAATGGCAAAATACTTAACATAAAATTGTCATTCAGTTCTTGCATGTTACATAGTACCAGTTTAAACATATGGCTGTGAATCCAGGACAATTAGTAAATGATTATTTGGTTGTTTCGGGATTTGAAATTTAAATATTGAGCATAACCCACCACCGGCAACGCTGATCGTATTCTGGTATGAACCTAAGGCCTATCCACGTCAATATGGAAGCACTATACTCGAGTTTCGCTCTCGTTTGAGCTCGTCAGTAGTGCATATCCCTGACCGGATCCAGAAACAAGCCCCGGATCACTGGCGTGTGAAGCAGGTGTGTAACCACGCGGCACACGCTGGATACGCCAAATTATCATAAGAGAATACCACAATGCTACCCATCGTAGGCTATGCTCAAGATTGCCCAATCGCCGCGACTTCTTCTTCTTCTTTCGTTCGCTTGAAATATGTCTATATCTGCAATGTCGTCTCTTGCATGAATTGAACTGTTTTTTTCAGTTCACACAGTGGTCCATAGAGTTTATCTTCCACTGTCGTCTCTCTAGGCCAGAAGGTTTGCCTAGATATGTTATATTTTGGGCAGTCTTGGAGTATGTGCTCTGCTGTCTGCGACGCCAATCCACATGTGCACATGGCTGTTTCACCAATCTTGAATTTTGTATACATGTGGTTGCGTAATCTATTGTGTCCTGTTCTGAGGCGCAGAATAATGACTTGTTCTGGTCTGTCCATAATGTGGTAGTCATCTTGAGCAGGTTTTGGTGGCTTTCTGACTGATTTGATCATTCTTTTCTTTTGGTGGTATGTAACGGGCACATCAGGCTGTTCCTCTTTGGCTCCTTCCTTAGCCAATTGATCAGCTCTGTCGTTTCCGGGTACTCCACAGTGGGATGGTATCCACTGTATGGTGACTTTATGCTGACTGCTAAGTTCAGAAAGTAGTGTCCTTAGTACTGGCAATTTCCCAGAGAGGAGCGCCTCGAGTACTGATTTTGCATCTGTTAGTAGCACCACAGGTTGTGTACCATTGCTGTTATTTAGTAATTTCTCTGTTGCTATCTTGATTGCCTCAATTTCGGCATCATAGTTATGGCAGTACTTTCCTGTCGGTACTCTGGCTGTGTCCCTAGTATTATTTGGGTATTCTATGTACACTCCCGCTCCTCCATTTTGAACAGCATTTTGTGCTGACCCATCTGTGTAGACTCGGATCCAGAGGTCCTGTGGGTATTCTTCATCAAGGAAGCTGAGAGTGGCTGTTCTGCGCTGCACACTGTTCTGTTCTTCCTTGTCAAATATTCCTCTCACTTTTGTCTGGATTTGTAACGATAGTCTATGCTCATCTTTCCATGGAGTTCGCTCTGGAATAGTTGTTAGGGGGATACCAACTGTGGGCAGATCAGTGGTTTCTCTGCAGAGTCGTTTGGCCTGGTGGATAAAACTACTTCTTTTCAACCGCCCCATAGCTAGGTTTTCAAATCTGTTCTTCATAGGGTGGCCTGGCAAGCTGAGGAACTTTTCTGCTTGTATTAGCGTTTTCGTATCTCTGCGCTCACTCAGTGCCTGTGTCCTCCCCATCTTCTCCATTTCCACTATAGGGGTTGATCTCATCCCTCCTGTGGTGACTCTAAGTGCTTGATTTTGCACCTTGTCCAGCTCTTGTAGTGTGGTATTTGATGCTGAACACCACGCAGTTGACCCATATTCCAGGTGTGGTCGTATGCTCTGTTGGTAAACTTTGCTAAGTATTTTCGTACTGGCTCCCCATGTGGTTCCACTTAGCTTTCTCAGGATGGCTATTTTCCTTCTGGCTTTTGCTACTGCTTTGTTGATGTGCTTTCTCCATGTCAGCTTGCCATCAAATGTTACTCCAAGGTATGTTGGTTCTTTATCTTCTCTTAGGGGTGTTCCATTTATCTGGATGATCCCTGCCTTTTGTTTTGGAGAGAGGGTAAATAGGGTGGTGCTGCACTTGTCAGTGTTTATGCTGACACACCATCTATTTGCCCATGCAGCAAATGTATCTACAGCTCTTTGTAGCAATCTGGTGGCCACTGATGCATATTCATTTGTGCTCCATAGAACCAGGTCATCTGCGTACATTGCCGCTTTAATTCCATGAGGTAGGTGAGCAACAAGATCATTGATGAAGATTAGAAAAAGTGTGGGGGACAAGACTCCGCCCTGGGGGACACCGTGACGCAGTAGTACTTTCTTGCTCTTGAGTCCGTCTATCTGTACTCGGGCTCTTCTGTTGTGCAAGTATGCTTTCACCCATTTGTACATTCTTCCATTGACTTTGCAGTTTCTCAGTTTCTTCATCAGACCTTCTTTCCAGACCATATAGGAGTGCAGGGGAATTAACAGGCTGATAGACTAGCAGGGGATGCAACTCTTGATGGTATATTCTCGCCACTGACCATATAGGAGTGCGGGGGAATGAACAGGCAGATAGACTGGCAGGAATGCACCTCTCGGTGGTAGATTTTCTGCCCTGGCTATGCGGGGGAATGAACAGGCTGATAGACTGGCAGGGAATGCACCTCTCGGTGGTAGATTTTCTGCCCTGGCCATGCGGGAGTGTGGGGAATGAACAGATTGATAGACTGGCAAGGAATGCACCTCTTGGTGGTAGATTTTCTGCCCCGGCCATGCGGGAGTGCAGGGGAATGATCAGGCTGATAGACTGACAGGAAATGCACCTCTTGGTGGTAGATAACCTATGGACAAGGGATCGCTACAGGAGGAAAAGACTGGCCACCTATTCCTCTATGCACGCAGGTCCAAACATATTCACAGCAGGTTCCTGTTACGGTTTTTAAGTGTACTTCAACATACAAGTAACTAGACGCCTATCAATAGATTTTACACTGGCTGGGTCTATTACCCACCATAGCTGCTTTTTTCCTATGTCTTCTAGGGAAGTTGATCCGTGCCTTTTAATTTAAACATCATCTTCCCTATGTGAATGTAACATGCACAATAGATAATTGACGTATGAAAGATGAGTGGTTGGAAGGGCCAAATGTAAAAACAGGCCTGCATACTCAATTTGTGACCCTTTGAAAATAAAGTTTGTTCATTAATTCACATGTTATGTTTATTAAAGGTCCATTTGCTACATGATTCAACATGCTATATACATGATGGATTCAACAGTTACAGGTGGAACATGTGTGGGGTTCCAAATGTTGCTGTATGTAGCCGAGGCGCGGTGTTGGGGTGAGCGCCCAACATTGCTCAAATACCTCAATGGCTCGTGAATACATAACCTATGCAGCAAAAGTCCAACTCCTGGCCTTCACGTGGCGGGCCTGTTTAAACTAACAGGAGAAGGGGCGACGGCGAGTCTCTGGCGTCGGAAAATAACCAGTATGCTCTAGATGTGTATGCACGGACATGCATGCGCAGACAGGCGTGTGCGCGCGTACACATCTACACTCGAGTGAGACCACAGTCTGCTCTAGCAAAGAAAGGTGCTGAAGACGGAGGCAACCAGCCAAGAGGCGCACCACAGAAATCAGGATGCCACGCAATCACGCAAAATGGAATATGTCGACTACTGCTAATCGTTATGGTGCTCGCCCTGCTTTGGACCCCCAGGCAGGTGCAGTGCCGGGCCCTATGTCTCGAAAGGGTCCAACCCCAACTACTGGAGGTCCTTCTCAGATGTCCTGTGGAGCCAGGGGACATGAGAATAGGACGACTGGCCATACTAAACTAAGACTTAAAATAATGCACTGGAATGCGGAGGGAGTCAGCAACAAAAAAGTTGAATTAGAAAACATCCTGGACAAAGAGAAAGTAAGCATATGTTGCTTGCAAGAAACTCACCTCAATGAAAATATAGCCTTCAAAATCAGAGGCTACCAGTGTTACCGATCTGACCGAAAGAACAGGCGAAAAGGTGGGATACTGACCCTTGTAAGAAATAACATCATGGCTTCCCAAATCAAAGTCTACATGGAAGGGGCTGAGTATCAGACACTTAAACTTAAGACAGGTAATAGAGATCTACATCTGATCAATTACTACTGTCCAAGTGACCGCCCACAGGCACTGGACACTCTACCACTAAAAGAAAAAATGATTGTGTGTGGCGATTTCAACAGCCACTCGCAGAGCTGGGGCTATGATCACATGGACCAGAGAGGAGAGAGACTGGAAGACTGGCAAGATGAGAATAGATTCATGTTGATTAACAAGCCGTCCGACCCACATACTTTCTACTCGAGATCATGGCACTCTTCAACTACACCTGACCTGGCTTTTCATTCACCAGACCTGGAGTGGAACATTACACGAACTGTTGGGAAACAACTTGGTGGCAGTGACCATCGGCCAGTCTTTCTAACCGTAGAAAATGAGCTTGTAAGTGAAAGCAGCACCCTCTCGAGGTGGAACTACAAGAAAGCAGACTGGGCAATGTACAAGCATCGCACCAGCATACTGGTTAGAAACCTGAACACTGAGAAAGACATAAATAAAGTAGTTGAAGAGTTTGGGAAATGCATACTACAGGCAGCGCGAGAAACAGTACCAAGAGGAGCCCGTAAACAATATAAACCCTACTGGAGTAGTGAACTGGAACAGTTGCATAATGATGTTGAAGTGTGTAGAAAGCAAGCAGAGGCCACACCCAGCCAAGAGCACCACAATAAATTCCAGCATGCAAAAGCCAAATTTCAAAGGGCCAAGCTGCAGGCTAGACGGAAAAGCTGGCAGGAGAAAACGGAGTCTCTGAACTTTGAAAGAGACACAAGGAAATTGTGGAAGCTAATAAAACAGCTTAATGACGAGGGCACAGGGAGAAACTCAAAAATTGCACTACATAAAGATGGAAAAATCTTAACAAGAAAGCAAGCAGCTGACCATTTTGCGGACTCGTTCGCACAAGATAGCAATATCAAAATTAGTCCAGAGAATCAACAAGAGATTCGAGAGAAACGACAACATACAGGACAGAAGGAAATAGTACATGAGGTTCTGGAGGCACCCATCACAATCAGCGAACTGGAGCTAGCCATATCAAAACTGAAAATGAGAAAGTCACCAGGAGCTGATGGTATCTCCAATGAAATGATCAGGAACCTAGGAACAGAGGCCAAAACAAAGCTGTTGCAGATCTTCAATAACAGCTGGACCTTAGGCAGTGTTCCACAAGCCTGGAGAGAAGCAATCATGATACCCCTCCTAAAATCAGGGAAAGATGGTTCCATTGCCTCTAGCTACAGACCAATTAGCCTCACCAGCTGTCTCTGCAAAACACTGGAGCGCATCATCAATCACAGACTGCAGTGGTACATTGAAAGTAAAAACATCCTTGTGCCACAGCAGGCTGGCTTTAGGCAGTGCTACTCTACGGAAGATCAGACAACCTACCTCTCTCAAGAAATTGAGGATGCATTCCAAGAGAAGAAGCTGGTGCTTGCGGCATGGATAGATCTGAAGAAAGCCTTTGACAAAGTCTGGAAAGAAGGTCTGATGAAGAAACTGAGAAACTGCAAAGTCAATGGAAGAATGTACAAATGGGTGAAAGCATACTTGCACAACAGAAGAGCCCGAGTACAGATAGACGGACTCAAGAGCAAGAAAGTACTACTGCGTCACGGTGTCCCCCAGGGCGGAGTCTTGTCCCCCACACTTTTTCTAATCTTCATCAATGATCTTGTTGCTCACCTACCGCATGGAATTAAAGCGGCAATGTACGCCGATGACCTGGTTCTATGGAGCACAAATGAATATGCATCAGTGGCCACCAGATTGCTACAAAGAGCTGTAGATACATTTGCTGCATGGGCAAATAGATGGTGTGTCAGCATAAACACTGACAAGTGCAGCACCACCCTATTTACCCTCTCTCCAAAACAAAAGGCAGGGATCATCCAGATAAATGGAACACCCCTAAGAGAAGATAAAGAACCAACATACCTTGGAGTAACATTTGATGGCAAGCTGACATGGAGAAAGCACATCAACAAAGCAGTAGCAAAAGCCAGAAGGAAAATAGCCATCCTGAGAAAGCTAAGTGGAACCACATGGGGAGCCAGTACGAAAATACTTAGCAAAGTTTACCAACAGAGCATACGACCACACCTGGAATATGGGTCAACTGCGTGGTGTTCAGCATCAAATACCACACTACAAGAGCTGGACAAGGTGCAAAATCAAGCACTTAGAGTCACCACAGGAGGGATGAGATCAACCCCTATAGTGGAAATGGAGAAGATGGGGAGGACACAGGCACTGAGTGAGCGCAGAGATACGAAAACGCTAATACAAGCAGAAAAGTTCCTCAGCTTGCCAGGCCACCCTATGAAGAACAGATTTGAAAACCTAGCTATGGGGCGGTTGAAAAGAAGTAGTTTTATCCACCAGGCCAAACGACTCTGCAGAGAAACCACTGATCTGCCCACAGTTGGTATCCCCCTAACAACTATTCCAGAGCGAACTCCATGGAAAGATGAGCATAGACTATCATTACAAATCCAGACAAAAGTGAGAGGAATATTTGACAAGGAAAAACAGAACAGTGTGCAGCGCAGAACAGCCACTCTCAGCTTCCTTGATGAAGAATACCCACAGGACCTCTGGATCCGAGTCTACACAGATGGGTCAGCACAAAATGCTGTTCGAAATGGAGGAGCGGGAGTGTACATAGAATACCCAAATAATACTAGGGACACAGCCAGAGTACCGACAGGAATGTACTGCCATAACTATGATGCCGAAATTGAGGCAATCAAGATAGCAACAGAGAAATTACTAAATAACAGCAATGGTACACAACCTGTGGTGCTACTAACAGATGCAAAATCAGTACTCGAGGCGCTCCTCTCTGGGAAATTGCCAGTACTAAGGACACTACTTTCTGAACTTAGCAGTCAGCATAAAGTCACCATACAGTGGATACCATCCCACTGTGGAGTACCCGGAAACGACAGAGCTGATCAATTGGCTAAGGAAGGAGCCAAAGAGGAACAGCCTGATGTGCCCGTTACATACCACCAAAAGAAAAGAATGATCAAATCAGTCAGAAAGCCACCAAAACCTGCTCAAGATGACTACCACATTATGGACAGACCAGAACAAGTCATTATTCTGCGCCTCAGAACAGGACACAATAGATTACGCAACCACATGTATACAAAATTCAAGATTGGTGAAACAGCCATGTGCACATGTGGATTGGCGTCGCAGACAGCAGAGCACATACTCCAAGACTGCCCAAAATATAACATATCTAGGCAAACCTTCTGGCCTAGAGAGACGACGGTGGAAGATAAACTCTATGGACCACTGTGTGAACTGAAAAAAACAGTTCAATTCATGCAAGAGACGACATTGCAGATATAGACATATTTCAAGCGAACGAAAGAAGAAGAAGAACTTTCAATGTACCACTGCAGTCTGTGATTGATGATGCGCTCCAGTGTTTTGCAGAGACAGCTGGTGAGGCTAATTGGTCTGTAGCTAGAGGCAATGGAACCATCTTTCCCTGATTTTAGGAGGGGTATCATGATTGCTTCTCTCCAGGCTTGTGGAACACTGCCTAAGGTCCAGCTGTTATTGAAGATCTGCAACAGCTTTGTTTTGGCCTCTGTTCCTAGGTTCCTGATCATTGGAGATACCATCAGCTCCTGGTGACTTTCTCATTTTCAGTTTTGATATGGCTAGCTCCAGTTCGCTGATTGTGATGGGTGCCTCCAGAACCTCATGTACTATTTCCTTCTGTCCTGTATGTTGTCGTTTCTCTCGAATCTCTTGTTGTTTCTCTGGACTAATTTTGATATTGCTATCTTGTGCGAACGAGTCCGCAAAATGGTCAGCTGCTTGCTTTCTTGTTAAGATTTTTCCATCTTTATGTAGTGCAATTTTTGAGTTTCTCCCTGTGCCCTCGTCATTAAGCTGTTTTATTAGCTTCCACAATTTCCTTGTGTCTCTTTCAAAGTTCAGAGACTCTGTTTTCTCCTGCCAGCTTTTCCGTCTAGCCTGCAGCTTGGCCCTTTGAAATTTGGCTTTTGCATGCTGGAATTTATTGTGGTGCTCTTGGCTGGGTGTGGCCTCTGCTTGCTTTCTACACACTTCAACATCATTATGCAACTGTTCCAGTTCACTACTCCAGTAGGGTTTATATTGTTTACGGGCTCCTCTTGGTACTGTTTCTCGCGCTGCCTGTAGTATGCATTTCCCAAACTCTTCAACTGCTTTATTTATGTCTTTCTCAGTGTTCAGGTTTCTAACCAGTATGCTGGTGCGATGCTTGTACATTGCCCAGTCTGCTTTCTTGTAGTTCCACCTCGAGAGGGTGCTGCTTTCACTTACAAGCTCATTTTCTACAGTTAGAAAGACTGGCCGATGGTCACTGCCACCAAGTTGTTTCCCAACTGTTCGTGTAATGTTCCACTCCAGGTCTGGTGAATGAAAAGCCAGGTCAGGTGTAGTTGTAGAGTGCCATGATCTCGAGTAGAAAGTATGTGGGTCGGACGGCTTGTTAATCAACATGAATCTATTCTCATCCTGCCAGTCTTCCAGTCTCTCTCCTCTCTGGTCCATGTGATCATAGCCCCAGCTCTGCGAGTGGCTGTTGAAATCGCCACACACAATCATTTTTTCTTTTAGTGGTAGAGTGTTCAGTGCCTGTGGGCGGTCACTTGGACAGTAGTAATTGATCAGATGTAGATCTGTATTACCTGTCTTAAGTTTAAGTGTCTGATACTCAGCCCCTTCCATGTAGACTTTGATTTGGGAAGCCATGATGTTGTTTCTTACAAGGGTCAGTATCCCACCTTTTCGCCTGTTCTTTCGGTCAGATCGGTAACACTGGTAGCCTCTGATTTTGAAGGCTATATTTTCATTGAGGTGAGTTTCTTGCAAGCAACATATGCTTACTTTTTCTTGGTCCAAGATTTTTTCTAATTCTATTTTTTTGTTGCTGACTCCCTCCGCATTCCAGTGCATTATTTTAAGTCTTCGTTTAGTATGGCCAGTCGTCCTATTCTCATGTCCCCTGGCTCCACAGGACATCTGAGAAGGACCTCCAGTAGTTGGGGTTGGACCCTTTCGAGACATAGGGCCCGGCACTGCACCTGCCTGGGGGTCCAAAGCAGGGCGAGCACCATAACGATTAGCAGTAGTCGACATATTCCATTTTGCGTGATTGCGTGGCATCCTGATTTCTGTGGTGCGCCTCTTGGCTGGTTGCCTCCGTCTTCAGCACCTTTCTTTGCTAGAGCAGACTGTGGTCTCACTCGAGTGTAGATGTGTACGCGCGCACACACCTGTCTGCGCATGCATGTACGTGCATACACATCTAGAGCATACTGGTTATTTTCCGGCGCCAGAGACTCGCCGTCGCCCCTTCTCCTGTTAGTTTAAACAGGTCCGCCACGTGAAGGCCAGGAGTTGGACTTTTGCTGCATAGGTTATGTATTCACGAGCCATTGAGGTATTTGAGCAATGTTGGGCGCTCACCCCAACACCGCGCCTCGGCTACATACAGCAACATTTGGAACCCATCGCCGCGACTAACGTCCATCAATCGATGTGGACCCGAACGATCAGGACTTCTCACTGGCAAGGAACACCAGGCCTCCTAAAATCCAGTGAGCAATGATCAAATTGATTATTTGGTTGTTTCGGGATTTGAAATTTAAATATTGAGCACAACCCACCACCAATTGGCATGTACAACCAAAGAGCAACGTGCTGTTGTGCGTTTTTTTGTGTGGGCAAAAGGACCAATTTCAAGAAGAAAGGTGACAATGTGAATTCTGAATCATACTGTAAAGTTCTACTGATGCTTCATGATGCAATTCGAAGAAAACACCCAGGACTGCTGACTAGAGTGTTGCTTCTTCATGACAATGCCAGACCACATATGGCTAAATTAACTTAGGAGAAAATTAACCAACTAAGGTGGGAAGTTCTGGAACATCCACCTTACAGTACTGACTTAGCCCCTAGCAATTTCCACCTTTTTGGTGCACTGAAAACCCACCTTGGCGGGAGACATTTCGCGAATGACGCTGAAGTTGAATGTGAAGTGAAAACGTGGTTTAGAAAACAGAGCAAGCAGTTCTATGCAGCCGGTTTGGGAGGACTGATAAAACGATGGAATAAGTGTATCATTGTTGGTGGAAATTATGTTGAGAAGTAAAGGGACAATGTATGTATAAAAATAAACTGGTTTCAAGTTATTATCATATTTAGTTATTTTTCTGCAGCCATTTGTGACTTACTTATTGACTTCTCCTCATATATTCTATTATTTACATTTCTTTAACAAACATTAACATAGTTAGAATGTATAAAACTGATTAACATTATATTTTTCTCATTTTAGTCCTTTGGTGTATTTGTGTTTTTTGTGTGTGTGGCTTATTTATGCCAACACAGTGTGTCTTCTTCAGGCTTTGAGTTAAGCATGATCATCTACAGCGAGCTACAGTATCTTAGTGGCTAGATACTTGCCTGCTAGTCCAGCGGTCATGGGTTTGAATCTGCATTGGGAGGATTTTCAAAATGGCCCTGGGCTCCCAAGTCAACCCAGCCCAAACTGGGCACCAGGAAATGTCATGGGAAGGAAAGGCGGATGGCATGATGCTGACTACACTATTCACCGAGCACCGAGCGGTCTATTAAAAATATGCGGCTAGCACCACATAACCACTATGGCTAATGGCAGGTAAAAAGGTCCTTAAGTTTTTTGTTTTTTTGTGTGCTAGATCACTTTGAACTCAAGTGTAGTCCATACACACTATTTATAGTAGTGATGGACTGAATTTTGCATGTGGATTTGCTATCCCTATTACTAGTGTCTCTCACCATCATTGAATGTAAGAAAGATAGTGCTAAAGAGCTATATAGAACCTGTTTTGCTGTATGGCAATGAATCTTGGAATATAAATGAAAAAATTAAGAAGAGATTGGAAGCAACAGAGATGTGGTTCCTTAGACGAATGTTGCGAATTCCTTGGACTGCCAAAGTAGCTAACAATGAATGCCTTAATGAGGATAATGAAACTAGAACATTATATACAACAATAAGAAAGAGACAAACAGCTTTGTTTGGTCATGTGATGAGAAGAGAGGTCCTGGAGAACATCGTGACAACTGGAAAGATCGAGGGGAAGAGAGGCAGAGGCAGACCACGAGAAATGATGCTGGATGGATTGCGACGGTGGCATGAAGGAACATCAATGGCAGAGTTGATCCAGAAAACCAAAAACTTAAATTTGTGGAGAGTCATGAACACCTAAGCGAGTAGGCACGGCATTTGATAATGATGAAGTCAAGGACAACAGGTCAACATTTCAGTCCAGCTGTCCGGTGTAGGGGTTGAACCGCTAACCTCTGCATCAGCACAACGAATGTCTAAGAATACGCGCTCTTACCCATTCAGCCATGCAAACCTGCGGTCCTTAAGAACATTTATTATTAATACAACTGTAAAGTATAAGTATACGAGAGTTATCTATTTTGCTCCAAATATATAATTGATATAAACACAGACTGAACTAAGCTATCAAAATCAGCAAATGTCAAATGATCTAAAAAATGTAGAATAATTAGCTAAGGGTATTTATTTGAAAGGTTTGTGAAATCTATTAGAAAGTAATTTTCTTCATTTACACCATGGGTGGCCAACTTTTTCAGCAGGCGGGCCAAATTTCAGAAATAATATTTCCTGCCGGCCACGCACCTAATTTTTTTTTTTTTGGTTAATTAAAGTAAACAAGCAAGCGTGCTACAGCTTCGACCACATTGTCGTTTCCCACTCCGCGGGCCACAATATGACTCCCAGCGGGCCGCATGCGTGCCCGCGGGCCTCGTGTTGGCCACCCCTGATTTACACAATTTAAACATAACTTTATGACTTCAAAAACTGTCCATCTTTAATATAGTACAGACAGAATGACACTACTCAAAATTAAGACAAGAACTTTTGACACAGCATTATTACAGAAATATGCTCTAACAACAGATTATAGTGATGAATGGCTAGAAGAATACTACAAAGACCTACAGCAAAAACTGAAAGTATTAAAATTATTAAAAGTCTTAATTTCAGATAAAAACTCCTATAAAATCATACTGGAAGGAAAAGTCCATTGCTGGTGAACAAAAATTAGACAGCAATAACAATTAAAGGATAACATAAAGAGTTGGACAAACAGCAGCGTGCCCAACTGTACAACCAGGACGAGAGACAGATTGTTGGAAATCAACTACAACCAACCTTCATGGCAGAGATGGCACCTGATTGGTTGATTCCTTATGATCAGTTGTATAATTGGTATTCTTTCTTCTTCTTATACCCTTTACCCCCGTTGGAGTATTGATCCTCAACCAACCCACATCAAACTGTTCTTTCTATCACTATCTCTTATAGCTTCCTCCATGTCCACTGCATATTTTCATTTGACTTCCACTTATTTCCTAGTGTTATGAAAGCTGAGGTAGCAGGTTCAACCCCTACACTGATTGGACTAAAATGCTGACTTCTTGTCCTTGACTTGGGGACGTAAATTACAAGCACCGCTGAAGTCGGAGTTGATTCGCCTGATGGTGAGGGACATGGGTAATAGGGAAAGGTAATTCACACACAAAATACAGTCTAGTGCTACTAGAAGTAGTGTGTGTGAATTACGCTTGAATTCAAAGCGAGCGAGCGCACAAAAAAACAAAGGTTTTCTTGCTTTTTGTAATATTATTTTAATATCACTGTATGTTTCCCCATCTTTCTACATTGCTACCCAAATAGGTGTATTATTTCACTTCTTTGAAGCAAGATTTGTTATTCTTTATTCACCATCAAACCCCAACAGTCAGCTGTGCTGTATCTTCTTCTTTCACCCTTTATCCTCCACTGGGGAATAGGCTCTCTACCAACTCACTCCAGGCAGACATGAGGAAGGCAGCCTCAAGCCCAACCCTCCTTCGCTCCCTCTTACGATGTGTTTGGCAGGTTACAATGTGTAGTGTTATTATTCTTTGCTTCCCTTACCTTAAGTGTCTGTCTTCTTAAATGTCCCGGTGGTAGCCTCTTACGACATGCATGGTATGTTACAGTGAATCTATTCTTTACTTCCCTTAGGGTCCGATAACACACTGGCGATTTAATCAATTATTAATTCCTGGTGTATATTTAAAATCTATGCTCACCCAACTTCCAACCGTGTAGTACTGGCAATGCGAGGACGACACTTTTTTCACTTTTACGGACATCTCACTTGCGTCCAGTGACTTGCCCTTTATGGCATATGTCTGAAATAATAAAGGCCTATAAAGTAAATCAGACTTTATTCTGACAGTAAACCTTGATAGCTGTGAGCTGTCGTCGTTGTCTAAGAGTTAAATGTTGAAGTCCGGTCCCTTGCAAACAATAATAAACACTTGTGGTAAGATAGTAAATATAATCTTGTGGTATCCATGGGAATCAGTGCAGCGACAGTGCCTGTAACTAGTTGCCGCTGCTGGTCAAGTTGCGAGTTGGCGTTTTGTCCATCATCATTTTGTCATTAATGTTTATTTCGTTATGTTTTTTTTTTCCCCGAGTGGCTAGAACGCCGGACTCTACCCGGGTTCGATCCGTCGGTAAGGTGTGGGGCATTTTTTATGTCGGGGCATAAAGAAAATCCTAACATGCACAGTTCGTGGCGACTGCACTACTAGCCAGGCGGCCCTAATTCCTTAGGCTTAAATACCCCTCTGCCATACACCGCAAGGTATAGATAGTCATCATCATCATTATCATCATCATCATCTTCCACTTCTGCCGTCAAGCGTCGTGGGGAGGAATAATTTGCGTTCCAGCGCCCGGTGGACGGCACTGGATAGTGTCATTCCGTGAGGTTGTACAATGTCTCTAGTTAGTTAGTTAGTTAGTCGACAGATCATCCTCGTTGCACATCGGACCATTCAGTCCATAAGTGCTCGGATCCCCTCCTCAGCAAATCCCGCAGCGTGTAGCGGCTAACGACGCCAGTTCTGTGTTGGTTTATCAATCTTCTTTGGCTTCCTGCGTAGTGTTCTTGTTTGGCCACCCCTCTTTTAATTTGCTGCTCTCGCAGTCTGGCCATTGTTGTAGATTCACAGTCATCACTTGGTTCTTGCAAAAGTCTCACTTCTCGTAGAGCATTCAGAATGTCAGCCTGGTCCATGGCGCGTCCGCCCTCAACAGTAGCCTCACCTGCGAGCTTGTCAGCCCGCTCATTTCCTTGTACTCCCGCATGCCCTGGCACGAAGATGAAACTAATCTTTGCCAGCCGAGACCGCTTCAGAGGCAGCAACCATTCTCTTCGGATCGACCCCTCCTCTATCCTCTTGATCATGTTCATTGAGTCGCTAAGGAAACAAGCCCTAGTGAATGTCTGTGTCTCGAGCCATGTTATTGCTTTACTTACTGCCATGACTTCCATGGTCAGGCTACTTGTGGTTTCAGTGAAAGCACCAGAGTCCTCCTTCACAATTCTCCCTCCGGCCCGAGCTGTAAAGGCCCATGAGCTTCTCACATGTCGGATGACCGACCCATCTGTGTAGATGACCGCGTCACTGTCTAGCGAATTCTCGAAAATCAACGCTTGTACTTCAGCCTCAACAGCAGCCGGATTTTCTTGTCTGCATTTTCTATCTAGTTGGATGCAAACTGAAAAGGATGTGCAGAAGTCTGTTGGCACTTGCACCCACTCCTCGCCAGGTTCTAAGTCCTCAAGTGAACACACCTGTTGAAGAATGTCCTCGGCTTGACCCATCCACGACCGTCCTCTTTTTAACCTGCTGCCCTTCACCTTCCTAATTTCACTATGCAGTGGATGCTGTGTGTTTGCGTTAATTCTGAGGTAGGCGCGTGCCCTGCAAACTTGCATTCTCTCTTCAATGGTTGGAAAATCAAGAAGGTAGCGCATCGCCCTGCATGCTGTATCTCTTGTACATCCAAGAATAATGCGCATAGCTTCATTCTGTATCCTTTCCATCCTTTCTATCTGCTTATGGCTGACAGTCAGGATTGCCATTGCATACTCCAAAACAGACATGACCAGCCCCTCGTACAGAAGACATAGATGGCGCTGCTCACAGTTTGCTGCCGCCATCACCCGCATCGCTGCCAAACCCCGCTTGGCCTTTGTTATCACCTGGTCTATGTGCACATTATAAGCAAGGCTTCGATCAAACCGTATCCCCAGGTAATTCATTGCCTGCGTTCTTTCCACCGTCTCTGAACACAGCATTACAGTTGGTGTTGGATTGTTGACAATATGATTATTCAACGAGAACCAAGTCACTGTTGCCTTTGTTGGGTTGACCATTGCCCCAGCTTCATCACACCAAGTACTTATGCGATTGAGTTCGGTTTGTAGCTCCACAGCAACCTCCTCTCTATCCTTACCCTGACGATACACTAAAACATCATCGGCATATGACAATGTCCTGCCAGGTCCAGTGATCTGCTCACTGGTGATTCTCACTGTGTAGGCGTTGAACAGTACCGGAGATAATGGTGATCCCTGTGGTAGGCCAGGATATATTGTTGTTGGTTCCGAAGTCCAACTGCCACATCTAAAAACTACTTTCCGTTGGAAGAGAGCTGCAGCGATCCAACTAAGGAGGAATGGACTTACGTTTAGTTCAAGAAGCTGAAACATTAAAAAATCCAGTGGTACTCTGTTGTATGCGTCCTCAAGATCAATCGCTGCAGCAACGGTTTCAGTGCCTGAGTGGAAACCTTCATAGACATCATGGGCAAAGACTGCTGCATTGGTCCAGGTTTCTCTTTTTGGACGGTACCCACCCAGGGTAGGTGGGAAAACACCTTGCCTCTCTAGTTGGCTTGATATTTTCCTGGCAATTACCTTCTCCAGCAGCTTGCCTATTGTATTCTGCATGGTTATAATTCGATATCCCTGAATTTTCTTGTGGTCTTTGTCAGGCTTCGGCAAGGGAATCAGATAGCTGTGTAACCATTCCTCCTTGATGCTAGCACTCCCTATACTGTTGTTGTACATGTCTGCTAGTTTCTCTAGCTCATTGTCGGTACACCTATTTATGTCGTCGTATCTTATGCCATCAGGACCTGGAGCACTGTTTTTTGATCGTCGAAGCACAGCCTTGATTTCTTGCACTGTCACTGTGTCTTCATCCGAAGTGTTCTGGGCCTTGCATCTGTCTGAGGTGACCTCCTTGGCCAGATTCCGGCCTCCCATGTCTGTCTGGTTGCTCTGCTCAAGGTAGCGTTCAAAGAGGGCTTTGCCCTTGTCCTCGTCAGTCCTCTGCCAGATGAGGTCAGCACCTTGGAAGTCAGAAATGCTCTTATTCTTGACTACACCACTCATGCTTTTATGTAGTCGCCAGAACAATTTCAGTGACTTGTCTGTGCTTACTCTTTGACACACCTCTGCCCATTTTTCGCTTTTAACCACCGTGACCAGTTTCAATGTCTCTGATGTCGTCAATCCATTTTCTTCTTGGACGTCCTCGTGGTCTCGTCGCAGATGATCTTTGATGTAAGGCCAGTGATGGTAGTTGTTGATGTTGCATTCTAATGACATGGCCAAACCACTTGATCTTCTGTCTGTCAATAAATGTGGCACAAGGTGTTGATCCCACAGTCTGTCTGATAGTAGAATTTCTTACTCGGTCTCGGACTGTTAAGTTGGCAGCTCTCCTCAGGCATCTCATTTCGCAGGTGTTGATTTTGCGAAGGTGTAATTTGGATAAAGTCCAGGTTTGAGATTGGTAGCATAGGGTTGGTGTGAATATGCTGTTTATTATCTGTCGTTTTGCGGACATGGGTATGTTTGGATGTTTCAGTAAGGGTGATAGTTGATAAGTAGGTATAGATAGTCACTGGATAAAAATAAATGTTTTGCGTATCCTTTTACAGGACTTAGCTGTCAACAGCAGCATCTTTCAGCTGTCTGTTGATCTCTTGGCAAGATTACGCTCAGTAGTTTGCCATTGCTTTCTGAGCGGCCGGCTCAGTATCCGCAAGTCACGAGTGGGGGGTCGAACCACCTCAGTTCTCGCTCCGCTGCGAGACTCTGCGTGATAAACGGGATTACAGAGAGAAAGTGTTGTAACCCCACAGCCAGAGAGACCGGCAGTCACTGGATAGTGGCAGTAAATGACAGTTGTCGGTTTTTTTTTTCGTTATGTTATAAATGTTTATTTCTTTTACGGATCCTAAAACGGCTATAAGATAATGTGAAAGTAAAGTTTGCTGTCACTTTTACAGCAAATAATGATGGTGCACCAGTTCGTTATGTTCAGGTTTTTTCTCCAAACGTAGTTACAGAATGCTTCCCATTGTCTACGTTTCTTCTCTCACGCCAAAACTGGTGTCGGTGGTAAAAACTCCGCCGGGGAGCAAGCACAATAGGAGGTTTCTGATCATCAGAAGTACCCCCCCCCCTCCTTCCTTTTTTTCGCCGATCATCAGAAGTTTCCCCTTCGACGAATGTTTCAGCCCCTTTACCTTCCTGACATTCTCAGGGGGATGGGCCCGTCTGCGTCATGACTGCCAGACGTCTTTCTCCTGTCTTGCGTGACTATCGAGACTTTCCCTTGTCGACTTCGCTGTCTGACTGCCCAGATGTTATTCCACCCTCGGGCGGGGAACATTGAGCACCCGGTGCATACCATCGTTGACATTGCACCGCAACTGGCCGTGGGAAAGCCACCTTCTTCCCCCGGCAGTTAGCCACAGTCTTCGCCTTTGTAATGATGGTTAACTATTACCCAGACTGTAGACGTCATCGCTGCCGCGTTGTCTTCTTCGTGCCCCGTTCACAGCTTGCGGATCCAGCCTCCTGCGCGCTCCGAGCCGAAGCCAACTTTTCCTCTGGGTTCATTTTAGGCTTGGGTCTCCCCCCTTGACCCCCGCTATCGCTGCTGGGCGTGGGCCTTGCAAGACGTACAGTCGTTGCCGACACTTGGTTCCAGATGTTCGACTTTGGCTGACATTTTTGATTCGGGTGATCGCTACACCAAGCTTTGGCGCTCTACTCTTCCCTGGTGGGGTGGCACCCGGGTCGGCACGAGACCGTGGTTATTGTTTCGGTCTCGTTGTGAGGTAGTAGCTACACGCTGATGGAGTTACTGAGCACTTATGGACTGAATGGTTAGATGAGCAGTGAGGATAATCTGTCGACTAACTAACTACGCTCTCTCGAACTGCACCAGCATCGTCATCATTGCAGAACGTCGCTCTAATCACGACATACCGGAAAAATTCTTAATGACTTGCTCAATCCTTCGCCAGATCCAGTGGTCTTTAAAATGTGTATCCACCTTCGTATTGGTCGACCCCTGAGTCTGAGGTTTAACATGGTCAAAGTACTGCACCTTAAGTTTGCTCAATGTCTGTCGCTCAGTATAATCGATAATAGTTGCTGAGCTCTAACATAGTTTATATAGTTTTGTGCCAAGTAACTTATTTATATGGTGTTTACGCAGTTAGGCCCGCTCCGTGGCGAAGGCTATACGGACGTGGTTCGTAATCCCGCATATCAGCGTTCGAAACACAGCTGCGCGAGGTTTGGCAGCAGACCCCGTTGCGTTGGTTTTTTTACGAATTGGTATGGGTGTCAGTCGTTCAAAAAGCAATGGCAAACTACTGAACGTAAACTTGCCAAGAGATCACAACAGCATAAAATGCTGGTGTTGACTGCAAAGTCCTGTGAAGGATGTGCAACTAATTAATAATAATGTAGTTATGGTACCGATGAGTGAGAGTTGTGGAAGGGAATTATAGCCCTCGTTAGCTGGTAAGGCCCTAGGGGAGAGGAAGACATGTATGTATGTATATAGTTGAATTACGTGTGTGCATTGGTTGTAGTTGTGCTGTGCCTGTTTGCCTGCGAAATTTGCGCCTTTCAGTACACCATTCGACTTCTTCCCGTCATTAGCTTCACAACACTACCCATTGTTTAAAGATTGAGCGCACCCCACTACTGGAACGCTGATCGTATTCCGGTACGAACCTTGGGCCTTGTCCACGTCAGATTGGAAGCACTAGACTCGAGTTTCGGTCTCGTTTGAGCTCGTCAATATTGCATATCCCTGACTGGACCCGGGATCTAACTCCGGATCACTGGTGTGTGAGGCGGGTGTGCGACCACTGACCACGCTAGACGAGATTCAAATCCCGAAACAACCAAACTATCCATTGTCTCTGAATAATGACGTCATCTTCGCCGTTCCATCTAGAACAGTGGTTCTCTACCGGTGGGGAATTCCGGGGGGAGGGGATGAAGATTATTTCAAGATCGCGTTAATACAAGAACCGATTACTTGATCTTGTTTTTCCCTTCATACTTTACGGTGCTGTACGTCTCATCCTTCTAAAATTCATTTTATAAAGTAAGTAGACCCACAAATCACGTTTTATGTGGACGTCTAAACTTGTTTTAGTACATTGTTACATTATTACGTATACTGTGTAGGGACGAGAGGGGATTTTTAGGTAGGAAATACGAAAGAGGGGAAATGACGTTCTGAAAATATGGTGAAGGAGGCACGGACCAAAAAAGGTTGAGAACCACTGATCTAGAAGTACTGAATCCTAACAAACCAGAATAGCTGCATACACGTCGTTTGACCATCACGGGAAGGTACATGGGTATGTCTTGCCATCCAATCAGGTTTCCAAAAACAGTGGGTGGACACCTAATACTCCGATATCGGGCTCACCTAAGGAATCGTAGCGTCTGTGACATGGTTGCCGATCCTCACTTCCATATTTCTAGCCTTCCTTTTATCACAGACTGCGACTTTAGATACCAGGAGGAATAATTCCGTATTGTTCTGCCTGTTATTTCTCACAGAAGCATGCCAACTCATACCATTCCCTCCTGTCTTTTGCCGTTTCGTGCAGCTCCCTTCATGTTCTCTCACAATTTTTATTTGACCTTTTACTCGCTTGTCCGTCTATTTAGGTCTCCCTCTATGACTTTTGCCCTGGGAGATCCAGAGAAAGGCATTATTAGATATACATACTATTTACATGCTTTCTCAATGTGACGCGGCTTTTGCCCTCATGATTGGCTGCAGTTTGTTCAGTATTTCCACATTTCAAATGATATCAGTTTATAATCATTATGTAAGTCATATTAGCGCAGGAATTAGTTAATGAGTGTTTGTAGTTTTTTCTTTAGGGGGGGGGGGGAGAGAGAGAGAGAGAGAGAGAGAGAGAGAGAGAGAGAGAGAGAGAGAGAGAGAGAGAGAGAGAGAGAGAGAGCGGCTTTGTGTCCGCCTCGAGTGATGGAGGTCCCGGTGAGGGTCAGAATTTTTTCAAGTAGACTTCTAGTAAAATTTTCCCTGGTCTCTGGGTCGTGAGATCGGA
This sequence comes from Cepaea hortensis, assembly GCA_963921405.1. Lineage (NCBI taxonomy): Eukaryota > Metazoa > Mollusca > Gastropoda > Stylommatophora > Helicidae > Cepaea > Cepaea hortensis. The sequence continues at coordinate 81,314,746 of OY992887.1, forward strand.
CGCCCGTGTGTATTGTTGCGCACGTAAACAAATCCCTTGGTAGTTGGAAATCGCAAAAAAAAAAAAAACATAGTTTAACGGCGCTCCCGGTCAAAATTTCTAGTTAAAAATATACTCAAAGTATTTCAGGATCCTCGCCGTTGCTACGGAGTTCGTGCACTGAGCTGAGATTCTCCGGCTTGATTTAGGAGTAGAACGGAGCACACATGGGTTACACCCGTGATGTTGATCCATCGACTAAACTTTTTTAGGGTAAAAGTAGCCGTTTTAATGGCTTCCCAAGCCTATGAAACATACAGGAATTTTGACTTAACGTTAGAGTTGACTTTTCAATGGCAAACAAAAAGTAGGTTTGGACCGAACAAAATTGAAAGGCGAAAAAATGGGAAATAGAGGCGTGTGTGATCATGCTACTCCACAAAGTGCGATCTCCGATGGCATGCATCAATTCGTGTTGACTCTCTTCCGTGTCGTGACAAGAGACTGTCAAGAATTTCTCACGCTGTCTTCCTCTATCTCTCTTTCCGGTTGTCACGTTTCCAGTTTTTGTCTTAAAAATATAAAAAAAACAAAACATTATGACTGCTTCTTTCTGATAAGTTATCGTTGCGACTTGGCTTCCCTCAAAACGTCCAGACTGATTATTTTGATTGTCCAATTAATTTTCAGCATATCTCTAAGGCTTCTGTGGATTTTTTTTCGCCTGTTAACGAATTGCCCAGAATTCGCAGCTATATATTAAAATTGGTTCCGGGATAAGTGTGCCGGTCGCTCAGAAATCAATGGCAAACTACTGAGCGTAATCTAGCCAAGAAATCAACAACAGCGGTAAATTGCTGGTGTTGACAGCGATGTCCTTTAAAGGATTTGCGGGGGGGGGGGGGGGGGGGTGTAACATGCAAGAACTTCCTGTCTAACTTTCAAGGACAAGAACTAATTGCACACAATGTTCATTTGATACAATGTTGCTGGTGCTATTCTGTTCTCTACCTCAGTGATACATCTTCCATCTGATGTTATCCACGTGCCTAGATATCGGAATTTCTGCACTTGCCCCAAAATAGCGCAATTTACTTAACGTACATAACTGCACACTTAGGCAGTCTGCCTAAAGGTTAATATTGAGCAGACATATTCTCAATCAATCAATCATGTGCCATGCCGGAAAGCGTGGGCGGTCATAACTCGCCATTTCACTCGATCACCAGTGTCGTGGATCAGCTCGGTGTTCCTGTCTCGTCCATGCCATCCAGGTATTTTCCTCTCGGTCTTCCTCATTCTATATTAAATTAAAAGGAGTTGCTAGGGAAAAATTACTCTATACTTTATGAGATATGTTGCCAATAGTCAGTCGACAGATCATCCTCATTGCACATCGAACCATTCAGTCCATAAGTGCTCGGATCCCCTCAGCAAATCCCACGGCGTGTAGCGGTTAACGACACCCGTTCTGTGTTGGTTTATCAATCTCTTTTATACTGCTGTTCTCGCAGACTGGCAAGTCTTACTTCTCGTAGAGCAGTGGTTCTCAACCGGTGTGGAATTCCCCCCCCCCCCCCGGGGGGGGGGGGGGGGGGGAGAAGAGGGAAATTAAGATTATTTCAAGATCGCATTAATACAAGAACCAGTTACTTGTTTTTCTCTCTAAATTTTACGGTTCTGTACTTCTCGCATTAATGAAATTCGTTTTATAACATAAGTAGACCCGCAAATCACGTTTTATGTAGGTGTCAACGCCAAGCTGCTGTATCGGAATCCAATGAATTCTACTGCCGATATCAATTGATGGTGCCTTTATAAAAAGCTATATTGTTAGTCTGTATAGTTAAGGTGACATAAAGCTAGCCATCACTTTTGTAAATATGGAGCCATCACAACATCCAAAGCAGGTCAGCATGGTTGAATGGATAAGAACGTGTTCTTAAACATCCGGTGTGCTGATGCCGAGGTTAGAGGTCACCCTCTACACATGACAGCTGGGCTAAAATGTTGATGTATCATCTTTGACTTAGGGACGTAAATTACAAGTACCTCTGAAGTCGGAGTAGGTCCGTCTGCTGGCAAGGGACACTTAAAACAGAAAGCTAATCTACACACAAAATTCAGTCTGTCACTACTATAGTGTGTATGGACTACGCTTGAGTTCAAAATGCGCGGGGGGGGGGGGGGGGGGGGGGAGAAGAGATTTAAAATACAAAATTAATGCACACAAGTTAGGTACTTTACGTTTAAAATGTGAAACCATTTAAAATCTTTGCAGCCTCTTTGTCAAGTACATCATTTGTTCCATTCTGCTTGTTATTTCACGATTCTATATTATGTGACTGTCACGTAAACATACAGTATAAAATTGTAAGCGTAAATCCTGTTGTCTTGTTTGCTGATGAATTGTCGCCATGTTTCTTTGTAACTGTAATTTGTGCAATTGCCCTGCGCTTTGTTTTTAAAAAATTGTTAACATTATAACAACACGGAGCTGTAATTTGATGGGTTGAAATACTCTAAGCCCCGGGAAGGTTAACCCGGTCAACAAATGCCCGCAGAAGTCAGATGTGTCAGCCTAACGGCGCAAGAATGCAGCTCTGCTGTAAACAGGCACATCGCAATCACATCCGGAAAAAAAACTCAGGATGAGCGCAGAAGAAGAAATACTCTAAGCACTAGATCTTGATGCAGTATCTTGTTTGTGTAAGATAATCAAAGTAACAAAATAGAGGTTACTGTCATTGGGGTGTGATCTAGGCCACAAAATAGATGGCCAGTTTTCTTCCTCATCACCGTTTGTTTCCAGGCAATTCTGAAAAATCTGGTACTCATTTTTGTAGGCAGAGTAGACCCCAGAGCCGTACTGGTCAGAAGAACAGTCCTGACTTCCGAGAGTTTACCAACCAAGGGAGGTAAAACAAGACGAACCAGATGTGTCAGTCACATACCACTAAAATAGAGTCAAGAAATTAATCAGAAAGCACCAACATAATAATAACAATATGATGACCAACCAGAACAAAATCGCATTTCAGGACATAATCAGTTATGCCGCCAAACACAGAAAATTTTAGACTGGAAAATTATTGTGAATATAGACTAGCGCCCCTTAATGCAGATCATGTACTTCAATACCTCCCTTAATGCCACCAAGGCAAATATTTTGGCCTGTAGGAACAACAGTGGAAGCTAAACTGTATGAACCATTGAGTGAAGTGAAATAGAGGCTGAAATTTACACAAGAGATAACATCGCAAATATAGACAATTTCAATGTATGCCGCGACAACAAAAGAGGTATAAAGTGGTTCATGAAAATATTCAATGTTACTTTAAACAAGGTTGCCTCTTTTGTAGCAGATTTCTGTCTGCCACCAAGAGTGCAAAACCATCATACTTGCAATTTGCACCTAGGTGGATATTTCATCTCAGTTGTTGAATAAATTGTGTCTTAAACTATTGAAAAACCAATCTCTAAGCCTAACATAAACCACACAAACCAAAATTGCTTCACCAAACAAACACAATTCACATCAAGAAGCAAATTTATTTCAGCTGATTAAGACCTAGGTCGCTCCTTCTTTCCCTTGAACAGAGCCAGAAGAGAGACATTGGCAACTTTGACAATCTTGAATCGGACACCAGGAATGTCACCAACGGCATGTCCCTTACGACCAAAGCCAGCCACTAACACTTCATCGTTCTCCTGTAAAAGAAAATGTTAAATTTTACAATACAAAATGGTATGGTTTGGTATTAAATAATGTTTATAGCCAATGGAAATCATAACTTACCACAATTACACAGGGTATACTATGTTTTTGTGTGAGTTGGCTTTCTAATTTTGTAATGTAACCAAGGGATGTTTAGTTATTCATTTAATTCTGTAGCATGCACCTCTCGAAATACAGCAATAAATTGGGCAATCTCTTTCTCCTATGTTCAAACTCAAAACGTGAAAACTGGGCTGCTGAGTAGTAAAGTCTGCACCAGTGTGTCCTGTCCAGTCTGGGTCGCCAACTTAGATGACAATCCTAAGGATCACTGTATATCTCCATAGATGTGAAGTTTCAGTACTCTTGCACTGCTGTGAATGAGGGGGCGGTGCACGTATGGGAATGTCCCGAGTGCAGTGATGTTGGTTCTTAGCTCAATTCAATCTTGGCAAGGGGTAGGAGAGTGCCATGTAGCACTTCAGAATGAGATACAGAATTTATAAGTGAGAAAGAAACCAAAGATTTAATCTCAAAGAAGCAGACGGCCAAAGTCGCCAAGTGACATCACTATGTGAAGAACGTCAGTGTGATACATTGGCAACCAGCCGGTTAGGCCTGTGGCTGACAACAGGAAGGCGGCATAAAGTTCTCAGAAGCGAATTATTAACGTAAATCATTTAGAAGATGGAAATCGTAAAAGGGAACCATTATTTATAACAGACATATGATCAAGGCACACTCCAAAATCAGGACTGACGATTGGCCATGAGCATAACTAAAATTCGAAGAAATGGCTCAAGGTTAGCAAGTGTCAACAAACAGGAGTTTGTAAGTAGTTGATATGATAAGCAGCAAGGATGCAATCTAAATAACGCTAGGAGGTTAAGAATTATCTTGGCAGTCGATTAATTTAATATAAAAATGTTCAGCATTCTGCATTTGCCTATTCACCCATCGCCGACCATCCCATCAACATGGGACCGGCGATGTAGATTGTTTAACGACGTCACAAGTTATTCTATATAAATAAATATTGCATTGCAAGAAATGTCAGCCTGCCTCCAGTCGTTTAATATTCGTTGAAGTTGCTCCAGTTATTCTGCTGGACTGTTTTGTTGGACACTGAGCAATCATATTCATTTTACATTGCTGACAGAGAGCTCTGTAACATTCCCCATGGAAACATTTCAGCACCAGGTTCTAAGGAAAGTACATCAACCTCATGCTAAAAGATACAAACTCACATTTCTATTAGGCTTAAATAACCACGCGGTAACTTGTCGAAGATGTGTATATCTACAGAGGTGAGTGTTAAATTGTACTAGATGTTAGGAGATCTAGCTAACCACATAACTTAAACATTTTCGCCAAAGGCACAGACTAAACACAGTACATTCTGAATATAGAAAATTCATGTCTCTTTTCTTCTTTATGTCTATAATAGCTAGTCCTGTTTACATTCCACAAATTTAGCTTACCTCAATGAAGTTAAGACAACCATCGTTGGGTACGAAGGCCGTAATCTTCTTGCCGTTCTTGATGAGTTGGACTCTGACACACTTTCTGATAGCAGAGTTAGGCTGCTTGGCTTCAACACCACTAGAGATGAAATAGGTAAAAGAATATTTCATAACTTTCCTCTAGAGATGAAAAAGAATAATTTTTTCTACTAAGCATGAGAAGGCACTAATATAGATTTCACGCATGTAAGAAAATCACTCCATCTGAAGTAATAAATTACTATGACAGCCAGTGTGCTGACTTTTTTTTCTTTCCACTGTCACGCCTATCAGTGTCAGGTTGCAAAGAGCTTTCTAAACACGGTCTTTCTGTAGGCGTTTTTTATGTGGTCATTGTTTTGTCAATTTCCATTAATTCAAATTTTTCTGCCCTTTATGTATCCATAACTGAAGTACAGACAGGCTCTGAACTCATATCTTTTGCTATCTCCTTTTAAGAATTCTTATTTTCTATTATTTGTTTAAGTGAAAAATACAAATCCCTTGAGTTCAGGATAAAAGAAATATATACTGGGAGCAAGAATCATCAGATATGAAGGATAATGATGAATTTAAAGTAATTAAAAAAGTGAGATTAGTATTGGATGTTTTAACATGGCAACAATACTGAAAAATGTCAAACATCTTGAAGTAGTTATATTTGGGAGGCCAAAATATAAACATGAGGGTCATCCAATAAGTGTTCGTATTTTGTCAGGATAACACCCCCCCCCCCCCCCCAAGAAAAAAAAACCGAAGATGATTAAGTTTAGTAACTACTCCAAAGTGAACAGTATACCTCTGACACTTGGTGGTGGAATGGACAAGTGTTAGCAGTCTTCCCAGGTCTTTTTTTTAAATGGCGTTGAGACCAGTTGACTCTAATGCAGGAACAGCATGTGACATTTTTGGTCAAAGATGGTTCAAAACCTGCTGAAATTATCTGTCAGCTGTCATGTTTACCTGGAGTACATACACTAGCACGTTTAGTGTCTGAATGGTGTAGGAGCTTTCGTGAAGGTCATTAATCCATCAAGTATGAGCCCCATGAAGGCTGACCGGCTAACATGAGTAATGAAGGTCATTCACCATAAATATACAAGACCTTTCAGTACATGTTGGATTCCTCAACATGACAATGTGAGAACCCATACAACTGTCAAAACTATGACAATTAATGACCTATGGTGATATTTCCACATTTGTTTTGACCATGAAACAGCATCTTGGATGACAGAAGACAAAGATTAAGTGCATATCAATAGAAGTGGCGGAGTAGAGAAAGAAGCTTTGTATGGAAATAAGACTAGACAGGAGAGACATGGAAAACTTAAACAACTGGCCAGCATATAACTACAAGCCAAACCAACTTCATTAAAACATCAGATGGCTTATATTGAGCACATAGACCAGGTGATAACAAAGGCCAAGCGGGGTTTGGATGCGATGCAAGTGATGGCGGTAGCAAACTGTGAGCGGCGCCATCTATGTCTTCTATACGAGGGTCTGGTTATGTCTGTTTTTGAGTATGCGATGGCGATCCTGACTCTCAGCCGTAAGCAGATGGAAAGAATATAGAACGAAGCTATGCATATTATTCTCACTTGAGGCCTTAGAACCTGGTAAGGAGTAGGTACAAGTGCCAACAGATTTCAGTACGTCCTCTTCAGTTTGCATCAACTAGACAGAAAATGCAGACAGGAAAATCTGGCTGCTGTGGAGGCGGAAGTACAAGTGTTGATCTTCGAGAATTCGTTAGATGGTGATGCTGTCATGTACACAGACAGGTTGGTCGTTCGACGAGTGAGAAGTTCAAGGGCCTTTACGTCTCAGGCCGGAGGGTGAATTGTCAAGGAGGTTTCTAGCGCTTTTACTTTGACCACAAGTAGCCTGACTATGGAAGTCCGGGCAGTAAGTAAAGCAATAACATGGCTCGAGACATTCACTGGGACATGTTTCCTTAGCGACTCAATGACGCATGCTCAAGAAAATAAGAGATGGGGTGGATCCGAAGAGAGTGGTTACGGTCTCAGTTGGCAAAGATGAGTTTTATTTTTGTGCCAGGGCATGCGGTGTACAAGAAAATGAGCGGGCTGACAAGCCCGCAGGTAAGGCTATCGTGGAGGGCGGAAGCGCCATGGATGATGCTGACATTCTGAATGCTTTACGAGAATAAATCGTTCGCAAGAACCAAGTGATGACTGAATCTACAACTATGATCAGGATGCGAGAACAGCAAATTAAAAGAGGTGTGGCCAAACATTGATAAACCAACATAGAACTGGTGTTGTTAAGCCGCTAAACGCTGCAGGCTTTACTGAGGAGAGGTTCCAAGCACTTATGGACTGAATGGTTATATGTGCAATGAGGATGATCTGTCAACTAACTATCAGATGACTGGATTGGAGATGCATCATCGCCTGCTCCAGAAGCTGAAGAGTACGTAGAGTTTCCCATCATGATGTTCAATTGGAGTATTTACTAATGAGACCACCACAGATAGGTGGCACTTGAAAAACCAAATCTAATGGTACCTCAATGATGCCTATATGTTAATTCTCAGTGGAGTAATTACCCCAAAAAATATCCGTATCAAAAAATTGAGGTGATTTCCCCGATTTTAGTTTTAAAAAAGTGTGTCCCTTCCGGACTGAGATGGTCTCAGGCGGGTTATTGGCGAATATGAAATCTGACTTCATCAATATGTTCCGTCATGTTAAATGATAAAAAATAGTACAAGTATACAAATAAATTATTAATAATCTTTAGACTTTTATTATTTTTAACTTTAGTAGGCGCCATTTTGGAGTTCCATTCACAAAGATATTTTTAGGACATATCCAGCGACTTAGTCAATTGAATTCTCCAAATAAATGTAAAAATGGGTGCATAATTCGAATATCCATCTAAAAATATCAAACCATTAGGATAATAAGCTCTAAAATATAAAAGTACTTACTTTTTGCCAAATAATTATATTTATTTAAAAGGTCGTGATAATTTCAACAAATCGCTGTGCACGGAATATTAGGCTAACCTTTCCTGGAAAACCCTAGATGACGTGTGTTATTGTCACGTGACATTTGAATGAATGAATGACGTCGAAAGAATGCATGGTCTTACATAGCGATGTTTGGGCGACACTGTGAATTATTGCGGAATGGCTCCGTACATCACTTCCATTTTAATTTCGGGTCACGGCCCCATCGCTACTCTCTAGAGTACACCAAGAATTAAAGTAACAATTCCATGAGACAATACACATAATTATTCACTTACACTTTTTCCAAAACAATGCCTTTGGCATGAGAGGATCCCTGGAAAGGATTGGCCTTCCATCTGGTTCCCAAGTGAGCTTTCTTGTAATCTTTATCGTGCCATCTTTGTTCACGGCGGTGGTCTTTCAGCTTTCGAGCTGTGTGCAATCCCATAGGCTTTCCTAGATTTCAAACATTTATAAACACATACTTAGAACCAGTTTGCCTAACATGTCTGAATGATATAAGTAAAGAACACCAGCAATAAGCATAAACACTGGTGCTTTAAACATTGTCATTGTCAATTACCTCAACATCCTATGCTCTTATCCATCAAGCTTATCTTTTAAGAGAATTCTTCTTCTTCTGCGTTCATCTGGAGTTTTTTCCCCGGACATGACTGCGTTGTGCCTGTTTACAGCAGAGCTGCGTTCTTGCGTCGTTAGGCAGACACATCAGACTTCTGCGGGCATTTGTTGACCGGGTTAACCTTCCCGTGGGTTTCTTAGGACTTTTGACTTTAAGAGAATTCAATAGTGGCCTACAGGATAAGAGAAAGCAAAGGCCCTGTAAGGATTCCCTGATACAATAGTCAGTATTATACACTTAAAAATTGACCAAAACAACACTCCCAGGTAATTTGACAGTCTAAAATTGGTATTGAAGGTTGTGGGTTTGCTTTTTCAGACTTCAGCTGACCAGAGAACATTACAGACACCTTGGGCATAAAGCCGGATAAATAATATAGCAAATTTAGTCAATATTTACAAGTTACGTTTTTTTTCCTTATGAAATGATTAGTTGGAAACAGCTTGACAAGAGGAATCCAACGGTGTCTCAATAAAGACTATATCAATTCTAAGCGGTAATAATATTTTTGTGTTGTGATCTACAACCAGGAAGTGCAAAGAAATCTGAGCAAACGAGTTCTGCTCGCATTCAATTACAAAAATAATGATAATTATAAATACATATAGAAAAAACAGTAAATACTAAATATTTGTGTAAATGTGTTTACATCAGTTTGGAAGAACACATGTGACTTACAATAAAATGTTTCAGACTTATGTGAAATGGAAAGAAAATAAATAAACAAACAATAGTGGTGACCATATTGTAGTGAAATATTGAGACGTTTTGATAAAATCGGTCATCAGGTAACGAAGACTTCATTTCGAGTCACACTCGACTTCATTTCTGATTTCTCAAGATTGGTGATGACCGGTCGGCAAATAACATTTGTCATTTGTTTAAACCTATCATATGAATGCAAATTATGTTGATAAAAATAACATAATATACCTAATTTTAATTTATATTTTGGGGATTAAACAGTTTGGGGGAGGGAAGATGTAATAGCTAACATTTTAAAATACATTTGAGACGAGACACGTGAGAAATGCTTACCCATGTTGGTTGTGAGACTGCAGGAAAAAGGAAGTGTTGCCAGGAAGTCACATTCGTCTAGCTGTTGGGGCTAAAATCGAAGGCCAGGTGTCCAAAAAATAAAAAATAAAAAAAGACGAAACTATTTCAAATTACGATGGTAAGTTAATAAGTAAGTCACAAATGGCTGTAGAAAAATAACTAAAGATGATAACAACTTGAAACCAGTTTATTTTTATAGATACACTGTCCCTTTATTTCTTAACATAATTTCCACCAACATTGATGCACTTATCCCATCGTTTTATCAGGCCTCCCAAACCAGCTGCATAGAACTTCGTGCTATGTTTTCTAAATATGAATAAAATTTGGTGGAACTGCGGTAAAGCTGTGAAAGTGTAAACAATATAAAATGACACAAAGTAGTGCAGCTTTACATAACAGAGTTAAGACACATACAGAACATTACGGCGATTAGCCTTCATCAGCAAACAAACACATTCACAAACACAACATACAGTCAAGGAGATCTCCTGTGAATACATCAGAAGGTGACGACAGGACGAGAAGAACAAAAGCATGGAAAAATTTAAGCAATTAAGAGAAAATGAGAATTAAAAAACTGTTAATTGAAGAGAATGTTAGTTGAAGAAAATGTTTAATTGAAAAAAATGTTAATAGAGAAAACGTTGATACCCACCGCACCGTTCGGATCTGTAAGTGACTAAGAGAATCTCCGATGTATTCTTATGCCCGGTGCTGGGTGTTACGGTTCAGTGAGCACATAGAAGGAAGGGGGCGGGGTAGGAGGACGGCAAATGGTCTGGCAGGGGTATCTGAGCGCACAGTGGATGTGTTAGTGAAGTATGGGGCGCGCCAGATTGAAGGTGGTACTACCCAAAACCACACTGTGTTATTATAGGGGTGAGTCTTAAAGTCTGGGTGGACTGATATGCGTGAACGCGCATACACACATACGCACACCTCAACAGACAAAATGCTAGTGTATGTGGGCATGTGCAAAGTATATGTAAGAAGAGAGAGAGAGAGAGAGCGAGAGAGAGAGAGAGAGAGAGAGAGAGAGAGAGGGGGGGGGGAAAGTGCCTGTGATATACCACATGAGGTATGCGGAGTGTGTCGGTCTACACGTAGGACGTTTCACTCATACTGTACCCTATGAAATAGTTAGTATGGTTGATTGTTATACAACATATTTATGTATAACCACGTGCATTACCAGTGGTTGGATCCTTCTTCTTCTTCTTCTTCGTTCATCCTGAGTTTTTTTCGGATGTGATTGCGTTGTGCCTGTTTACAGCAGAGCTGCGTTCTTGCGCCGTTAGGCCGACACATCCGACTTCTGCGGGCATTTGTTGACCGGGTTAACCTTCCCGGGGGTTTCTTAGGACGTTTGACTCTCACTGTTGTGGTGTTATCTCCCATCCCAGCTGGTCCATATAGAACAGCCAAAGATCCTGGTCAGCCCTCAAGGGAAGGCAAGGGCAGACCATGGGCATTCCCCGCCATCCAAGGAGGCTTCCATACTTGCAGAGCCGATACATAGCGCTCTGGTACTGGGCTCACCCAAGGAATCGTCACGTCCTGCACATGGCTGCTTAGCCTCACTTCCGTATATTGGGCCTTCCGTTCACCATAGGCTGTTCTTCCGGAAACCAGAAGTATGCAGTCTGCAGATGACATCCACACAGTGAGCTTTCGTGTTGGATCCTATACAGCCCAATAACTCAAGCACTGGGCGAGTAGATCCTAAAATATGTTGCATAACAATCAACCATACTAACTATTTCATAGGGTACAGTATGAGTGAAACGTCGTACGTGTAGATCGACGCACTCCGCATACCTCATGTGGTATATCACAGGCACTTTTCCTCTCTCTCTCTCTCTCTCTCTCTCTCTCTCTCTCTCTCTCTCTCTCTCTCTCTCTCTCTCTCTCTTCTTACATATACTTTGCACATGCCCACATACACTAGCATTTTGTCTGTTGAGGTGTGCCTATGTATGTATGCGCGTTCACGCATATCAGTCCACCCAGACTTTAAGACTCGCCCCTATAATAACACAATGTGGTTTTGGGTAGTACCACCTTCAATCTGGCGCGCCCCATACTTCACTAGCACATCCACTGTGCGCTCAGATACCCCTGCCAGACCATTTGCCGTCCTCCTACCCCGCCCCCTTCCTTCTATGTGCTCACTGAACCGTAACACCCAGCACCGGGCATCAAAATACATCGGAGATTTTCTTAGTCACTTACAGATCCGAACGGTGAGGTGAGTATCAACGTTTTCTCTATTAACATTTTTTTCAATTAAACATTTTCTTCAACTAACATTCTCTTCAATTAACAGTTTTTAAATTCTCATTTTCTCTTCATTGCTTAAATTTTTCCATGATTTTGTTCTTCTCGTCCTGTCGTCACCTTCTGATGTAGTCACAGGAGATCTCCTTGACTGTATGTTGTGTTTGTGAATGTGTTTGTTTGCTGATGTCGCAACGTTCTGTATGTGTCTTAACTCTGTTATGTAAAGCTGCACTACTTTGTGTCATTTTTTATTCTGTTTTCTAAAGCACGTTGTCACTTCACATTCAACTTCGGCGTCATTCGCGAAATGTCTCCCGCCAATGAGAGTTTCCTGTTTATGCTGACCGTAAAGTGGAGCATAACTGAGTAGAAAACGTTACGAGGGTGAGTCAATAAGTAAGTCGCACAGTTCTGTGCAATGGTAGGTCAATGAAAACAAAGCATGCAGTTATATGCGGCCGGTTTGGGAGAACTGATAAAACGATGGGATAAGTGTATCAATGTTGGTGGAAATTATGTTCAGAAATAAAGGGACAATGTATGTATAAAAATAAACTGGTTTCCAGTTTTTTGTTATCTTTAGTTATTTTTCTACAGCCATTTATGACTTTCTTATTAACTTACCCTCGTATTGTACAATAAAAATATGATTAAAATTGGGTGGAACTGCGGTAAGGCTATGAAAATGTAAACAATCTAAAATGACACAAAGTAGTCCAGCTTTACATAACAGAGACACATACAGGACGTTGCGGCGATTAGCCTTCATCAGCAAACAAGCACATTCACAAACACAACATATAGTCAAGGAGATCTCCTGTGATTACATCAAAAGGTGACGACAGGACGAGAAGAACAAAAGGATGAAAAATTGAAAGCAATGAAGAGAAAATAAGAATTGGAAATTTTTTTTCATATTTACCTCACAATTCCGATCTGTGTGTAACTCAGAATATTGCCGATGTCTTCTTTTTATACCCAACCGAGGGGGTGAGAAGGAGGATGATGACGGGGTGATAGGTGTTACGGTTCAGTGAGCACATTGAAAGAAAGGGGGGGGGGGTCGAAGGAAGGAGGGCAGGACGGCAACCTGTGATAGTGGTCTGATAATGGTATCTGAGCAATCTCAGTGGATGTACTAACGAAGCATGAGTGGGCGCAAGCATGGTGGTGGTACTAACCAAAACCACATTATGCACTCATATATATTATTTTGAGGCGATTCCTAAAGTCTGGGTGGACTGATATGCGTGAGCGCACATACATACATATACACCGCTCAACAGACATTCATACATTAGAGTACATGGGTATGTGCAAGGTATATATCAGAAGAGAGAGAGAGGGGGGGGGGGGAGGGGGAAGTGAGAAAGAGAGAGAGAGAGAGAGCGAGAGAGAGAGAGATAGAGAGAGAAAGAGAGAGAGCGAGAGAGAGAGAGAGAGAGAACGAGAGAGAGAGAGGTGGGTATCATTCCTGTGATGTGCCTCATAGGGTATGCGGAGTAGGTCGATCTACAAATAAGATACTTCATTCATACTGTTCCCTAAGAAATAGGGTTGCGGGTGCACACTATATTGCGTACGAAAGGAGTGTCACGAGTGGTAATAAGGGATGCCCCAGGCAACTACTGGTTCGGTCACTCGGAATCGGGCCGAGGGAGACAGGGTAGAAGATAATTTAGTAGAGAAAGGGACTAGTTTGAGACAGGGAGAGGGTGACATCTAGAAGGATGTGGAAGCAAGAGAGTGGGGAGGGGAGGGGGCAATAACTACGATTAGATGAAACTATGTTGGGTGTATAGGTCGTGTGGTGATAGGCACCCCATAGAGAATATGAGCTAGTTTTCTATAGTTTTGCGAGGTTGAGCGCCAGAGGAGCAAGACTGGATGACAGTGACCTGGACATCGGAAGCACCTTGATGGTTGGCGCTGTTAAAATGGGTGGAGATAGGCTTGGGGGCGAGAATGTGGATGTCCAGCAGATGTTCCGATGTCCAGGTCACTGCCATCAAATGCAACTCATGAATAAATAATCGAATGTTCTTACACAATTACCTCACTTTTTGTGTTGCAATTTTTTTTTTAAAAATTAATAATTGCTGTTAGTATTAGTTGTTGTGGGTGATGCTTAAACACTATCATCCAATGATTGATGCTGTGTAGGGTTACAGTGCTCTTCGTCCTCGGTTCCTTCCTCTTTTCTCGTCTTCTTTCTTTATCTGTATTGGGTCGGGCATAAACACTATCATCATTCCATTGGTGCTGTGTAAGGCTTAGGGTTACAGTGCATTTCTTCTGGGTGGTCTAGGGGGCAGGTAGGCGTGGGGGTGGGAGTTCAGGGGTGGGGTACGGTTGTCGGCATGTGGGATAGGACTAGGCGGTTCGAACCTCGAGCCATGACAGGCGTCATATGAAAATAAAAAAACTTGTAAGTAAAAATGTAAATATGACGAATATATGATCTGTAGAGAGTCGTAGTCGTGTAAACACTATCATCACAAGGTTATAAATGAAAATCTTAAAAAGTAAAAATGGCCGAAATTATTGATTGTAGCAGATATAGCTTAGTGAAATTCGTTGGTAGGGGTGGGTAGCGGATATTAGTGATCTGTAGAGTGTCGTAGTGGCCTATACACTATCATCACACAGGCTACAAATGAAAACCTTAAAAATGTAAAGATGGCCGATATTATTGATTGTAACGGGTATGGCTTAGTGAAATTCGTTGGTAAGGGGTGGGTGAGTATCGGGGTAGCTAGATAAGTGCTTCCCAATACTATCATCATATGGGTTACAAATGAAAACCTTAAAAAAGTAAACATGACCGATATTATTGAATGTAGTGAGCATGGCTTAGTGAAATTCGTTGCTAAGTGGTGGGTGAGTGGAGAAAAAAGGCTAGATAGGTGCTTCTGATCATTGTTAAGGGGTGGTCGAGTGGCAGGGTGGCTAAATAAATACGTCCGATCCTTGTTAAGAGCAGGAGGAGGTGCCAGATAAAGACTCTCGGCCGTTATTAAAGGGTGGGTGAGTGGAAGGAGGCTAGATAGCTGCTTATGATCATTGTTAAGGGGTGGTCGAGTGGCGGGGTGGCTAGATAAATACGTCCATTCCTTGATAAGAGCCGGAGGTTAAGTCTCATATTAAAGTCTAAAGATTGAACTCATAGTTGGCTGAGGTGAGGGTGATCTCCTGGGTGACTCAACACGTGGCGATGCCATCATTAACGTGCGTGAACGTGTTCAGACATGTCTTTGGGGAAAACCGGAGGATGACTCAGAGCGTATTGACATCATAACGATACAGCCGAGGCACTTGGGTAAGGGTCACATCGGGTCAAATATGGCGCTGCTTCCGGTCGCCTGTGTAATGACTACAATCAGACCACGTGCTCACTGGCTACGAGTGGTCAAATATGGCTCTGCTTCCGGTCGCAAGTGTAATGACTACAATCAGACCACGTGGGCAATAGTTACATCCTGTCAAAGATGGCGCTGCATCCAATCACACTTGGGTAATGGTCACATCGGATCAAATATGGCCCTGCTTCCGGTCGCCTTTGTAATGGCTACAACCAGAATACGTGCTCACTAGCTAAAGCCGATCAAAGATGGAGCTGCATCCGATCAAACTTGGATAATGGTCACATCCGATCAAATAGGGCGATGCTTCCGGTCACATGTCTGAGAGATACAATCGAAACACGTGGCTAAAGCCGGGTAAAGGTGGCGCTGCTTCCGATAACATGCCTAAGGGATACAATCAAAACATGTGACTAACGCCGGTTAAAGATGGTGTCACAGTCGATCACACGTGTAAGGGTACAGCCGAGACACGAAGGTAATGACTACGGAGTTATTCATGGAACCCAAACTCACTGTAGATGAGGTTACATCCCTGTCGACCTTATAAACCATTTTAAATCTGACATCAGTGTTGTCAGCACAGAGAAAATGATCAAGAAAGGACACCCTTCTTCCAAAAAGCAAAAGAAACGTCAAAGAGAAACACGAAAACATGGATTACAACCCTTGCAAATGAAAAAAAAAATACATGACTCCACTCACACTGGATGTGACACAGAGCAAAAGCTTCATTCCCAGAGCCTAGTATTGGTGTACGATCAGAGAAATGAAGACGCTGGTTTCCAAAATAATGTCTGCCAAAGTTCAGCAGAGCATGCCAGTTTTGACAAAAGTAGCACAACTTCTACGTTACCTGTTTTGAAGACTGGTGATTCTTGTTTCTGCATCCCAGCTCTGTTATTAGACATGTTTTCTGCAAGAAACCTACTTCTTGTAGTCAGACAGCCGTAGACCCGTACAAGACAACATTTGATCTGCTTGATGATTTTTCTTCAGATGAAAATATTGACCTTCTGTCTAGCAGTCATGGACCAGACTCTGAGTTCTCAAGAAAATCAATGCTTTGTGGAATGAAAACTATCCTACTGCTGGTTTCCGAAGTTGCTCCTCTGTCACAGCAGATGAAATACGACACTCAATGAGTAAGGTATATATAAATAGTAACGTTTATGATCATAGTTTCCAAGAACAGGTGTGTTAGTTCCGGTATATAATGGTACATTCTATTATGTGGTCCTCTTTATTTCACTATGAATTACTAGGTGTTGAAGTCTTGTAAGTTTCAATGTGATTTTTCTCATCCACAGGTTAATTTTGCAACAGAACCTCACTTCTTAACATTTCAAATCGTTGGCACCGAAGAACGCAATGGTAACTGGCACCATATAATCAGAGAACGTGAGAATTGTGAACGGCGTATACTAGAGATGGAGAAAATTCTGACCCAAGTCCTGGGGGGAGGGCAGTCACATAGTCAAAGTCCTAAAGCAGAGAAAAAGTCAAGAACAACAGTGAAAGAGGCCGAAATTGTCTAATGCCCGTATGGTAACTGTTAATTAAAATTAAAAATGCCAATTCACACTAGCGAATTAAAACACCTACTTAAAAACAAGATGGTTGTAAGATACTTACAGCCATGTCTTCAATAGCTGACCAGCCCTCAATACAAAAAAAACTGCGCTGGGTGTGAGGAGACTGTATATGTATATCGTTGTTATTCTGGCTTCATAGACTGTAGCTCACAGTGACTATAACGCAAGTAACACTGCACCTTCTATGCTATCTATTTGATCATGGTTAGAGGTCATGGGGCGAGCATGACCCGCATTCTCCAAACCAGCTAAAACATACAACAGGTCAACGAGCGGGTAGTAGAGCGCTTAGTCGCGCTATACGGACAACCGCGTCAGCGTAATCTGAGCCGCTTGACCTAAGAAACTGGCCGAAACCGGTTTTATGCATGACACAAAACTAGTATATAAACCCGAGGCTGGTAATAGTCAAGCATTGTGATCCGAAGATGGCTACAGACCTCAAGACTGTGCCTGCTAATTGGGTCTACATGACTCGTAATGGTGAGACTATTAGACCAGTGGGCGGTGGTGATAAGGCCGTGTTTGTCTCATCCTACAGAGGCATCAGCACGTTACACATCCGTAGATTCTTCGGTGAATCCGGCAAGACGTTTCCTACTAAGGTAGGAATGACACTTACTCGTCAAGATTATGAACAGATGATCGCTATGCAATGCGATATCCTAGCTGACCTTGACAGACTCAATCAAGTTAACCAAGTCAGTAACGAAGTCAAACAAACCATAAACAGAGGCAAGCAAGTCAGTAACCAAAACAATCAAGTAAGAGCTCATGTCAGTCAGGGCACTAACAGAAGCAATCAAGTGCAAAACACGCAAGGAAGTGCTCAAGTCAATCAGGGTACTAAACGAAGCCACCATGTAAACGTATACTTTACCGCCGGTTTTCAACTCAGCTGCACTCTTATGGTGATGATCCCAGCAACCAGATGTGTGATGGGCCCAATAGTTAGATGTTTGATGTGAAAAAGACACCAACCGAAACAATCAAGTCCAAAACGATCAAGACAGTACTCAAGTCAAACTGGGTACTAAACGAAGCCACCAAGTAGACGCATACTATACCGTCAGTTTTCAACCCACCTACAGTCAGATGTGTGATGACCCCAGCAATCAGATTTGTGATGAGCCCAATAGCCAGTTGCTTGATGTGTCCATCACTCAGATGATTGATGCCCCGGTTGTCTACAATTCTCAGATGTCAGCCCACCAAACAGGAGAGCAGTCTTACGACTACATGCCAAGTGACAGATACATACCAGGCTACCAGCCGGAAAAACCAATCTACTCAGACAATGGTGTGAAGAAATCCAGCAACAACATACAATGTGTATAGCTCTGTATGTGAAAATAAAATGTTGTGATCATGCTATGTATACCAGATCATACCGCATCATCCATCTTGTATAACATTATGCGTTTTTATTCTTGTAAAATGTACTGAAATACTGTAAATAAACAGGTATATATAATATAATTACGTCTTGGTTGATGAATTTTTAGTGTTTACGGTATATATAGTTGTCATGTGGTGAGAGAATGATACATATTGATGACAAATTCAAGAAATATTTCAACAAAATTAAGGTAACGGGTTAACCTACGTAGGAAAACTGTTGACCACATTTCAACCAAACTTATGAAAAGTACGAAACATTGTTAACCAAAGTGAAAATTTTGGTCACATTTCAACCAAACTTATAAAAATCTCAGTCAAACTTATGAATGAAAAGTAGGAAAATTTGTTAACCAAAGTTGAAAATTTTGGCCAAATTTCAGCCAAACTTACGAAAAGTAGGAAAATTTGTTAACCAAAGTGAAAGTATTTGACCACATTTCAACCAAACTTATAAAAATCTCAGTCAAACTTATAAAAATCTCAGTCAAACTTATGAAAAGTAGGAAACTTTGTTAACCAAATGTGAAAATTTTGGCCAAACTTCAACCAAACTTATAAAAAATCGGAAACTTTGTTAACCAAATGTGAAAAGTTTGGCCAAATTTCAAACAAACTTATGAAAAGTAGGAAAATTTGTTAACCAAAGTGAACATTTTTGACCACATTTTAACCAAACTTATAAAAATCTCAGTCAAACTTAACAAAATCTCAGTCAAACGTATGAAAAGTAGGAACATTTGTTAAATAAAATTTGAAAAGTTTGACCAAATTGCAACCAAACTTATGAAAAGTAGGAAAATTTGGTAGCAAAGGTAAAAAGTTTGACCAAATTTCAACCAAACTTATAAAAAATATGAAACTTTGTTAATCAAATGTGAAAAGTTTGTTCACATTTCTACCAAATTTATAAAAAGCAGGAAACTTTTTCACCAAATGTGAAAAATGTTGGCCACATTTCAAGCAAACGTAAACACATTCCAGCCAAACTCATAAAAAGTAGGAAAATCTGTTGACCAAAGGGGAAAACATGTTGACCAAATACAGAAATACCACGACCAAACTTCTAAGTATCCCAAACAAACTTATAAAAAGTAGGAAAATTTCTTAACCAAAGGTGAAAAAATATCTAGCGTTGTCATTTCACATCCGCAATAGCGTCAAGTCTCCAACCAAGCAGCAATGTCTGTTATGAAGTCGACCTTTTCTTAAAACCACGTATACCTTATTGACCCCTTGAATACCATCTACCTCAACTTCGAACAGACTTTCAACAGTTCATAACACTTAACACACAGTCTCTTTAATTACACCACAACCGGTTTTGTGCTGAGTGGGCAAATTTCAAACCTACTAGAGATAATCTATGTCCCCTATGCAAACAACAGCTGTATTTCAGAAGATTAAAAGTATCTAAGACAATAAGTCAATATCGTTGAATGAAAACATAAAATTTCAACAATAAAATTGTACAAAAATTAACAATTAAATTTCTCTTTATTGTTGCCAATTTGAATGTTTCATGTAGAAATTTAATTTAACATCTCTACTTTTTAAGGTCTTCATTTGTAACCTGTGTGATGATAGTGTTTACACCACTACGACCCTCTACAGATCATATAGTCGTCATATTTACATTTTTACTTATACATTTTTTTCAAATGGCTCCTGTCATGGCTGGAGGTTCGAACCGCCTAGTCCTATCCCACATGCCGACACCCGCACCCCACCCCTGAGCTCCCACCCCACGTCCGCCTGCCCCCTAGTCCACCCCGAGGAAATGCACTGTAACCCTAAGCCTTACACAGCACCAATGGAATGATGATAGTGTTTATGCCGACCCAATACAGATAAAGAAAGAAGACGAGAAAAAGAGGAAGAAACCGAGGAGGAAGAGCTCTGTAACCCTAACACAGCATCAATCGGTGGATGATAGTGTTTAAGCATCACCCACTACAACTAATGCTAACAGCTATTATTCATTTTAAAATAAAAAATTAAATAAAATTCGCAACAAAAAAGAGAGGTAATAGTGTAAGAACATTGGATTATTTATTCATGAGTTGCATCCCTTGACAGGTCAAACGTCGGGTCTTATATAATATAATATTATATTAATAATAGTACAAGCACTGGGGGATTTGATCCTAAAATACGTGGTATAACAATCAACCATACTGTCTCTATTTCATAGGGAACAGTATGAGTGAAGCCTCGTATTTGTAGACTGACCTACTCTGCATACCTCATGTAGTATGTCGCAGACACTATTTCTCTCTCTCTCTCTCTCTCTCTCTCTCTCTCTCTCTCTCTCTCTCTCTCTCTCTCTCTCTTCCAATACAATCTTGCTTCCCTGTGCCTACCTGTGCCATGTTTATTGCTGGTGGTCAGATCCTATACAGCCTCAATAACACAAGCACTGGGTGATTTGATCCTAAAATACGTGGTATAACAATCAACCTTACTGATTCTATTTCATAGGGAACAGTATGAGTGAAGCTCCGTATTTTCAGACCGACTTACTTCGCATACGTCATGTGGCACACTGCGGGAGCTATACCAGCCTCTCTCTCTCTCTCTCTCTCTCTCTCTCTCTCTCTCTCTCTCTCTCTCTCTCTCTCTCTCTCTTCTGATATATATACCTTGCACATACCCATGTACACTAATGTATGAATGTCTGTTGAGCGGTGTATATGTATGTATGTGCGCTCACGCATATCAGTCTATCCAGACTTTAGGACTCGCCTCAAAATAATATATATGAGTGCATAATGTGGATTTGGTTAGTACCACCATCATGCTTTCGCCCACTCATGCTTCGATTGTACATCCACTGAGATTGCTCAGATACCATTATCAGACCACTATCACAGGTTGCCGTCCTGCCCTCCTGCCTCCAATCGCCCCCCCCCCCCTTTCTTTCAATGTGCTCACTGAACCGTAACACCTATCACCCCGTCATCATCCTCCTTCTCACTCCTTCGGTTGGGTATAAAAAGAAGACATTGGCGATATTCTGAGTTACACACAGATCGGAATTGTGAGGTAAGTATGAACATTTTTTTCCAATTCTCATTTTCTCTTCATTGCTTTCAATTTTTCATCCTTTTGTTCTTCTCGTCCTGCATTCACCGTTTGATGTAGTTACAGGAGATCTCCTTGACTATATGTTGTGGTTGTGAATGTTTTTGTTTGCCGATGAAGGCTAATCGCCGCAACGTCCAGTATGTGTTGTAAATCTGTTATATAAAGCTGAACTACTTTGTGTCATTTTAGATTATTGTACAAAAATGACTATATATATATATATATATATATATATATATATATATATATATATATATATATATATATATATATATATATATATATATATATATTCTTATAATAATCTTCTGGGCTGCCCATGCCACCAAAAAGACAGAGACGCCATGCCATGCAGATTGCCGTAACTATAAATATAATTATACCGTTTAAGGTGGCTCGGGACAGTCACGAGAATGTCACCACTGGAAAAGAAAACAGCTTCAAGACCAGATAGCATAACTGAAGGAGCAGATGAAGAACATTCTGTAGGCAGAAAAATCAAGTGACGCTGACTAGACCTCTACATTGCTGGAAGAGATAAATGATAAAACAAGTGCAGCACAATATCCAGCAAGAAGTGGCACGCATTGCTCTAATAAAATAAAAGCCTACTGAAATACTAAAAATCAAATACAATCGGAAAGAGAACAACTAAAGAACTAGTAAACTAGTAGGAGAAGGCCAAAAGACACCTCAAAAGGACATCAAGAACCAAGAAACACTAAAGACCAGTGATAAATCTGAAGCGAAAACAATGCTAAAGTATGATGCAATCTCGAATGAACAGGTGCTGCTGATGTTCAAAAGGGCGCTAGGCACACAAGAGCGAGAGGCAGAGAAAAAAAAGGGGACCTCAGGAAGCAAAGAAACGAACCCAACTGAAGTAGTGGGTTCATTCCCTACACCTGAGAGTTGGACTTACTCAGAAAGCAATGACTACACCCGAAAACAAAAAGAGACATACCGGTGGAGATTCCATACACATAATCACCGTGTCGGCGGCAGACAATCAAGTATGCTAACCAATCGACTACCATGACTCACTGTGCATGAAGAGTTTAGTCCATTTCATATTCTGTTAATATAACGAGGATGAGTAATTGTATCACTGCCCCAAGACAAATGTTAAATGCTAATCACCATCATCATCATGTGTCGTGTCGTTAAGCATGGGAGGTCATGATTCGCCATCTTAGCTGGTAACCACTCTCAGAAGAGGTGTGTTTTTTTGTCACAATTACACCATAGGGCAAGCCATGCAGATATGCCCATATCTTATCAACCTCATGCTCATTTCTCATCCAGTTGTCACTAAATGTTAAAGTTTATTTCGTCTTCTTTCATAACATGCCCTACGAATCTTGTCTGTCTACATATAATTTCTCATAATTTCTAGCAGACATATACAACAACAGTATAGGGAGTGCTAGCATCAAGGAGGAGTGGTTACACAGCTATCTGATTCCCTTGCTGAAGCCTGGCAAAGACCACACACAAATTCAGGGATATCGAGTTATAACCATGCAGAATACAACAGGCAAACTGCTGGAGAAGTTAATTGCCAGAAAAATATCAAGCCAGCTAGAGGGGCAAGGTGTTTTCCCACCTACCCTGGGTGGGTACCGTCCAAAAAGAGAAACCTGGACCAATGCAGCAGTTTTTGCCCATGATGTCTATGAAGGTTTCCACTCAGGCATTGAAACCTTTGCTGCAGCGATTGATCTTGAGGACGCGTACAACAGAGTACCATTGGATTTTTTAATGCTTCAGCTTCTTGAACTCAATATCAGTCCATTCCTCCTTAGTTGGATCGCTGCAGCCCTCTTCCAACGGAAAGTAATTTTTAGATGTGGCAGTTGGACTTCGGAACCAACAACAATATATCCTGGCCTACCACAGGGATCACCATTATCTCCGGTACTGTTCAACGCCTACACTGTGAGAATCACCAGCGAGCAGATCAATGGACCGGGCACTGTCATATGCCGACAATGTTTTAGTGTATCGTCAGAGGAAGGATAGGAATCAGGTTGCTGTGGAACTACAAACCGAACTCAATCGCATAAGTACTTAGTGTGTTGAAGCTGGGGCAATGATCAATCCAACAAAGGCAACAGTGACATGGTTCTCGTTGAATTATCATATTGTCAACACTCCAACACCAACTGTTAATCTGTGTTCAGAGACGGTGGAAAGAACGCAGACAATGAATTACCTGGGGTTATGTTTTGATCGAAGCCTTGCTTATAATGAGCACATAGACCAGGCGATAACAAAGGCCAAGCGGGGTTTGGCTGCGATACGGGTGATGGCGGCAGCAAACTGTGAGCAGGGCCATCTATGTCTTCTATACGAGGGCTGGTCATGTCTGTTTTTGAGTAAGCAATGGCAATCCTGACTCTCAGCCGTAAGCAGACAGAAAGGATGGGAAGGATACAGAATGAAGTTATGCGCATTATTCTTGGATGTACAAGAGATTCAGCATGCAGGGCGATGCGCTACCTTCTTGATTTTCCAACCATTGAAGACAAAATACAAATTTGCAGAGCACGCGCCTACCTCAGAGTTAACGCAAACACACAACATCCACTGCATAGTGAAATTATGAAGGTGAAGGGCAGCAGGTTAAAAAGAGGACGGTTGTGGATGGGTCAAGCCGAAGACATTCTTCAACAGGTGTGTTCACTTGAGGACTTAGAACCTGGCGAGGAGTGGTTACAAGTGCCAACAGATTTATGTACGTCCTTTTCAGTTTGCATCCAACTAGACAGAAAATGCAGACAAGAAAATCCGGCTGCCGTGGAGGCGGAAGTACAAGCGTTGATTTTCGAGAATTCGCTAGACAGTGATGCTGTCATTTACACAGATGGGTCGGTCGTCCGACACGTGAGAAGCTCATGGGCCTTTACGGCTCAGGCCGGAGGGAGAATTGTGAAGGAGGACTCTGGTGCTTTTTTTGAGACCACAAGTAGCCTGCCTATGGAAGTTATGGCAGTAAGTAAAGCAAAAACATGGCTCGAGACACATACATTCACTAGGGCATGTTTCCTTAGCGACTCAATGAACATGCTCAAGAGGATATAGATGGGGTGGATCCGAAGAGAATGGCCGCTGTCTCTGGAGCGGTCTCGGCTGGCAAAGATTAGGTTCATTTTCGTGCCAGGGCATGCGGGAGTACAAGGAAATGAGCGGGCTGACAAGCTCGCAGGTAAGGCTACGGTGGAGGGCGGAAGCGCCATGGACGTGGCTGACATTTTGAATGCTCTACGAGAAGTAAGACTTTTGCTAGAACTAAGTGATGACTGTGAATCTACAACCATGGCCAGACTGCGAGAACAGCAAATTAAAAGAGGGGTGGCCAAACAAGAACACTACGCGGGAAGCGAAAGAAGATTGATAAACCAACACAGAACTGGTGTCGTTAGCCGCTACACGCTGCGGGAGTTGCTGAGGAGGGGATCCGAGCACTTATGGACTGAATGGTTCGATGTGCAATGAGGATGATCTGTCGACTAACCAACCAACCAACCACCCAACCACCCAACCAACCAACCAACCAACCAACCAACTAACTAACTAACTAACTAACTAACTAACTAACTAACTAACTAACTAACTAACTAATTTCTCATACTTATAAGGGCCGAACATAAGACTGACCTTCGTGCCCAATCTGTAACTTTAAAAATAAAGTTTGTTCGTTCTCCTTATAATCAGTTTACTGTTTCATTCTTCTTCTTGAAAGATTGCATCGGTTTTTTTTTTCTAGCAGATCGTAGCTTTCACTAGCAAACAAATACACACACAACACATGTAATCACGGAGAATAGGCCTACCCTCCAGTGACTACATTGAAGCATCCCATACCACGGTCCCTGTGACCCAAAGGCTCCTACGGCTGTCTATATAAGCGTATCAAGGTGACATCCTTGTAATACATCCTAGTCCATTACCCCATATGGACAACAATCATCTTCATGGCACTTAATCAGTGAGGTTAAAACCACGGGCAGCTGCTTTGGTGGCTGACTAGTCACAGGGCTATCAGCCTGAGCCGGTGATGGATTCTACTATAACTTCTCCTTGAGGCTGAACGGGGTAGGGGTAATGGTGAAATCGAATCGAATTCACGTTAGTGTCACAGCCTGGATTCTGAAATAAGTAGCAAATTGTTTTTTCTTTCAAATTTTCATTCCCTCTTCATCGTTCTGATTTTTTCATCCCGTTGTTATGCCTTAATGTAGTCCATGGAGGGTCTTCTCCGTGATTATATGTTGTGTTTTGTGTATGTATTTTGTTTGCTGATGAAGGCTTTGTATTGTTGTAATTCTTTTCTGTAAAGCTGCAATACTTTATATTATTTTATATTGTTTACATTTCCACAGCTTTACCGCAGTTCCACTAATTTTGAATTTTGATTCATATTCTAACAATCAAAGGTCTGACAAACCTGATATTTAAAATTCAGACAAATAACCGGAGTGATTTCCCATGGTTGTGGCTTGTGGAGAGGATAATGTTATTTTGTTATGTAGCAGAACGCTTGGTACAAACTGCAAGTTTCTATATTATTATAGCGCATTGTTAAAGTTAATTAGTGGTTTATTAAGTTAACTGTTGTGTCTGCTTGTTTTATAATAACTGTTTCTGATAATCAGTTTGTCCATGAAACGAATGTTAAAGCTAATATTAAATTGTTCGTAACTTTTGTAAAAAATTTAAAAAACATGTCAATTCAATTTCAATTATCATAAACTCCGGTTGTAGTACCAGTAGTAATTCTGGTCATCATCATCATCATCAAGTGCCGTGCCGTCTGGCGTAGGTGTTCATGGCTCTCCATAGATCTCGGTCTTTGGTTTTCTGGATCAACTCTGCTGCTGATATTCCTCCATGCCACCGTCTCAATCCATCCAGCATCACTTCTCTTGGTCTACCTCTGCCTCTCTTCCCCTCGATCTTGCCAGTTGTCACGATGTTCTCCAATGCCTCTCTTCTCATCACATGATCGAGGAAAGCTGTTTGTCTCTGTCTTATTGTTGTATATAATGTTCTAGTTTCGTTAGCCTGTTTCAGGCAGTCGTTGTTAGTTACTCTGGCAGTCCAAGGAATTCGCAACATTCGTCTCAGGAACCACATCTCTGTTGCTTCTAATTTCTTCTTAATTTGTTCATTTACATTCCAAGATTCACTGCCATACAGCAAAACTGGTTCTACATAGCATTTCAGCACTCTCTTTCTTACATTCAGTGATAGTGACTTATTGCATAAGATACTCTTCATTTTCTGAAATGCGGCTTTTGCCTGCCCTATTCTGCTCCTAATCTCTGTTGTACATCTTCCATCTGATGTTATAAATGCCCCTAGGTATCTAAAATTATCCACTTGGTTAAGGATTTTCCCTTCTATTTCTATGTCACATTTTGATGTCACCATTTTCTTTGATATTACCATTGTTACTGTTTTCTTGATATTCAAGGAGAGTCCTTTCCTTGCACTCTCTGTTACTACAACGTCTAATAATTGTTGTAGGTCTGTTGAATTATCCGCCATCAATACTGTGTCATCTGCATAGTGTATATTATTTATATTATAACCTCCAACTAGTATTCCTGGCATCTCTTTGATCTCTCTCATTATTACTTCGCTATACAGGGAGAAAAGATCTGGTGACAAGACACACCCTTGTCGTACTCCTAGCTTTATCTGTTCGTAACTACCCTCTTTATTTCCCATTTTAATTGCTGCTACTTGGTTCCAGTAAATATTCTTTATTATTCTTAAATCTTTTCCATTAGTGTTGATATCTTCCAACATTTTAATCAGTTCATCATGTTTTACTTTATCAAATGCCTTAGTATAATCAATGAAGCACAAATATATGTTTCTCTGTTTCTCTATTGACCTTTCTATTAGTGTCCATAATGTATAAATTGCATTGTTTGTGCCCTTTCCTTCCACAAATCCAAACTGTTCTTCACTAATTTCCATTTTTATTTTCTTTTTGGTTCTTCTCATTATGATTCTGAGTAGAAGCTTAGTGATATGGTTTATAAGGTTAATTGTACGAAAATCTTCACAATCAATTGCTCCTGGTCTTTTTGGTATAGCTATAAATACAGATTTCAGCATATCACTGGGTAAATATCCACTGCTGTAAATATCATTCAACATTTTGGTTAATATATCTACTCCAAATTCTCCCAATACTTCTAATTCTTCTATTGTGATTTCATCTGGCCCAGCTGTTTTTCCTTTCTTCATACGTTTCATAGCGTCAGCGACTTCTTCTTTCAGAATAGGTGGACCTTCTAAGTTACTATCTTCTGTTAATTCTTCCCTTTCTCCTTCATATAATTCTCTTATATACTCATTCCACCTCTTCATTATAGCATCTTCCTCTAATATTATCTTTCCTGTTTTTGATTTCAAACACCCTGTATTTATTCTTATTTTTCTTCCTGTAAGCTCACTGATTTGTCTGTGCATATTTTTTGTATTTTGTAATTCTGGTCAATATTTAAAAATTGGGTTTTTACTTATGAAATCATACCAGTTAGATACAACTTGACAAGACGAATCCAACGGTATCTCAACGAAGATTGTGCGTTAATTCTAAGCGGAGTTATGAATTTTTTTGGTGACGTAATTTAATACCAGGAAGTATAATAAAGATGATCTAAGAGATAAGGGAGATTTTACCTTGGCCCATTAAATTGGAAGCTGAGAAATTTTGCCCTCTATTACTGTCACTTGTTTATTTTTAAACGGACAACATAGTGCCATATAATCATTGTGTCCGGGGCGGCGAGGCCTAACTTGACATAATATTTATTTTTCGATAGGATATGCCACGACCTAATTAACAATTTAAAATAGCCGCCAATTGTATATTATTTGCCTTCTATTACTGTGGCTTGTTTATTTTTAATCGGACAACGTAGTGCCATATATCATTGCGTCCGGGGTGGCGAGGCCTAACTTGACATAATATTTATTTTTTGATGGATGTGCGTGAACTAATTAACAATTTAAAATGGCTTCACAGCTTCTCTCCCTCCAAAAAAAAAATGAAAATGTACTTACATTTTCTTGATCTGGCTGTTCGCTTCTACCTGTTGTAGGTCTTGGATGTTTATTTGGCCATTGAATGAGCCTTCTGTGATGACGGTTCTACGCAGGGTCTCCCTTGGTCTTCCCCGTTTTCTTTGCCCTATTGATGTCCAAATTAGGGCCTGCAATATATATAGAAGCCAGCCCGAGAAGATAAATAAACAAAATTACATCAATAAATGTTAACCTCTTTTGTAACAAATACCTGCATGCAAAATTCTGAACTGAAAAATATAAATCATAAAATAACCTAGAAATAGATATATACATATAGCACAATAGTATAGTTTATAAATGTTATAACAAAAATATAAAAAAATATAAAATAACACAAAGTAATCCAGCTTTACAGAAAAAAATTACGAAACGTACAGGACGTTGCTGCGACTAACCTTCATCTACAAATAAATACATACACAAAACACAACATATAACCACGGAGAAGACTCTCCAGTGACTACATTAAGGCATTAATATATGTGCAACATGTAACATCATCTATTTATTCTAAATGTTCAGGAAATGTGGCCGTGATTGTCAAAGGTAAAAGTAAAATTGATTCTGATTCTTTCATCTATTATAAAAATGTCTCCAACAGACTATCATAATGTAAATAAAACAGAAAATGAAAGATGCAAAAATAAAAATTACATTGGTTATGAATTTAAACCACACAAAGAAATATTCAAGTAATCCTTACAGGTTTGTATAGATGCGTCTGAAAACTGACTTTTAAAATAATTTTCAGACATGTCAAATGGTGAAGAGAAGACTTTACACAAGTAACACAGATAAATGATTACTATGAATTAAACTTATAATCTATTCTGTTTAATTTTAGTAATTAAACTGACGGTTCAAATTATAAAATAAACAAAAGATCACCTATAATAGTATAATACTATTACTATAATATGTCATGGGTGTCGCCATAGATAGAAGTTTGCGAAATGAATGCGCTATTCAGAGTCTTCTTTCGCAATCTGACTGGCTATGCTGCTATACTAAAAAAAATATTCCTAACAAAGGATGAATCGTGCAATGTTGAAACTCTTCACATTTTTGTAAAATTGAACGGGGGATTAAAAAATGCAATCAAAAGTTAATGTTTCTTTTTACTTCGGGAGTTATGAGACAAATTAGCTTACTATTCGTGAATATATTCCAAAATATTAAAGACAAAAAAGTTTCTCGGCCTAAAACTTCTGGCGCTCAACAGAAGGACCAGTACTGGAAATATCAGAGTAGGTTCCCCTTTCATCGTACCACACTAGTTTCGAAGAATTCACATCTAGCCAGACATGGTACAACCGGAAGTGAATTGTTGGTCTCAAGAAAAAGTACGGGAAATCAAAAAACATAAGCTGCATTTTTCAGCTGCTGTTGATGTCTTGGCAAGTTTTTTTTTTTTTAATGTTGCATATCCCTTATAGGATGTTGCAGTTAACATCAGCATTTTTCAGCTGCTGTTGATGTACTAGGCAAGATTACACTCAGTAGTTTGCCATGACTTTCTGAGTGACCGGCTCACATACCCCCGTAAGTTACCAGTGCGGCTCGAACCACTGCTGGTTCGGGCGCAGCTGCGTTACTCACGAGAATATACAAGGTTACGGTGAAAGCCGTAAACCCCTTCACCAGGGAGTCCAGCAAGATTTACGTTCAGTAATTTGCCATTGCTTTCTGAACGACCAGCTCACATGCCTTTACGTAAAAAACCAACGGAACGCAATTCGCTGCCGAATTTCGCGCAGCTGTGTTTCATATGTGGGTATACGAGATTACAAACAGCGTCCTTATAGGAACAACCCCTTACAGGAAACTTGAGAGATAATAACATAAATACCCCCCCCCCCCCCCCCCCCCCGATGTGTCTCCACCTTGTCACGGTGGTGGTGGGGGGGGGGGGGGGGGGGTTGCGTGTCCCAATGACCCCAAGAGCATTGTCGATGGAAGCAAAACTACATGTCGGACAGGCCTTGGGTTAGGGACCAGA
This sequence comes from Cepaea hortensis, assembly GCA_963921405.1. Taxonomy (NCBI): domain Eukaryota; kingdom Metazoa; phylum Mollusca; class Gastropoda; order Stylommatophora; family Helicidae; genus Cepaea; species Cepaea hortensis. Next base: position 81,345,464 of record OY992887.1, read on the forward strand.
CTAAAAGAGACACAACCTGCTGCTCTGCAGGTAGACTGAGGATAGGAGTCAAAAGATCAAATTAGGCGCACGAAGCCACAGATGCTTGGTCCAGACACATACTCAAAGGCTCCACCTGAGGGATATGGCTGAACGCCAAGCCATTAACCCTTGGATGTGAGAGCCAGGCTGATACTCACGTACTGCAAAACGGAAGTGAGATGCTGAGCACCCTACATGCTTAGTTCGGATACGTGTACAAAGGCTCTCAGCTGGGGGATATGAGGGAACCCCGGATGAGAGGACCTGGCCATTTTCTCGCTCAGATAAACGGAGGTAAGGTGCTGAGCCGGCGGCACATGTAGCATACCTCATGAGCGAGAACCAAGGGAAAAAAAGTTCCCCAGTCGCACGAAATGGTTACGAAAAATGTCTGTATCTATACTCACAGAGAGTGTTGTCAAAGGTGGAAGAACGTCTCAACAACACGAAATGGAACGCTTGGCTAGCGAATCCATTGCGGGGTCCAAAGTCCGAAGCGAAAGCTTACCTAGTGGATGTCGCCCTAGTCTGTCCGTTCCTGGTTTTTTCTTGAGCGACCAGTGGCAAGCGAAATACCCAATACGTGGAAGTGAGGAATCAAAGCAGCCATGAGCATGACGTGGCAATTCCTCAGGTGAGCCCAGTCTCAGAGCAACATGTGCTGGCTCTGCAATTATGGAAGCATCCTTGGATAGCGGGGAATGCCCATGGTCTGCCCCTGCCTGAGGGTCGACCGTGATGTCTTTGACCGTTCTACCCTGACCAGCTGAGATGTGGGCGACACAACAACAAAATGTCTAACGTGCCTCAAAACCTGAGGAAGGCTAATCTCATTAAAAAATGCCCGCCGAAGTCGGAAGTGCCAGCCTACGGGTGACGAAATAAAAATTGGCACTACGCAATTACGTCCGAGTAAAATGTCTTTCGTGCTAGGAACAGCTCTGACTACCTAGTTTCCGAACGTCGCTCATGTCCGGAACAGCTCTGACTAAATAGTTTTCCGAATGTCCGTCGTGCCCGGAACTATAGAGTCTAGCTCTGACTATTTTGTCCCCGAGCACAACAACAGGCACATGTCCGAATAGAAAACTCGCTGAGTAGATACCGTCTGCAGACCGGTCTGGTTTGTGCGGGAATGGACGGGGCGAGCGAAACACCCAATATATTGAAGTGAGGAATTAAAGCAGCCATGAGTAGGACGTGACGATTCCCTCGGTGAACCCAGCACCAGGGCGCAATGTGTCGGCCCTGCAACTATGGAAGCCACCCTGGATGGCGGAAAATGCCATGGACTGTCCCTGCCTTCCCTTGAGGGTGACCGTGAAATCTTCGACTGTTCCAACTTGACCAGCTGGCATGTGGACAGTACCACAAAAGTGAGAGTCTCCCAGGAATGCTAACCTGGTCAAAATTGCACGCTAAAAGTCGGATGTGTTGGCCTAAGGGTTTCGGCCCAAGGGTGCCTAACTGGACACACCACAATCACATCTGAAAAAAGACTCCGGATGAACGCAAAGAAGAAGAATAATATAAATATAAGCAACACCAACTACATCAGAATATACAGTGGCAGAGAGGTTTGGAGAATCATCATCGCCAATGTCTATTCCAGACCTGACAGAAGCAGGAGGAGGAGAATTTTATGACAAACTATTACAAGAGATTAACAGATTTTAACTTGTGTTAATTTGTGTGTAATAGGAACGTTAGATAGGTGTCCATAACTTTGTTATCTTATAGTCCACACAGTGTGGCATTGGTGATCATTCTTAACCATATCACTTTGTCTCATGCACTGTCAATAATTTATGATACTGATGTATCAGTATCATGCTATGATAGATACATGCCATGATGACAAACTGACTAGCATCTTCTCTCTTGGTCTCCCCCTGTCTCTCACTCCTCCAACTTCCCCGTTAACTTGGTGTTACTGAAACATATCCTGGGAGTATTACTGTATATGCAACACAATGCTGGCTTAAGCAGTAACCATGATATATATTAATGAAGCTACATTTTGAGAAAGTTTCTTGAAAATGTAGCTATGTGAATTAACTTGGCATTGATGGTTTAGGTTAGCACTGTGCTATACAAATGGGAACATTCTCAGAGCTTTCATAATCAAAGATAATAATTATGTGAATATGTGTAAAGACAGTATACGAGTAAATAAACATTTATAAAATAATGATAAGGGAATTCTAGTGTTATGAAACAGTTCAGAAGATTATATTATTTACGTAGTTTGTATGTATACTAAATGCCATCTGATCCGTACATCACATTGGAAAGCTAGTGTCAGTCTGCCCTCACAATGCCTTTAAAGGACGGATCCTGGAGGATTCCATCAACAGGAAAGAAAGTCCCATGGATGTGGAAACTTTCAAGCCGATTTGCCTTGGGAGGTGTGGGGCTTTGTAGCAAACTTTGGATAGGTAAAATTTTGTTTGTATTTATTGTAAAGATAATTTGTGGGTTTGAATGCACCATACTGTTCTTGAATCTGCTGGTTTGGGAAATTAAACAATATAGCTTGTTTTGTTTGGGTAATATATATCCTTTTTAATACTGTTAAACCCGGTCAATAAACGCCCGCTGAAGTCAGATGTGCAGACCTAAAGACGCAGTATCGCAGCTCTGCTGTAAACGGGCACATCACAATAACGTTAGAGTGAGAGTGGAATGTCCTTCGAATTACCCGGGAAGGTTAACTCGGTGAGCAAACGCCCGCTTAAGTCAGATGTGCCAGCCTAAAGGTGCAGTATTGTGGCTCTGCTGTAAACAGGCACAATGCACTTACATCTGAAAATACACTCCGGATGAAGGCAGAAGAAGAAAACAAAGAAGAATGTAGTGTAATATTTTTAAAAGGATAATTTAATAACAGTTGATTGAAAACCCTGTTGTATTTCAATGTTTTTCCATTGTGGATTTGAATAATCAAGACATTAACAATATATTACACAATGCTTGCTTGCTTGCATTCACTGGCTGTGAAGTCCTATATGTCGGATGAAGACATCGTGTTGTCCAACATCAGTGTGATGTCATACAGGACCTGAGGTTTGCATAAGTATCCGTTGTCCCATGTCTGGATTATTGGTGTGCAGACTGGTGGTTCCTCACCATGCAGGCAGACACTCTCCAACTTCGGAAGAATCAGCGATCCTACTACGTTAGCCAGGATACCAAAGGAACCTGTTGCCCAGGACACATGACTAGGATGTGTTAGTCGGTCTTGGCCAGTATAAAACCTGTCCCTGGTGCTTTCATTACACAATTTATTGCCTGAAAATGTCACTATATCTCGCCAGGTGTGTACTACAGAAAACATTCAAGAATTAACTGATTAAGTGCCATGAGATAATAAATCATCTTATTCAAACTTCCCACAACTGCCATGGGCATATATCAATACAGTAATTTTCCCAGAACAGCGCATAAATGACTTTGAATATAAATGTTGTAGACGGGTTCTAAGAAAATCTTGGATACAGAACAGAACAAATGAATCCATATGACAAGAACTAAATATCGAAGAAGGTTGGCTTCTAAAGATGATAAAATAAAGAAAATTGAAATATTTTGGTCACTTGAACGTCATGAAAGTTTGGAGAGAACAATCATGGAGTGGTATATGACCGGCAAGAGAAGAAGAGGGCACCAAAGAGAAGATGGGTGCAGGATGTGGCAGATGATCTCCAAATGGGTGTATCGGATGCGGGACATCTTGCTTATGAACAAGAAGTTTTCCGGATGAAATAAAGGACAGAAGATGAATAACCTGCATTGGCACAGCATTATAAAATTGGTACTACATAATTTTTAGAATATTCTGTGAAAAGGCAGTGAGAAAGATATGTGGTCCCACCACCTTATTACGCTGTACCATAGAATATTTGAAGACTTATCACTTCACAATCCAATGACAGCATCTGCCATGCCCAGTTAAGAATTATTTCAGGTCCATCTGGGAAATTTAATGCAAGGTTTCAAGTTGGATCATGACTAAACAGTATCAAGATGAAGGACAAGAAGAAAACATGCACATAACAATAAAAACATAGGCAGTTGAATAATGATAATATTTCAGTGTTTTCACTTCTTCTTCTTTCGTTCACTTGAAATATGTCTATAACTGCAATGTATGAATTGCTTGTATGAATTTAACTGTCTTTTTTAATTCACTCGGCGGTCCATAGAGTTTATCTTCCACTGTCGTCTCTCTAGGCCAGAATGTTTGCCTAGATATGTTGTATTTTGGGTAGTCTTTGAGTATGTGCTCTGCTGTCTGCGACGCCAATCCACATGTGCGCATGGCTGATTCACCAATCTTGAATTTTGTATACATATGGTTGCGTAATCTATTGTGTCCTGTTCTGAGGTGCAGAATAATGACTTGTTCTGGTCTGTCCATAATGTGGTAGTCGTCTTGAGCAGGTTTTGGTGGCTTTCTGACTGATTTGATCATTCTTTTCTTTTGGTGGTATGTAATGGGCACATCGGGCTGCTCTTCATTTGCTCCTTCCTTAGCCAGTCGATCAGCTCTGTCGTTTCCGGGGACTCCACAGTGGGATGGTAACCACTGTATGGTGACCTTATGCTGACTGCTAAGTTCTGAAAGTAGTGTCCTTAGAACTGGCAATTTCCCAGACAGTGTTTTCACTTAAATTGCATAGAGTGCTCTTTCATTGGACTCAGTTGAATGAATCGTCTTCTTTTACCCTCCATCCATCCATCTCTCCCTCCATCCATGAATCCCTTCATCCATCCACCCACCCACATACCCATCCATCCATCCATCCACCCATATACCCATCCATCCATTCAACCACCCATCCATCCATCCATCCACCAACCCAATCACCTACCCACACTCCCATCCATCCAATCACCATCCCTCCATCCATCCCCCATCCATCCATCCTCCCATCCACCCATCCTCCCATTCATCCATCCATCCTACCATCCATCCATCCTCCCATTCATCCATCCATCCTACCATTTATCCACCCACCATCCATCCTCCCATCCATCCGTCCTCCCATTCATCCATCCTCCCATTCATCCATCCTACCATCTATCCACACACCATCCATCCTCCCATCCATCCATCCATCCTACCATCTATCCACACACCATCCATCCTCCCATCCATCCATCCATCCTACCATCTATCCACACACCATCCATCCTACCATCTATCCACACACCATCCATCCTCCCATCCATCCATCCATCCTACCATCTATCCACCCACCATCCATCCTCCCATCCATCCTACCATCTATCCACCCACCATCCATCCTCCCATCTATCCATCCATCCATCCATCCTACCATCCATCCTCCCATCCATCCATCCTCCCATCATTTCACACCATCCTATCTTTTGATATCTTCTGCAGCTCCATTCACATCCTCTCCATATTATTTAGCTCCATCTTTGATTCTCTTTTCTGTGTTTTAAGGTCTCCCACTTTTCCGTTCAAGGGTACCGTAAATGCTGTATACATGCTGAGAACATTAATTAAGCATTCCGTAGAAGTAAACAAAGATCTACATCTTTGCTTTATTGACTACACAAAGGCTTTCGATAAAGTAAGACATGCCAACATGATGACGATGCTTGCAGATCTACAAATTGATGGGAAAGACCTTAAACTTGTAAAAAGCATATATTGGAAACAACAAGCTGCCATAAAGATTGATAATGAAGTAGGTCAGTATCAACCAATTAGAAGAGGTGTGCGACAGAGATGTGTAATGTCCCCAGATCTTTGTTCCCTATACAGTGAAAATATTTTCAGAAATTTGGAAGATATGAGAGGAATCAGCATTGGGGGACCTACCATCAATAACAGATATGCGGATGATACAGTATTGATTGCAGACAATGAGAAGGATCTGCAACATTTAAAAGATGCAGTTGTTGCACATAGTGAACAACTAGGGTTAGAATTAAATTGTAAGAAGACACCCCTGGATGGTTAACCCAGTCAACAAATGCCAGCAGAAGTCGGATGTGTCTGCCTAACGGCGCAAGAACGCAGCTTTGCTGTAAACAGGCACAATGCAATCACATCCGAAAAAAACAACTCTGGATGAACGAAGAAGAAGAAGAAGTAAGAAGACACAGATTATGGTCACCATTAGGAAGAAAGATATACCACAATGTAATATTCAAATTTGTTCACAACATATATAGACAACATATGTAAAGAAACCAGCCAAGCAGAGACAGCAAGAATACCGCATGACGAGAACACAGAAGAAGAACCATCTGCAAATCTAACCATTAGAGAACTCCTGTTTGCGGACGACCAAGCACTAATAGCAAAATCAGAAGCTGAATTACAAGACCACATGAATAGTCTAAACGAAATGTGTAGGGAACATAACATGAAAATTAGCACAAGCAAAACAGAGGTAATGACTATAACTAAAGAAGAACAAACAGCAACAATTCACCTAAACGAACATCCCTTGAAACAAGTAAAGAGCTTCAAGTACTTAGGAAGTATAATATCATCAAATGGCAGATCAGAAGACGAGATCGAAAATAGGTGCAATAAGGCAAATCAACTCATTGGACAAATGGCACCAATACTAAAGAACAAACATGTATCAATAACTACTAAGAAAGCACTTTACAACACAATCTTCCTACCAACTCTGTGCTACCAATGCCAAACCTGGACAATGACAGAAAAAGAGAAAAGAAAAATCACAACAACAGAAATGAGGTTCCTGAGAAGAATACTCAACGTATCAAGAAGAGATAAGATCAGAAATGAAGAAATCAGGACTAAAGTGGGGGTTAAAGCTGCTCTAGATTTTATTAGAAAGCAGCAAGTCAAATGGTTTGGCCATGCAAGTAGGCTACCAGCCAACAGCATGCCACAACAAGCAATGATGTACAGACCAGATGGAAACAGAGGAAGAGGCCGACCACGTAAACGTTGGACGGAGGGAATAACAGAATCCATGGGAATGTCGATATACGAAGCCCATAACCGGGCACTCTCACGAAGTTTATACTTCACCTCGACACCGCAAGGTACAAGAGGAACACGATGAGATGAGATGAGAATATTCAAATAAATGGGAATATTCTTAAACAAGTGAATTGGTACAACTGTCTCAGAACAGTCATAACATCTGATAGGAGATGCCTTGAAGAGATTAGAATAAGAATTGCCATGGCAAAAGTACCTTTTGCAAGATGGAAAACATACTGACCAATAACAAATTGTCAATTGCAACGAGAAAAAGAGTGTTGAAGTGCTACATAGAACATGTTCTTTTATATGGATGTGAGGCGTGGACAATGAGCAGACAAGCTGAAAAACATCTACTGGCTGTGGAAATGTGGTTTCTGAGGAAAATACAAAGAATACTATGGACAGACAGAAAAACCAATGACCAAGTCCTACAAGAAACAAATGAAAACCATAAACTGATTAGAGAAATTTGACGTAGACAGACACAATTTTTTGGACACATTAAAAGAAGAAATAAATTGGGGAACTTGGTGCCATGATTGAGGGGAAAAGAACAAGGGGAAGGCAGAGAAGTAAATACCTGGATGGCTTGGCCACGTGGTATGGTCGAGACAAGAAAACAGAGCTGATCCATGACTGGTGATCATGTAAGATGTTGAAACATGGCGTCCATGCTTATTGGCTTGGCACATGATGATGTTGACTATTCCGTTTAACCTGTGGGTTCCAGACACGGGAGTGTCTAGTTATACCGTGTATTTTCTGTGTGTATACTGTTCAGCTGAGAAATGTCAGAGATGATATAACTAGGGAGCAATATGATGCCCTAAATATCGGTGGTCATGAAATACGAGAGATTCGATATGCTGATGCTGCAGTACTACTATCCACATCACAGAATGGTATAGAAAACTTAATAACCTCAACCCAATTGAATAGTGAAGATCACAGCTTATATCTTAACATAACAAAAAACAAAGATAATGCATACAGATAAAACTACTATGGAGAAAGAAATATATGTTAATGAGGAAAGATTGGAGGTGGTGGAAAATTTTGAATATCTTGGGTCATTGATTACCAACAATGGTGACACAATGAAAGAAATGAAACGACAACTATCAGTTGCTCTTCAAAGACTAAAACAACTGTATAAATTATGGAGTGGAATAGATAGAACTTAAAAAAATTAGATTTTTAAGAGCATGCATTTTTCCCATTGCAACATACGCCTGTGAGACCTGGACACTTACTAAACAAGATAAACACAGCATAAATGCTTTTGAATATAAATGTTATAGACGAGTTCTAAGAATATCTTGAATAAAGAAAAGAACAAATGCATCCATACTTCAAGAGCTGAATACTGAAGAAGGTTGGCTATTAAAGACGATAAAACAAAGAAAATTGATATATTTTGGTAACTTAAAACGTCATGAAAGTTTGGAGAGAACAATAATGGAGGGGTATATGCCTGGGAAGAGAGGAATAGGAAGGCCAAAGAGAAGATGGGTGCAAGATGTGGTGGATGATCTCCAGATGGGTGTATCGGATGCGGGACATCTTGCTTGGGATCGAGCAGTTTTCCGGAGGGTTTTTATGGGAGCGAGGTGCTGCAAAAGACATGCTACTAAATGAATGAATACTGTTCATTACCAGTCTTTGCCAGACACGGGAGTTTCTAGTTATACTGTGTGTTTTCTATGTGTGTACTATTCAGCACCAGTCTTTTCCTCACATCTTGATTCACCAGAATTTATTCTATTCTCTCTGTGAACTTCACATTGGTGATTTTGTCATACCATTTTAGTACCACTAGTTGAAAGAATACTTGTTAAAATTCTACTTTCATAAGAATGGCTGAACACAGTAAAGGTCCACAACAAGGAGGTTCTGAATGACTTAATAGAGAACAGACCACAAGGCAGAGGACTTCTGACAGTCTGTAATCACAAGAGTTGCTTGGATGATCCACTTATATGGGGTAGGAGAAGTCATTGTTTGATCTGTTTACATGTATTTAAATATCACGGCTGGCAAAGATTAGTTTTATTTTCGTGTCAGGGCATGCAGGTGTCCAAGGAAATAAGCAGGCTGACAGGCTTGCAGGTAAGGCTACTGTATAGAGTGGATGAGCCATGGACCAGGCTGATATACTGAATTCTCTACAAGAAGTAAGTCTTTTGTTCTCGCAGATTATGAATCTATATCCATGGTCAGACTGCGAGAACAGCAAGTTAAAAAAGGTGTGGCAAAACAAGAACACTGCAGGAAACCAATAAAGATTAATAAACCAACACAGAAATGGTGTCGTTAGCCGCTACACACTGCAGTATTTACTGAGGGGGGGGGGGGGATCCGAGCACCTATGGACTGAATGGTTAGATGCGCAATGAGGATGATCTGTCGACCAACCAACCAACCAACTAACTAACTAACTAACTAACTAAATGTATTATGCTTTAAGGAAGTACCAGTAAGCTAACAACATAGAACTGGCAGTTTATCATCATCATCATCATCATTCAATGGCTTGTACTGTGGGCAGAACTGTGCCCCTATTACAGTCGTTTGAAATGTCTGTCATAAGTCAGATGTCTGGCCTCTGTTGCTGTCAGGGTGATATGGCCTAAAATAAGTACCAGAGAATATCCTGGGTAGGTCAGGCATGAAATTGACGTCACCAATTGAGTACCCACTCATTCATTCAGTAGAATGTCCTTTGCAGAACCTCGCTCCCATAACAAACTTCCGGAAAATTTCTCTGTCATTAGCAAATTGTCCCACGTCTGATACACCCATCTGGAGATCATCTGCCACATCCTCCACCCATCGTCTCTCTGGCCCTCCTCTTCTTCTCTTCCCAGGCATATACCCCTTCATGATTATTCTCTTCAAACTTTCTTTATGTTTCAAATGACCAAAATATTTTAATTTTCTTTGTTTTATCGTCTTTAGCAGCCAACCTTCTTCAATATTCAGTTATTGTTCCATGGATGCATTTGTATTTTGCTGTATCCAAGATATTCTTAGAACCCATCCATAACATTTATATTCAAAGGCATGTATGCACTGTTCAGCTTGTTTAGTAAGAGTACAAACTAGCCTATAAAAATATGGGGCCAGCACCATATATACAATATACCTCGAGGTGTATAAAAGGATCCTTTACTTTTTACTTACAAGCATGGCTCTCAGGTTAAGACACCCTCATCGAACTGGTACCAGATAATTTTAGAATGATCTGGGAATTGTCAGAAGCTGTAGTGACATAGTGGCTAGATGCTTAACTGCTGGCTAATGGTCATGAGTTTGTTTCGCATCCAGACAGATTAAAATTTTAAAAATTGACCTTGGCTCCCATCTAAAATGGTTGCTAGGAAATGTCTTGGGAAGTAAAGGCAGCTGACATGATACTGATCACGTCACCCACCTTGTGCTGATTGGTTTATAAAAATGTGGGCCCAGCACCACATATCCAATGGGCCTTAAATCATGTAAAAGGGACCTTTACTGACTAGGAATTGTCTGGGAAGGACAAGTGAGGAAGGAATGTGACCACCCCGGATATTATGTTGTAACATAGAGAATGTGAAGACTTCACGCTTCTGTTACAGTATCTGCTATGTGTCTACCTTTACCTTGTCCAATCAGGTAACATTTTATTTCTTTCTGGAAAATTTGGTCATCATCATTTCAACTTTTCCTGTCAAGCATTATTGGGAGAAGTAGTTGATGTTCCAGAGCCCGATGGGTGGCACTGGATAGTGTCTTTCCGTGTGATTGTACGTCTTTGATCTCGTCAATCTACTTTCTTCTTGGACATCCGCTTACTCTCATAGTAGATCTTGATGTTGCGGCTGTGCTGGTTGTTTATAGTGCTGAATTCTAACAAGAGGACCGAACCATTTGATCTTCTGCCTTTTAGTATATATGGCACAAGGTATTGATCCCATTGTTTGTCTAGGGAAAGTTGGTGCAGGGTTTAAACTTGTACCATGAAGATGAAGAAAGATACATTCTCTTTTTTCTTCTACCTTTCATTTCCCAAAGAATCATTGCCCCCCCCCCCCCCCCCCCCCCCCCCGAGCTTCCTCCACCAATATGTATATTTATATTTGAATAATGAATAATTTGAATGTGTGTGTGTGGGGTAGGGGGGGGGGGTAGGGGGGGTATGTGTGTTGATAGTATAGCATAGCATAGCAAAGCATAGCATAGTATAGTATAGTATAGTATAATGATAGTTATAGATATTACGAGGGTAAGTTAATAAGTAAGTCACAAATGACTGTAGAAAAATAACTAACTATGATAACAACTTGAAATCAGTTTATTTTTATACATATATTGTCCCTTTATTTCTCAACATAATTTCCACCAACATTGATACATTGATCCCATCGTTTTATCAGTCCTTCCAAACCGGCTGCAAAGAACTGCATGCTCTGTTTTCTAAACCACGTTTTCACTTCACATTCAACTACGGCGTCACACGCGAAATGTCTCCCGCTAAGGTGGGTTTTCAGTGGACTTAGTTAGCCGCTAGTGATTTCCCATAAAGTGGTGCATAACTGGGTAGAAAGCGTTACGAGAGTAAGTCAATAAGTAAGTCACACAGTTCTGTGGGATGGCAGGTAAATTAAAACAAAGCACACAGTTCTTCTTCTTCTTCTTCTTCGTTCATCCGGAGTTTTTTTTCGGATGTGATTGCGTTGTGCCTGTTTACAGCAGAGCTGCGTTCTTGCGCCGTTAGGCCGACACATCAGACTTCTGCGGGCATTTGTTGACCGGGTTAACCTTCCCGGTTTTTTTTAAGGACGTTTGACTCTCACTGTTGTGGTGTTATCCCCCATCCCAGCTGGTCCATATAGAACAGCCAAAGATCCTGGTCAGCCCTCAAGGGAAGGCAGGGGCAGACCATGGGCATTCCCCGCCATCCAAGGAGGCTTCCATACTTGCAGAGCCGATACATAGAGCTCTGGTACTGGGCTCACCCAAGGAATCGTCACGTCCTGCACATGGCTGCTTAGCCTCACTTCCGTATATTGGGCCTTCCGTTCACCATAGGCTGTTCTTCCGGAAACCAGAAGTATGCAGTCTGCAGATAACATCCACACAGTGAGCTTTTGATTCGGACTTTCCATGTAATGGATTTGCTATCCAAGCAATATTCCATTTCATGCCACTAGGACACTTTCCCACCTTTTATGAAGCCCACACAATGGGCTTTTGATTCGGACTTTCCATGTAATGGATTTGCTATCCAAGCAATATTCCATTTCATGCCACTAGGACACTTTTCCACCTTTTATGAAGCCCACACAATGGGCTTTTGATTCGGACTTTCCACGTAATGGATTTGCTATCCAAGCAATATTCCATTTCGTGCCACTAGGACACTTTTCCACCTTTTATGAAGCCCACACAGCGAGCTTTCGATTTGGACTTTCCACATAATGGATTTGCTATCCAAGCAATATTCCATTTCATGCCTCTGGGTCTTCATGCACCTTTAAATGTCAACCTGTATGTAGTTAAAGTAATCTGCGGTCAACTTTAGCTTGTTGATATCTCCATAGAGCTTGTCCTCAAATGAAGCAGGTGTCGGCCAAAATATCTTTCTCTGTTCTGCATACGTTGGGCAATCCTGCAGCAAATGTTTTGCTGTCATTTTTCCAGTTCTACAATTACATTCATCGGTATCTCCTATCTTTAGTTTATTGAACAAGTGGTATTTCAGCCTGTTATGTCCTGTGCGGAGTCTGAAGATTGCTACTTGTTCTCTTCGGTCGAGTTTGTAATATGCATCATCCTTCTGATGGCCTGGATGCTCTGATTCCCATTTGGTTCTATAAGTGCTTTTTATCAACCTCTTTGCCTCATTATAGGTTATGTCTATGTCAGGCTGTGGTAGTCGTCCGCCCTCTTTTGCCAGTCTGTCAGCCTCTTCGTTTCCAGGTATACTGCAATGTGATGGGATCCACTGTATTACAACTTTTTTGGATTTCTGGCATAGACCATGGAGTGCTGCTCTTAGGTCAGTTAGTTCTGTGCTGTTATTGCTCTTCAGTATTGAGACAGCTGACTTTGCATCTGTGAAGATAGCTATTTGCTTCTCTTTATTTTCCTCCATCAGGAGCATTTCTGCTGCAGTTTTCAGAGCCTCTGCCTCCGCTTTGAAGTTACTTGAAAATTTTCCAGTTGCCATTGAATGTGTTTTTTTCACTCCATTTTTTAAATTTTGGAGAATTCCTCCTCCTCCATTCTCTATTGAATTTTTGGCTGATCCATCTGTATATGCATGGGTCCAATTCCTGCTTGGGTAATGTTCTTTTATGTAGTTTAGGGTTATTTCTCTTCTTTCGGTTTCATTCTGAGTGTTCTTTTTCTCAATACCAGGAATGTTTTCTATCATCTCAGGCAGTTGCTGCTGTCTCCAAGCTGGGAACTTGTGTGCATTGTGTATGGGCTTGACTGTTGATATGTTAAGTATAGGATCTGCCCTAATCCTTCGTTTTGCAGTTTCTACAAAGTTGCTACGCTTCAGTCTTCCCTTTCCAAAACCATTAAATCTGTTGTACATAGGGTGGTCTGTCAATCTTCTAAATTTTTCTGCTTGTTGCTGGGCTCTGCTATCTCTTCTATCCTGCATTGGTTGTAAACAAGTGATCTTTTCTAGTTCATTAATAGGCGTTGTCTTCAGGCTTCCAGTTATGATTCGCATTCCTTGGTTTTGGACTCTACTTATTTTGCTAAAGTTTGACTTAGCTGCTGTTGCCCAAGCTGCAATGCCATATTCCAGTACTGGCCTCACCCGTCCAGTATATAACTTCTTGAGAACTTTCTCATCTGCTCCCCACGTTGTACCAGCAAGCTTTTTCATGATTGCCATTCTCTGCTTTGCTCTTGTTCGATTTTTCTCAACCTGTGTCTTCCATGTCAGGCGACGATCAAAGGTGACTCCTAGATAGTTTGGATTTTCTTCATGGCGCTATATGTTTCCATTCAATACCAGCTTAGGTTGCTGAGTTTTATTTGAGAGGGAGAACACTGTGCATGTTGTTTTCTCCTCACTTATCTTCACTAGCCATGATTTTGACCAGTCCTCTAGCGCTAATAAGGCTTGCTGTATTCTGCTGTTAGCTGTACTAATATATTCTTCAGATGTCCATATGGCTAGGTCATCTGCAAAGGAGGATGTGTGTACTCTGGCTGGAAAATTTTCTGTGATGTCATTTATATATGCTAGGAATAATGTTGGTGAGAGAACTCCTCCTTGGGGGACACCTTGCTCCAGCAGCATCATTTTGCTTGTTTGTCCTTGTACTTTTGTCCTGGCAGTTCTGTTCTCAAGGTAGTGGCTGATCCATTTATACATTTTTCCACAAACATGCATGTTTTGCAGTTTTACTTTCAGTCCTTCCTTCCATACTTTATCAAATGCTTTTTCTAAATCTATCCAGACTGCTAGTGTGTGCTTTTTCTCTTGGAAGGCATCCTCTATTTCCTGAGCTATATAGGTTATTTGATCTTCAGTGGATCTGTACTTTCTGAATCCTGCTTGGTGTGGTGTTAAGAGTTTGTTTTCTTCCAGATGCCATGTTAGCCTGCCATTGATAATGCGTTCCATTAATTTTCCTACACAGCTAAGTAGACTGATAGGTCGATAGCCATTTGGTTCTTCCAGATCTTTTCCTTTCTTTGGGACTGGTATTAGTATAGCTTCCTTCCATGCCTGTGGGACTATTCCTCTCTTCCAGCTGTTATTTAGGACTGCTAGTAGTTTCTTCTTTGCCTTGGTGCCTAGTCCTATTAGCATTTCATTTGTGATTCCATCCTTTCCTGGTGATTTCTTCTTTTTTAGGGTATTCATTGCCTGTTCCATTTCTTCCATTGTTAGATTTGCCATCATATATTCTGCTGCTGTCTCTGTATTTCTATGATGTATCTGTTTGTCTTTGATTGCTTTCTTCTGTTCGGTTGTAATATCAATGTGGTTTGCATTTGCATAGTGTTCCATTAGTGCATTTGCAGCCTTTTTTCCTGTAAGCAAGGCATTTCCTTGTTTAATTGTTATGTGTTTGTTTCTAGGTCCTTCATTGTTCATGGCTTTCACTAGTTTCCATAGTTTGTTTCCATCCCTGTCAAAATTCAGGTTTTCTGTTTTTTCCCTCCAACAATCTCTTGTTGTTTGATTTACTGTTCTTTTATATTTTGCTGAGATGGCTTTGAGAGAGATGTTCGCTTCAATTGTTTGTTCTCTCTCTGCTGTCTTCCTGGCATCTTCAACTTTGTCCTCCAAACTTTGTAGTTCTTCAGTCCAGTATGGTTTGTAATTTTTCCTCGCTCCTCTTGGAATGGACTCAGTGGCTGCCTGTATTATCGCTCTGTTTAGACTTTCCACCATTTGCTTTATGTTGCCATATCGTGTATTTATGTTTTCACAATATTTGTCTGTTAGTATGGCAAATCTGTCCCAATCTGCTCGTTTGTAATTCCAGCGGGGCAAGGGCTTTTGCTCCTGTGGAACATACTCCATATTCATTACAAGCTTGATTGGTCTGTGGTCACTACCTGCTAATTGGTCCAGCACATGGCGATCGATTTTGTGGAGGATGTCTCCTGTGCAGAAAGCTAAGTCTGGAGTAGAAGTGGTAAGCCATCTTCTGGAGTAGAAGCTCGGTGTGTCATCCGCTTTGTTGAGTAGATGGAGATTTGAGTCTATTTCCCAGTCCTCCAATTCATCTCCTCTTTTGTCAGTATCTGGGTACCCCCATCTTTCTGAACGGCTATTAAAGTCTCCAACAATAATGCAGTTTGTGTCAGTTATTTTCATATTTGAGAGTGTAAGGTCCTTATCTGCTGGGCTATACAGATTGTAGATTCTTATTTTCACATCCTTTATCATTATATCAACACCTATAATTTCCGTTTGGTTGTCAGAGATCACAGATACTTCGCTGCAAGGTATTGTGTTTCGTGTAAGTATTAGAACTCCTCCTTTGTGTCCTTCGCGGTCGAAACGTGTGGCCTGATATCCTCTGACTGAGAATTTGTGATTGGCGTTGAGGTGTGTCTCTTGAATGCATGCCACATCTATTCTATCTTTATGAAGACGCTGTGTTAGGGAGTCTTTCTTCTTGTAAACTCCTTCGGCATTCCACTGTAGTATGTTGAGTGTCCGGGGTATTTGGTCAATAGCTCTTAACCTACTCCTCTGTGCCTTGACTCCACAGCACAGGGGAAGGTGACCACCAGTAGTCATGGGTGGACCCCCTCGAGGCAGGGGGCCCGGCACTATCGCCGCCTGATGGGACTTCACGGGATTAGCACCATAACGATTAATTTTGATTTGTGACATCATGAATTAAGTTACGTTGCACTGCTTTGTCAAGCCTGTGGCTCAGTACATCCGATTTCGACAAGCATTTATTCGGGATGCTTTCCCTAGCCTTTGACTGTCCCCAGTCTACCTACAAGGCAGCAGGTTTTACGTTGCACTGCTTTGTCAAGCCTGTGGCTCAGTACATCCGATTTTGACAAGCATGTATTCAGGATGCTTTCCCTAGCCTTTGACTGTCCCCAGTCTACCTACAAGGCAGCAGGTTTGTGTGTCTCTTCGTCTGGTCCCTCTCCCTTGACCTGTCCGACATGGGTGGCCCTACCAGTAGCTGTGCTACCGTCGGCATAGCTCTTGGGGTCATTGGGACGCACAAGCCCCTCTACCTCGTCACGGTGGACACACAGCAGAGGGGACACAGTTCTATGCAGCCGGTTTGGGAGGACTGATAAAATTATGGGATAAGTGCATCAATGTTGGTGTAAATTATGTTGAGAAATAAAGAGACAATGTATGTACAAAAATAAACTGGTTTCAAGCTGTTATCATAGTTAGTTATTTTTCTACAGCCATTTGTGACTTACTTATTAACTTACCCTCATAGAATAATGAAGACACATATATGAGGAGCGGCTGGCCGAGTGGCTAGAATGCTGGATTCTCCTTTGGGAGACCCGGGTTTGAATCCTTGGTAAGGTGTGCAGTTTTTTTTCTGTCAGAGGCAAAAAGAAAACTCTAACCTGCACAGTTCACGGCGACTGCACTAGCCAGGCGGCCTTAATTCCTTAGGCTCAAGCGCCCCCCCCCCTCCCCCCCCTGCCATACACCGCTAGGTACTATATTGGCAGTAAATGACAGTTTTGACAGAAGACATATATAAATATTTTATTTGAATAATGAAGACATAAATATTTGAATAATGAAGACTGACAGACAAACAGACACACAAACTTACATACACGCACACTTCAAATACATATGTGTATGTATATGAGTGTTTTCATTAGTCAAATATATATGTCTTCATGATTCAAATTATATATATATATATATATATATATATATATATATATATATATATATATATATATATATATATATATATATATATATATATATATATATATATATATAGTGCAACTGTAAGAATCTTTATTTGCAGGAACTTTAAAGATGAGGCAACTAGTAAACTATGATTTGATACGCTGGTCATCTGCAGCAGAAGACATTTGCTTTCTGAAACCTTGGCATACAATATTCTTCTCCCTGGGAAAGGTGTTTCCTTTGGTGAGGGGAGATGGTGTTTACCAGAAAGGCACAGATTTTTCTATAGAACAGCTGAACCTTGGCAAATGGGTTCATTTTTTCCCAGAAGGTTGGTCATTTTAAAAACTGCTTCCTTAGTTTATAACAAGAATGTTTTATATGAGCTCCAGGAGAAAAGCTGACTGCTATGGTTTAATGTTAATGAATGTAGTTTCACAATCCTGACATACTGGGTTCAAAGACAAACGTAGCAATTTGAGAGCATATTGCTTTGCGTTGTTTTCACAATGTTATGAGCATTGGCCGTTGGCAAATTTTTTAAAAATGTTGCACGTCCATGGTTGATTTTCTAAGTAATTTTATTTTCAGCAATTTTCCATTGCTTTCTGAATGAGAAGTCGGTGTTCAGGTCCTACTGACCAGTCCCTGCCGTTAATACACCAAAATATTTGTTGTACCATTCTAGCTGCATTAATGTTAAGAGAATCAATATTTGTTGTATCATCCTAGCTGCATTAATTTGTGGAGAATCAATATTTGTTATTTCATTCTAGCAGTATTAATGTTATTGAGAATGAATATTTATTGTATCATTATATCTGCATTAGTGTTAAGAGAATCAATATTTGTTGTTTCATTCTGACTGCACTCATGTTTTAGAGAATCAGTATATCATGTATCATTGCTTTAGAGAAGAACTCACTGTTTGAATTTTTTAGCAATATGAATATTTCATAGTATCTTTCATTATTTTAACTTGTTTCAGAAAAGCTGTCATTGTTTACAACTTTCTAAGTGTATTAATTTTTTTTTTTTGGCACTTGCTTGCTTTGAGTTCAAGCATAGTCCATACACACTATTTATAGTAGTGATGGACTGAATTTTACGTGTGGGTTAGTTTTCCCTATTAACAGTGTCCCTCGCCATCAGGCGAACCCACTCCAACTTCAGAGGTACTTGTAATTATCGTCCTCAATTCAAGGATGACAGGTCAACATTTTAGTCCAACTGTCTGATGTAGGGGTTGAACCCCTACACTCAGCAGCAGCACACCGGATGTTTAAGAACATGCGTTCTTATCCATTCGGCCATGCGGACCTGCAGTGTATTAATGTTTTCAACTAATTTATATTTTTGCCTACCAATCTATATTGTTTTAGAGAAGTACACGACGCTTGACGGCAGAAGTGGAAGATGATGATGATGATGATGATGATGATGATGACTCATTGTTTCCTGAACATAGTATAACTAGAAAATCCCTTGTCTGAAACTCACAGAGTGAATGAAATAGTGGAGATTTAAAAACACACAGAGAAGAGAATTAAAGACAGAGCTGCAAAAGATAGTACGGCTTGGCATGATCTGAGTGAGGGCCCATGCCTGAGTGGGGATAAGGACAAAAGAGGCATTTTAAACTGTTGTGTGTGATTTCTAGTATAGAATACAGTTGAGATTTTGTCAGGGGCTAAATACATTTGATTAATCAACATAGAACTGGTGCAATCAGTCGACATATGTTAAGTAGGAGATCAGAGCACCCATGGACCTGTCCAGCGTACGATGAAACGTCTCACTAATCACAGTTAAAATCACAATATTAGAAGTTGAATAATTCTAGATCTTTGTTTGTGATGACTTTAATCACAGTTAGAATCACAATATTAGAAGTTGAATAATTCTAGATCTTTGTTTATGAAGACGTTAATCACAGTTGGAATCACAATATTAGAAGTTGAATTATTCTAGATCTTTGTTTGTGAAGATTTTTAGTGTTTCTTAAATCTTGGATGCATAATATGAGAAATAAACAAAATAAGAATAGCTAAAATTACATTCAATACATTGAGATTGATTTATCTTCAAAACGTTGCTTACAAATTGATTTATCTACAATTGCTTACAAATGACACTGTTGTCCCTGGCTTCCCTTGAAGGTACAGGGTTGAATCTCAGCATAGACCTGGGAATTTTTCTAAGAACCAATGGGTATGTAATGATATCACGTGTCCCCCTGATCTCTTATTTAGTGAGATCAGTTACCTAGCCTTCTTGGATAAAGGTGAACAACAGGTGATCCTGTGTGCAAGTTGTACACGTTCAAAATCCCACAGCAGTGTGAAATTGCAAAGAGGAGGCAGTGGGACAACCACCCTGGCAATATTGTTAGGAAAGAAAACATACTCACAGTTAGATAGAGCCTGATTCCTTGGGTTGAGTCTGTTTAGTGGAAGTAAACCTTACATAAATACATGTTGAAATCAGGTACATTGACCTTTGAGGTGCATAACTCGAAAGATGAATGAAGAAGAGGAAAAATGAGTTGAACAGTAGAAATGCTGCAGCTTCACTGTAACCAGATTACAAGATGATGAATAGTACAGGTCCTGTTCAGAATCGAGGTGATGAATAGTACAGGTCCTGTTCAGAATCGAGATGATGAATAGTACAGGTCCTGTTCAGAATCAAGATGATGAATAGTACAGGTTAAATGATAATTCCACCGCTAGTCATAAATAATTATGTAGTGAATACAGCGGCCCATAAGGGAAGCAAACAATAGTAAAACTGCAACCTACTATTCATGTCATAAGAGGCGACTAAAGAGGGTTGGCATGCCACTGGGATCTTATCTCATAGAAAATTTTAGCTGCAGAATTTAACCAAACATGAACAAGTCTACAAAAGGCTTGGGGTGACTTGCTTGAGGGCCTATGCTTCCTTGGGAGATGAAAGGCAACAGAAGAAGAAGGAAGGAATTGTTGCATTTTCATTAACATAATAATGAACTTAGTTGAACATTCACTACCATGTTATAACCTATTCTTCAGGTAAAGTCAATGTCGGCCAAGAATTTATGAGGCTGAAATGGGGTAAGAATTATTTGTGTAACCACATTGTCATTAAAGATGTGACACTCCCCAGAATGTTCATCATCATCAACCTGTGCCCTGCCGAAAAGCATGGGCGGTCATTATTTGCCATCTCACACGATCATCAGTCTTTGACCAGGTCTGTGTTCTTGTCCTGATTATGCATTTGAAGTTCTGTGTATAATGATGTTCTAGGTGTCTGTAGCGAAGATAGTCAGCTATTGCTTTCCTTCTCGGCAGTGATGACACTGGTTGGTGGCAGTAGCCATTGTCTCTATAAAGAGATCCTTTGCCTATCATCACAAAATTGAGACCATAACCAACAACTGTCTGTAGGCTGCTGTCAAGCTCCATTTACCACCTTCTCCCATGGTTTCTAGTTACCCCGGGAGGGGGCCTAAACAGGTATTTCATCTTGCCCAAGGGTGCTCCGTAATCTAGCGGAGGGAAGGAGGTGCTTTACTGCTCCTATGATGGGATACCCCTACCCCACTACCAGTGTGTTGCCAGAGTCTAAACAGAAAGCAGACAATAGTAACACAGTAAAAAATCAAGCAGGTCTTAAGAGGCCACAAAGGTGAGTATGTTTTGGGCCTGGCTAATTTATCTGTTACATCTTGAATCCCATCCATGATGTGGTCTTCTTCATTTCTGCTTCCCTGGTACGCCTCCCTTCATAATAATTTGTTCCAGACATCCGTGTCTTTTTACATGTCCAAAATATTTCATTTTCCTCAATTTTACTTGTCTGAACAACACATCTTGCATTTATCTCAACTTGTAGAGGGGCAGGAGAGCTGTACAACACATCCCCCATGATATTTTGGGCCTGGATTGGGAGACAAGTTTATAAACCAACCTCATTCTGATAGATGCATGACCTTTTCAGGGCTCAGACAGTCTGAACGTAGGACACCAGACCTCAGAGTCAACACTCACGGTCTTCCAGGGGATTCACAAACAACCGATCAACGTCTAGGAAATGTGTGGGTTTGGAAAGAAATTGAAACCAGTTTTTCTTTTGTTCGCTAGAAATTTATTGTCTATATCTGCAGTGTTGTCTCTTGTATAAACTTCACTGTCTTTTTTGTTCACTCACTGGTCCATAGAGTCTATATTCCACTATTGTTTCTCTAGGGCAAAAGGTTAATCTAGATATGTCATATTTTGGGCAGTCTTGGAGTATGTGATGTGCTGTCTATGGCACCAGTCCTTGTGTGCACATGGCTGATTTGCCAATATTGAAACCAGTATTAGACATTGTATAATATGGTGTAATATTGTGTAATAAACATTAATAACATAATTTAAACATATATAATATAATTTAAACATAAAATAATTTAATTGTGTAATGCATTGCGTAATTTTAAATTATAAATATTCATTATTTGGTATTTATACAGAATAGAGCTAAAGTTGTATGACAAAAATCACCAATCACCCCATGAAGCTTATTAAGAGAACGAAACAATTCCAGTGAATCAAAAGATGAGGTGGGAAGCACAGTTGCTAAAAGTGTCTGCTGGTCCATAGGTCATGTGTTCGAATACCCATTATTATAGTTACCACATCACCAATCAAGTGCTGATTTGTCTATAATAATATGAATCTAGCACCATATACCCTATACACCACAAAGCATGTACAAGGTTTGTTTACTTTTTAAAAAGATGCGTAAAAGTGCAGGATCTGCATTGGACACGTATGGAGAAAACCTGTTAATAGAATAATTATAAAATCTTTCCTCTGAAATCCACAAGGAAACAAAAAACAAATTACATGAGATACAGTTGTTAGGTTGGGGGAGCCTGGTGAATTATGTGAAACAGATGTAATGGGGTTAGGGATGTAGTTAATTATATGAGACAGTTGGTGTGTTCCAATGACCCCAACAGCTATGCCAACAGTAGCACAGCTACTGGTAGGGTCACCCATGTCTGACAGGTCAAGGGAGAGGAACCAGACCAATAGACACACAAACCTGCTGCCTTGTAAGTAGACTGGGGACAGGCTGGGTGAGGATGGGGTGTGTGCGGGTGGATGGAGGGTGTGTGTGTATGGGTGGGTGATATGTGGGGGTTGTATGTGGGTGGATGGGGATGTGTGTGTTTGGGTTTGGGTGTATGTGGGTGGAAAGAGGTTGTGTGGGTGGGTGAGGGATGTGTCTCATAACATAATATGCATTGTTTATGTTTATAAAATTCATTTGACAATGCATTTTCCTATGTGAATGCATCATGCACTATTGATGAATGAAAGATAAGTGATTGGAAGGGCTGCGTGCCCAATTTGTAACCCTTTTAAAATAAAGTTGAATTGAATATATGTTGACATACAATATGGAATTAGGACATTTGAACTTAAGATAGTGTTATGGAGAGAGGAGGAAACAAGTGGTGTTTGTGAGAGAGAGTATATATGTGTGTGGATGGGTTTGTTTGTTACAAGTATAACTTCAACTTACAGTAAAAGTAAAGTAATTAATCCATTTTCACATTGTGAGGTATATTTGAATATACAGTGCTAGCCTCTTATTTGTTTTAAGAGCAATCAGCACTCAGTGGATGCTGTAGTCAATATCACGCTGGGTCTCTTTGCTTCCCAGATATTTCATGGTTCCCATTTTAGGCCGAGTCGACCTGGAAACTCAGGTTCATTTTAGAACATCCTTGCCTTGATGGGGATTTCTTCTTCTTCTCCGTTCATCTGGAGAGTTTTTTCGGATGCGATTGCTTTGTGCCTGTTTATAGCAGAGCCGCGATACTTGCTCCTTTAGGCCGACATCCGATTTTTGCAGGCATTTGATGACCGGGTTAACCTTCCCTGGTGATGGGGATTTAAACATACGGCCGTTGGGCTAGCAGGCAGTTGTGTTAGCCACTGCCTTGCTGCAGCTAACATCTCACAGAGCGGACCCTTGTCCATGTCTTGAGGTATATTTGGTACATGGTGCTAGCCCCCTATTTGTATAGACCAGTACGCAATTGGTGATGTGGTTAATACAGGGTGTATTTTTAATGACTGTGCAGTGTTTGAAAATATTGCCAGTCCAAGTTTTGTATTCACCCTCTGTAAAGTTCATGCAACATAATAGGTAAATACAAAACTTGGATCGGCAATATTTTCAAACACTGCACATTTATTAAAAATACACCCTTTATCATGCCAGCCACCTATACTTCTCAAGGCATTTTATGATACCAATTTGAAGCTGAGTCAACCTGAGAGCTGATGTAAAATAAAATAACCAACCACCTTGATGAGTATCCTAACACGTGACCCCTGAACCAGCAGGTAAGCTTGCAAGCCACTGCGCTACTGTATTCCCCCATCTGACAGTACTTTATGGTAAATTCAAGTGATTGAATTTGTTTTAAATGTGAGGTATCGTGTTTGTGCTTTATAACATTACTTCATGTAAAAGTCACAATGCTACTGTATCCTCCAATATTACAGTACTTTATGGTAAATTCAAGTGATACTATGGTACGTTAAAGTGATACTATGGTAAATTCAAATGATACTGTGGTAAATCCAAGTGATACTATGTAAATTCAAGTGATACATTTAAGATTGTTTTCAATATGTGATGTCATGTTTGTGCTTTATAACATGGCTTCATGTACAACAATCATCTTTTTTCCATAGGAGTTGGAAGAGTTCTTGCTGACTGCAGCAAGACTCCTCTGGTTCTTCCTATGTGGCATGTAGGTAAGCTGGCAATTTTTGTATACAAAAATGCACTTTTTTGATTTTGCATTAACTCACTTTGAACTCAGGTGTAGTCCACACACATGCTACTACCTCCAGTGCCCTAGACTGATTTTTGCATGTGGATTACTTTATCTATTACCAGCGTCCATCACCAACAGGTGAACCCACTCTGACTTCTGAGGTACTTGTAATTTACATTCCAAAGCCAAGGATGAGAAGTCAACATTTTAGTTCAACTGACCAATGTAGGGGTTGAAAACTCTACCTCAACATCAGCACATCGGATGTTTGCGCTCGCCCGCTCGCTTTGAACTCAAGTGTAGTCCATACACACTAGTTCTAGTAGTGTGGGACTGAATTTTGTGTGTAGATTCATTCATTCAGTAGCATGTCCTTTGCAGAACCTCGCTCCTATAACAACCTTCCGGAAAACCTCTCAATCATAAGCAAGATGTCCCACGTCCGATACAAACATCTAGAGATCATCCGCCACATCCTGCATCCATCTCCCCTCTGCCGTGTGTCCACCGTGACGAAGTAGAGGGGTTTGTGTGTTCCAATGACCCCAAGAGCTATGCCGACGGTAGCACAGCTACTGGTAGGGTCACCCATGTTGGACAGTCAAGGGAGAGGAACCAGACGAAGAGACACACAAACCTGCTGCCCTGTAGGTAAACTGGGGACAGTCAAAGGCTAGGGAAAGCACACCCAAAAAATGCTTGTCGAAATTTGATGCACTGAGCCACAGGCTTGACAAAGCAGTACAACATAACTTAATCAATTCATGATGCCACAGATTAAAATTAATCAGTATGGTGCTAATCCCGTAAAATCCCATCAGGCGGTGATAGTACCGGGCCCCCTGCCTCAAGGGGGTCCACCCATTACCACTGGTGGTCACCTTCCCCTGTGCTGTGGAGTCAAGGCACAGAGGAGTAGGTTAAGAGCTATTGACTAAACATCCGGGCACTCAACATATTACAGTGGAATGCTGAAGGAGTTTCTAACAAGAAAGTTCCCTTAACACATCATCTTCATAAAGATAGAATACATGTGACATGCATTCAAGAGACACACCTCAACGCCAATCGCAGATTCTCAGTCAAAGGATATCAGGCCACACGTTTCGACTGCGAAGGACACAAAGGAGGAGTTGTAATACTTACACGAGACACAATACCTTGTAGTGAAGTATCTGTGACTTCTGACAACCAAACGTAAATTATAGGCATTGATATAATGATAAAGGACGTGAAAATAAGAATTTACAATCTGTATAGCCCAGCAGATAAGGACCTCACACTTTGAAGCATGAAAATAACTGACACAAACTGCATTATTGTCAGAAACTTTAATAGCCGTTCAGAAAGATGGGAATACCCAGATACTGACAACAGAAGAGATGAAGTGGAGGACTGGGAAATAGACTCAAATCTCATCTACTCAACATAGCGGACGACACACCGAGCTTCTGCTCTAGAAGATGGTTTACCACTTCTACTCCAGACTTAGCTTTCTGCACAGGAGACATCCTCCACAAAGTCGATCACCATGTGCTTGACCAATTAGCAGGTAGTGACCACAGACCAATCAAGATTGAAATGAATATGGAGTATGTTCCACAGGAGCAAAAGCCTTTGCCTCGCTGGAATTACAAATGAGCTGATTGGAACAGATTTGCCATACTAACAGACAAATATTGTGAAAACATAAATACACGACATGGCAACATGAAGCAAATGGTGGAAAGTCTAAACAAAGCAATAATACAGCCACTGAGTCCATTCCAAGATGAGAGAGGAAAAATTACAAACCATACTGGACTGAAGAACTACAAATTTTAGAGGACAAAGTTGAAGATGCCTGGAAGACAGCAGAGAGAGAACAAACAACTGAAGCGAACATCTCTCTCAAAGCCATATCAGCAAAATATCATTGACACCTTGCCGTCTTCAGGCGATATTTTGTGCTTAAAAAAGGCATAATAACTACTACCCATGGCGGTAGCGAATGTGACTTAAAAGGCCAGTTCACGCTGTAAATGTTCATCCACAGTTGATGCATGTGAACACATGGTCATTTCCACCATCATGCATCATCTTACGTCTCACATGCTCGGTGTGTGACGTCTCTGCAATAATTTTCTCCTTTGTCTTTATTCCATTTCTGATATTTGCCCTCCATGCAACACATTCAGCTGCGACTTGCTCCCAATGTGCATTATCAATGCTTGTATCAATTATGTCCCGCCTACACACATCTTTGTATCATAGTAGAGGCCGACCCTGAGATCTCTTACCCATCTGTAATTCACCAAAAAAGATGTCCTTTGGTATTCTACCATCATCCATCCATCCTAAAGTGTCCTATCCAAGTCTACAAAGACTGAGCATGGAATAAACCGTCACACCAGCTGATCTTTCCAATACTTCAGTATTTGTGATCTTGTCTTGCCACTTAATACCAAGAATTGTTCGCAGACACCGCATATGAAAGCTGTTTAAACATTTCTCTTGGTGTGAGTAAGTTGTCCAGGTTTCACTGCCATAGAGAAGAGTACTAAGGACACAGGCTTGATAGACAAGAACTTTTGTTTTGGCAGTAAGCTTTCTGTTCTCCCAGATTCTTTTTCTTAACCTGTTCATTGTTGTTGCTGCCTTACCAATCCGGATATTGATTTCCTGATCTAGGGATAATTTGCTATTTACCACTGATCCTAGACATGTAAAATGGTCTACCATCTTTAGTTCGGCGTCGTCAATAAAGATTGATGGTACCCCATGCGCACCTTGTGACATAATCTGTGTCTTCTTTTTGCTAATTGTTGAACCAAATTCAGAACAAGCATTGGAGAATGCAGATAGTAGACATTGTAATTCTTCCTCAGAGTGAGTCGTAACTGCAGCATCATCTGCAAAAAGCAACTCTCTGATCAATACCCTCCTAATTTTGGTCTTGGCCTTCAATCTCTGAGCATTGTAGAGGCAGCCATCTGAGCATGAGTGAATGTATATACCGGCATCCTGATCACGAAAGGCATATTTTAGAAGAAGTGAAAAGCACATCCTTCCTAGCTTGCTTCAGCTCACTCAGTGTTACGCGTTGTTCTTGCCTTGTTTCTTAAGAGAGCTATCTTCTTCTTATCAATCAAGGGCTGAAGTGTCTGGCTGCCTCTTATGATCCACAGTGCTCTAAACCCCCAAGCTGTTTTATAAAGAATTTCCGTAAGTTTACCCCACTTTTCACTTGCTGTACAATTTTCTGGTGTATCAGTGAAAGCGTCTTCAGGTTGCTGTTGGAATTCAAAGCACTTATCAGGATCGTGGGTGTTAATATTAATCCTGGGGTTAGATTTGTGTTTAGCTGTGTAGATTCTCTTTGGTCATAGTCTAACCCTTGCAACAACCAAAGAATGATCCATATCACAGTCAGCACTGTGATAACTTCGAGTTAATGATGTTTGGTTCAGATGTTGTCTCTGTGTGATGATGAAGTCCAGCTGATGCCAATGGCCGGATCTTTGATGTTTCTATGTGACCTTATGCAGTTGTTTTGTTTTAAAAAAGGAGTTTGTAATACATAGGTCATTACTGGTGCAATGCTCCAGCAGCCTTTGCTCATTTTCATTGATGCAACCAATGTTGTATTTTCCAAGGCACACTGGCCATGAACTCGAGTCCTTGCCCACACGAGCATTGAAATCACCGAGCTTATAAATGTAGTCGGATTTTGGAACTGCCTTGATCACAGAGTCTAACGCCTCATAGAACGAATCCTTTATATCATCAGGGGAAGTGAGAGTCGGTGCATATGCAGTGATAATGGTGGCAGAACCACAAGAGGTTGCCAAGCGCAAGGATAATAGTCTGTCATTACCTCCAGCTGGAATTTCAATCATTCCCGGTAGCGAATTCTTCACTGCAAAGCCCACACCATGTTGTCTTTTTTCTGCCTGCTCTCTACTCTTCCAAAAAAAAGGTGTAATTGTTTTCCCTGAGTGACCCTTCCTCAGCGAGGCAAGTCTCCTGCAGACCAGCAATATCAATATTAAGACGATTGAGTTCGGCATCAATCACAGCCGTTTTTCTCACATCGTCAGTATTCGTAAAGTCAGTGAAAAATCCTGGACACATTCTTATGTTCCAGGTTGCAAGCCGTAGCTTGAGGTTTCCATTTTTCTTTTTAGTACCTGGTGCATTGGTTTTACTGCCTGCAATACAGATTTTGTCCTAGCTCCAAGCACCCATTGACGCAGGCAGGCTGTGGCGGATCAACACCCAACTGGCCATGGGCTGCGCAGCTTGAGGCAGGCGGTAGCTGATCAATGACACCTGTAGGTGTCTCCCACTGTCAGAGGCAACCCGTGGCGCCCCATGTCTACGCCAATTGACAAGGACTTACAACCCGTGAATGCTATCTCCCCCTTTGATTCTGAGACCGGTTAAGACCAGGGATGGAGTTATACCTCTCCATAGCACAAAGACTGGGCTAAAATATAGAAACCATGTGTTGCCCATGCAGCATGATCCCTCTCTTGGTCTGCCTAGTTTACTCCAGAGGAATGGTAACACCACTACATCTGGAACAAGACAAGCTGCAGAAGCTACCGGATCAGCAAAGCAATGCTTTAACTGTCCGCCTGTCAGAGCTTCGATCCTAGACCAGCTGCCAATCAAGGCTTAGGGCCTGGTCTGCCCTGCCATGACATTTTGTCTTTAGGTTACATTTCCTTGCACCAGGATAAGGCTTGTACCCTCCCAATTGCGCTCTTCCGGCCGAAGCCGTTGGCACAATGTGGGGTGTCAGGTTTGGTAAGCGCTGCCCAACGTTCGGCGCTAACAGAAAGCAGGTAGTATCGTCTGCTGTCATCACGATAGCTCAGTCATTTCTGACTAAGACCCGACAAGATCAGCAAAATATAAAAGAACAGTAAATCAAACAAGAAGAGATTGTTGGAGGGGAAAAAAAACAGAAAACGTGAACTTTGACAGGGATGGAAACAAACTATGGAAACTAGTGAAAGCCATGAACAATGAAGGACCCAGAAACAAACAAATAACAGTTAAACAAGGAAGTGCCTTGCTTACAGGAAAAATGGAACACAGTGCTAGTGCAAACCACATTGATATTACAACCGAACAGAAGAAAGCAATCAAAGATAAACAGACACCTAGTATTACAGAGACAGCAGCAGAATATATGATGGCAAATCTAAAAATGGAAGAGGCAATGAATACCCTAAAAAAGAAGAAATCACCAGGAAAGGATGGAATCACAAATTAAATGCTAATAGGACTAGGTACTAAAGCAACAACGAACCTACTAGCAGTCCTAAATTACAGCTGGGAGAAAGGAATAGTCCCACAGGTATGGAAGGAAGCTATACTAATACCAGTCCCAAAGAAAGGAAAAGACCTGGAAGAACCAAATGGCTATCGACCTATCAGTCTATTTAGCTGTGTAGGAAAATTAATGGAATGCATTATCAGTGGCAGGCTAACAAGGCATCTGGAAGAAAACAAACTTAACACCACACCAAGCAGGATTCAGAAAGTACAAGTCCACTGAAGATCAAATAACCTCAGGAAATAGAGGATGCCTTCCAAGACAAAAAGCACACACTAGCGGTCTGGATAGATTTAGAAAAAGCATTTGATAAAGTATGGCTGCAAAAAATGTATATTTGTGGGGAAAATGTACAAATGGATCAGCCACTACCTTGAGAACAACTGCGAGGACAAAAGTACAAGGACAAACCAGCAAAAAGATGCTGTTGGAGCAAGGTGTCCCCCAAAGAGGAGTTCTTTCACCAACATTATTCCTAGCATATATAAATGACGTAACGGAAAATTTTCCAGCCAAAGTACACACATCCTCCTATGCAGATGACCTAGCCATATGGACATCTGAAGAATATATTAGTATGGCTAACAGCAAAATACAGCAAGCCTTATTAGCACTAGAGGACTGGTCAAAATCATGGCTAGTGAAGATAAGTGAGGAGAAAACAACATGCACAGTGTTCTCCCTCTCAAATAAAATTCAGCAACCTAAGCTGGTATTGAATAGAAAAATATTGCGCCATGAAGAAAATCCAAACTATCTAGGAGTTACTTTTGATCGTCGCCCGACATGGAAAACAGGTTGAGAAAAATTGAACAAAAGCAAGGCAAAGATTGGCAGTCATGAAAAAGCTTGCTGGTACAACGTGGGGAGCAGATGAGAAAGATCTCAAGAAGTTATATTCTGGATGGGTGAGGCCAGTACTGGAATATGGCGTCACAGCTTGGGCAACAGCAGCTAAGTCAAACTTTAACAAAATAAGTAGAGTCCGAAATCAAGGAATGCGGATCATAACTGGAAGCCTGAAGACAACGCCTATTAACGAACTAGAAAAGATCAATTGTTTACAACCAGTGCAGGATAGAAGAGATAGTAGAGCCCAGCAACAAGCAGAAAAATTTAGAAGATTGACAGACCACCCTATGTGTAACAGGTTTAATGGTTTTGGAAAAGGAAGATTGAAGCATAGCAACTTTGTAGAAGCCGCAAAACGAAAGATTAGGACAGTGTATACTTAACATATCAACAGTCAAACTCATTTACAATGCACACAACTTCCCAGCTTGGAGACAGCAGCAACTGCCTGAGATGATAGAAAACATTTCTAATATTGAAAAAAAAGAACACTCAGAATGAAACAGAAAGAAGAAAAATAGCCATAAACTACATAAAAGAATATTACCCAAGTAGCTATTGGACCCATGCATATTCGGACGGATTAGCCAAAACTCGATAGAAAATGGAGGAGGAGGAATTCTCCTAAATTTAAAAATTGGAGTGGAAAAAAAAATCAGTCAGTGGCAACTAGAAAATTTTCAAGTAACTTCAAAGCGGAGGTAGAGGCTTTGAAAACTGCAGCAGAGATGCTCTTGATGGAGGAAAATAAAGAGAAGCAAATAGCTATCTTCACAGATGCAAAGTCAGCTGTCTCAATACTGAAGAGCAAAAACAGTACAGAACTAACAGACCTAAGAGCAGCACTCCATGGACTATGTCAGAAATCCAAAAAAGTTGTATTACAGTAGATCCCATCACATTGCAGTATGCCTGGAAATGAAGAAGCTGACAGACTAGCAAAAGAGGGTGGACAACTACCACAGCCTGACATAGACGTAACCTATAATGAGGCAAATTGGTTTATAAAAAGCACTTATAGAACCAAATGGGAATCAGAGCATCCAGGCCACGAGAAAGATGATGCATATTACAATCTCGACCGAAGAGAACAAGTAGCAATCTTCAGACTCTGCACAGGATATAACAGGCTGAAATACCACTTGTTCAATAAACTAAAGATAGGAGATACCGATGATAATGTAATTGTGGAACTTGTAAAATGACAGCTAAACATTTGCTGCAGGAGTGCCCAATATAAGCAGAACAGGGAAAGATATTTTGATTATTTGGTTGTTTCGGGATTTGAAATTTAAATATTGAGCACAACCCACTACTGGCAACGCTGATCGCACTCCGGCATGAACCTAAGGCCTATCCACGTCAATATGGACGTACATACATACGGAAGTGAGGCTAAGCAGCCATATGCAGGACGTGACGATTTCTTGGGTGAGCCCAGTACCAGAGCGCTATGTGTCGGCTCTGCAATTATAGAAGCTTCCTTGAATGGTGGGAATTGCCCATGGTTTGCCCCTACCTTCCCTTGAGGGCTGACCAGGATGTCTTTGGCTGTTCTAAATGGGCCAGCTGGGATGGGGGATAAAACCACACCAGTGAGAGTCAAACGTCCTAAGTAACCCCCCGGTAAGGTTAACCCGATCAACAAATGCCTGCAGAAGTTGGATGTGTCGGCCTAACGGCGCAAGAATGCAGCTCTGCTGTAAACAGGCACAACACAATCACGTCCGAAAAAATTCTCTGGATGAATGCAGAAGAAGAAGAAGCACCCATCTTCTCTTTGGCCTTCCTCTTCCTCTCTTCCCAGGCATATATCCCTCCATTATTGTTCTCTCCAAACATTCGTGACGTTTCAAGTGACCAAAATATTTCAATTTCTTTGTTTTATTATCTTCAATAGCCAACCTTCTTCATGGATTTGAGTGTGGATTAGCTTTCCCTATTAACAGTGTCCCTTGCCATCAGGCAAACCCATTCCAACTTCAGAGGTACTTGTAATTTACGCCCCCAAGTCTAGGACGATGGGTCAGCATTTTATTCCAACTGTCCCGTGTAGGGGTTGAACCCCTTACCTCGGCATCAGCACACCGGATGTTTAAGAACATGTGTTCTTATCCATTCGGCCATGCTGACCTTCTTGTGGGAGTTTGTCAGGCTTGTTCATACATTGAATAAGATAGATATTGACTCTAGCAAGATATGACATTATAAAATGACACAAAAAGGTATGGCAAGATCCTGTGGAGAACCAATAAGTACAGACACATGTATAATAACTTACAAGGTTCTTAGGCCAAGTGAACAGAAATCAGTGAGATAATACGTAAAAATTAGATAATAGCGACTAAGAAAAATAATAAAAAATATGTTAAAACACTCAACACGTGTGTTTGTGCTTGTTGTTTCTCTGTCAGATCTTAAGATACCATTTTTTGCCCCATAAAAATAATGGAAATTAGACTCACATGTGTGTGTGTGTGTGTGGCCACGCGCACGCATGCACACACGAACACACACACGCACAGAGAGAGAGAGAGAGAGAGAGAGATGTAATAAGTAAGAAAGGGGAAATGTAAGCCCACAGATCATCATCAATATCAAAGTTGTTCAGCCCTTGAACTGATTTTTGCAGCTTCTTGGTCATGCTTCTTCTTTTACTTCCTTCACTGCTGTATATGTTTTCAGTGACAAATGTCTTCTGCATGCTTGGACATCAGATGTCTGTTTCTGTAATAGAATTCATGTGCCATTGTTGTGGCCAAGCCATGACAGCCATCCTGTATTGCTTTGAGCAGTTTTTTTTTTCCTTTTTTGTTTTCACTTGCTCGGTTTGAACTTGAGCGTAGTTCATACACACTACTTTGAGTAGTACTGGACTGAATTTTTCAGATTAAAAATTAGCTTTCCCTTTTATCGGTGTCCCTAGCCATCAGGTGACCCACTCCAACTTCAGAGGTACTTGTAATTTACGTACTCAAGTCAAGAACAAGAAGTCAACATTTTAGTACAACTGTCCGGTGTAAGAGTTGAACCCCATACCTCAGCATCAGCAAACCAGATGTTTAAGAATGTGTGTTCTTATCCATTCTGGCCTCCACTTTGAGCACTTTTCTATGCTCATTTATTTATTCAAACATACTACTGTTTGACTTTTTCTCAAGCTAGCTCATTCTATTATTTCTTTGAATGATTCTAACCATTTCTCACAATTTGTTCGTGAGCCATACAGTTGTTACGTTGATTTTTGCACATGCAAAACATTCTTTTTCCAAACTCATGTCAGTATTTATGAATTTTTATATCAATATGGTCATATACAAAAGCCTGTGCCGTAATACCTGCATTTTGCGACTGATAGTTTTATATATATCATCACATTGTATTGATTCTGTTGTTTTGATTTAGTAGTCATTTTATTGTTACAAATTCCAGGCATGGACCAAATTCTACCAAACCGAACACCATACGTTCCTCACATAAGGAAGGTAAGAAATAAAAGATAATATTAGTATAAAACCATTTTATGTGCACCTTGTGAAAGCAAATATGCTGGTAAATGTATACACTTATTACAATCTGTAATTCTAATAGATTTGCCATTACTTTGACCATTTCTAGAAATATTACTGCATACAAAGAAGTATGTGCTCAGCAAATACAGTATGGAGGACCATGAGGGCATCCATGAAGAGGGTAAAGGACAGTATAGAACTAAAACTACATCTAAATGTTATGGACTGGTTGGTTGGGGAATGATCCTCTGGGAGACTTGAGTTTTAGCTTCTAAGTCTGCGGTATCTTCTTCTTCTGCTGCGTTCATCCGGAGTGTTTTATCAGACGTAATTGCGGTATGTTAGGTTATGCGCCCTAAAGCCAACACAGCCAACTTTAGCAGGCATTTTTTGCCAGGTTGGCCTTCCCGGGGGAAGGTCGTACAAATCTGCTCTTTTACCCGCTCAAACCACGCTCTGTCTTCATGATGCGGTTACATTTTCGAAACGCCTGCCTCGCTAACTTGCGCCGGCTGGGAAAATCCTGATTGGATGCACCTCACACAGCCATCTGAGACAATGAACGCCAGACGCGGGACTGATCTTGCGAACCAGACCAGCTCTCACGTCTGCTGTATTAACATCCAGGTCACTTGAGCCCTGAGAATGGCTCTGCATGTATTACAGTGAACGAACAAACAAACAAACAAACTTTATTTTCAAAGGGTTAAGAATTGGGCATGCAGGCCCATCTGACATTCTGCCCTTCTTCTCTATTTTCTCTCATACATTATTTCATTCAACATCAGGCTGGAGTAGAAGGTTTCCTCCTAATGTGGTACCAAAGTACCATCTCCATGTGGACTGTTGAAGAGCTTTCCTTCCTCTCTCCATGCTTAGACATCAGTGGGATGAGCAAGACCAGTACTGGAACTTCACATCTGTGTAGAGGCATATTAGCATGTTACCAGGTAACAGCACAAACAAACTGCTGAGAATTGGCTTCAGTTGGTAATGTTTCCATCACGGCTTTAGATATTTCATTGTCAATATATTCCAATCTGATGCCCATATACAGAGTCATGGGTTGCAGTGACAGCATTTGGGATAGAGAGAAATTGTCCTTGTAGCAACGAATCTCACTCACAGGGTAAACTAAAGACAAGAAAGAAATATTCTATTGCTGTAAACACTGTCTTCCAAATTAAAAAATAAGTAGAAATTGCAATTTGAATAATAACATTCCTACTTAGATCTTGTCTGTTGTATTTGGCAATTGTAATTGCTCATTTACCGGTCTCCCTGACCTAGGAGTTAGCGACTTTCTCTGTAATTCTGTATACTCTCATGAGTAATGTGACATGTGCGAGAATCGGTGGTGGTTCTCGCTGTGTCTGTAACTTACGGGGTATGTGAGCCAGTCGCTCAGAAAGCAATGGCAAACTACTGAGCGTAATCTTGCCAAGAAATCAACAATCAACTGAAAGATGCTGATGTTGACAGCGATGTCTTGTAAAGGATCTTCTTCTTCAGCGTTCCGAGCCATTGAGGTTCTTTGCCGCAGATACAAGCCGTCTCCATTTGTCTCTCTGGTTGACCATCTCTTGCCAGTCGTTGATTCCAAGTGCTTGTAGGTCTGTATGTATATTATCTCTCCACCGTCTTCTTGGTCTACCTCGGGCTTTACGGTCATTTATGTCCTCAGTGTAAGCGAGTTTTGCTTCCCTATTCCATTCTTTCTATATGCTCCAGCCATTGCAGTCTATTAGCCTTCATGATACCAGTGATCAGCGGGAACTTAAACAGATCATAAATGTCTTTGTGTATCCCTAATGGGCCCAAAGATGCGTCCTGTAAAGGATATGCGGAAAAAAAAAATTGCTCATTTAGTGTGTGTGTTAGGCATTAGCTTACATGTAATATGCATGTATCAAGAGATGTCATTTCTGTTTTGATCATACTGTCAATGTTACTGTGAGTTCATTTTTACAATTATGTCATTGATTGGATGGCACATTTTGGAAACCGGTCATGTGATTGATAGGGACAATGCTTTTCGCGTGTGTTTAACACAAAATGGCAGAAGTTATTGCCATTAATTTGCAGAAGCCAGTTTTGTGCAAATAGAAAGACATGATAGTCAGTTTAAAATTACCATGGTAGACAATTAAAATTACTGTGTGGATATGTGTATACTTCAGCTTGAAGGATTTATCTAACTTCTTTAGTTTATGTTGTATGATTTCTGCAGCATGTACCTCCCGAGATACAACCAAATATGCCAGGCAATAAATCATGCAATCTATTGTTTGTGTCTTCATTATTCAGAGTCATTGTTATGTTAGTGAGGGAGCCATGGCAGAGAGGTTACAGAGTCCGTCTCTGGCTCAGAAGGTACAGGGTTCAGTCTCAGCATAGGGCTAGGAGTTTTTCCAAGAGACATTGATACCTAATGATATCACACATCCTCCTGATCTCTCTCTTGGGCATTGAGATTGGGTACTTAGTCTTCTCAGATGGAGGTGACCAAAACATTGTGACTGTCTACATCTAATCTCTCTAATCAGTTTACGGTTTTCATTTGTCTCCTGTAGGACTTGGTCATTGGTTTTTCTGTCTGTCCATGGTCTTTGCATTTTTCTCAGAAACTACATTTCCACAGCCATCAGATGTTTTTTCAGCTTGTCTGCTCATTGTCCACGCCTCACATCCATACAAAAGCACAGATTCTATGTAGCACCTCAACACTCTTTTTCTCGTTGTAAATGACATCTTTTTATTGATCAGTATGTTTTTCATCTTGCAAAAGGCTATCTTCACCATGGCAATTCTTGTTTTAATCTCTGCAAGGCATCTCCCATCAGATATTATGAGGATTTGTAGTTTACACAGAAACGCTGCTTTATGTGTGTATGAAGCGAGTCCTAAAGTCTGGGTGGGCTGATATGTGTGAGCATACATATATACATCTACACACATCAACAAACATTCATACAATAGTATACATACACATGTGTATGGTATATATGAGAAAGGAGCACAGAAAATGAGTTTCGTTAGTTTCACTATCATACTTAGTTGCACACATCATTGCTCTTTAATATTCTTCCACTATGGCCAACCCATTCACTGGTACCCACTCATGCATTGTACATACATCCACTGGGACTCCTTCTTAGCTTTCACTCTCTGACAACCATCACATCTGCATTGCTTCCAGTTTCCTGCCTTACCTTCCTGTCCCTTTTTTCATGTATCACTTCCACTCATTTACCTGTAATTTTCACTGAACCGTTACCATCCCCTACCCCTGTGGCTATGACCCATAGACTCCCACGGATGTGTATCAAAGAGGATAAAGGTGACATTCATGTTAGTAATACAGCCTTGGATTCTGAGATAAGTAGCAACATTTTTTCAAATTTGTATTTTCTCATCATTGCTCTTATTTTTTTGTCATATTTTTTATTCTTCTTATCCCATTCTTATGCCTTAATGTATTCACAGGAGGGTCTTCTCCGTGACTATATGTTATGTTTTGTGTTTGTATTTGTTTGCTGATGAAGGCTAGTCGCCGCAATGTCCTTGTATTGTTCGTAATTCTGTTCGGTAAAGCTGCATTACTTTTTGTTATTTTTATATTGTTTGACTCAGGGATGCAAATTACAAGTACCTCAGAAGTCGGAGTGGGTTTGCATGATGGCGAGGGACACTGGTAATAAGAAATGCTAATCCACATGCAAACATCAGTCCAGTGTATTAGAAGTTTAGTCGATGGATCAACATCACGGCACACAGGTGCAACCCATAAGTGCTCTGTTCTCCTCCTAACTCAAACCTGAGTCTGGAGAAACTCAGCTCAGTGCACAAACTCCGTAACACACTGGCGAGGATCTTTAAATACTTTGGGCAACGCCATTAGGCTACTCTTTTTCGATTTCCAACTGCCAAGGGATTTTTTACGTGTGCAACAATACACACGGGCGTCCGATCTCACTACCCAGAAACCAGGGGAAATTTATTACTAGAAGTCCACAAGAAAAAAATCCCGGCATCACTGGGGCATGAACCCGGGACCTCCAGCACTCGAGGCGGACACCATACCTCAAGACCACGCAGCCCCCATTAGAAGTAGTAGCATGCGTATGGACTACGCTTGAGTTCAAAGCGAGCATACAAAAAAAAACATAAAAATTGCAGATACAGAAAGCAGATTTGAATAAACGTTAATTGATTCCCTTGCTGGCTGAAGTTTGGATATTTTTCTGTCATCATGAATTTAATCTGTGAGATTTTTATTACAATATTTCAACATGTACTAATTGTGTCTGTCCTTCTAATTCACAGCAAGTAACAATACTTATAGGAAAACCCTTAGACTTGACCAAAGATGTTGAAACATTAAAGTCATCGAGAAAATCTGCAGTAAGTTCCCACTTTTAAATCTTCTTTTTCCTTGATCACCTTGAAAATGATGTTGATTGCATTGTGTCTAATTACAGCAGAGTTGTGAAATCTGCTCCTTTCAACAGACTCTTCCAGTTTCAACACTTCTTTGTGGAACTGGGTCTGCCTTTTTCTTAAGGTGTTTTTTTTTATCCGGTGTGCTCATGCCGAGTTAAGGGGTTCAACCCCAACACCGGACAGTTGGACTAAAATGCTGACCTCTCGTCCTTGACATGGTGTTATAGTGTTTATGTCCTTTCAATTCCGCTCTCCGTCTAGTCAACAACAACTTAGCAGATCAACGGGAAACAGAATGAAACCTCAACTGAAATGATCACAGCAACGATGGTGTTCCACGTCAACGAAAACTTTATTAATGGTAATCGGCCGCACTAGCTAATATATGACCGTTCCCATGTTAATGGGAGGGATGGTAAAAAATATAATAAATAATGATTTGTAAATATTCTACGTTAGCTGCCGAACTTGATCCCATTTTAATATTTAAACAAATTGACGAATAAATATCATACAGTCCATCGTTCCGTGATTATCTTAAGTTCCAGATCCCTAAACAATCGAACTTACGCTACTGTCTGTGTAGATTGATTCCATGACTTCCAGGTGACATTGAACCGGCACATTATGATGCCATACACTTTCTCATTTTCTCGGCTTTAAACGTCCTTCTGCCATTCGTCCTCCTTACTACAGATTGTGCCCTTGTTTCCTCCCCTTGTTATAGTATCAGATGTCATATTCATAAGTTCTTTTAGTTGGCTATTAATGTTGATATATCGGTGGTGTCATTTCGTGCGCCCTTCTCCATGATGTTACCAAAACTCGACTCCTATGGCAACGTAGTCCACCGTGACGTCACATAGCAACATGTGTATTCATGCGCCTCTCGGTTAACTCTCTCTCTTCCGTTTGCCACAATTTTCGTGTCTACTTTTAAATCATTGACTCTTGCCTCCGACGCTACATGGCACATGGGGACATAAATTCCAAGTACCTCTGATGTCGAAGTGGGTTGGCCTGATGGCGAAGAACACTGTTAACAGGGAAAGCTAATCCACATACACAATCCAGTCCAGTACTACTAGAAGTAGTGTGTATGGACTAGGCTTGAGTTCAAAGCGAGCAAGCACCCAAAAAAAAAGTAAAAGGGTCCTTTCCTGTCATTTTGTTTTTGCCTTCGCTCGCCTTGACCCCAAGCCTCGTCCATACACGTACTTCTACTTCTAGTGCACTAGACTGATTTGTGTGTGTGTGTATTAGCTTTCCCTATTGCCTGTGTCCTTCGCTATCAGCCGATCCCACTCCGATTTCTGAGGTAATTTACATCCCCAAGTCAAGGATGAGCAGACATTTATGTCCAACTGACTGGTGTTGGGGTTGAATCTCCTACCTCAGCATCAGCACACAGGGAGTTTAAGAATGAGTGCTCTTATCCATTTGGGCCAGCTGACCTCCTTTCCTTTAACATGATATCGTCTAACAAAACAGGTCTTGTGAATATTTTCCACTACCGATTTAAACTGGGCACTTGTCAAGTTACAGGCAGATAATCCTTGGTCAGAATCATGATTAAAAAAAAAAAATTCTACCCTGTACATTTCATGGTGACTGCTTTGACAAGTGACTGTTAATCCTCAGTTGGAAAATATTCTCCCAATACACACCAGCATTGGTACAGATGCCATAATGAAAGCACACACAAAGCATACCTTTAAGTCACTGAGACTCCCCCATAAATTCCCAGCTATCTTCTTCTTACATTCGCTGTTCCCAGCTTTACATCATGGCAAGATACATTTATTAAATGCTATAATTATGTACATTAATTACATTGGCTTCAAAAACACAGCAGACATACTGAAGGCTATCTTTGAGCGACTAATAGTTAAAGGCACAATAAGCATGAAGCAACATATTCAGGAAGTTAAGTATGGGTGGTACAGGGAGAGGAGTGTGTGAGGACAATTTCGACATGTTTACAGCCAGTATGTCAATGGAATATTTAGCTTCTACACCATGTGACATTTGCTGTGGGGGGCAGAGCATCTATGGGTTTGCCTGGAATGTTATGATGTTGATTCTTATATCAGTCAATCTTTTTCGTTCTTCTTTTAAAGGGACTGTGTCACATCTAGTTATGCCGCAAAGGTTAGTGTGTCCCGACTTTGGCATACATTTGTGTCAAGTTTGCTTCCTCTAGACCAGTGGTTCTCAACCTTTTTTGGCCCATGCCCCCCCTTTACCATATGTTCAGAACGCCATTCCTCCCCTTTCGAATTTCCTCCCTATAAATCCCCCCCCCACCCTTACACAGTATACATAAAAATGGAAGCTAAATTTAATAACACATACTAGAACAAGTCTAGACATCTACATAAAACCTGATTTGCGGGTCTACTTAACGAATTTCATTAGGGCAAGAAGTACAGAACCGTAAAATATAGAGGGAAAAACAATATCAAGTAACTGGTTCTTGTATTAATGCGATCTTGAAATAATCTTAATTCCCCCCCTCCCAGGGGTGGGGGGGGGGATTCCCCACCAGTTGAGAACCACTGCTCTAGACAGATTCTATCCAAGGAAATGGGCTATATCCACATGTGGGTAGGTTTTCTTTCCTAATAATTTTTTGCCTGCACAATGGCCATGTGGCCCACTCCTTGTGATTTCCAACAGCCATGGGATTTTTAACACGCGTTGTGCGTGATAAAATCCCATGGCAGTTGGAAATCACAAGGAGTAGGCCTTATAGCCATTGTACAGGGACCTCCTGTATTTTCTTTTCACCCTTACCCAAGGAGACTTGGTAGCTAATCTCACTACCCAAGAGATCAGGGAGACACATCCTTAGACACCAGTGGTTCTCGGAAACATTCCCAGCTCTATGCTGAGATTGAACCTGACACTTTCTGTGCCTGGGCAGACACTGTAACTTCTCACCCCCCAAATTAATCAGTCAATATGTTAAAAGGTTAGTTGCATATCCTGTACAAATGCAATTTGCAATCCCGCATACCCTGTTTGAAACCCCACTATAAGCGATTTGGAAGCAGACTGTCTTGCGTTCGTTTCCATACAATGGTATGAGTTCCGATCGTTCAGAAAGCAATGGCAAACTACTGAACGTAGACTTGCCCAGGAATTACAAACAGCCAAAAAATGCTGGAGTTGACTGCTACCTCCTGTAAAGGATATACAACTAACTTTTTTTTATTGTCGTATGTCGTTGCTTCTTGGTCACCGGGTAGTATGCTTGCCTCTGTGGTTTTCTTCTGATTTTGTACCATACATTTGGTGGTTTGGGGATTTCAGTTATCTTTAAAAATCCTTTTGCCTAAAAGTGCTAAGTATTATTTAAAATTATCATTATTTTTGCTTAATTAGAGGAATAATTATTGTATTGGTCTTGGTCTGTTCTTTCACAAGTTTTTATTTATATTCTGCAAGGCTTGAATTTTAGTTGGTTGTTGCTATACAGTGCTACTGTTACAGATTTGTTCATATTTTACATTTATGTGTGAGTGCACGCACGTTTTAAATGGCTGCCACTCTCCATATTGATTTTCTGCTGTCTTATCAAGATCTGTGGGAGCCGAGGTTTTGTAGTGGCCAGGTCCTCACCTGGCGACCTAGTGGTCTTGGGCTCACATCCGCATTATTGCAGATTTTTAATTGATCTGGACTCCCAGGTCCACCCAGCCTAAAATAGATACCAGGAAATATCTGAGGAAGTAAAGATGTCTGATGTGATATGACCACATCACCCATCGAGTCCCGAGCGGTCTATAAACATGTGGGTCTAGCACCATATTCCCAGTGCTCCTTAAAGTGTGTAAAAGCATCCTTGACTTGTCATATAGAGTTGTTTACTCTTGAATTGATTTGGCAGCAGACAGCCTTGCCTTGGGTTTCTTTATAAAATGGTATGGGTACTGGTCATTCAGAAAGCAGTGGCTAACTACTGAACATAAACTTGTCCTGTAAAGGATATGCAACTAACTTTTACCTAACTCTTGAATACAAAGATAAAATAGGGGACTGATGATGATTGTGTAGACCAGCAGCACTGTTCTAAGCTTATGCATAAGCGCGTCAAATGGGATATGCAAGACCTGGGTGCTGCTGATCATCATCATCTTTATGTACTTTGCCAAATGGTGTCGGTGTTCATAATCTCCCCACATCTCAGTCCTTGGGGTTCTGGATCAATTCTATTGATGATATTCCTCGTTTCTCTTCATCTCTCACGGTCTAGCTCTGCCTCTTAATTAAACTTAGTGCCAAACTAAAAGTATTCAATTCTAGCGTTACATCAGTACTGCTGTATGGATCAGAAACACTATCATTGGCACCTTGCCGTCTTGACAGACGATAGTTTGTAAGGGATGGAGTTATTGCCTCTCCATAGCACAAAGCCTGGGCTAAAATATAGAGATCATATGTTGCCCATGCAGCATTATCCCTCTCTTGGCCTGCCTAGTTCACTCCAGAGGAAAGGTAACACCTCTACATCTGGAACAAGACAAGCTGCAGAAGCCGCTGGATCAGCAAAGCAGTGCTCTAATTGTCCGCCTGTCGGAGCTTCGATCCTAGACCAGCCGCCAACCAAGGCTTAGGGCCTCATCTGCCCTGCCATGACACTTTGTCTTTAGGTTTGTATTTCCTCGCACCAGGGTAAGGCTTGTACCCTCCCAATGGCACTCTTCCGCCCGAAACCGTTGGCACAATGTGGAGTGTCAGGTTTGGTAAGTGCCGCCCAACGTTCGGCGCTAACAGAAAGCAGGTAGTACCGTCTACTCTATCAGAAACACAGAGAATAACTAAATGATTACCTATGACCTAAAAACTTTCACTAACTGGTGCCTGCGTAGAATAGAAGGATTAAAATGGTATGACAGAATCCCCAATGTGGAGCTCATGGAGAGAACTAGACAAATACCAGTGAACCAACAGGTGAATAAAAAACCCTGGCAATGGACAGGATAAATGTGGAGAAAACCTGAGAATAGTATAACTAGTAAGGCCTTTGTCAGGAATCCACAGGACAAAAGAAATAGGGGAAGACTTAAAAACACACGGAGAAAAGAAGTAGAAACAAATGAATAATATGGGAAAAACATAGGATAGCTAATGATACAAGGGGTTGGAGTGAGTTCGTTGAGGGCTTATGCCACAATGGGGGTATAAAGAGTGAACTAACTGGCACATTGCCGTCTTGACAGATGATAGTTTGTTACATTGTGCCTCAAAAAGGAATAACAGCTAAAATCCATGGCGGTAGTGAATGTGAGTAATCAGACCGATTCATGCTGTAAAAAAAAGTGAAAGAAGAAAGAAATAGGACCTCAGCCTCTAGTGCATTTGAATCTTAGGGAATGATGTAAGGAGTAACCAGTGAACATCATGTGATTGATATAAAATGAGCCGAGAAAATATGTGTTTGGTTCTTGTCATTATTCAATGCATGACTAGTTGAATGAGTTACTAGCAGTAAATTATACTACTGGCCTAAAGCTGTCTGTGTTTTGTTACATTTTCAGCTGGAGATGAGGAAATGTTTGACTGACAGAATCCAGGAAGAGATGGAAACCATGAAAGTTGTCGCTGAATCACTGCATAGGGAGTGGAAGTCTTCATGACGTCTGTTTGGTTTATGTTGCATTCATGAACAATCATTTGCTTTCAGTCAGCTATCATTGTATCTCATCTAACATGTTGTGTTTAATTTACTAAAGAAACAGTTGAACTGTTTACTTCCAGGATATGTTTAACGAGAGAGACTGTGGGACTTTAGTGCTAATGTATGTTTAATTTACTAGAGAGACTGTGGGACTTTACTGCTAATGTATGTTTAATTTACTAGAGAGACTGTGGGACTTTACTGCTAACGTATGTTTAATTTACTAGAGAGACTGTGTGACTGTTTATTGCTGATGTATGTTTCATTTATTAGACAGAGAGAGAATGCATGCCTGTTTATTTCTGGTGTGTGTTTAATTTCCTAGAGAGAGAGGCTGCCGGACCGTTTACTGTCAATGTATTTTAAGAAACTGAGACACATTCATTTAAAAATTAAGTGGTTGAAGCAGTAAAATCAAATAATAATACAAGTGTAAAATTGTTTACCTGATGGAGATTAAAAACAGTGAATTATATTTCAGCAGGTTGTTGCCATTTCATTTGTGAATC
Organism: Cepaea hortensis; assembly: GCA_963921405.1. Classification (NCBI taxonomy): domain Eukaryota; kingdom Metazoa; phylum Mollusca; class Gastropoda; order Stylommatophora; family Helicidae; genus Cepaea; species Cepaea hortensis. Next base: position 81,390,035 of record OY992887.1, read on the forward strand.
TCTAGTGAATCATATTTCAGCAGGTTGTTGCCATTTCATTTGTCAATCTCTAGCTTGTTTGTGTGCGTGCGTGCTCACTCGCTTTGAACTCAAGTTTAGTCCATGCACATGCTGTTGCTTATAGTGCACTGGACTCTTATCCATTCGGATATGCTGAGGGCCTTATCCATTTAGCTATGCTGATGCCCTTATCCATTCGGATATGCTGATGCCCTTATCCATGTGGCTATGCTGACACCCTTATCCATTCGTATACGTCCTTATCCATTCAGATATGCTGATGCCTTTATCCATTAGGATATGCTGATGCCCTTATCCGTTTGGATATGCTGACGCCCTTATCCATTCGGATATGCTGACGCTCTTATCCATTTGGACATGCTGACGCCCTTATCCATTCCGATATGCTGACGCCCTTATCCATTCAGATATGCTGCCGCCCTTATCCATTCGGATATACTGACACCCTTATCCATTCGGATATGCTGACCTCAATCTCTGCCTTATTCTTGCCAGCCTCTTTCTTTCAGTCACTCACTTCTGGTTTCTTGTGTACGCTATTCTCTGTGATTGTGTAATTGATTAAGCTCTAGAACCCTTTCCACACCCGGAGGTGTACTTGGTATATGGTGCCGGCCCCCATATTTGTATGGACCAATCAGCACTCAATGGGTGATGTGGTCAGTATCACGTCGGCCGCCTTTACTACCCAGAACATTTCCTGGTGCTCATTTTAGGCCGGGCTGACCTGGGAGCCAAGGTCAATGTAATAATAATTTGTATAAATCCCTGACTTGATGGGGATTAAATACATGATGAAGTCAGCATGGCCGAATGGATAAGTACGATCATTCTTAAATATCCGATGTGCTGATGTTGAGGTATGGGGGTTCAACCCCTATACCAGACAATTGGACTAAATTTTGACTTCTCAATCTTGACTTGGGGACGTAAATTACAAGTATCTTAAAAGTTGGAGTGGGTTCGTCTGATGGCGAGGGACACTGGTAATACGGAAAGCTAATCCACACGCAAAATTCAGTCCACTGCTACAAAAAGTAGTGTGTATGGACTATGCTTAAGTTCAAGTGAGCGCACACCCCCCCCCCCCCCCCCCCCCCCCCCCAAAAAAAAAAAAAAAAACAACAACAACAACCAGAAACAAATTAAACAAAAAATATGTGGTCACCGGACAGCTTATCCCCAACATGGAGGATAGGCATTTAAATGGATAAGGCCTCTGGAGTGTTTATGCTTGTGACTACCGTTTGCATTCGCATTTTCCTCCTGTTGGACTGGAAGAATATGGTTCCGTCACACTGCTACAGAGTTGAGTGTGTGGCAAGACACTGTGAGCTGTGAATTTTGTGTGAAATGCTTTTACATCTGTCCGTAGTTGTTTATAGCATGAACTGCATGTTCGGAATAATGGCGGCCAGCTTGGTCGCAGAACTGACTGGTTTGCCTTATGCAGAAATGTGTGGCTACTGGTTTTCTAGTGACTGCCGCTTCCATCGACGATGAACTGTATTTTTCATGGAGGACTTTTGTGTTGGCATTTTGGTGACGGCATTATGTACAATGAAATGCTTTTACATCTGTCTGTGGTTGTTTATAGTGTTAACTGCATGTTCAGAAAAATGGTGGCTAGCTTTGTGGCAAAACAGTTTGCTGAACTTTGAAGGAACATGAGGAAGTTGGGGAAGCTAGTAAAATATTTCAAATAAATGACAACATAACAGGACACAATGAAACAACAACCTGCGGTGCCAGAAGTACCTATCACACTCAGTGAGTTGGAGCTAGCAATATCAAAATTGAAAATAAGGACACCCTGTGAATCTACAGAATATCCACTGAAATTAGCAAGAATCTGGGAACAACAGCCACAACAAAGTTATGCCGAATTTCAATCATTGCTGGACCTTTGGCAGAATTCACAGACTCGGAGAGAAGCAATCATGAAACTTCTAAAACAAGGACAGGCAGTTCTAATGTTTCCAGCTACATGCCACTTAGCTCTATCAACTGTCTCTGCAAGACAAGAGAGTGCATAATTAACCTCAGACTACAGTGTTGCATTGAAAGTGAACACATGTTTTAGCCACAGCAAGCAGGCCCTAGGCAGTGTTATTGTACGGAAAATCAGACAACCTACCTCTGTCAAGAAACTGGATTCATTCCAAGATGAAAATCTGGTGCTTGTGGCATGGAGAGATCTAAGGGGAAATTTTTAACAAGGTCTGGAAGAAAGGTTTGATGAAGAAACTAAAGATTATCATTTATGGAAGTGCGCACAATTGAATGGGCGCATACTTGCAAAACAGAAGAGCCCAAGTACAGATATGTTCAAGGGTAAGATAGTTCTACTGCGTCATGATGTTCCACAAGGTGGTGTCTTGTCCCCAACGCTTTTCCTAATCAACATCGAGCTAATTGCCAAACTACCACATAGGATTAAAGTGGCAATGCCAGGTCCTATGGTGTAGAAATGAGCACGCAACAGTGGTCATCAGACTGCTAGAAAGAGCTGTAGATTCATTAGCTGCGTGGGCAAGTAGATGGCAGATGCATCGAAATATGCCAGGCAAGAAATCGTGCAATACAGTGTTGCCATTCTTTTCTTGCCTCATGGACGCCGGTAACATACGGGCGAGCTGTGTAAATACCTTCCCTATAATCAGTTGAGTCCTGCTTGACGCCTTCGCAGTTAATCCTATCGTATCCATTTACCTGTTCCCTTCCGAACTTGAAAACATGATTACACCACTGGCCATCCATTTTCCTTGGCAGAACAAGACTTTTCATATGCATAAAAACAGAATGGAAGGCGCTTAAGTCTTGCCGGACCGTCCTTGCTTCCATTAGACATTAAGTGGGAATCTGTTGACAATCATCATTATGTGCCATGCTCCTTTTCAGAGATCAAACGACCTGCAAGGCCAATGCATCAGACTTAGAGAGTTAGAATCCAGTATTCCAAAGAATTCACCAATTAACCAACCAATGTCCTTGCTCGATCGGCAAGCGCTTGCCATTTTACTTCTCTCATCACCCGTGTTTTCTCTCTTTCTCTCTCTTTTCTCCTAAGTGTGAGAGGAGGGGTGGGACGGGGAATGTATGCAGCATCAGTGCCGACCATTGACCTACATGTAGTTGGAGATTGATAATAAATATTGATGTAATCCATAAAAAAAGAGTAAAATCACATATAACACGCCGTGGGTGCAATGAGCAAATGGTGCTACCCCTTGCCCATATTTTAACAGGCCAGTCGACAACAGAAGGGTAATGTGGTCAGCACTACACCTGTCACTGTTACTTTCCAATACATTTCCATGTACCCATGTTAGACCGCGTCAGCCTGGCAGCCCAGGACAATGTTAACAATTCATCCCGGTGCAAATTCGAGCCAATGACCATCAGGCGAGCGTTTAGCTGCTGCCCTAAAGCTTATTACATTGTACATTGCTAAAAGAAAGTCATCTCCAGTGTGTGTGTGTGTGCGCACACGCACACACTCACAAGGACTCATTTACACGCCCTGATTAAGTACCAAGGGCTGATTAATTGTCTTACACGTTTTTGAGTGAGCACGTAGTGCAACTGTTGGTATGTTTGCCACAACTGCTCGTTTTTGAGCGACTTCCCATATCTACTATGAGCTTATATAAGGGGCGTTCATTTGAAATCCGTTCGTGCCGCACCGCGCGTAATTGCATACGTTGAACATATCATGTCATAGTCAGGTGATAAGTACTGACCAATGAATAATAGAGCACGTGTTTATCGCATGGTGCATAGGTTCTGTTTCTGACCATTGAGAAAATGGCCGGGTTGATCCAAAATCCGTCAAAAGAAGCTCAAAGAGCGGTGATTCTGTTTCTTTCATTTGAAGGATGTCGACCAGTGGCCATTCATCGAAGAATGCAGGCAGCTTACGGTAACAAATGTGTATCGAAGACAACAGTGACAGACTGGGCAAGAAAATTTCGGAAAGGACGTCAGTTCACAACATCTTCGACGGCCTGGTCAAGCGCATATTGTTGCAACAGTAAAAACCATCGCCAAAATTGATGCAGCAGTACAGATGAACAGTTGTCGAAGCATACGTTCGCTAGCGAAAGAATTTAACGTGTCAATTGGGACAATTCAAAAGGTTGTTCGAAAGAAACTGCAATATCGGAAGGTGTGTTCACAGTGGCTACCACGAATGTTGACCGACCACCAAAAAGAGGAACGCATGGGATGGTGTTTGAACCATTTTCTGCGTTACAGTGTGGAGGGTGATGCATTTCTCTTCCGCATAGTGGCAGGCGATGAATCATGGTGTCACCACTTTGAGCCGAGCAGCAAAAGAGAGAGCATGCAATGGAAGCATGCTGGATCACCAAAAGCCAAAAAATTCAAGTTACAGGTTTCCGCTGGTAAGGTTATGCTGAACGCATGTTTTGACCATGAAGGGCTATTGTTGGCCGACTTTAAAGAACCTGGTGTCAACATCAACTCTACCCACTACTTGCAAACAATAGACAAGCTGCAAAAAGCCATCAAGAATAAACCACCCAGCATGCTTTCTCGCGGTGTGATTTTGTTGCACGATAATGCTCGTCCGCATGTCGCAAAGATTGTGCAGGAAGCATTAGCAAGGAAGAAGTGGGAAATTCTGCAACATCCAGCCTATAGTCCTGATTTGTCACCATGTGATTTTCATTTGTTCGGACCTCTAAAAAAAAACTCTCAAGGGGCAACGATTTCACACAGATGCAGGCGTAATGAACGCGGTAAACACTTGGTTCAGTGAGCAACCACAATCTTTTTTTGCGGACGGCAATCGCCGCCTACCTAAGCAATAGGATGCTTGCCTGAATACCTACGGCGACTTCTTCTGACCAACCCATGGTGCATAATTCATTCAAAATGAATGCTTTGTTTAATTCTACCATACCTGTTAATGTTTCTTTCATGCTTGTGTAATTAAAGCCATTGGAACGGGTTTCAAATGAATATCTCTAATAGTAATATATAGCCGAAATGTTGTAATTGCGTTACCATACACTTTTCTGCGCCACATTAACCATTTTTAAGTTATAACTATGACATACCCTCACTTCCCATTGTTCGCCAACCATATTTATTTGATCCAAACTTACTCTTTGTTTGGGACCGAATCTGTTAAGGCTCTGGGCATATGGTGCAATACCCGTATTTTTATATATCTATCGGAATACCAGGGGTGATGGAATTAATATCACGCCAGGCAACTTAACTACCTAAGGCTTTATCTGGTCTTATTTTAGACTGGGTCGACCCCTGAGCCCACGTCAATTTTGAAAACCTCCGCGGTGCTGATTCGAATCCATTACCACCGACCTGACAAGCAAGCGTCTAGGCACTAGGTTACTGCAGCTCCCATACCAAATAATAAGAAAAATTTAGTTAGTTGTATATCCTTTACCGGACGTCGCAGTTAACTCCAGCATGTTTTGGCTCTTCGTGATTTCTTAGCAAGTTTACGTTCAGTAGTTTGCCATTGCTTTCTGAGTGACCGGAACTCATACCATTGCATGAAAACTAGCGCAAGGCGTTGTTTCCAAATCGCTCGCAACTGTATTTCGAACGCGGTATGCGGGAATGCGAATTGCGTTTTTACTCCTTCGTTACAGCGTCGGTTAAATACAAATATAAATGATAATTTGGATCGGGAGTCGCGGTAACGCAGTGGTTAACACTTGCACATGAGAGCACCAGTGTTTCGCCTTTATTTGAAAAGATTTGGTATCCGATTTCACTACCTAGACACATTAAAACATATTGCATGTCATTTTAAAGGGCGTTGCGATCAATCCAGGATTTATTTTTAAAGGCAATTTTACCTTTAGTAGTTTGCCATTGCATTCCGATCGAGAAGCCAACACTTGAGTCCAACTAACCGATATGGGGAATAAACCAACCTCACTCCGAGAGTTGCAAAGGAAGTTTAAGCGCGAGCGTTTCAAACCTCTCGGCCACCAACGTAAACATTCTCAGTAGTAGACTGGAAGTCGAACCCAGTACCTTGGCTTGAGTTGAATATCACCACCTCTCAGTCACCCCTCCATCTTACATTTCCCCCTCCCCCTTGTGAAAATAATTATAATACAAAGATGAATTCGAGAAGTTTGTAACGTTCGTGTTATCTTGGCCCGTTTTAAAAAATTACTTCTGAAACACAGAAACACGCGAAAAGCAGCCGCGATAGAGCGGTAACAAATACACCCGGCAAAGTGGACAATTTGGGACCATTCACACACACAAACCGGGTACCCAAGCTTGACCTAGCACGTTCGGATAAATCACATTGTTTATTTAATCTCTCGCTTGTACTAAAGCTACTAGAGTTAGTATTAGTAGTGGATGTATGCCCCATGAGATTACTGCGAAGGTAGGCAACTGATAAAAATGGGCCAGAATGCGGGGCTTACAAATGGGGCACAGACTCAGGAAAGAACAAGGCCTAACGAGGCATGTTTAGGACTACAGCTGCAGAGATTGGTATGTAAGGATTGTGAAACTGTTCACTACCTTTAAATCACAGATGCTGATAGTTTGAATCAAATGGTATTTAGCATCATCATCATCTTCCACTGTTGCCGTCAAGTGTCGTGGGGAGGAATAATTGACACTCTAGCGCCCGATGGGTGGCACTGGATAGTGTCATTTCGTGTGATTGTACAGTCTTTAATGTCGTCAATCCATTTTCTTCTCGGGCGTTTGCATCCATCCGGCGTTAATGTGAACCATGGTTAATAATGATCTTGTTCCTTAAACGTTGTGCGTTCTCCCTTGTCTTGTCATGTTATGTCCATAGAAAAGTCCATGTTTTGCTCTATTGTTATTGATTTAAGGGCACCTAACTCTTTAGTTCAACATTTCCAGTTCGGCATGATTACAAGTACAACTGTGCATTATTTCTGTACATGGAAATCGCGCACCTGTTCTCCATCACTTCCTTTTTTTGAGTCAGGTTGTGGAAGCTTTATATATTCTGTGTCAACATCATTATGTGCCCGGCCGAGAGGTATAGACATTGTCCTTGATGATTTTCTTTCTAATTTCTCTCAGCCTGTCTCTTCTAGCACTGATCTTTCCAGTCAAAATGCTCTTTTCCAGTACTTCTCTTCTCATTGTCTTCTTCTAGAAGTTGTATTAGTGTTCTACTTTCATTGAAAGTAGGGGGGCTGAGTGGTCTCGAGGTATGGTGTCCGCCTCGAGTGCTGGAGGTCCCGGGTTCAGGCCCCGGTGAGGCCCCGGTGAGGACCGGGATTTATTAAAAAAATCCACCTGGACATCCAGTAATAAAATTTCCCCTGGTCTCTGGGTAGTGAGATCGGACGCCCGTGTGTATTGCTGCGCACGTAAAAAATCCCTTGGCAGTTGGAAATCGAAAAAGAGTAGCGTAACGGCGCTGCCCGGGCAAAATTTCGAGTTAAAAATCTACCCAAAGTATTTCAGGATCCTCGCCGATGCAACGGAGTTCGTGCATTGAGCTGAGTTTCTCCAGACTCAGGTTTGAGTTAGGAGGAAAACGGAGCACTTATGGGTTAAACCGTGTGCCGCGATGTTGATCCGACAACTAAACTATTTACTTTCATTATCCTTTCCCAGGCACTCTAGCTACTATGACAGTCCAATGTGTTCACAACATTCATCTCAGAAACCACATCTCCGTTGCTTTCAAGCTCTTCCTAATTTGTTCGTTCATACTTCAAGATTCACTGTCATACAGCAGAACACTTCAGTACTCTATTTCTGCAAGAACCGACCCAGAGTAACACACATCAAGGTGACGTAGTGATCTACACCGATGGATCAGTGGTGAGAAACAGACGTAGTGGTTTGTGTTTCATCACGAAGGTTAATGGACAATGCTTGAAGAAGGAACGTCTGGCGTATGAGACTACGACCTCGAGCATGATAATATTGATAATGGAGGTGGAAGCAGTAACAGCGGCATTCTGTTGGTTAGAGGAGACCATTGCAACACACAATGCATTCAATACGGACTTAAGAAGTAAGCTAAGTAAGATGGAGAAAGGAACGTTTCGTGTGGAATGGCTATCCTCGTTTCAGAGGTCACAGATTGTGAGAATTGCATGGATTTTATTTTGTCCTGGCCATGCGGGTGTACGAGGAAAGGGGGGGGGGGTGTGACCAGGTTGATAGGCTGACAGGTAATGCACCTCTTGGTGGTAGATTACCTATAAGTGGAGTAGGTAGAGGTGGTCGCGCACCTGTTGGACCCAGGTAGAGAAGGCGGGGGAGCAGATTGACGACCCGTATGTGGAAAGAATGAGATTGCTGGGGGGGGGGGGGGGGGGGTCGGCAGGGGTTCTGGAAGAATCTCAAAACTGAGAGTGAAGACAATGAGAACTTTCAATCAGATAGCGGTCGGAACGATTAAGTAGCATGACTCTTTGCTGGCTGTTTAATGAGGGGACTGAGTGCGTATGGGAATGTCCTGAGTGCAGTGATGAAGGTTCTTAGCTCAACCCAACTCTCTTTCTGACATTTCATGAAAGTAAATTTTTACAAAAGATACTTTTCATCTTCTGAAATGTGCTTTTATTGTGTGGCCTATTCAGTTTTTGATCTCTGTCACGCATCTTTCGTTTGATATATATGATTGTCACTAGATATTTGTTGATATTTTGTTGTTGTTGTTGTTGATGCGACCACTTTTTCTGTTTCTTAATATTCAAGGAACGTTTTATTTGTCAGTTTTTGTTTGCCCTTTATTTTACTTCCTTGTCCATTTTGCGTTGTACTTTAAAATATTTGTCTTATTACTCATGTATTAGTCATTTTCGGGTTATTCTTGACAATGGTTGTTATAACAGAAATGTCAGACATGTGTCGTGATTTAGCGTATTTATTATGGCCTTTCTTAGTCGTTATGGATGGTTTTATTCATTTAACAAATACATTTACTCATTCACTGACTGATGCCCGTTTGTTGCCGGGGCCCTCACGGGGAGCAAAGAATAGTAACACTGTTGCCTACCATGCACGTCGTAAGAGGCGACTAAGGAGGCTATGGTTCCGTCGCCCTGCTACTGAGTGAGTGCGTGACCCGACACTGTGAGCTGTGCATTTCGCATGGAATGTTTTTACATCTGTTTGCAGTTTGTAGCGTGAACTGCATGTTCAGAACGATGGCGTCCGGCTGTTGCTGGATTGACTGGTTTGCCCTTTCGGTTCACGAGTGCATTGTTCAGGAGACTCCTTGGAGTCGTCGCTGGAGCTACAGAATTCGTGCTTTGTGCGGCGCTTTCGGCGCGTCGCCCTGCGGAATGAGACCGAGCCATATGGGATAAAACCTGGGTCAATGAAGTCATTCTGGTGACTGCCGTTTCTATCGACAATGAACTGTATTTCTCGTGGAGGACTTTTGTGTTGGCATTCTGGCGGCGGCATTATGCACAGTGTACCTGTGCGGGCTGTTGGCTTGCCGATACTCCTGTCTATTCCATTGTTCACATAGGGCAGTGAGGAGCATTTTGTGTGATATTCACTGGCACAGGAACGGATCATAATGGGGACGACCCGTTGCCGTGAAGTTGGAACCGCGACTAACTAGCTAACTAACTATTCATTGACTGATATTATTGATATGACACGTGATTTGAATGATTTCTATTTACCCGAACCCAGGGTCCTTGTAAGGAATGTACACGTGTTTGTTTCTACACATAATCTTAATTAAAATAACTGTCTGCTTCATTTTATATTGTCATATATTCCGTTGTAGTGAAGATTTCTCTTAAACACAGACTTTAACTGTACCGTTTGAAGGCACTTTCGTATATAATATATATATATTAATATTATCTTTACATTTCTCCTTCTTGTTAAAGATCCAAAACCGTCACATTCATAGTTTCTAGTAGTTCCTTTAAATACAGAGAACTTTCAATCAGATAGCGGTGGGAACGATTAGTAATATGACTCTTCGCTGGCTGTTGAACGAGGGGACGAAGCACGCATAGGATTGTCCTGAGTGATGTCGGTTCTTAAATCAACGTAACTCCTTTAAATACAATTATTAAAAGTATAACACTGAACTATACACCTTCAAATGGCAGGGTAACAAGCAAGGGTGGCCCTTTAAAGCTTTTAAACGCTTGCTAATTCTGTCCGCCTTCAAATCCACCCCTTTCGATATGCTTAAAGTAATTCTGGTAGATAAATTGTCCCTTTCAAGTTGGCGCCATTGCAGTTGCGGAAGTTGCACTATAATTCGACCAGAACTGGCCAATAAGACCTGGTACATTCAGTGTACGCAGACGACGATATATTTATAGAAACCAGTGGAGAAGCTGAGGCATGTGTGTTCCTAATGTGTAGTTATTATTTTTACCGTGGTATCTGCCTTATTTGAGCCCTGTAAACCCTGAAATATTGCTCAGCGGTATTGGATTCTTATTAATTTCTATACCGTGGTATAAGTTAGCGGAGATATTGTGTAATTTCTGCACCCGCTCGAAGGTTGTAGATGTGAAAAGTTGCAGTCCACTCTCCATGGTTGTTCTTGGCTGGCTGAAATGATAACACGCTGTGCTAGTTCTGACTATGCCTGTGGGAATGGGTAGAAAAGCTGACCTGGTTTACTTACACACATTCCGTACGCTTTAATGTTCAATATGGTCACATTCTGAAAGGTCATAGATTAGATGGGTACTATTTGGTAAGCTGTTGTGAAACGGATCGTTGCATAGCATACTTGTAGTAAAAACCATTAATTTTGTTGCAGCTCTTGCGAAAGTAGGTTACTGTGATTTTTCATCTCGCCTTACTGAAAACAGTACAGCAGAACCCAACTCGACATTATAACTTTCACCTGGGTGATTGAAAGAAGCCTTTTCATCTGGAATTTTTAATAAGCTTCTTCAGGAACACATTTTTACAGTATGTATTATTTATATTATGATTATATTATACTTTGCTATCGATAAATTACTGTTTCTCTTGGTAGTTCGTTGTTTATATAATTAATAATATTAAATTATTAATAATATTTTAATATTAATATTGTTATTATTTAGTTTATAATGGCGAATGTAATTGATTACCATTCTTAATGTTTACACACAGTTAACTATTGTTTTCAATAAATGTAATTACCCCTGTTAACATTATGATAGTAATGTAAAGTTTATCTCTACAAAGTTTACAGTTTATTCCTATGTAAAACTGTTCATATTTCTCCTTTGAATCTTATAGGTTTTCTGAATTTTTTCATCTTTTGAGATGTTGTTATTTGCAAATTGTTGCATAAAAGTGAAAGTGTCTTTCTGTGTGTATTGAAGAAGACTTGAATCTAAGTTGCTTTATTTTATTTATTTGTATTATATACTAGGCTTGCATGTTAACATTTTTGTCATCATTATCATCATCAAGTACCTTACTAACTTGGCAGTCATGTCTTCCCACATCTCATGATATCCAACAAATGTATCAATTCATGTGTTGTGTGTTGATGTTGAGGTAAGCGGTTCAACCTCTACACCGGACAGCTGGACTACATTAAAATTGACCTATCGTCCTTGACTTGGGGATGTTAATTACAAGTACCTTGGAAGTCGGAATGGGTTTGCCTGATGGCGATGGACACTGTTAATAGGGAAAGCTAACAGGCACGCAAAATTCATTCCATCACTACTATAAATAGTGTGTATGGACTACGCTTAAGTTCAAAGCGAGCGAGCGAAAATTTTTTTTTTTAAAATTCATGTGCTATTTTCCCATGCCAACATGAAAGGCTGTCAAGAATCTTCTCTTGCTGTCTTCCTTTATCTCTTTTCATACAGTTAGTTGCATATCCTTTACAGGACGTTTGCAGTCAACACAAAAAAAAACATATTTCAGGTTTTCATTTAAAGCCCATTCATATGTTTCAGTTTATGCTGCTGTCTCTGCCTTCACCTCCCAATGGAGCATAGGCTGACAACGATCTCCTGGGAAGTCCATTGTTAACTTGTTTATCTTCTTCTTCCTTCTTCTTCTTCTTCTGCATTCATCCTGAGTGTTTTTCCAGACGTAATTACGGTGTGCCTGGTTATGCGCTCTTAGGCCAACATATCCGACTTTGGTGGGCGTTTGTTGATCAAGTTAGCCTTCCTGGGGACTTGTTTATGATTGGCTGCATTTTCATTTTGCAGCTTAAGTTTTCTATGGGATGAAGCAACCAGTCTTAACCAACCTTCCTTTGTTGCCTCTTATGACCTGCTTTGCTTATGAGCGTCTGTAACACACGAGCATATACTCTTCACTTAATGTGGCCAGAAATGTCTACAGCTTCATTCTGATATTTGTAATAAGCTGTATTTATGTCTTTGCGTCTTTCAAAACATTAAAATTACTCATTGTGGTTACCCAAGGTATTTTCATCATTCTTCTGTAGCTTCAATGGATTTCTTTGCTTGTTACTAATTGCCCAGCATTCACAGACAAATATGTTACAATTAGTCCTCAGTAACATGCCATAATTCTCCTTCAAACTACGCCAATGACATAAGTTTATTGCAATTACGATGTTCATTTTATAAAATGCAGTTTTTGCTTGTTCTATTTATTTCTTTACTTCTGTGATGCGGCTCCCAACTGATGTAAACATTTTAGTAGCTGATTGTTATAATCCTAACAACACATTTCAGCTCCCTGTAGACTGAAAGATTACTTTAGGATTTTATTAATTAGATACTCTTAAATTATTAAGTCTTATTTGAACCATCATTTATTTTTTGAATTACCTTTTTAATCTGTCATACTTTTTGTGACTTTTGCCATACTCGTGTTGTAGGTTTAAAGCTAAAGCATGCCTAATTGTTCTGCTTATTGGTTATGCCAGCTCTGTGGAGAAGGCATAACGGACGCAGTTTGTAATCCCGTATACCCATGTTCGAAACACAGCTGCAGGCAATATGGCATTAGACCACCTTGCGTTGGGTTTTTACGAAATGGTATGGGTGCCAGTCGTTCAGAGAGCAATGACAAACTACTGAACGTAAACTTGCCAAGAGATCACAGCAGCAAAAAATGCTGGTGTTGACTGCAGCATCCTGTAAAGGATATGCAACTAACTGTATTGGTTAAATATTGATGGCACAGATCTATTTGTTTCTCATGAGTCCTCAGCTGTTTGTTTTATTAGCATATATGTTTCTGGTTTCTTTATCCATAGATACATCTACACGCCAGTATTTTGAATGTGTGAACTTTCTTTGCAAAAGTCTTGTTTTGTAGCATACAGTTTAAAAGATTGTAAATTATTATTTCAAAAGTATATTTTTAGTCTATTGTCCAAATAAAAATAGTTAAACCATATTTCCGCGGGAAGGTTAACTCGATCAACAAATGCCCGCAGAAGTCGGATGTGTCGGCCTAACGGCGCAAGAACGCAGCTCTGCTGTAAACAGGCACAACGCAATCACATCCGGAAAAAAAACTCCGGATGAACGCAGAAGAAGAAGAAGAAACCATATTTAAAATGCTGAAATGGCATACTTTGTTTGCATTGTATCTATATCTTTCAAGAAATGGCATACTTTGTATTGTATTTATTTCTTTCAAGAGGTCAGCATGGCTAAGATGTTTAACACGCTTGTGCTTAGTTTTCCGGTGTGCTGACGTTGTAGTTGTAGGTTCATTCCGCACACCGTTCAGTGAGACTTAAATGTTGACTTCTTGTTCAGAAAGCAAAGACAGAGTAAGGAACACAAAATGGCTTAGAAGATCAACCCGGGGTTGATCACAAGTCCTGCAAAGGTCATGCAACATTTAAAAAAAATGTCCGTCAACTTTTCTGGGTTATTTTTGGGGATATACTGACCCCATCTATGCCTTTACTTCCCAGGAGATTTCCTGTTACACCTTTTAGACTGAGTTGACCTGAGAGACCAGGTTAGTTACATAATTTCCGCCTCAAAGATGATTCCCAAACATGACTGGACCTGCAGACAAGTGTGCTAAGCACCTTCCCGCCACTAGAACCAATTAGAATAAATAGTGTTATATTATTTAAGATAACTTATCGTTACTTTGTTTATTAATTTCTTTTAGAAATTAAGGCATTTATATTATGCTGGGCTGTACCCCTGTGCCCATATTCTTTGGGTACATTATAAGGAGGGAAAGCTGGAGTACATCATGGCACTGAAGAAGTTTGAGGGGGAAGAGAGGCAGGGTGTGACCTAGAGAAAAGATGCTAGAATGACTGGCAGCATATGAGATAGAAGGCTGTGGACGGACATGATCATCACTAACGCTATATGGCACAGACTATAATAAGAGTTGAGTCAAGAACCAACATTACAGCACTGAGACATTTCCATACGTGGTCTGCCCGCGACTTCAACAACAAGCAAAGAGTCTAAATATTACTAGTTGGAGTCTTCTTAAGTGAGAATAAAAGGTTCTGTAGACAAGTTGTTTTAAACATTTTTCAATATACCATTGGGAACAGAGGCTTCACAGTCTTCAGCTTGTTTAATATTGGTAGAAATGATCACTTACTATTTATTGGAATTTGCTAGAACAATCCTGTCTCACTTGTGGGGCGTATAGAGTGATAGGCGCGCCCCCCCCCCCTCCTCCCTCTCCCCCCCCCCCCCCCCCCCCCCCATCTCTAGGGATGGTAGGTGATGTCACTGCCATTGAGAAGTCTAGTAAAAGCTGAACTAGTTTAAAGAATTGGAACAATTACAGTGAGCAATACACATTCATGAGCTGCAGTATAACAAGGAAATACAAAACAAATTCAACATAGAAGTACAGAACAGATTTGAAATTTTGTCTGATCTAGAGATCCTATTCCAGGATGTGGATGATCAATGGGAAACGTTGAAGAATTCAATCAATGTGGCTGCAGAAACAACTATTCCAAAATTAAAGAAGGTGGGTCGTAAGAAATGGATGACTGAAGAAATTTTACACCTCATGGAAACAAGAAGACTCAGCAAAAATAATTCTGTCAAATATGAAGAAATTCACAGACAAGTCAGAACATTATGTAAGGAGGCAAAAGAAGCATGGCTTGAGGAAAAGTGCTTAGAAATTGAAAGCCAACACAACAGTCAAAATACCAAATTAGTGCACAAAAGAATTCAGGAACTTACTAATAAAAGAACAAGTACATCAACCGGGTGTCTAAAAACTGAAGATGGCAAAATCATAATAGAAAAAGACCAGATTCTACAGGTATGGACAGATTATGTGAAACACCTTTATGATGATAACAGAGACGAACAGTATGATATTAGATTTAATAATGAAGGACCGCCAATTTTGAAGATGGAGGTTCGAAATGTTCTTAAGCATATGAAAGCTGGCAAGGTGCAGATAACATCACAACAGAAATGATTAAAGCTTTAGAAGAATTTGGACTAGATCAAGTCACCAGACTGCTGAACACATTATATGATACTGGAGATATACCTCCTGAATTATGTAACTCTATATTTATTGCAATCCCAAAGAAATCAGGAACCTTGGAATGTGATCAACATAGAACAATTAGTATAATGAGTCACATCACAAAGATTTTGCTAAGAATTATCATGCAAAGAATGAGGAAGAAGATACAACCTGAAATAGGGGAAGAACAATGCGGGTTTGTAGAAGGAAAGGGTACAGTAAATGCTGTGTATATGCTGCGAACAGTTATTGAACGTGCTATAGAATTAAACAAGGATATACATCTTTGCTTTATTGACTATACAAAGGCTTTTGATAGCGTTAGACATGTCAGCATGGTGGATATGCTTGCAGATCTACAAATTGATGGGAAAGACATTAGACTTATAAAAAACATATATTGGAAACAACAAGCTGCAATAAGGATTGATAATGAAGTGGGACAGTATCAGCCTATTAAGAGAGGTGTTAGGCAGGGATGTGTGATGTCTCCAGATCTTTTTTCCCTGTAAAGTGAAAATATTTTCAGAAATGTAGAGGATATAAATGGAATCAGCATTGGAGGACGAAACATCAATAACATTAGATATGCAGATGATACAGTATTAATTGCAGACAATGAGCAGGACCTGCAACAATTAGTAGATGCGGTTGTTGTACACAGTGAGCAACTGGGGTTAGAATTAAATTGTAAAAAGACTCAGGTTATGGTCGTCAGTAGGAAGGAAGAAGTGCCACAATGTAATATACAAGTAAATGGAAATATTCTTCAACAAGTGAATCGGTACAATTATCTTGGAACAGTTATAACATCTGATGGGAGATGCCTTGAAGAGATTAGAACAAGAATCGCCATGGCGAAAGTAGCCTTTAGCAAGATGAAAAACATTCTGACCAATAAGAAGATGTCAATTGAAACGAGAAAAAGAGTGTTGAGGGGATACATAGAGCCTGTTCTTTTGTATGGATGTGAAACTTGGACAATGAGCAGTCAAACTGAAAAGCATCTGATGGCTGCAGAAATGTGGTTTCTGAGGAAAATGCAAAGAATACCATGGACAGACAGAAAAACCAATGACCAAGTACTACAGGAGACAAATGAACATCGTAAACTGATTAGAGAAATTAGACGTAGACAGTCAAAATTTTTTGGACATGTTATGAGAAGAAATAGATTGGAGAACTTAGTGACAACTGGCAAGATCGAGGGGAACAGACCAAGAGGAAGACCGAGAGGAAAATACCTGGATGGCTTGGCCACATGGCATGGACGAGACAGGAACACTGAGCTGATCCACGACACTGGTGATCGAGTGAAATGGCGAGTCATGACCGCCTACGCTTTCCGGCATGGCACATGATTGATTGATTGAGTATAACTCATGATCTGTTTAAAAATGTGAACTAGTTTATAGAAATGAAACAAATACAGTGAGCAATATACATTAATAAGCTGCAGTATACCTCTGAGATGATCAATTAAAACTGAACTAGTTTAAAGAACTGAAACAATTACAGTGAGCAATATACATTCAAGGGCTGCAGTAAACCTCTGAGATAATAAATTAAAACTGTGAACTAGTTTAAAGAATTGAAACAATTACAGTGAGAAATATACATTAATGAGCTGCAGTATACCTCTGAGATGATCAATTAAAACTGTGAACTAGTCTTAAGAAGTCAGCGTCTGGGGCTAAGTGTTTAGTAACAGCAGTGTCACGGTGTCCCAATATTCTGGGATTCTGAATCAAAATTAACCACAGGCACTTTGTTAGAAGATCGCTTTGTGTTGATTTCAATTTTGTGAGCATCAACCGTTCTGAAAGCCATGACAAAATTAATATTTTCTATTAATATTAATTTTCTAATATTTATATTATTTCCTAGTAAATCATTATCAGCCAATAAATGCTAGGGTTGACTGTGGTTTCCTATAAAGGACATGCAACTAACTTTTAGCTTTAAGAATTGTCACACATTCGTAAGCTGCAGTATACCTTTGAGAAGCCAGTAAACACTGAATTAATTTTAAGAATTGTCACACTTGCAGTAAGCAATACACATTCATGAGCTGCAGTGACATAATGGTTAATGCACATACCTACCAAGACAGTGGTTTGAGTTCAAACCCCAGTCAGAATGATTTTTCCCAATCATGACCTAGGGGCAACCCAGCCTCGTAAAAATTGGCACCAGACAATTTTCAGAATTTCTGCAAAGGAAAGTCTTCGCAGAAGGGAACTGGCCCCACATCTCAAATATTGTGGTGTTGAATATGAGAAGGCCCAACACTTTACCCCTGTTTTGAAATTACCTTGTAATACACATTCATTATGTTTGGTTTCAGGTATGGCAGGCACAGAGAAACCATCCATGACCAGTGCTGGCTTTAGAACTGCACACGCAGTTACTCTGGAGATGGGCTGACTGTTTTTATAAAACATTCAGGTAATAATGAGGGTCTGATGGTGGCTGACGCATTTGATTACAAAATGATCCGACACCCAGTGTCGTGTGATTTTCCACCGGTATCACTGTAAAAGAGCTGTGGTATCGTAATGGTTAGATGCTTGCCTGCCGACCCGGTAGTCACAGGTTGAAATTTGCATCGAGCAGATTTTTAAAAGTGTCCTGGACTCCCAGGTTGACCTAGCCTAAAATGTGTACCAGGAATTGTCTTGGGAAGTGAGAGTGCCTGCCGTGGTATTGACCTCATCACCCCTGGGGTGCTGACTGCTCTATGACAATATGGGTCTAGCACCACATACCAAATACTCCTTGAGACATGTAAAAGGGCTCTGTACTTGTACTTACTTATGACCCAGTGAGATGGGTACCAGAGATTTGTCTGCGAAAAGTGGAGGCGGCCAACAACATGTTGACAATACTGCCTCTAATATGCCATTTGATCACTGAAAATGTTTAGCTTAATGCCATGTCCTCCAAATATCTGAAAGGATTTTACTGCTTTATTTAAGTAAATAATCCTAAAATGTTTCCCCCCCTTCTTCACTGTTCCTCATGTTAGTTGAGTACAGTAAACCTAGTTGTCTAAGAAGTTAGTGTGTCTGACTTCGGCAAGCATTTGTATAATGTCATAAAAAGTCATACCGCCAAATTGACAGAGTGGCCATGGGGAGTCCTCTTGGTCTTATTCTAGCGGACATCTTCATGGCACATTTAGAAGAAAAGAGATCCTCAGACATTAACAACTTGGTCTTCTACCGTCGTTATGTGAACGATATGCTAATTATCACCACAGATGATCTACAAGCAACATCGTTTCTGGCCATAATGAACATGATGCATAAAAAAATCTCTCTATCTATGGAACACGAACACAACGAAGCATTGCCATTCCTAGATATTCTAATGAGACGTAGAGCAGACTGCACAATTCAAAGATCGGTGTATCGCAAAGGAACATGGACTGGCCAATACTAAAATTTTCAGAGCTTCACACCTGTCCAGCACAAACGGGGCTTAGTATGGACCCTGTTTAACCGTGCTAGAAAGATATGCACCCAAGACACACTGACAAGCGAATTTGAAACTCTGAAGAATATCTTAAACCTGAATAGGTACTCCACAGGATTTATAAAGCACCACTGCCAACAGCCCAAACCAGACGAAACTGCGGTCCCTAAACTCAAAGTATTCATCCAACTAACCTTTCAAGGGGATGACGTAATGCTACGTCTACAGGACCAGCTCATTACAGCGGTCGGCCGAACATTCTGTGCTGCAACTCCAGTTACTAGGTACAGAACCACACCTATTCCTACCACAGCAGTAAAAGGGCAACAGAGATGCTGAACACATAACCTCAATTTGATTGATAAGATATACACACAGGTGATGGGACTCTAGGGAGGCTGACACATCAGAAGCTAGGCATGTGTTGGAAAGTGGCCATGTGATTGATAGAGACAGTGCCTTTCGTGTGTTGTTCAACACACAAAATAGTCGCTTGTTAAAGTTCACAGAAGCCATAATGATTAATCTACACAGGCCAGTTTTGTGCAAACAGAAAGACATGTTAGTCAGTTTAAAACTTCCGTGGTAGACAATTGACATTACTGTGCGAACATGTGTATATTTCAGCTTGAAGGATTTATCTAGTTATTTTAATTTATTTTGTGTGAATTCTGCAGTATGCACCTGATGAGATGTAGCAAAATATGCCAGGCAATAAATTGTGCAACCTATTGTTTGTGTCTTTGTTATTCAAATAGTATCACTGTAACCAGGACCTATCAAGGAACTTAACAATAGTAACACAGTAACCAGGACCTATAAGGGAACTAAACAATAGTAACACTGTAACCAGGATCTATAAGGGAACTAAACAATAGTAACACTATAACCTGGACCTATCAGGGAACTAAATAGTAACACTGTAACCTGGACCTACAAGGGAACTAAACAATAGTAACACTAAACTGGACCTATCAGGGAACTAAACAATAGTAACACTGTAACTAGGACCTATCAGGGAACTAAACAATAGTAACTCTGTAACCAGGACCTATCAGGGAACTAAACAATAGTGACACTGTAAGCAGGACCTATCGGGGAACTAAACAATAGTGACACTGTAACCAGGACCTATCAGGGAACTAAACAATAGTAACACTGTAACCTGGACCTACAAGGGAAATAAGATTGGCTACCTCATCCCCTGCAAAATCCAACCAACCATGAACAAATCTACAAAAGGCTTGGCATGAGTTGGTTGAGCCTACTCCATTATGGGGTCAGAGGCAGAAGAAGAAAAGTCATTAGTTAGTCAGTTAGTGGCGGTTTCAGTTTCACAGCAAAGGGTTGCCCCATAATGCTGCATTCCTGTGCTAGTGAATATTACACAAAATGCTCCTCATTTCCTGTCAGCGTCTTATAAATAGGGATAGAAAGACTCGGGTTTAGACAGGCAGATGATTGCGAGTACAGATACGACAGAACTCAAGGTTCACTTATTGTCGTCATGGTTTATTCCGATATCTATTATCAAATGGAATAAACGTCTCGCACAATAGCATATTACATATATGTCATATGAAACCATTCAGATCATCTCTAAACACAAACATCATCTATTCATCTAAACTACTACACAGCTTAAAGATTCTAAGTCTATCCTATGTTTATGTGGTTGTTTCGGGATTTGAAATTTAAATATTGAGCACAACCCACTACTGGCAACGCCGATCGCATTCTGGTATGAACCTAAGGCCTATCCACGTCAATATGGAAGCACTATACTCGAGGGCGAAACTCGAGTATAGTGCTTCCATATTGACGTGGATAGGCCTTAGGTTCATACCAGAATGCGATCTATCCTATGTGTCTCCCTCTAAGAGTTACACCTGCTCCAGTCCAGTCAGTGTCCAGTGGCCGTCTGCCCTATCGACTCACGTCGGGTGGACACGGAGTGCTTGCTCCTGCGGGCATCTCGTGGATTTCACCTTTCCACGCTTCCCGCGGGTTGTACCTGGATGTTGGTTGTGTGACTCATCGTTCTCGACTGTTCGAGAACATGTTCGAGTGTTTACTATCTCCCTTGTTTGTGGGTTTCTTGTTATATCCCTTATTTATTCTAAGTGGGACCTTGACACTGCCCCATGTGGAAAGTGGAACAGACAGGAGTGTCAACAAACCAACAGCCCGCACAGGTATACTATGCCGAATGCCAACACAAAAGTCCATCACAAAAAATATAGTTTAACGTCGATGGAAGCAGTAGTCTGTAGAAAACCAGCAGCCACACATTTCTGCATAAGGCAAACCCAGTTATTTTAGCAACCAGCAGCCGCCGGTTACTATACTAAGCCATTAGTGTCAGCACACACACTTTTATTATCAGTTCTGATCTTTTTCTTCTTCTTTTCCCCTCTATCCTCCATTGGAGCAAGGCTGTCAACCAACTCACTCCAAGCCCTCCTATCCTTAGCTGTCCATATAGCTCTGTCCATAACCTTCCCATTTTATTTTGCCTGGTGGGTTCCAGATAAGGCTTTTCTAGTTAAATCTTCTCGGGTATAGATTTCCCTAGGTGAAAGACAGCCAATCTGTGATCTTGACTTCTTGTGGCTTTCACTGCATTGCGCACCAACTCTTCTAGAAGCGCCTCCTTTCCTCTTGGTTGGGATGGTTATTCTTTTTTCCTCATCTTTGGACTTGTTCATGATTGGTCGGACTATATGGCTAAAGTTTTTTTTTAACGGGATGAGGAAGCCATCCCCCGGCCAAACCCTCTTTTGCACCTCTTATGACCGGTATGGTAGGTTACATTGTGATGCTATTCTTTGTTTCCCTTTAGGGCCCCATTAACACAGTTTTAGTTTAGTTTAGTCGCCAGATCAATATCACGGCACACTGGTGTAACCCATAAGTGCTCCGTTCTACTCCTAACTCAAGCCTGAGTCCTGAGAATCTCAGTACAGTGCACGAATTCTGTAGCGCCGGTGAGGATCCTAAAATACTTTGGGTAGATTTTTATCTCGAAATTTTGCCCGGGCAGCACCATTAGACTACTATTTTTCGATTTCCAACTGCCAAGGGATTTTTTACGTGTACAACAGTCCGATCTCACTACCCAGAGACCAGGGGAAATTTTGTTACTAGAAGTCCACGTGAAAAACTCCCGGCCCTCACCGAGGCTTGAACCCGGGATCTCCAGCATGCGAGGCGGACACCATACCTTGAGACCACTCAGCCCCCGCCCCCCACACACACACAAATGAATCCCCATTAGTTGTCTCTCATGAGATGTGTGGTAGGTTGTAGTGTTACCATTCTTTGCTTCCTCTTAGGATCCCGATAACATATCGGAGATCAAACATGATGCTCACAGAAAATGATGAATATAACTGAAATACATGATGGTGAAAGTGTTTGCTATAATCAGTTACTTAATTTAGCTAATTCTCTTTAGAACATTTCAACATCCTAGGACAGTGGTTCTCAACCTTTTTTGGCCCGTTCCCCCCTTCACCATATTTTAAGAATGTCATCTCCCCCCCCCCCCCCCCCCCCTTTCATATTTCCTACCTAAAAATTCCTCCTCCTGCTCCTACACAGTATACGTAATAATGGAAGCACATACTTAAACAAGTCTAGACTTCCACATAAAACGTGATTTGTGGGTCTACTTACTTTATAAAATGAATATTAGAAGGGTGAGACATACAGAACTGTAAAGTATGAAGAGAAAAACAAGATCAAGTAATCGGTTCTTGTATTAACATGATCTTGAAATAATCTTCATTCCCCTCCTGGAAACCCCA
This sequence comes from Cepaea hortensis, assembly GCA_963921405.1. Taxonomy (NCBI): domain Eukaryota; kingdom Metazoa; phylum Mollusca; class Gastropoda; order Stylommatophora; family Helicidae; genus Cepaea; species Cepaea hortensis. Next base: position 81,412,774 of record OY992887.1, read on the forward strand.
AAATTCCCCCCTGGATGGGAATTCCCCACCGGTTGAGAACCACTGTCCTAGGATATCACTCAATGGATTAGAGTGGCTTACATATGCAGCGGCCACCTCTGACATGAAAAGTGTTGGCTTGGATGTCCAGTTGAGGCTATTCAGAACAATTTTGTTAGAGTAACTTGATGGTGTTAGACTCCTCCCTGATCTCTAGGGGCTGATTGGATGCCTTCTTTGGCAAGGATCCACAGTAGATTCTGGTTGCACGTAGAGCACATTACAAATCTTGTTGTTTGGTAATCATAAAAAACAAGCCATAGCTATGGCAAAACATAAAAGTTATGTGTATTGCCGGGGCCCATAAGGGAAGCAAAGAATAGCAACACTGTAGCCTACCACGCATGTTGTAAGAGGCGACTAAGGAGGCTTGATGGTTCCGTCGCCCTGCTACTGAGTGAGTGCGTGGCGCGACACTGTGAACTGTGAGTTTCGTGTGAAGTGCTTTTGAATCTGACCAAGTTATTTTTTGGAACGTGACTGCATGTTCGGAGCGATGGCAGGTGGCTATGTCCCAGAGTTGACCGGTTTTTGCCTTATGCAGAAATGCGTGGCTTCTGGGCTTCTGGTTGACTGCCACTGCCGTCGGTGATGAACTGTATTTTCGTGGACTGTGGGTGAATGTCTAGGAAACATCCAGATAGGAAAATGACTGCCGATTCCATCAGAGATGAATTGGGTGTTTCGTGGGGGTCTGGTGTGTTGACATTCTGGCGGCGGCATTATGCACAGTGTATCTGTGCGGGCTGTTGTGGGGGACTGGTGTGTTGACATTCTGGCGGTGGCATTATGCACAGTGTATCTGTGCGGGCTGTTGTTTGTCGAGACTCCTGTCTTTTCTACTTTTCACATTGGGCAGTGGGGAGCGTTTTGTGTGATATTCACTGGCACAGGAACGGAGCTTAATGGGGACGACCCGTTGCTGTGAAGTTGGAACTGCGACTAACTAACTAACATAAAAGTTAAAAAATCTACCCAGAACAGAATGTTTAAAACTTGTCAGAGAAGAAAGGCAGGCTTAAAGCAAATGTTATCCAGAAGTTGAATGACTTGGCCAAAAGGTTCAAAAGGTTAAAGGTGAGAGGATCAGTATAATTGCACTAGGTTTTACTCCATAATATCCAGTCTCTCTATGCAGAACTTCAAGTCACCTCCAAAAGCATTGCAGAAAGCACAAATTCCATAGCTCCAGCAATGACCCCTAAGGTTCTCTGGAACAATTGCACTCATGGTCTGAACAGTGCAGTCTGAAAATGAACCCACGACCTTCAGATCATTAGACAGGCGGCTTAACCACTTTTCCACGGCATCCCTGAATGTGTGTGCCAAAAAGCAAATATCACTGCTTCATTGTAAATGGATGCAGTAAAAATAGCAACTTTTCAGGACAAAAGAGGAAGTAAAATAATGGCAACCCCCATTTAGGCTAATGAGCTAGTAGAACAGCACACTAAACCCAGAGCTAGTGCTGTTCACGGTCATTGGCACTAGTCTTTAAAAGAATACAGCCTATGTTTCTTCCACTTGTTGAAAATTCACCAGATACCTTGCTCATGGGGGCGACACACTAGCATAGGGCCTAGACTCTTGCCTGCCGTCATCGTGATAAAGGGTTTGATTGCGCATTGAGGCAACCCGGGCTCCCAAGTTGACCCAGTCTAAAATTGACCAGGGCTCCCAAGTTGACCCAGTCTAAAATTGACCAGGGCTCCCAAGTTGACCCAGTCTAAAATTGACCAGGGCTCCCAAGTTGACCCAGTCTAAAATTGACCAGGGCTCCCAAGTTGACCCAGTCTAAAATTGACCAGGGCTCCCAAGTTGACCCAGTCTAAAATTGACCAGGGCTCCCAAGTTGACCCAGCCTAAAATTGACCAGGGCTCCCAAGTTGACCCAGCCTAAAATTGACCAGGGCTCCCAAGTTGACCCAGCCTAAAATTGGGGTCAGGAAATGTCTTGGAAAGTGAAGGTGGCCGGAATGATTTGCTCACATCACCCAAGGAGCACTGATAGAACTGTACACAATGTGGGTCTAGCACAATATGTGTGATATGCCTTTAGGTAGGTGTAAGTGTCCTGTACTGTTGCACCAGGTTCACACCTCTTGGTGTGTAAGTGTCCTGTACTATTGCACCAGGTTCACACCTCTAGGTGTGTAAGTGTCCTGTACTGTTGCACCAGGTTCACACCTCTAGGTGTGTAAGTGTCCTGTACTATTGCACCAGGTTCACACCTCTAGGTGTGTAAGTGTCCTGTACTATTGCACCAGGTTCACACCTCTAGGTGTGTAAGTGTCCTGTACTGTTGCACCAGGTTCACACCTCTTGGTGTGTAAGTGTCCTGTACTATTGCACCAGGTTCACACCTCTAGGTGTGTAAGTGTCCTGTACTATTGCACCAGGTTCACACCTCTAGGTGTGTAAGTGTCCTGTACTATTGCACCAGGTTCACACCTCTAGGTGTGTAAGTGTCCTGTACTATTGCACCAGGTTCACACCTCTAGGTGTGTAAGTATCCTGTACTATTGCACCAGGTTCACACCTCTAGGTGTGTAAGTGTCCTGTACTATTGCACCAGGTTCACACCTCTAGGTGTGTAAGTGTCCTGTACTATTGCACCAGGTTCACACCTCTAGGTGTGTAAGTGTCCTGTACTGTTGCACCAGGTTCACACCTCTTGGTGTGTAAGTGTCCTGTACTATTGCACCAGGTTCACACCTCTAGGTGTGTAAGTGTCCTGTACTATTGCACCAGGTTCACACCTCTAGGTGTGTAAGTGTCCTGTACTATTGCACCAGGTTCACACCTCTAGGTGTGTAAGTATCCTGTACTATTTACCAGGTTCACACCTCTTGGTGTGTAAGTATCCTGTACTATTTACCAGGTTCACACCTCTAGGTGTGTAAGTGTCCTGTTCTATTGCACCAGGTTCACACCTCTTGGTGTGTAAGTGTCCTGTTCTGTTGCACCAGGTTCACACCTCTAGGTGTGTAAGTGTCCTGTACTTTTGCACCAGGTTCACACCTATAGGACACTACTATAGATAATCTGACGTGACCGTCATCAATGTATGACACAACTGCTACCATGCTCATTATTCAGGGTTTCTGTGACGAAGTGGTTAAGATGCGTGCCTCATGCTCCAAAGGGTGTGGGTTCATTCAGCTCACGGGTGTATTTTTTCAGAGACTCCTGGGGTTTGTCACTGGAGCTGAGTAGTTAGTGCTCTTTGTGACACTTTCAGCATGTCTCTTTGCAAAAAGAGACGTCGTATAGGATAAAACCCGGTGCAGTGAAGTAGACCCACTTGCCTTTACACCCTATGTTAGTAGATACCTTGGCTGAATGGATAAGAGCATGCGTTCTTAAACATGCAGTGTGCTGATGCTGAGGTTAGCGGAGTGGTTCAACCCCTACACTGGACAGTTGGACTAAAATGTTAACTTCTCGTCTTTGACTTGGGTACGTAAATTACAAGTACATTTGAAATCAGAGTGGGTTCGCCAGATAGCGAGTGACAATGTTAATAGGGAAAACTAATCCACAATCGACACGCAAAATTCAGTCCAGCACTACTAGAATTAGTGTGTATGGACTATGCTTGAGTTTGAAGCAAGCAAGCGCAAAAAGAAACAACTCTATGTTAAAATTTTTTAGGATACTATAATAAAGGACAGGTTACTTACCTTACATTGATCTACAACTTCACCTAACATGCTCACACTTATTATCCATTCAGCCATGCCTCTAAACCCCATTAAAAACATCTTAGGATACCATAATACAGTACAGCTTACTTACCTTACACTGGTCTACAACTTCACCTAACATGTTCATTCTTCTTATCCATTCAGCCATGCTTCTAAACCCCATTTTAAAAACCTTAGGATGCTATAATACAGTATGGCTTACTTACCTTACACTGGTCTACAACTTCACCTAACATGTTCATTCTTATCCATTCAGCCATGCCTCTAAACCCCATTAAAAACATCTTAGGATACCATAATACAGTACAACTTACTTACTTTACACTGGTCTACAACTTCACCTAACATGTTCATTCTTCTTATCCATTCAGCCATGCCTCTAAACCCCATTTAAAAAAAAACCTTAGGATGCTATAATACAGTATGGCTTACTTACCTTACACTGGTCTACAACTTCACCTAACATGTTCATTCTTCTAATCCATTCAGCCATGCCTCTAAACCCCATATTAAAAACCTTAGGATACCATAATACAGTACAGCTTACTTACCTTACATTGATCTACAACTTCACCTAACATGTTCATTCTTCTTATCTATTCAGCCATGTCTCTAAACCCCATTAAAAAAAACCTTAGGATACTATAATACAGTATGGCTCACTTACCTTACATATACCTACAACGTCGCCTAACATGTTCAACTTCTGGAACACTCACTATTGGCAGTTGGCCATATGCTTCTATACATCATCAGTGACCTAGCCACACTGACCGGTTGCGTTTTCCTACTGAAACCTAAGACTGTCTAAAACCTGCTCCTAACAAATGAGACATGTCAGTTAACATTCATTGCTCACTGCGGATGGGCTATGCAAACGGGAAGACAGAAATTAAAAGAGCAAATATTGTTCTGCAAAAATTAAAGCAATTAAAACATTGTTGGATTAAAATCGAGAATAGCAAAATTCAGAGTACTAAAAAGTTAATTGCATATCCTTTACAGGATGTCACAGTCATCCCCAGCATATTTTAGCTGTTTTTGATTTCTTGACAAGTTTACATTCAGTAGTTTTCCGTTACTTTCTAAATGGCCGGCACTCATACCATTTTATGAAAATCAGCGCAAGGCGCTCTGCTTCTAGATAACCTGCAGATATGTTTCAAGCGTGGTATGCGGGATTATGAATTGCATTCATAACCCCTTCATGACAGCGCCAGTTCAAAGTGCTAAGAACATGATTATTTCCCATGGCAACATATCGGAGTTAACTTGGACATTACAGATCTGTTCAACACAGACTCAGTATTGAAGAAGATTGGTCATTAAGGCAAATACAATTGAAGAAAATGAAATGTTTTGGAAATGTAAAAAGACACGAATGACTGAAAAAGATAATGATGGAGAGAAGTTGCTGTGGAGGCAGAAAAGAGGAAGACCACAATGTAGATGAATTCAGAAAGTAATAGATAATTCACACATGATAGAAACAGGAAGAACATCTGGCTTATGTTTTTTTTTTCTTCACTGGCTTTGAACTCAGTAGTGTGACTTTTTGCTGGCTGTTGAACGAGGGGATAGAGCACACGTGGGAATGTCCTGAGTGCAGTGATGTTGGGCTCTTAACTCAACTCAACTCAACAGAGTAATCTATACACGTGCTACTACTACTACTACTACTACTACTACTACTACTACTACTACTACTACTACTACTACTACTACTACTACTACTACTACTACTACTACTACTACTACTAGTGGTTTTTGTGTGTTTGTTTTTGGTGTGCATTCGCGCACTTTTGAACTTAAGCATAGTCCATACATGTACTACTACTACTCCTAGTACACTGGACTAATGTTTGGATGTGGATTAGCTTTCCTTATTACCAGTATCCCTCACAATGTGGCTAACCCACTCAAACTTCAGATATACTTGTAATTTCCATCCCCAAGTCAATGAAGAGAAGTCAACATTTTAGCCCAATCGATTAGTGTAGGGATTCAACCCGCTACTTCAACATCAGCACACTGGATGTTTAAGAACATGCATTCTTATCCATTTGACAGTGTTGACCACAGAATTTGTATTCAAACTGTAGAATTTATATTGTGTGGACAATATGCCAAGGATACAAATGTCACTGGTGTTGACTAGCTGAATGCATCTCTAAAAAATGTGGTTAGGTGACTTTTTATGTTTGTGTTGAGTAGCCTAATTTTGTTTACGAAGGAAATATGCAGAGCTTGAGTATTGATCCATAAGACCTGAAGGCATGTCTGCCTTAATTAACCTAGCATCCTTGTGTAGGTGTTTTTTTTCTTCTCTATGCTTTGTCATTGTTACTGCGGAATATAGCTGTATATTTCTCTCTCCACAACACACACCCCCCCCCCCCCCTCCTCAATCTAATTATTTATCTCTGTTTGATGATGATTAGTTCCTCGAAGTATATTTTTCTATACTGTCTATTGTCACTGAACGTTTATTAGTTCCTCTAAGTATATTTTTCTACAGTGTCTATTGTCCCTGAACGTTGATAGTTCCTCTAAAGTATATTGTCTATGGTGTCTATTGTCCCTGAATGTTTATTAGTTCCTCTAAGTATATTTTTCTGTAGTGTTTGTTGTCCCTTTAGTGCAGGGCGCGGAATGTCTGGCCCGCGAGCCACATAAGGCTAGGATTGCCAGATATGTGGGCACCAAAAGGAGGACTTAAGACAAAAAAAGCCCTGGGAAGGTTAACCCGGTCAACAAATGCCCGCAGAAGTCGGTTGTGTCTGCCTTACGGCGCAAGAACGCAGCTCTGCTGTAAACAGGCACAACGCAATCACGTCCACACAAAAAAACTCCGGATGAACGCAGAAAAAGAAGAAGAAGAAGACAAAAAAAGAGGACAAAGGAGGACATATTGAATGTTTCATTTGAATCGCTCCAGATTAAACCCACAATCAATACAATTTTATTACAATAGCTGCCAATAAGTGTATCTTACTCTTAGTAAATCGACCAAGAAACAATCATGTTAACAAATAAATATAAATTCAATGGAGGCCTTTTTCAAAATGCTAAGAAACATTATTTAAACAGTCGATTGTACAATTATTACCTTATAATCTTTATTAATTACACAACATGTTTCTTGGAGGAGCCAACTTTTCATAGAAGATCCTCGTTAGCAATCACATATGCATAAAACTGTTCACAGGTAAGATTCTTCAAATTGTACTTTGTGAGAATAATGCCCTTTACAGAGTCGAGTAAGAGTCTGTTCCTTTCCTTTGTCCATTGAGCATTAATCAAGGAGAACACTCTTTCCACATTGCTATTGTGTCCAGGGATACAGGAGAATACTTCACAAATTTTAAGTAACTCTGAAAAGCAATATGCATTTGGGCAACTTTGGAAAAATAAACTCCACTGTTCATGCAAGAGTCTTTAAAAAAACTGTTCATTCTTGTCTTGCACAAATGATTTAAGATTGCAGCATTGGTCAAACAATTGCACATCATCTACAATAATACCCTTCTCTTTCAAGTAAAATATGCATGTTAAAAGGTCATCAAATGTACAGTCTTTGATTTTATTTAAGTATATCCAACCAAAGCACTGAAATTCATCAAAAGGTTTCAACCACTTTTCTAAGTAACTAATGCATGCTTCACTCACAAGCCTATTATAACATAAAACATAAGAAAAGCCAGACATTTTAAACATTTTTAGCTTTGCCTGCTGAATGGAGAATATTAGGCTAAAAAGGAGGACATATACTCTTTTTGCCAGACATCTAGCAACCCTACATAAGGCCTTCCTTGAAGTACAGTGAACAAACTATAGTCTGTCAAGGCGGCGAGGTTCCAGCAATGTCTCGATTTGTAATTTCAGGAGCAGCCATGATTGTATTGATAATGCTTACTGTGTTCTTATGTTTTGTTGCTTTACAGTCTACTACTGTGAGCAAGATTCCTGGTATAAAGGGGTGTCCTTTCCCTCTTCTGCCATTTATCCCTCATTGGAGCTTAGGTGCTCAACAAATTCATTTCAAGCCATTCTGTCTTTTGCTATCTCATGCAGCTTCGTCTGTGTCCTCTCCATATTATTCACCTCTGGCTCTAATTCTTTTCTTGATTTGTTTGTAGATCTCCGTCTATTTTGTTTTGCCCAGTGGGTTCCAGACAAAGGGTTTTCTAGTTAAACTATTCTTGGTTTTGGGAGATGTCCTTGTTTCACTTTATTTTGTGTTATTAAAGGTTCTGGTGGTGTGAATCCTAAAAAATTAGTTGAGAGTCCTTTACAGAACTTTGCAATCAAACCCCGCATTTTAAAAAAATGTTTGTAATTTTCTAGGCAATTTTGCATTTAGTAAACAGCACATGTGGACAGTCTGGGATTTTTTGGGGTCCTAGGTTGATAATGTTTCCTCCATGGGTTTTAGATACTTCATTGTTAACTGACTCCAACCCAATGCCCACTGGGAATGAAGCATTTAAATTTAATATAGGTTATGATGTTTCATCCACAGCACTACTGAATGATGTCCTATGGCTGCCAGTCTGTCCTGATGGTTTTCAACATCTTGCGTTGAAATGACAAAGAAATCCAGCATGAGAACCAAAGTTGAGAGAAACTGCAAGAAAATGGCCCCGCAGAAAGCCAACTTCAGCCTTCCATCTCCAAAGGTGGTGTTGAACGCAGACGACTGTGCCAGACTTCTGGACAACATGGGTAAAACTTCTGTTCTCTTGGTAGAGAAAGAGGCTCAAGTGGTGACTGCAACTTCAAGGTCAACATCTGTGCAGTCTCCATCAATGTCTCCGCCACTGGTCGTTCCATCAAAAAATGTGACATCAACATTTGGAGCAGCAACCCAGACAAAAATGTATAAAAACTGGACTAGTTTGAATTCAACCAGTAGCACACAGCATATTGAGGGTTCTGACACAATACCCCCCAAAAGATCAAGTACAGATGGCACCCAAATAGATCACCCAAACTGCACAGTGCAGAGTAGGACGTTTCTGACGCCTCCAAAGAAGCGAAGAGGCATAGAGAAAAAATTTGAAGAAACCACACCTACACCAATTGTTTGCAATAGTGGAGAAGTGGTTCACTGTGTTGCTTCCTTTGCTGGGCATTTAACGGACTCTGCTTCTGCTCAGATAATCTCAGATGCCTCACTGTTGACCCTGCCTTTAAATGAGCTACCGAAGCACCGAGTTGAGCATTTGTTGCAGCATCAGTTAGATCTCCCAGTGAATATCAATAACAATCAGAAACAGGTCTCAGGTACTTACTCTCACAGTTCAAGACCGTATGTCTCATCATCAAACAATTTACCAACATCATCATCAGAAGATGTAACACCTGTAACCTTATCTTCATCAGCACCCATTAATTTGGATAGTTACAACGGGAGGACTGCGTACACGTCTCAACTTTACACCCATCATCCTTACAGCGCTGCACTTCAACCGTCATATAACCATGCTTACCTAAACCACCCCGGGTCAGTACATTGTGCAGGATCATTACCTCTCTCTCACCTTGTGGCGGTCGGGAAAACAACACAGGTGGATACTTTTCAGCAGCTTCCAGAACAAATTGAACCTATGAACCTGTCCACATCATGCAAGCCTGTTGTAGGTCTGGTGTCCTTGCAGGCTTCTTCCACCACAGATAGCCAGACAGCGGAAGATGTTTCAGCAGCCATTTTACAACACTCTTTTAAACATGTTTTGGCAGAGTCCAATTATTCATTTGTAAGTACGGTTTCTGAAGAGTCAAAATTCATTTGTGAGGGTACAGCAACAGAAACTGTAAATCCACAAGATGAGCTCCCTGAAACTGCTCAAGATATGGCAAATCTCACTGTTGTTAGCTCAGACTTGCATAATACGAAGCCGGTACATGATCATATCTACGACTGTGTACGAAACAGCGAAAACAGTGATAGTGAATCAGTTAAAGGCTCCACAGCTTTAGATCCTTCTGTTGGTTTGCAGTTATCCCATAAAGCTGTTTCTGCCATGTCTGTTGAAGTGCCATATGAAGAAACAAAAGCTGTTCCCTTGCCTGCCAGTGTGCAGAATCCAGTAGTGGAGGTGTCATCTGGACAGTGTGTTGAACTAAATGGCTCTTCCCCTCTTGGACAAAATACGCAGATCTCTCCTCTACTCATGCAGTCTCTAGAGTCTTCAGCGCCCACAATTTTAGCATCTTCGAATCTTTCTCAAGAATTACACACCACAGGTGATAATAATTTAAGAAAGGATTGCAAAGAACTGTCCACGGCTAATGAAAGTGCAACTGTGAAGAAAAATAAGAAAACACTAAGAAAGAAGGAGATACCAATGGATGAGGTTTCTTGCTCTGATAGAATACAGAGGTATTCATTGACAATAGATGATGTTATTGCTAATTTTGTATACCTACCTGAACCTGTAGAGGAATTTTCTTTAACTGAAGAAGAAGAGGCAGCTATTAGAAATCAATTTGAGACTGTTCAGGACAACAGCAAAACAGATAGTACAGATGATAACATGACTGATAATCAGACTTCTATTACTGCATGTAGTGACAGTACAATAAGCTCACTTGGCATGCAAACTGGACCTGATGAACCATCAGTCGGCAGTGATAGCCTGGTCACAGCCAGGCCTCCTAAGAAGAGACCAGCTGTACTAATGTCTGAAAAGGCTGCAGAGTCACATCAAGAGTTACAACAAACTGTCGAACATATAGACAGTGTCTTGGCATTTGTAGCAACAGATTATTCAAGTTCAGTTCTTCCTGCCGAAAGTAGCTGTAGTAGTGATTCTAAGAAACAAAAGAAGCTGAAGAAGAAACCGTCTGGAGATTTAAGTCAGGAAGACAGTAAACGGAAAAAAGTTAAATCGGAAAATTCATGTAACAAAACTGGTACTGAGGAAAACACTGGCAGTGCAAATACATCGATTTGCTTGGCTGATGAAGATACACAACTAAAGAATGGGGTTGTCTCAAGTGAGAAAAGCCATGCGGAAGATACCGGACAGGTCAGCAAACCAAAGAAAGTTAAGAAGAGAAAGTCTGAAAACACTGGACACACTCAGAGTTTGCATCATGCTGTCAAATTAGCTGAAGTGAACAGTGAAGTATCAGAAGAAAACACAGAACCTTGTGTCAAAAAGGCAACAGTTCGTGAGAAAGTCAAGTCTCCAAAGAAAAAGAAAACAGATAATATTCTGCCTGTAGATTGTGTTACAAGTCTATCTATATTTACCACAAATAAAGATGCCGGAGACACTGTAAGGACCCCCTCAAAAAGGTCAACTAATTGTAAACGCCTTACTCCAAAGAAAAGTAACACAGACCAAATACAGGTAGTTCTTCCTGCAGATTCAGCTATTGATAAGGAAGGAGTATGTCAAAATCGGGCAGAAACATCTGACATTGGGGAAAGTATTGCTTCCACATCGGGTGGCTCAGAACAGAATACTCCTGTCCATGAGCCAGAGTCCAAAGATGAAATAACCAGTACAGATCCACAGATGACTGATAAGGAGAACCACGACACCGGATTAGAGAGTGGAGGAGATGATACAGTCAGACGCTACAAAAAAAGACTGGATTTTGTGAAGTGTGACCAGTGCAGCCACCAGGCACGGGGGAGGTCAGCGTTAAGTCGTCACATGAAGAAAGTACACATGCTGGATATCATGATGCCTTTCAAATGTGAGCATTGTAACTATGGCAGTACGAAAATGGCATCTCTGAACAGGCATCTCTTCACGCATGGTGTATTCCCATGCTCCAGGTGCAGCTTCGTGGCAACTGAGCGTGTCAAACTGACAGAGCACACTGCAGAGCATCACAAGGATAAACTGGATGTCAGGATGTGTAAAGTGTGTAACCGTTACATCAAGTGTGATAAGATGACTATCGAGCAGCACACAGTGCAGTGTCAGGGACCTAAGCCGTATCGGTGCACGGAGTGTGAGAAAGAATTCAAGTATGCATCATCACTGAGGGTTGGTAACACATTTTGTTTGTGTCTGGTTTGTGTGTGTGTACAATTATTATAATTATTTGTCATCATTATCATCATCTTCCACTTTTGCCGTCAATTGTCGTGGGGAGGAATAATTGATGTTACAGCGCCCGATGACTAGCACTGGATAGTGTCACTCCGTGTGATTGTAGAATGTCTTTGATGTCGTCAATCCATTTTCTTCTCGGGCTTCCTATTGCTCTCGTAGCAGATCCTCTTTGATGTAGAGCCAGTGCTGATAGTTGATGGTGTTGCATTCTAATGACATGGCCAAACCATTTGATCTTTTGTCTTTCAATAAATGTGGCACAAGGTGTTGATCCCACTGTCTGTCTGATAACATCATTTCTTACTCGGTCTCTTAAGTTGGCAGCTCTCCTCAAGCATCTCATCTCACAGGTGTTGATGTTGTGTAAATGTGATTTGGGTAATGTCCAAGTTTTATTTTTGTTAGCATAGAGTTGGTGTGAATATGCTATTTATTATCTATCGTTTTGCGGACATGGGTATATTTGGATATTTCAGTATGGGTGATAGTTGATATGTAAGCGTACTTGCTTTTTGACATCTGATTTCAATTTCTTTGTCCAATCTGCCATTTCTGTGTCCAATCTGCCATTTCTGTGATCATACATCAATATATTTGAATTCTTTAACTTGTTTTGGAGATGTGCTAATTACCAGTATACTTAGTGGACCGGGAGATCTGCTAACCTGAAAAAACTGAAAACCTATTCAGTTTTGCCTGTATTTATACTCATGGTGTATATGTATTTATTTTATGGACATTTGGAGCTGCAGTGGCACAGTGGTTAGTGCACTTGCCTGCCAAGACAGTGGTATAGGTTCTATCCCTAGCAGAGGCAGGATTTTTTTCTTGATCGGTATGCTCTAGGGTCGAACCAGCCTCATAAAAATGAGTACCAGACAATCTTCATAATTGTCTGGCAAGAAAATTTGAGGAGGAAGGAAACTGGCTATTCCACCTCATTCTGTGATGGCCTAACAATTAATACCCTAATGGCAGTATTTACTATTTAAAAACAAAATAAATCTAGTTGCAGGAATCTTGAAGTTATAGGACTATCACAGTGTTTTAGGTCTGAGTGCATCCGTGGGAGTCTTCATGGTGAAGTGGTCAAGCCAGCTAACTCGGGCACCAAAAGTTGTGGGTTCGATTCAGGGTTGCGTCCTTTGGTTCACGAGTTAATTATTTTGAGACTTCTGGGGGTTGTCACTGAAGCTGCGGAATTTGTTTGGGAGTTGTCACTGGAGCTGCAGAATTTGTGCTTTGTGCGATGCTTTCCGCACTGCGGAACGAACGAACGAACTTTATTTTAAAAGGGTAACAAATTGGGCACGCAGGCCCGTCTTACGGAAAACCCGGTGCAATGAAGTCGATCCTGTCGACTTTTAAGTGACTTAGGTCTGAATGCACAGAAGAATAGGTGGCCAGTTTTTCCCTTCCATAGCAGATGTTGAGAACTGGCATCCAGCTTTTGTCCAACCTTGCTGATGCCATTGTCAGCATAATTTCTTAACCGTTACACCAACACACCCGCTAGTGTCTGCTATAGTACTACTTTTACCTTATGGACAGTTGATTTACTGACATCAAACGACAGCTGTAATTTTTTTGGTCTCATCATAAAAAGAGAGATCTGAAGAATGTAACACATGGGAAGATTTAGGGTGCTAGAGATGTTGGCCAACAGAGGGAGAAAATACAGAGTTGCTAGAGCAGCACAGAAGATGTTTCTCATGTTTTGTGGATTATTCAAAGGCATTTAACTGTACATCAGAAACTTTGGGAAATGATGAGGAAAATGTGCTTTCCATCGCATGTAGTACAACTAATATAAATGCTCTATTTAGACCAACAAGTAGTGGTTAGAATAGATGGCAAATCATCAGATTGGTTTGACATCAAAGAACGAGTCCGTCAGGGCTGTGTTCTGTCCCCTTATTCGTTTAACCTTTGCCCCAAAAATATAATGAGAAATGTCAGAGATGATGTAATCAAGGAGCAATATGATGCCCTAAATATTGGTGGTCATGAAATACCAGAGATTCAATATGCTGATGATACAGTATTGCATCACAAAATGGTATAGAAAAACTAATAACCTCAACCCAAAAGAATAGTGAAAATCACAACTTTTATCTTCTTCTTCTTCTTCTTCTTCTTCTTCTTCTTCTTCTTCTTCTTCTTCTTCTTCTTCTTCTTCTTCTTCTTCTTCTTCTTCTTCTTCTTCTTCTTCTTCTTCTTCTTCTTCTTCTTCTTCTTCTTCTTCTTCTTCTTCTTCAGCGTTCTGAGCCATTGAGGTTCTTTGCTGCAGGTACAATCCGTCTCCATTCGTCTCTCTGGTTGACCTTCTCTTGCCAGTCATTGATTCCAAGTGCTTGTAGGTCTGTATATATATCTATATCTATAAAACAGAGTGTATGTGGGTGTGTTTGTAGTTGGCTATGTATTGGATGCGTTCGATAACGGTACATCCGATTGAGATGAAATTTTCTACACGTCTTCCTTTCATTCCTATGCAACCGACTATAATAGTTTCTTAGTGTAAAATCGGCTACTTACTTAATAACATTTAATTTTTCATTTTTCATTATATAATTTCTATATAGCAGGGGGGCCTTCACTCTAGAAAAGTTATTTCAAGGGGCATAACTTTTAATAACATTTCTATATACTTTATAGTCATATTGTTGGACTTACTTGCACTATTGTTAAACTCTTTGTCTATAGTTATTTTCAGGCATATAAGTTATAATAAATAATGATATAATCTTTAAGGCATTTTCAAAGTTTTCATAAATATAATTCATAATGCATAACATTGTAACCCATCTTTTTCTGCTTAAAGAAGTTATCAACTGTAATGTCGGTGATTAAAAACACATTTATTTAAAAATAATGGAAGGACATTCTTTTAAGTTACTGTGAGCCAGGAGCTGGGCGAAACCACGCCGGGTCAGATAGATAGACAGACAGATAGTCGGGAACGGAAGCTTATTTGACTACTTATATGAATTAAATGAGATGCTCCCCACCAGGGACTGGGTGAAGCCGGGCCGGATCAGACAGACAGATAGTCGGGAACGGGAGCTTATATGACTACGTATATGAATTAAATGAGATACTCCCCACCAGGGACTGGGTAAAGCCGGGCCGGGTCAGACAGACAGATAGACAGACAGACAGATAGTCGGGAACGGGAGCTTATATGACTACGTATATGAATTAAATGAGATGCTCCCCACCAGGGACTGGGTGAAGCAGGGCCGGGTCAGACAGACAGACAGACAGATAGACAGACACACAGTCGGGAACGGGAGAGCTTATATGACTACTTATATGAATTAAATGAGATGCTCCCCACCAGGGACTGGGTGAAGCCGGGCCGGGTCAGACAAACAAGCAGACAGACAGACTGATAGATAGATAGATCCCCTCCAGGGCCTGGGCGAAGCCGGGCCGGGTCAGCTAGTATATATATATATTATCTATCCACCGTCTTCTTGGTTCACCTCGGGGTCTACGGTCATTTATTTCCTGAGTGTAAGCGAGTTTTGTTTCCCTATTATCTTCCATTCTTTCCAAATGCCCCAGCCATTGTAGTCTATTAGCCTTCATGATACCAGTGATTAGCGGGGACTTAAACAGATCATAAATGTCTTTGTTACTTCTTCTTTTCCACTCTCCACTTTGTATATCCCTAATGGGTCCAAAGATGCGTCTTAAAACTTTGTTCTCAAAGGTTTGTGACAAGGCTTCGTCTCCTTTCGTTGTACTCCAGGTAACTTAGCATTTAAAAAAATCAAACAGATATTGCATACAGATAAAACTAACATGGAGAAAGAAATATATGTTAATGAGGAAAAATTGGAAGTGAACATTTTGAATATCTTGGGTCATTAATTACAAACAATGGTGACACAATGAAAGAAATTAAGAGACAAATATGTATTGCTCTTCAAAAACTAAAACTGAATAAATTGTGGAGTGGGACGGATAGAACTACAAAAATTAGATTTTTAAGAGCATGCATCTTTCCCATTGAGCATATGCCTGTGAGACCTGGACACTTGCTAAACAAGCTCTCTTCCAACGGAAAGTAGTTTTTAGTTATCTGGGTTCAGAGACTGGAAAGAACGCAAGCAGTGAATTACCTGGGGATACATTTTGATCGAAGCCTTGCTTATAATGAGCAAATAAACAAAGGCCCAGCTGGGGTTTGGCTGCGATGCGGGTGATGGTGGCGGCAAACTGTGAGCAGAGCCATTTATGCCTTCTCTATGAGGGTCTGGTCATTTCTGTTTTTGAGTATGCGATGGCGATCCTGACTCTCAGCCGTAAACAGATGGAAAGAATGCAGAACGAAGCTGTGCATATTATTCCTGGATGTACAAGAGATACAACATGCAGGGCGATGTGCTACCTTCTTGATTTTTCAAGCATTGGGGACAGAATACACATTTGCAGAGCACATGTCTACCTTAGAGTCAATGCAAACACAAAACATCCACGGCATAGTGAAATTAAGGTAAAGGGCAGCAGGTTAAAAAGAGGAAAGTCGTGGATGGGTCAAGCCGAAGACATTCTTCAACAGGTGTGTTCCCTTGAAGACTTAGAACCTGGCGAGGAATGGGTACAAGTGCCAACAGATTTCTGTACGCCCTTTTCAGTTGACATCCAACTTGACAGAAAATGCAGACAAGAAAATCCGGCTGCTGTGGAGGCGGAAGTACAGGCATTGATCTTCGAGCATTCCTTTCTTTTTTTGTCTGGATTTGTAGTGGTAGTCTTATCTTCTCTCTCTATAGATTTTGTTCTGGGGTTGTTTTCATGGAGAAACCAACTACAGGCAGATTTGTGGTTTGTCTGCAAAATTGTTTAGCCTGGTGGATAAAAGCTGTTTCTTTTCATCCGCCCTATAGCTAGATTTTTAAATCTGTTCTTCTTAGCATGGCCAGGCAAACTTTTCTGCTTGTATTAGCGTTTTCGTATCTCTGTGTTCTTGTTGCTTGTGTCCTCCACATCTTCTCCATCTCTACTATGGGGATTGATCTCATCCTTCCCATGGTGACCCTAAGTGCTTGATTTTGCACCTTGTCCAGCTCTTGTAGTAGGGTTTTTTATGCTGACCACCATGCAGTTGAATCACATTCTAGGTGTGGTCCTATTCTCTGTTGATAAACTTTGCTAAGTATTTTCTCGCTGGCTACCCATGTGGTTTCCAGAGTTTTCTCTTAACTGCTACCTTTCTGGTTTTTGTTGCTGCTTTGTTGATGTGCTTTCTGCATGTCAGCCTGTCATCAAATGTGACTCCAAGGTATATTGGTTCTTTATCTTCTCTTAGGGGTATTCCATTTATCTGGATGATGTTTTAGAGAGGGTAAATAGAGTGCTGCTGCACTTGTCAATGTTTATGCTGACACACTATCTATTTGCCCATGCTACTAATGCATCTACAGCTCTTTGTAGCGATCTGGTGGCCACTGATGCATGTTCATTTGTGTTCTATAGGACCAGATCATCAGCATATATTGCCACTTTAATTCTAGGTGATAGTTCAGCAACAAGATCATTGGTGTAGATTAGAAAAAGTGTGGGGGACAAGACTCCACCTTGGGGAGCACTGTGGCGCAGTAGTACTTTTTTGCT
This sequence comes from Cepaea hortensis, assembly GCA_963921405.1. Taxonomy (NCBI): domain Eukaryota; kingdom Metazoa; phylum Mollusca; class Gastropoda; order Stylommatophora; family Helicidae; genus Cepaea; species Cepaea hortensis. The sequence continues at coordinate 81,430,223 of OY992887.1, forward strand.
CTTGAGTCCGTCTATCTGTGCTCGGGCTCTTCTGTTGTGCAAGTATGCTATCACCCATTTGTACATGCTTTCATTAATTTTATAGGTTCTAAGCTTTATCGGACCCTCATTCCAGACTTTGTCAAAAGCTTTATTTACATCTTTCCATGCCACAAGCACCAGTGTCTTCTCTTTGAATGCGTTCTGAATTTCTTGAGGGAGGTAGGTTGTCTGATCTTCCGTAGAGTAACGTAGAGTGTCTAACACACTGCCTAAAGCTTATCTACTATGGCATAAGAAAGTTTTTTCGCTTTCAATGTACCACTGCAGTCTTTGATTGATAATGCGCTCCATTGTTTTGCAGAGACAGCTGGTAAAGCTAACTGGTCTGTAGCTGGAGACAGTTGAAATGTCTTTCACTGATTTTAGAAGATGTATCATGATTGCTTCTCTCAAAGTTTTTGGAGCTCTGTCTAAGATTGTTGAAGATCTGTAACAGCTTTCTTTTGGTCATTGTTCTTAAGTGCTTGATCATTTCATTGGATATACGGTCAGCTCCTGGTGGCTTTCTCATTTTTAAGTTTTGATATTGCTAGCTCCAGTTCACTGAGTGTGATAGGTGCCTCCAGAGCCTCATGTGCTATTTCATTCTGTCCTGTATTTTGCCATATCTCTTGAATCCCTTGTTGCTTCTCTTGGCTAATCTGACGTTGTTATATTTATCTTCACCAAATGGGTCAGCAAAATGGTCAGCTGCTTGCTTTCCTGGTAGGATAATTCCGTATTTATGTAGTGCAATCATTGAGTTCCTCCATGCGCCCTTGTCATTTTGTTGTGTTACTGGCTTTCACAACTTACTTGTAGCTCTTTCAAAGTTCACTGACTCTATTTTCTCCTGCCAGCTTTTACATCTATCCTGCAACTTGGCCTTCGGAAATTTGTATTTTGGGTTCTGGTATTTATTGTCATGCTCTTGGCTGGGTCTGGTCTCTGCTTGCTTTATACATACTTCCACATGCAGTTGCTTCAGTTCACTACTTCAGTACAGCTTATATTGCTTACAAGTGATTACTCATCATGCCTGTAGTATACATTTGTCGAACTCTCCAACTACTTTATTTATATCTTTATCTGTGATCAGATTTTTAACCAGTATGCTGGTGCTATGTTTGTACATTGTCCAGTTCGCTTTCATGTAGTTCCACCTCAAGAGGGTGCTGCTTTCACTTACAAGCTAATTTTCTAGTTAGAAACACTGGCTGATGGTCACTGCCACTGAGTTGTTTTCCAACAATTTGTGTGATGTTCCACTGCAAGTCTGGTGAATATAAAAGTCAGATCAGGTGTAGTAGTGATGTGCCATGGTCTTGAGTAGAAGGTATGTGGGTCAGACAGCGTGTTAATCAAGCTCTGTTCATATATTTATATGTGTTTTAATAGCTTTCAGACCACCTTGCGTTGTTTTTTTTAAAAATAAAATGGTATGGGTGCCAGTCATTCAGAAAGCAGTGGCAAACTACTGAACATAAACTTGCCAAGAGATCACAAACAGCTTGTAAAGGATAAGCAACTCACTTTTTACTAGCTTCTTCAGCAACTTTATCATTCTTCAGATTAATTATATTGTTAGTTTCTTCTGTACTTGGTTTCTCACACTTAATTTGTAGCTATACCTTTTCTGGATGAATATCTGGTGGATCTTTAGACGTATTTAGTCCCCCTGCTTGGTTTTACTTTATTTTAGGTGAGCATTTTTTCAATGCCAAAATATATAGAGTCCATTTATTTGCTTTTCCCTTCCTGTTAGTTTCTTTATATCACAATGGCTCTGAGATTTCCTTTAGCTGCAGTATTCTATGCTTCTTTTGATAGGTCATTAAATATCTCTATTTATCCTTAATTCTTTTTCTTACTTCATTATTTGCTTCTTTGTATTTTTCTTGGACTTTGATTCTAGCATTTGATTTGTTTTTATACAGTCTTTAAGTCCATTTTACATCATGAAAATAACCACCAGATTTCTTGTTAATATTCTTGTCTTCTTATTTTCATTTGCTTGGAATCGGCTTGCACTGTTTTCTTATAGACATCCTAGAGTAGTTTAATGTGGAAACAAAGTAGACATTTCTGTGCTGTATTTCATACAGTGTTGTGCTTTCTGTGGTTTGAGGTGCTTGGTTGCTTGTACACATTGCTGTTGAACCCGTCTTTAGCTTTGTGTACATGTGGCTATTGAGTCTGCTCAGTTCTATAACTTGTTTGGTTCTGTTCACAAGATAATGGTAATCCTATGTTATAATGGTAATCCTATGTTGATGATAACAAGTATTTAATCTTCTGTTTTATAGTTTTGGATGATAACCAAGTTGCTTGTGTGGAAATATGCTACTTCTGATCATTTACAGAAATGTGTGGATTTTTCCACATTTTCATTCATTAAATCATACAATTTCCCTATCAGTGATGTAGTGATTCTGGCTATGGGCATGGAGAAAAGTTAAGACCAATATGCTGCATGAAATGGGGGTATCCTGTACCTCACCTTAGGTGAACTAACATGTGATCCTCGAGTTGGTGTGTGTGGTTATAAACATTGCTCTTGCTTTTTCTTTTATATCCTCTCGCTTTTGAACTCAAGCTTAGTCCATACATCTGCTACTACTTCTAGTGCACTGGACTTATTTTTGCGTGTGGAAGCTTTCCCTATTACCAGTGCCCCTTGCCATCAGGCGAACCAACTCGGATTTCAGAGGAACTTGTAATTTATGTTCCCAAGTTAAGGATGAGAAGCAACATTTTAGTCCAACTTACCGGTGTAGGAGTTGAACCCGCTACTTTGGCATCAACACATCAGATGTTTAAGAACGAGCTAAGACACATGCTGACCTCCGTTACTTTTGTTATTCTGTAACTCACTGAGTACATGTTGTTGTTCCTTTACTGTGTGATGGAGTAGCCAGTTAGCACTCCAATGGCTCTTTACTTTAACTACTCACCTGTTAGGTTACTATGTTGTTGTTCCTTTACTGTGTGATGGAGTAGCCAGTTAGCACTCCAATGGCTCTTTACTTTAACAGCTCACCTGTTAGGTGTTAGGTTACTATGTTGTTGTCTTTTGCTTTCCAGGTAACATACTGGACACTTGTCTGTGTGTTTCAATATTTCTGCCAGCTGTACATTACTGTGGAGCTGTTGTAGTACAGTGGATATTGAGCCCTTCAGTTTAGTTCATATTATCATCATTGCATTCTGGATATGTCCGTATGGTGTTCTGAGCTCCAGGGTAGTAAATCCATCCACGTACAGCAACTAACTGCTATTCTGATATTGCTTGATGAGTCTCCTTGCATTCTTGGTGTCTTCTCTTCCTGGTCACAATCATCTTTGATCCAAATGCTTATATTCTGACTATTGATGCTGATTCATTCAGTTGAAAGTCCATGTTTTGTCTGGGTGTTCATGATGTCATCTTCATCCATTGGTTGACCCTCTGATGTTGTGACAGACAGTGCCAACCAGCCTATCTGTTCTTTTATTACTCACAACACCTGTATGTCCTTGTATAAAGATATAGAGCCCTTGCTTCGGAACACTTTCAGTTGAAAGTCTTTATTTCAGTCAAATTCTAAGCATGTTCGTGATACCAGTTTCATCCATTGGTTGATGAGCCTCTCTGCTATTTCATAACTACAGCACCTGTTTGTCCTGGAATGAAGATATAAAGCCATTGTTGTAGCACTGCAGTATCTAATTAGTTCCTACTGTAAGATGAATTTTAATTCTCCAATTTAGTTAAAGTTGGTTGCATATCCTTTACAGAACGTAGCAATCAACTGCAGCATTCTTTGGCTGCTTGTGATTCCTGGGCAAGTTTACGATCAGCAAATTGCCATTTCTTTCTGAATGACCAGCACTCATACCATTATATAGAAATCAACGCAAGGCGGTCTGCTCCCAAATTGCCAGCAGGTGTGTTTGAAATGCTCTATGCAGGATTATGAATTGCATTTGTAACAGAGTCGGCTCCAATTAAATACAAATAATGAATGCCTGACATTTCTCTTGTATAGAAAGGGGGCAAGAAAGGGAACTAATCATCTCACCTCATAGCGAACGAAAGAAGATCTCACCTCATAAGTCTGTGGGCAAGTTATGTATAAAATCCTATCATTTCACATTCCTAAAGCATTATCTGCCCATGAAATACCTTTATCCTGAGGCATTAGTATAGTTTTATTTGCTCTCAGCTTCCATTCCTCTTCCTGTTATCTCCCATTAGAGCAGAGGTCCTCAACTAACTCAGACCAAGCTGTCCTTTCTTTTGCTGTCTCCTGCAACTACCTTTTCTCCCCGTAGTAGTCATCTCCATCTCTCATTTTCTTCTCCATGTGTTTTTATATATTCTTCTGTTTAATTTACCATCTGTGATCCAGAAGAAGGACCGTCTAGTTATACTGTTATATGATTTTCTCAGTGTACATCATATCTAGCACCAGCACCTTGTCCTCGTCTCATGATTCCCTGGAATCTGCCTAGTTCTCTCCCTAAGCTCTGCATTAAAGCAACTGCATCTGTTATACACGTGGGTAAATCACAGCTATGTAACAAAACAAGACATTGTAGTCTGTTTAAAACAATAATGTGATAGTGAAACATGATAGTTTGTTTATGTTTTAGGCTAAAAGGTTTCATTCCAGTCTGTCATACCAACTTTGTCCCGTTCTGAACAGACACAATTAATGAATGTTTGAAGTTTATTTGTAATTGTTGTAGTCATTCTCCACGTTTCTGCTCCATACAGTGGTACTGATGTAACATTCATCATCATCAAGTGCCTTGCCAGCTGGTGTAGATGTTCATGTTCCACAGATCTCATTCTGTGGTGTTCTGTATCAACTCTGCTGATTGATATTCCTCCATGCCACCGTCTCAGTCCATCCAGCATCATTTCTCTTTGTCTGCCCAGCCTCTCTTCTCTTGATCATTCCGTTCGTCACAATGTTTGCCACACCCCCTCTTCTCATCGCATGACCAAAGAAAGATGTTTGTCTCATTCTTATTGTTGTATATAATGTTCTAGTTTCATTAACCTCTTCAGGCAATCGTTGTTAGTTACTCTGGCAGTCCAAGGAATGTGTAAAACATTCGTCTCAGGAACTAAATCTCTGTTGCTTCCAAGTTCTTCCTAATTTGTTCATTTACATTCTAAGATTCACTGCCATACAGCAATACAGGCTCTATATAGCAATTCATTAGAGTTAAATATTCTAATTATGAGGGGAAGTCAGTAAGGAAGCCACAAATGTCTGTAGAAAAATAACTAAATATAACAACTTGAAACCAGTTTATTTTTATACATACATTGTCCCTTTATTTCTCAACATAATTTCCACAACATTGATGCACTTATCCCATCGTTTTATCAGTCCTCCCAAACCCGCTGCATAGAATTCTAAACCACATTTTTACTTCACATTCAACTTCTGCGTCAAGGTGGGTTTTCAGTGTTTATGCTGACAAATGTTTGTCCCGTAAAGCGGTGCATAGCTGGGTAGAAAAAGTTACGAGGGTGAGTCAATAAGTAAGTCACACAGTTCTTTGGGGTTTTCAGGTAAATGAGAACAGATCACGCTTTTCTATGCAGTCAGTTTGGGAGGACTGATAAAACGATGGGATAAGTGCATCAATGTTGGTGGAAATTATGTTGAGAAATAAAGGGACAATGTAAGTATTAAAAAAAAGCTGGTTTCAAGTTGTTATCATATTTAGTTATTTTTCTACAGCCATTTGTGGCTTACTTATTTATTAACTTATCCTCATACCATACTAGTTTTAATCTCTGAAAGCTTCTCTTACCTTCTCAGGTTCACTACCACACCCATTTCCCTGATCAGCCGAAGCGCTTCAAGTGTGAGCAGTGTGATTACAGGACCAACTATAAGGCCAATCTGCACAAACACAATAAGAACATGCATGCGTCCAGGGACCACGACGTCCAGTGTCCAGACTGTGGCAAGCTCTTTTCTACAGAAGACAACATGAAGAGGCACAGAAAGGTTAGTGGACAGGTGTATGTCATTATGTATGGGGTGCTGAGTGGATGTCATTCTATCACAGGTACAGGAGTAGGCTGAGACTGCATTTGATCATTTTAAGTATTGTCCCATGTTTCTCTTGCAGGAAAATGCAAGGTGTAAAAGAGAGGCATTTTGTAAAGGTCACTCTTAATTGTTTCACAGAAGCTTATGCAAGACTTCTAGAACATGTTTCCTGTCTCCTCCTCCTCCTCCTCCTGGAACATTTTTTGGTTTGCTTTCTCAACCCTTTGACTGTCCCCAGTCTCACATCATATGGTCTCTATCTCTAGACCTGTCCAACATGGAAGACCCTACCAATAGCTACACCACCATCAGCATAGCCCTTGAGGTCACTGAAACACCCAGGCCCCTCTATCACTTCAAAGTGGAGATACAACAATGTCATCATGCGCCAGGCCATTATGCATAGGTGTTCGTGGTTCGCTCCCTCAAATGATCACCAGGGCCATGGATCAACTCTGTGTTCCTATCCTGATTATGCCATGTGTCTAGATCATCTTTGCCTGTCCCTTGCTCTTTTCCCATTAATTTTCCAGTTGTCATTAAGTGATAATTTACAATGTATCTGTAAAGAACGTAGTCTGCTCTTGCTTTCATTCCTGACAGTTAACCATACTGGTCAGTGACTGTAGCCATTGTCTCTATAAAGAGATCCTCTGCCTACCCTTGCAAACTTGAGACCGTAAATAAACAATTATCTGTCCGCTGCTCTCAAGCTCAGTCTGCCACTTCAATCCACAACAGAAGAAGGCCCAATACTGTATCCTCAGTGGTAGGTGAAAGGTTTTGCTTTACTGCTAACTTGTTCTTTAATGATTTAATTTGGTACCATGTACCCAATATTCCACAAGGTGTGGAAAGGGTCCCAAGAACTGAATCTACCTGCTATTGCTGAAGTTAGTAATAGTTGTATGTATTATGTATCATAGTAATATGCTGGCCGGATGGCTAAGAACTCCGGGTTCTCCTCCAGGAAACCCGGGTTAGAATCCTTGGTAAGGTGTGGATTTTATTCTGTCGGGGTCAAAAAGAAAATCCTAACCTGAACAGTTCATGGTGGCTGCACTAGCCAGACAGCCTTAATTCCTCAGGCTCAAGACCCCCCCCCCCCTCCCCCCACACACACACACACTGCAAAATACTATAGGCAGTAGATGACATTTTTGTGTGTGTGTGTGGACAGTAATATGTTAGTCTGTTTAAACAGTAGTTATATACCATTCTAATAGCAGTTTTTGTCATGGCCATGCCACAACTGCTGGTTGTCTACTGTGAACCATGCTTAGATATGTGCTTGTGTCAGGTGGCAGGATCGAGGGTGGGGGTTGGTAACAGTGTACGTTGCTATTGTAGACCTGGTAGTTGTAGATTATTCCCAGTGTCCTAGCTTTCCTGGGCCTTGGGTTGGAGCCTGTTGATAATGAAAGTCCTAACACCTGTGGAGGAAAGATACCAACCAAGGCCTAGCCCCCGCTGTTATCCCATAAAGCCATTTCTGCCATATCTGTTGAGTGTCATATTAGAGATTGGGGTTGGTGTCTCTGGGGCGGTCACAATCAGCAAAGATTAGTTTCATTTTTAGGCCAGGGCATGTGGGTGTACAAGCAAATGAGGGACTGACAGGCTTGCGGGTAAGGCTACTGTGGAGGGCAGACAAGCCATGGACCAGGCTAATAGACTGAATGCTCTATGAGAAGTAAGACTTGTGAAGTGATGACTGTAAATCTACAACCATGGTCCTACTGCAAATACAGTGAGTTAAAAGAGATGTGGCCAGACAATAATACTATGCAAGAAGCCAAAGTTGAGTTGAGTTGAGTCAAGAACCGACATCACTGCACTCAGGACATTCCCATACGTGCTCTGTCCCCTCGGTCAACAGCCAGCGAAGAGTCATACTACTAATCGTTCCCACCGCCATCTGATTAAAAGTTCTCCTGGTCTTCCCTCTCAGTTTTGAGATTCTTCCAAAGCCAAAGAAGTTTAATAAACCAACACAGAATAATCATGAGCCACTACACACTGCAGGATTTACTGAGGTGGGGATTCAAGGTCTCATGGACTGGATGGTTCGATGTGCAATGAGGATGATCTGTCGACTAACTGTCTACCTATGAAGAGACAAAAACTGTTCCCTTGCCTGCTAATGTGCAGAATCCAGAAGTGGAGGTGTCATCTGGACAGTGTGTTGAACTAAGTGGCTCTTCCCCTCTTGGACAAAATACGCAGATCTCTCCTCTTCTTATGCAGTCTCCAGAGTTTTCAGCACCCACAATTTTAGCATCTTAGAACTTTTCTCAAGAATTACACACCACGGGTGATAATAATTTACGAAAGGATTGCAAAGAATTGTCCACGGCTAATTAAAGTGGAACTGTAAAAAAAGATAAGAAAACACCAAGAAAGAAGGAGAAACCAATGGATGAAGTCTGTCCATCTAATCTGTGCTGAATCTCGACCTGGTTACATCCTAATATGCCTCTTCTTAATGTTAATTTCCAGTACTAGTTTTGCACACCCACCAGTTTCTGAGTTGGAGAGGGGAAACAGTCCTCTGCTATTGAGTCCTCATTGAGATGATACTTTAGGACTGGGCCAGAAGGAAAGTTTGTATACCAACCTCATTCTGATTGGTGGAAGACCTTTTCAGGGTTCAAATTGGCCTGAAAATCAGTGTGTTGGACTTAAAAGTTGAAACCTATGTCTTCCAAATGATTCACTAACCAACTAACCAACCATCAAAAATGTTCTGTCTTGATTTTGTTTATTTTTGCGTCTGCATGATTTTAACTCAAGTGTAGCTCATATATGTGCTACTACTTCTAGTGTTCTGGACTGATTTTTACATGTGGATTAGCTTTCCCTAATACTAGTGTACCTCACCATTAAGTGAACCCACTGTGACCTCAGAGGTACTTGTCATTTACGTCCCCAAGTCAAGGACTCTTGTTTCTTTCATACATCATAATTTATATGGAGTATAATTATTTCTCTTGAATTTGTATACCAGGTTCACACACTGAATAGACCGTTTTCCTGCGGCACATGTGAGAAGAAGTTCAAAACCTCTGGTGCCCTCAAAGGCCATCAGCTGATCCACACAGCTACCAGACCATATCCATGCAATATCCCAGGATGCAGCAGAACTTTCAGAACCCCAAAGTTCCTCAAAAGTCATCAAGAGGAGTTCCATCACCTGATCCCCAAGAAGTTTTTCTGCTCAGTAGAAGGTTGTAATTACTCGTTCTTCAAGCGCAGTCACCTGAAGCGACACACCATCACACATACTGGTAAGTTGCAAGTTGATTGTCATCTGTTGTCTACTGGTAAGTTGTAAGTTGACTGTCATCTGTTGTCTTCTGGTAAGTTGTAAGTTGACTGTCATCTGTTATTTACAGGTAAGTTGTAAGTTGACTGTCATCTGTTGTCTACTGGTAAGTTGTAAGTTGACTGTCATCTGTTATTTACAGATTTACAGGTAAGTTGTAAGTTGACTGTCATCTGTTGTCTACTGGTAAGTTGTAAGTTGACTACATCCATTGTCTACTGGTAAGTTGCAAGTTGACTGTCATCTGTTGTCTACTGGTAAGTTGCAAGTTGACTGTCATCTGTTGTCTATGGTTCATTCATTGTGTATGGGAGAGCTGTGGCTGAGAAGTTACAAACGTCTACCTTAGACTCAGAAGGTGCCAGGTTTGATCTCAGCATAGGGCTGGGCATTTTTCTAAGAACTGCTTTACATAATGATATCCCATACTCCACTGTTGTGCTGGATAGTGAGATTTGATACCTAGCCTCTCGGATAAAGGCAATAAACAGGAGGTTCTGTGTGCAAGGTCTGCACATAAAAAATCCCACAGCAGTTGGAAAATCACCAAAAAGAAGTAGGCTGTAAGGCCACTTTCCTGGCAAAGAAAACCTACTCCTGGGTAGATAGAGCCTGTTGCCTTGGATGGAATCTCTCTAGAGGAAACAAACCTTAACAAATGCATACCAAAGTTGGACACACTGACTTTTGAGGTGCAGAACTAGTTGTGACATCCAGATGATTGTTGATCTGGAACAAACATTGGCAGTCATGATTCTCCGGTCCTGTCTCTCATCTGATACGAAGGTAAGTTAATAAGTAAATCACAAATGTCTGTAGAAAAATAACTACATATGATAACAACTTGAAACCAGTTTATTTTTATACATACATTGTCCCTTTATTTCTCAACATAATTTCCACCAACATTGATGCACTTATTCCATCGTTTTATCAGTCCTCCCAAACCGGCTGCATAGAACTGCGAGCTTTGTTTTCATTTACTGGCCATCCCACAGAAATGTGTGACTTACTTATTGACGGCTGCATAGAACTGCTTGCTTTGTTTTCATTTACCGGCCATCCCACAGAACTGTGTGACTTACTTATTGTCTCTCCCTCGTAACTTTTTCTACCCAGCTGTGCACTGCTTTATGGGACAAACATTTGTCAGCATAAACACTGACAACCCACCTTGGCAGGAGACATTTCGCGAATGACGCTGAAATTGAATGTGAAGTGAAAACGTGGTTTAGAAAACAGAGCACGCAGTTCTATGCAGCGGGTTTGGGAGGACTGATGAAATGATGGGATAAGTGCATCAATGTTGGTGGAAATTATGTTAAGAAATAAAGGGACAATGTATGTATAAAAATAAACTAGTTTCAAGTTGTTATCATATTTAGTTATTTTTCTACAGCCATTTGTGACTTACTTATTAACTTACCCTCGTATTTTAATAAAGTTATATTGCTTTAATTGTCCCTGGTTGCCCAGCTGGTTTCATCATACCACATTCATCTTTTTTTTGTCTTAACACATACATCTTTTGCTGTTTTACCATGTACATCTTTTCTTGTTTTACCATGTACATCTTTTGCTGTCTTACCAGCAACTTTTTGCTGTCTTTTCACAAGCATCTTTTGTTGTCTTACCGTGTACACTTTTGCTGTCTTACCACCTAGATATTTTGTTTTCTTACCATGTACATCTTTTGCTGTCTTACCACATACACCTTTTGCTGTCATCCTTCTTCAGCATTGACATGCTTTGCAGCTACTTTCTGTGGTTGCAGTTCCCATACAGAGTGGGCTGTCCTAGCCATTCTGTCTGTAGTACCATCCTGTATCTAACACCGTTTACTTTCCTATTTCAGAATGAATGAAAATAAAAGAACTTTTAATGAAAATGGTAATGGTAATTTCATCATAGACATTGCCAGTAGGGGTATGAAAAGTCAGGCCATCACGTATTCTGAGCCTTGATGTAATGAGGCGGGGTGGCCAGTTACTTCCTTTTGGGGCGTTTACTTGCTTTGAACTCAAGCTTAGTCTGAACATGTCCTACTACTTCTAGTAATTGCAACGGACTGATTTTTGTGTGTGGATTAGCTTTCCCTATTACCAATGTCCTTCGCCATGAGGCGAACCCACTCTGACTTCTGAAGTACTCGTAATTTACGTCCCTAAGTCAAGGACGAGAAGTCAATATTTTAGTCCAGCTGACCGGTGTAGGGGTTGAACCTGCTATCTTGGTTTCGGCCAACCAGAAGTGTAAGAGTGGGCACTAGATCCATTTGATAATGGTGACCTCGATCAGTGACTTTCCTCATCACCTTTTCTACCCAGACAGTTCCCAGAATAATCTTACCATTATCCGGTACCCATCTTTATGAGACTAGGTCAACCCCAAAGTTTGTAATGGCCTAAAAGTAATCCCCCCACTGTTGTGGATTGAACTCCCACCAGTGCTTTGGCAGGCAAGCACACTAACCATTATGCAACTATGACTCTAAACTCTTCATACAGTAGTTATAACTTCGTGTTAAAGGGTTAATTTTTATTTCCTCAGGTGAGCGTAACTTTCACTGCACATGGCCAGGATGTAGCAAGTCTTTTCGGCACTCAGACAACCTCAAGGTGCATTTCCGTGCACACACCAATGAAAAACCATTCCAGTGCCACCTCTGTGATTTCAAATGCAAGCAGAAAAATTCTCTCTTCTGGCACAAAAAGCGGGTCCACCAGATTGTTGACTTCTCCGTTAGTCAGATACACATGGAAGTGAAGCTGAAACCTGCCGCCATAGAACATCACCTGAAGAAAGTGGATGCTGCTTCTGATGTTACTGGAACGGGAATTGATCAGGCTGTACTAACAGCTGCTGAAAAGGCATCTGAGACATTTGTTGTTGAAACAGTAAATGAGGTAGCGAGAGTAATTGAAGAAGTGGTGTCTGATAAAATATGTAAAGATTCATTGTCATTGGATGTCGCAGAAACAGCTCACCTCCCGGCTTCCATTGAGCATGATTTCAAGACTGTAGCTGGGCCTCAAGAAGAACCAGGCTCCTTGGATTTGTATGAGTTCAAATCTGATGATGAGTCTGGGGATGAAGGTCCTGGCAGTTTCAGACGTGACAAGAGTACAATGAATGGCCTTACTCCGCTTCCTCCGCCTCCCAAGGAATTATTGCGCAGAAATGAAATTCTAGAGATGAAAGAAAAGGAAAAGAAGGAAAAAGCAGAGAAGAGAGAGCAAGAAAGAAAGGAGAAGGCTGAGAGGAAGGAACAAGAGAAGAATGAAAGGGCAGAAAAGAAGAACCTAGAAAAGAAAGTGAAAGCAGAGCTAAAGGAACTTGAAAAACAGGAGAAACTTAAAAAGATAGAGCAGGAAAAGAAAGAAAAGATTGAGAAAAAAGAATTAGAGAAGAAAGAGAAAGATGAAAAGAAAGAACTGGAAAAGAAGGAAAAACTGGAAAAGAAAGAATTAGACAAGAAAGGCAAAATTGAAAAGAAGGAACTAAAGAAGAAGGAACAGATTGAAAAGAAGCAACAAGAACTGAAAGAGAAGATTGAAAAAAGAGAGCAAGAAAAGCGGGAAAAGGCGGAAAAAAGGGAACAAGAAAAGAAAGAAAAGCTGGAAAAGAAACTGACATCAAAAGTATGTGCAGTGAAAAAAGGAAACAATATAGAAAGCAGGGATAATGATGATGATGATGATGATGATGATGATGATGATGATGATGATGATGAGGAAATGGAAAATAGAACCAAAAGCTGTTCTAGCTACTCAACAAGAAGAAAGTCACCAGTTCCAGCAAGGGAATCTGTAACAGCTACCAGAAAGCTGAATCCAGGCAGAAAGAAATTACTCAAAGACACTGGGAAGTCTGTATCTGAGAAATTAGTGAGAGTTAAGGCTGAGAAGAAGACAGATGCCTCATCCTTTAAAAAGAAAGTACTTTCATCAAAGAAAGGAGAGCCTAAAAAGTCATCATTTGCCATGAGATCTTTGCCAAGAGTCGGATCTGTGGCTAGAAAAGTCAAACGAGTAGCGCTGAAGAGAAATCTGATGCGTAGATGTAAGAAGAAGGGTAAACTAAGTCCACCAAAAAGAAAACCCAGTGCAAGGATTAAGGCAAACAACAAAGCTAAGACAACTGTAACTAAACAAGTGAGAGGACAAAAGCCTGCCAGCTCAGGACTTCATACAAGGAAGTCTGTCAGGAGGAAGGCTGGGTTGATATACAGTGAAGTAGATGAAGTGGAATCAAAGGTTGCTGATAGCGCTGATGTGAGTGCCAACACCGATGATCAAAGTCTAAACAAGTCAGAAGAGATTCAAGCTATCACAGAGGACAACAGTGTCTTGCTGAATTCAGACCACGAGAAAAGCTTAGCACCTCCTGTCAGATCCTCATCGCCAGCATCTTCTGAGGAGGTGATGCTTCAAGGAAAAGCCAGCCCATATAGGGACTTTTCTGATACTGACAACCAAGAAGAACAAACAGGTTCTGCTAGCTCTCCTTTACAGAAAAGCCCAGAATATCCAGATGTTCGTAAATTGTCGGGAGCAGAATCTGACTCATCTACTTCAGAGGAAAGTGACAATGAAACTGTGACCAGACACCTGTGCCAGCCTGCTGAGGAATTCTCAGACGATGAGGTCAGCAATGATATCCCTCTGACTCCACCACGAGCTCCTGCACCTCCACCAGTGGAGAGTTCTGAAGATGAGCTGGAACTAGAGCCCGAGCGTACTCCATTCTCAGTTCCAGGTCCCAGCACTCCCTTTTCTGTTCCTGGGCCAAACACCCCTTTCTCCATCCCTCCACCGACTAACCTCATGCAGCAACACTCAGTACACTCAGAAGATGCTCCCATGTCAGCTGTTCTGTCAGTCCCACCTGTAGATGTGCATTCACAGGGCTCTTTAGATATGCAACAGTCCCTAGAATCAGCTGAGATGCACCCACATGGGTCAGTGGAAATGAGTAATTCACATGGATCTGTGGAGATGCATCATCCTCCGGGTTCGGCGGAAATACCAGATTCTCATAACTCTATGACAATAAGATCACACAAGTCGGTAGAGGTACTTTCACACGGCTCAGTGGAAATGGTTCATTCCCATGGATCCGTAGAAATGCTGTGTCACGGCAACATTACCGAATCCGTGACCCATGCAGATCAGCATGTTAGAACGCCAGACAGCATCATCAGAGACATGAGCAACAATTCTGAGTCTGCCAAGTATGAACTCCCTCATTCCTTGCAGGAACAGACTCAAACGGATGCAGATAAGGAATATTTCGATCAGTACTTAAAAAATCTCAGTGCAGCTAACAATCGAGCAGCAATCGGTCTAGAACCTTCTCCCAATGGCTTGCAACACCTGGAGGCTATGGTATGCAAGTCACACCTGGACCCAAAAGAAATGAGTGCCAAGTCACCTATTAGTTGTTTGCCCACTAGTGTTATTACCAGCTTGGAAAGTCTGCCTTTACTTACAAATGGAGATCTTCGGGCTAGAATGGACTCTCTTGTGTTAGACAGACACCATGAATCGTTCTACACTAGAGAGACACCATCGTCATTACCTCGTCTACCAGATCATCAGACACCACTATCTACAAGTGCCATGGGTCATTCTCCAGCCTTTGATGCATTTTCTTCTTTGAATTCCCTAACAGCTGCTAATGCAGGCAGAGAGAATTCATACCTCAGACAGCCAGAGAACCTTTTCTCAACTCCGCCGGTTACCAGCACTTTTATAGCTGAGGCCATGTTTCAGCGTCAAGCAATGGCAACTCCATTTCTACCACCTCAACCAAGTGAAAGAAGTAGCCTGTCTCGAATACCCGATGCGTCTCCTTTGCGGTCCAGCTCATCATCGTCATTTCTCCGGCGGTCAGGCACTGTTCCAGGCCCTGATATGTTTTCTTCTCCTGCCATGGCACAAAACATGCCTAGACATCCATTTGCAAATGCTTGGACTAGTCAGGAAGTGAGACCAGCCCATTGGCAGACCCCATATCTTGCACACCAGTCCAACATGGCTACCACGGGCTCATTTTTTCCTTCAAAGGACAATTATCTTACAGGAAGGGACTTTATGTTTGACCCATCTGTTCGTCCATCTGCAGAGAGAAGTATGTTTTCATCTATATCATCATCTCAGAGCCAAGACTCCTATCAGCTAGATCGATTTGACCTCAGTAACTACTTTCCTAATGCTATGACGCCCTATGGGAGTTCCACTGCTTCTTTGGAGTACAGCAGAACAGCCCATGCAGGAACAGCCAAACCTTTTGATGAAAGATACCGGCAGACAGCGGCATCTGCAGCCATCTCAGACTTTCGTGGTCTGCCTCCTGCCGGTGGCACATCAGACATGTTTCCTGCTTTTCCAAGTGTGAATACTGGTTTCAACCTGTACACAGGGAATGCTATGTCTTATCATGCCCCACATATGACAGAGAACGTTAACAGTGCATTCCTGACCCACTCCACTTCAGCTCAGCAAGCAATGTTTGAAAGGGATTATGCAGCTGCTGCAGCTCATAGAAGTTTCTATCCCCAGAACACACCGTATCCCTTTGTTGATGAACGACAGTACCATCATAGCACTTCCAAACTTGGTCAAGGTCATCCAGTAGCTCCTACCCCAGTTCCACAGGAACGAGATCTGATAAGTAGGTCGGCAGCAGCTGAAAGCCAGATGCAAGATCCATACCGCAGCTTACTTTATAGATATTAATATTCTTCTTCCTCGTACACCTTCAGATGCCAGCATGAATAAATCCGAGGAAAGCAGCAGTCAAGTTGAGCCGCTCCATATAGTGTCTTCAAATGGAGTGCATGTAGGCCAAAATAGTCTGGTGAAGACGAGATATTTGAACAAGTAACTTCAGTACAGATATTAATCTGAAGATTGCTGCCGACAATATACAAGGCTTACTATCTTGTTTCATGTGTGACCTTTGCACAAATGTTTGATGTTGATAGAAATAACATACAAATTTGTGCTCTAATTGCTGCTGGATTGTGCATCATAATGAGTGTAGCCTTTTAGGCATACCTATGTTTATTTTCTTCCGCATTGGTCCTGAAAAGGATATTTGTTGCATTGTGTCTGTGGTGAAGATGAGATACTGCTCTGTTTGGCCAACAAACATAACTTCAGCACAGCATTTTATCTAGGACCCACTAAGCCTTTGAACTTTGACCCGTACTCTCTCGACTAGATTGCAGTACTCCATTCTGCTTCCAGAACTACCACTCTGAGGTAGAGTAGAGGCTCTGATCCATTGGTCTTGATGCAAGCCACTGACTGCATACATCTGACTCTGCATCTTCAGTTCCTTGTACATGTTTGATACTATATAAAACAGTTGTGCTTTGGAAGTTGAGAACTTAAGCTACTGGACATACCTAATACATCACCTGTACAAGTGCAGAAAGAATTAAAACTGGAGATCCTTGAATCAAAGACGAAGACAGCTGCGATTGCATGTAATTACTTTCATTGGTGCTGTTCTTCATGTCTAAACAAAGAATTGAAAATTACGTTGACCACATCTAATGACATAAACCTGAAGACACACCATACATATCTTTTTGTCTGGCATTGTTTGTTTTCATACAGATCTTACCAGTTGTTACCAAGTTGCTATTGTTTTTATACCAAAGCTTGATGTGTTCTGCAGAATTTATTTTATGCTGGTTTAATCAATCCATTCAGTTCAGGGCTTCTTGTGTTTTGTTAACTCTATGTTTTGTCTTGGCACTTAAGTGAGCCATGTGTTGTTGTGAGTTTTTAATGACATGTTGTAGTCATACTAATTGACATTGTTAAAGGCACAGGTAAGCTTGTACCGTTGTCTCTTATAATGTCCGTATTGTCATAATTCTAATACATGTTGTGATTTATGGAAATTGTCATAATTTTATGTTGTATAAAGATTTCAATCCGCCATAATCCTACTAGTTTGGTTAGTATTGCTGCTATTTTAATGTGTGGTTATCTGTGTTAAGCACACTGTTTTAATTTAACATGAAGCCATAAAAATGGTTGTACATAGTATATTACAAAATGCTGTATTATATAAGCTTTCATAAACTTGTTTCATAATAAATGACTGATATCTACAGATTTGTGTGTGATAAGAAAGCATATACATTTCTTAGTCCACTCAACTGTGAGATTTTCATGAATTATGTATATTTTTAGTCATAAACTCCTAGAGAAATACTATTTGCACTGCAGTCCTAAAATTCAAGATTGATTCAGATACAGTGCATATTGTAAGTATATTATGGTTGTACAGAAAAGGGCTAATAGTTGTTTTGTATATATCTTATGTGAATACATTCTGAAAACCACAATTGTTTTTTAAAACCTTTAATATTTTGGTTGTATGGCTGTCGTAAAGGCACATGAGGTTTTGTATGTGTGTTTTTACAAATTTTCATATCAACAAAAAATATGGTCTCAGTAAATATCAGGAGGTTAGGATTCATTCTGCTTATGATGCAGTTTTATATTTTCAGTATCTTCTTCTGGCATTTATCCCCTATTGGAGCATAGTACTCAAACAACTGATGCCAGTCTGTCATATCTTTTCTATCTCTATCCTGCAGTTTCCTTCATGTCCTCCCAATATTATTTAGCTGCAGTGCATGTTGTAAGTGTATTATAGTTGTACAGAAAAGGGCAGATAGTTGTATTTGTCTTATTTGAGTAGTCTGAAAGCCACTTTAAAAAAACAAAAAAACTAAACATTTTGGTAATTTGGCTGTTATCCTTGTGGCACTGTGGGTTGTGAGTGTGTATGTATGTTTTTACAATTTTCATATTTAAAAAAATATTTAAAATTCATTCTGTATATGTTGCACAGTTTTATGTTTTCACTGTCTTCTTTTGCCCATTTCCCCTTAGTGGAGTATAGGCTGATAAGCAACTCATGCCAAGCTTTGTTATCTCCCGCAGGAGATATCTGGGATAGGCCAGATTTTTGTAGGGGGTCTGATCGAGTGTGAAATATGAAATGCTGCATGGCACAGTGTAATCACACATTCTTTGTGGCTAGAAAGGATAAGTAAATTGTTTGACCCAGTGGTTTAGCACAGTATTTGAATAGGTTAGAAAATGCCATCCAGGTAAATGTGTGTGTTAGTTAGTTAGTCATTAGATTATTCTCACTGTTCAGTTCAGTTCAGTCGCGGTTCCAACATCACAGCAACGGGTCGTCCCCATTATGCTCCGTTCCTGTGCCAGTGAATATCACATAAAATGTTCCTCACTGCCCCATTTGCACATCACTAACCATTCAGTGCATTAGTGTTCATATTCCCTCCTCATTACTTACTCAGCTGTGTAGGTTGACAACACAAGTTCTGTGTTGGTTGATTATTCTTCTTCCCCCCCCCCCCCCCCCCCCCCCCCCCCCTGCATAGTGCTTTTGTCAGGTTTCACTCTTGTTGACTTGATGTTCTTCAGTCTGGTAAAGGTTGCAGTTTCAGTCATTACATGATTCGTTTAATCGTCCCAGGGCATGCTGGTTTGCCGGGAAATGAGCAGGCAGACAAGTGGGCTGGATCTGCACCTTCAGGTGGAGTATTGGTGCACGATAAGGCAGATGTGGTCAAGGTCCTTTGGGATCATGTGTAGATTGGGAGAACAGATATATCATCATTGCTTGAAGAGAATGGTGCCTCATGGAGTGACCATGGGATCTGGCCCTCGCTCAGTTCTCTGAGGATAAGACCAGAAGGACACATAATCAGATTCTTCGCTGGTTGTTAGCTCAATCGTCTTGCCCTTCCGGGGACATTCCCTATATTAGCTCTGTCCATTGCTTGTCCGCTTTCCACAGTAGCCCATCTGACAAGCCTATCAGTTAGTTCATTTCCTCTGACACCCGCAAGGCCTGGCTCAAAAATGAAGTTTGATACAAACTGAATGTATGTGTTTCTCTCCACTGTATATTACTATCTGCAAATTAATGTCTTTTGGTTACATTGACAGCAATATATTCATACAAGTACTTTAAATGAAAACCTTAAATGTTTATTTTATTGTGCATATATTCTGGAAAAAATAAGTAAACAACAAATGTATCATTTTTCATTGTAGTCACCACTGCATTCAATGCAAGTCCTCGAGCACCGATAATGTTGTTTAATTCCTGTGTTAAGAAATTCTCTGGGGTCACTACTCGGTGTGCCTGAGCCAGTCGTGAACAGTACGTCACAAAAGTCATGCCATTTTGAAACTTCGTACTCATACACTTGCTGGACTGACAAGGCATGATCACCATACTGGACCTTCATTTGCCGATGCAGTTTTCATAGGTTTCACCCCTTCACTGATAAAAAAAAAAGGATAACAGAATGCTGCTCCTCTTTGGTGCATGTCAAAAGTGGGGCGGGCCATCTTTAAATTATCCTTAAGACATCACTGTGTTCCTCTGAACTGTGATGTCACATGCTGAACTCTCTTGATATCCTTAACAACAATATTGACAGGTTACAAGACAGTGGCATGGTTATTGTAATTTATATCACACTTTTAAGGTTTTCATTTTAGTGCCTCCTCATACATTAGGCAACAGTGTTTCTTAAAGATCACACATTTCAGCATTTGTTTCATGCAGCTAGGATTTGCTTTAGTCCCATATAGCTGGATTATTTTGCACTTGTGTTTTATAACAGCTGTGATCACAGCGAACTCTACATTTGCAAGAAACAGTATTTAAACACTCAACTTTTATTTTGTTATCGTAATATAATTAATCAACATACAGCTGAAAGATGCTGGTGTTGACAGCTAAGTCCTGTAAAGGATATGCTTAAAAAAAAAAAAATATATATATAATTAATGTAAAATTGATAAAATTTCAATTATATACTTTGATTGTAATGTGACAGAATTGAATGGGAGTTGCACTTGTGAAATAAGCTGAGTTTTTAAGGCTATAGAGAAGCAACCCAAGAAGCCCCGCCCCACCAAGAATGATAAGAAGTTAGAGAAGGTGAAACAGTTGCATGTAGGGGCACTACTTTTGAGGATCACAAATATCTTGTGTATTTTATATTAGTGACAGATACTTCTCTGTCTGTATGTCTCACATGTACACTCACTCACTCATTCTCTCTCTCTCTCTCTCTCTCTCTCTCTCTCTCTCTCTCTCTCTCTCTCTCTCTCTCTCTCTCTCTCTCTCTCTCTCTCTCTCTCTCTCTCTCTCTCTCTCAGAGAGTGCATGAATTGAATGGTGAGTAGCTGTTTCATGTATGTAGTTTGTAGACGCGGTTGGTCAATAATGTAATCTTCTCTTGACATTTGTCAACATATTCATGTATACACAGCAGAGAGAAAATACGTAAACAGTGGCCAGCAGAAACACCAGTACGGAGCTCATGGAAAGAGCCATACTAATTCCACTGACACTAAGGGAAGAAATTATACGGGTGCTGACGACAACTGAATAACATCAGTAGCACTTCTGAAATTTACGGGGTGAGAGGGATGTAGGGCGATACAACCTACTGTGAATTGGCTCTGTGGCAAAAGGGTTACAGATGCAGTTTGTAATCCCACATACTGCATTTGAAACACAGCAGTGGGCGATTTTGCAGCAGACCGCCTGGCGTGGGTTTTTATAAAATGGATTAAGTGCAGGTCATTCAGAAAGCAATGGCAAACTACTAAACTTGCCAAGAAATCTCAAACAGCCAAAAAATGTTGGGGTTGATTGCGATGTCCTGTTAAGGATATGCAACCTACTGCAAAATGACATAATAAATAGCATATTCACACCAATCTTATGCTACCAATGTCAAACATGGACATTATCCAAATCACAATTACGCAAAAGCAACACCTGTGAGTTGAAATGCTTATGGAGAGCTGCCAACTTAACTATCCTAGGCTGAATAAGAAATGATGTTTTCAGACAGACAGTGGGATCAACATTATGTGCCACCTATATTGAAAAGCAGAAGCTCAAATGGTTTGGCCATCTCATTAGAATGCAACACAATTAACTACCAGCATTGGCCCTACATATAAGAAGATCTGCTACGAGAGCAAGAGTAGAAAATAGATTGATGACATCAAAGATATTGTACAACACACGGAATGACACTATCCAGTGCCACCCAATGGGCACTGGAGCACCAGCTATTCCTCCCCCACAGCGCTTGATGGCAAAATTGCATGATGATGGTGATAACTACCTA
This sequence comes from Cepaea hortensis, assembly GCA_963921405.1. Taxonomy (NCBI): domain Eukaryota; kingdom Metazoa; phylum Mollusca; class Gastropoda; order Stylommatophora; family Helicidae; genus Cepaea; species Cepaea hortensis. The sequence goes on from OY992887.1 coordinate 81,451,851, forward strand.
TTGCCAATAGCACACTCACATAAGAAGCAAATTAAATAAAGTATAAGAAATAGAGAAGGATTGGAGGGCTGGAATAAGACGATTGATTGTCTTTTTCTCTTCCCTCTGGGAGTTGGGTTGGAGGCTTAATAAAACACCTAGAGCAGAAATTATTACCACCCCAAGCCTAATCTAATCTAGTCCATATGTATCGAAGAAGTGGGTTGGCTGGTGTTAAACTGTTACTGAAGTCCGCCTAAAACACAAAATGTGACTTAGTTCCCAGTAAAACACAAAATGTGATTTAGTTCCCAGTAAAACACAAAATATGACTTCAATCAATCATGTGACATGCCGGAAAGCGTGGGCGGTCATGACTCGCCATTTCACTTGATCACCAGAGTCGTGGATCAGCTCAGTGTTCCTGTCTCATCTATGCCATGTGGCCAAGCCATCCAGGTATTTTCCTCTCGGTCTTCCTCTTGGTCTGTTCCCTTCGATCTTGCCAGTTGTCACTAAGTTCTCCAATCCATTTTTTCTCATAACATGTCCAAAAAATATTTGACTGTCTACGTCTAATTTCTCTAATCAATTTACGATTTTCATTTGTCTCCTGTAGAATATGACTTAGTCCCCAATAAAACAAAATGTGACTTAGTCCCCAATAAAACTTAAATATGACTTAGTTCCCATAACACATAAAATATTACTTAGAAACTTGACGAATTAAAACAACATACATGTTTTAACCAAAGTCATTATGAATGAACAAGAAAAAAAACCAGATCAAACAAAGGAATACTTATATGTACATACAAGAAGTAGTCTGGTTGCTTCTCTTTGAGTTTTTTCATTTACTAATTGTCCAGCCATACGTTAGAACTGGTTCTATGTCGGTGTTAACAGGGAAAAAAAATATGTTAAATATATAAGTTTCTGCGTTTAGAACTGCATGATGTAAATAATTTAGAAAATGTTAATCAAGTATTTCTGAGTTGTTCCATGTCTGTAGTTTCTTTTTTCATCAAAAATCAGCCATCAAAGATTATGTATCTTTTCTAAACTGATCTGTTGCATATAGTTGGAGTGACACATTTTCTTCTCCATTACCCTCCCTGGGTGCTTTGTCCCTAGTTATATACTTGTACTTTCTGATTCTTAAGCCAGTGAGGTTCATGGTGGCATGCATTTATGTAAAGTTTACTTTCTGTAGACATATTTCGTCCAAGGTAACAGGCTCTCTCCACTCAAGGGTGGGTTTTCTTTTCTAACACATTTGTCAGAACAGCAATCTACTATTGTGTGATTTCCAACTGCCATGGAGTTGTTAATGTACACAACTTGCATTCTCTACCTCCTAGGTTTTGTCCTTATCTGAGAAAGGATCACACTACTCGAGATATTTGGACAAGAGGAAACCGTCACATTCATCTCATCATGTTCCTCTTGTAATTTGAGGTACGGGGTGAAGTATAAACAGCGGGAGAGTGTACGCTTATGGGCTTCATGCATCGATATTCCTACGAACTCTGTTATTCCCTGCATCCATTGTTTACGTGGTTGGCCTCTTCCTCTGCTTCCATCTGGTCTGTACATCATTGCTTGTTGTGGTATACTGTTTGTTGGTAACCTACTTGCATGGCCAAACCATTTGACTTACTGCTTTCTAATAAAATGTAGCGCAGCTATAACCCCCACTTCAGTCCTGATTTCTTAATTTCTGATCTTATCTCTTCTTGATACATTGAGTATTCTTCTCAGGAATCTCATTTCTGTTGTTGTGATTTTTCTTTTCTCTTTTTCTAACTATCACATTATCTTTTTAAAATCGTATTCTGTTTTTGCCTGCTTTGAACTCAAGCATAATCCACACCAGTGTTACAAGTAGTGAGTGCATTGGACTGATTTTGAACGAGGGTTAGCTTTCCCTATTACCAGCGTCCCTCACTATCAGGTAAGCCTTCTCCTACTTCTGAGGCGCTTGTAATTTATATCCCTAAGGCAGGGATGAGAAATCTTCATTTTTTAAGTTCAACTGACAAGCCTGTAGAATGAACCCGCTACACCACAGATGAGAAAGCTAAAGCGCATTAAACCTGTCAGTCCCGCCAACCTGTCATTATATTCAAAAGATCAGTTTATGAGCAGATTATAAATCTGAAATGGGGTGACAGTGTTCAGAAATGTCTTCTCTCAGAGTGACCTGATATGACTTGGCAAGTACAGTTTTTGTTGTTATGATATCCAAGTTTATACTTCAGGTTTACAGGTATGTTAGGTCCATCCCAAGAATTTCACTTCATTAAACAATGGCGTATATAAGAAACATTAAATATTTTCCCCCCAAAGCTATGTTGAACATTTTTACTGACAGAACTAAACAAATGTAATTAAGGTATAGAAAATAGTGCTCCACTTTTTGTTGCTTTTATAAATTTATTGCAAGAACAGAAAGATTGTTGCCTAGATATGTACATTTTATTGCTATATTTTACATAACTTTTTCACTATGAACAATTGTAAACTATATTGAGAATTACAAACTTTACTTGTAGGTAGTTCTTTGCCTATACTTGCGAACAAAATATACTGTTTTTAAAAAAAATCATAATTTTGAATCTTTTGCAAAATTATTTGTGTCTTATAAGTACAAATTCTCAGTTTTCAGCAATTCTGAGCTACTTGACGTAAAATATAATTAACCCTTAAATGGTGGGGTAATGTCCTGTAATTGTTTAAGGATTTCTTTCTCTCTTTTCACATCTTCCTTTAGTGATTAAGTTTAATAACATATCTGCAAGTGTGCATTTCCGTTATAGTAATGGACACGGTATTTTATTTTTGTTTTATAAAAGTATAATCTGAGAAATGGACACGAAAGGTGATGTTTTAAACTTACCAGCCTTCAGACACAAATGGCTGCAAATAGCGACCCCTGTCTATTGACCTCTCATCAAGTGATCACATAAAATGCTGGCAACAGTTATTTCAATTACTTTTGTTGTATGAATGTCCTTTTCTGTTCATTCAAGAAGTCATTTTATTTTTATACAGGTGTTTGTAAAGTCTCACTACACTTTGTATGTAGAAGACATTTGAAAAAATGCTTTCTTCCAATGGTAACACCATTCTGTTTGGAGTGCAAAGAATTACTCCAGCAGAAGACAGTTATTCGCTGCATATTTATTCACGATGGACTGTGGAGCACATTTTTATGACATCCAGTACTTCATTTTTCAAATTTGTTCTACATACAAAATGTAGTGAGACTTTACAATCATCTGGTATTTATTATGTCACAGCAAATATGTTTACGATCTGATATTTTATGCATCGTTTTCTTATTCTGTCTTTTACCCTCCATGGGGCATTGACCCTCAACCAACTGACACTATCCAACTTATGACAAGCACTCCTATCTTTTGTCATCTCCTTCAGCTCCCTCTGTGTCTTCCCCATATGATTCATCTGTCTCTAATTCTCTTCTGTGTGTGTTTTAAATTTTCCTTTATTTCTTTTGCTCCGTGGGTTTCAGAAACAAGACTTTCAAGTTATGCTCTGACCAGGTTTTTCTCCATGTGTGTGCTGTCCTGGTGTAATGCCTTTTCTTCACCTCTTGATTTATGGGAATTTGTTTAGTTCTCTCCATAAGCATACATGAGCAATTCTGTCCTGTTATTGTAGTCCTATTCTGCACAGGCACCACCTAATGACTGTTTGTAATTTATTAGTAATTGCCTTAGTCACTCTCCATGTTCCTGATATTCTGCTTCTTTTATTCGCTTGAAATTTGTCTATATCTGCAATGTTGTCACTTGTATGAATTTCACGGTCTTTGTTTAGTTCACTCAGTGGTCCATAGAGTTTATCTACCACTGTTGTTTCTCTTGGCCCGGAAGGTTTGCCTAGATGTGTCATATTTTGGGCATTCTTGAAGTATGTGATCTGCTGTCTGTTTCACTAATCCACAATTGCACAAAGCTGATTTGGTTATCTTGAATGTTGTATACATGCGGTTGCATAATATATTGTGTCCTGTTCTGAGGTGCAGAATAATGATTTGTTCTAGATGTTTCTGATCTGTTGATATGTTTCTGGTGGTCACAACATTAAATAAAAATTATATATAATAGAACAATGAAAGCAAGCTCTATATTCTATATTTCACAATGAAGATACATTGATATGTTTCTGGTTGTCATAACATTAAAAAAAAAATAATTATAATATTTAATAGAACAATGAAAGTAAGCTCTATATTCTATATTTCACAAAGAAGATACATTGATATGTTTCTGGTGGGCACATCATTATCTGACACAACAATAACAACATTATATTTAGCAGAATAATGTATGAAAGAGAACATTGAAGAAAAATAAATCCATTAAGATATTCAAGAATATTTGATGTGTCTATAACTATTGGTCCTTTATCAGGGACAAAACAAACATAATTCTTATCCCCCCCCCAAAAAAAAAAAAACAAAAAAAAAACAACAACAACCAGGCCAAGCAATGTAACTAAGTCTGCTTCCCCAAGATATCTATTTGGCTCATACATGGCTTTATTTTTAGCTTCTGGGTTTTACTTATCAACATGATAACACTTATGGCTTTTAGGTTCTTGGTTTTACGAATCAACATCATAGCACTTCTGGCTTATGGCTTCTTGGTTTTATAAATTAACATCATAGCACATCAGGCAAACTTGTTATGCTCCGTCTCCCTCAACAAATGTCGTCAGGTGTAGATGCTGATTGTTCCAGTAAAACTTGGTTGTAATGTCAGATTTGTCCCTCTCACCTGACCTTCATAGCTGGAACCACACTTGACATCCAGACTAAAGCATCCTTAAATGTGATGTTTCTTGTGTTGTTGTGTCTTTGGGTAGATAGTCGAAAGACTTTCCTCACTGCACATCGAACTATTCAGTTGATAAATGCTCATTATCTCCCTTGTAGCAACTCTTGAGACCAGTTCTGTGTTAGTTAATGACTCTTCTTTAACTCCCTGAATAGTGGTCTTGTCTGGCATCATCCCAGTTGACTTGATGTTCTTGTGGTCTGGTCAAGGTTTCAGATTCACAGTCATCACATGGTTAATTTAATCACCCCACCTATCTCAGGACATTCAATATTTCAGCCCAATCCATTGCTTGTCCATTTCCCACAGTAGAACTGTCCTCAAGCCTATTGATTGTATCTTCAGTCAGCAGTCGGTCATATAGTCTTCAAAATCGCTCACTTGTGCATCATGTGTGTTCCAACAACTGGCACTCTTATAGAGGTTTTGTTACTACTTTTATATACACCACATTAGTATTGATGCTATATTAAGAGGAGTACTGTTGTAATATTAGTATCGTTGCTGTATTGAGAGGAGAACTATTAGTGCTTATGCTGTATTAAGAGGAGAACTGTTGGGCTATTGCATTGCTTGGCTAACTAATGTATTACTGGTGTTGATGTTGTATTGCTAGAAGAACTATTGGACTATTAGTGTTGAGTCTGTATTGCTAGAAGAACTATTGGACTATTAGTGTTGAGTCTGTATTGCTAGGAGAACTATTGGACTTTTAGTGTTGAGTCTGTATTGCTAGAAGAACTATTGGACTATTAGTGTTGAGTCTGTATTGCTAGGAGAACTATTGGACTTTTAGTGTTGAGTCTGTATTGTTACAAGAACTATTGGACTTTTAGTGTTGTGTCTGTATTGCTAGAAGAACTATTGGACTATTAGTGTTGAGTCTGTATTGCTAGAAGAACTATTGGACTATTAGTGTTGAGTCTGTATTGCTAGAAGAACTATTGGACTATTAGTGTTGAGTCTGTATTGCTAGGAGAACTATTGGACTTTTAGTGTTGAGTCTGTATTGCTAGGAGAACTATTGGACTTTTAGTGTTGAGTCTGTATTGTTACAAGAACTATTGAACTATTAGTGTTGTGTCTGTATTGCTAGAAGAACTATTGGACTTTTAGTGTTGAGTCTGTATTGTTACAAGAACTATTGAACTATTAGTGTTGTGTCTGTATTGCTAGAAGAACTATTGGACTATTAGTGTTGTGTCTGTATTGCTAGAAGAACTATTGGACTATTAGTGTTGAGTCTGTATTGCTAGGAGAACTATTGGACTTTTAGTGTTGAGTCTGTATTGTTACAAGAACTATTGGACTTTTAGTGTTGAGTCTGTATTGCTAGGAGCACTATTGGACTTTTAGTGTTGAGTCTGTATTGTTACAAGAACTGTTGGACTATTAGTGTAGAGTATGTATTGTTACAAGAACTATTAGTGTTGTGTCTGTATTGCTAGAAGAACTATTGGACTATTAGTGTTGTGTCTGTATTGCTAGAAGAACTATTGGACTATTAGTGGTGAGTCTGTATTGCTAGAAGAACTATTGGACTATTAGTGTTGAGAATGAAACTAAAACATTGTATACTTCAATCAGAAAGAGACAAACAGCTTTCTTATGATGTGAAGAGAATCATTAGAGAACATCATGACAACTGAAAAGATTAAGGGGAAGAGAGGCAGAGGCCGACCAAGAGAAATGATGCTGGATGGATTGAGACCATGGCATGGAGGGATATCATCAGTAGAGTTGATGGAGAACACCAAAGACCAAGATCTGTGGAGGGTCATGAACGTCTACGCCAGCTAGCAGGGCACTTGATGATGATGACTCATTGTATCTTTACAACTTTGCTGCAGTTCCACCATTTTCACTTCTCATGATAAAAAATACAACTGGTCAACTGTTACTTGAATCAACTTATAATAGTTTCAGACTAAGTACACCTGTATCATGGGCATAGAGGGTGTGGCTATTGTCTGACTGTTTACTGTATGTGTTGAAATGTTTCTGAAACTTGCCTTCAGACAAGGTAGTGACTACAGTAGGATGTGACAGTATACGATATAACACAATGTGGCATGAAATTCTGTAGATAAACAACAAATACAAACTGAACATACACCAGGATGATGTTTGCAACAAGTATGCCTTCTTATTTAGGTGCCTGGGCTGGAGGAGACATCGGCAATGATGATTCTTCAACCCTCACTCTCCTTTGATACTTTGATGAAGTTTATGTTGATTACACTATTGCTTTAACTGTCCACATACATGTTTCTATGTCTTCCTGTGTCTTTCTAGCCTAGTAATTTACCACAAAAGGCTTATTTCTCTACTCCACCTCTTCTCTTGATAGCTCAATGCATTTCAGTTGTCTTTTCTTATGGTTTTGATGAGTGTGTTTATAACACTGGCAGGTCCCAATATCACATTGTTTTCTTCTCTATCCTCAATATTCTCAACATTCTTCTCAAAAACTACATCTGTGCTTCCTCCAGTTTCTTCACAGATTCATGACGGATTATTCAGTATTAACATCCATAAAGTATATAGAGTTGGTGTTTGTTGTTTAATTAGTTAGTTATTTAGCTAGTCATCAGATTATCCTGACTGCATGCACATTAAACCATTCAGTCCATTAATGCTCAGATCACCTCCTCAGCAGCTCCCTCAGCATGTAGCAGTCATCAACACCAGTTCTGTGTTGGTCGACTATTATTCTTTGACCTACTGCATAAAGCTCTGGTCTGGCTTCCCTTTGACTTGATGTACTTGTCGTGTGGTTAAGGTGGCAGATTCACAGTCGTCTCTTGATTCGTTTAATTGCAATGCCTCACCGTTGGCATCCATTATATCTGCTGGCCATTGATCAGCTGCTTTCCACAGTAGCCCAGCTTGCAAGCCTATCATCGTCTTCATTTCCTCTTACACCCACATGTTGTTTATCACAGGAGCTGATACTACCTTATATGTTATGTTGCAAGTGGTCTACAGACAGTGTTGATCTGATGGCAGAAAAACATTGTTGATCCTTGTCACTGTAGAAGAGAACACATGTTTTGATATTTTTACATGTGTGTGTCAATTCTATTGTCATTCTGTACAAAATATAATTAAAGTTGTGTGATTAAAGCTGTGTTGTTGCATTAGATGTACATTGTTTAATTATGATGGCCAAAATGTGCTATGAAATCATCAGCATTTTTTATTATTATACTGTGCATACAATGTTTAAATTTCTTGTACATAATATACACCTTTCTTTGTACACTGAAGTTTGTTCTTCTGGCTGTGAATGTATTCATTTTAGTGTCTGTTTTCATGAAAGTATTATTTAGAAGAGAAATTTATCAATTTGTTGTCAGAGGTGGGAAGCGGTTAAACCACATCTGAGTCTCATGTGTCTATTATCTTCATTGTGCTGCACTGGTTTTTGGCAAACTCATTAGATTAGCACTGAAGTCCAGAAAGAATTGTGGATATAGAATTTAACTAGAAGAGCTTAGATTTTGTGATGCAATGTTAATGTGAACATGCTCACAGTATTTCATTTGGTTAGAGTGTAATATCATGATTCCGTGAACATGTAATACATGATCTCCAACATGACCACATTAGCAAGATGATATGTTGCAAGCCAATCATTTATTTATCATATGATATCATTTTGACCCAAAAATGGCAAGTTATCAATTGTTTATTCATACTCAGAGGAAGAAAATGCTGTGTGGGTTTTGCAGAGTGGCATGAAAGCTAGTTAACGGTAAAATTATCAGGAGCGGGGAAGATGGATGGTTATGGAGAAACATGCTTTCATCCTAGTATCAGGCATGATTTCCAATTTGAGATTAAGAACAAAACAAAAGTTAGTTGCATGTCATTTTTGTAATGTCGCTATCAACCATAGTATTTATTGCCTGTTTGTGATTTACTAGGAAATTTTATGGTCACTAGTTTGAAAGAACAAAAGCACAAGTAAAATGCTCTGAAGAAGACAGTAAGAAATAATAAAATATGACAGAAATTAGAAGCATCACCAGGTACAAACGTATGGAGAGTTAATTAAATAGATTTGACTTCTGGTGAGAGATTTATTTATAAAATCTGCAGGCTATACAAGAATATTATATATATATGAATGATTGTTTCAGATCTACAGAAAAACTCAGAAACGTGAATGGTTGGCATTAAGTATTGCACAAGCGAAAACTTGCAACAACTTTGACTATATAATTGGCATCATGGCTTAAGAATGTATAATGGCAGTTGTAAGAAAAATCAATATATGTTATTTTACTAGTGGATATAAATAAAAATATTTCCTTTAAGCTGTGCTACACATCTTGAGTGAAACTTCATACATACATTTTGATGTTTTTTTACATAGAGATTTTACCTATTGTTATCAACATTCTCTGTTGTTTACTACAGAAATGTGTAAATACAACATGGTGTCCTTGGTGTGTCCGTGTAAATACAACATGGTGTCCTTGGTGTATCCTAGTCTGACATGCCAACACATTTGACTACTGTTGATGTATATCTCATTATCAAGCTGTTTTGTAGTCAACTACTTTCTACTTGTATCCTATCTCATTAAGAGATAAAACTCACTGGACACTTGGTATCCACAAATCTTTGTGAAGTTTAAAGCATGAATTAAAAGTTAAAAAGTTTAAAAAGTTAGTTGCATATCCTTTACAGGATGTTGTAGTCAACCCCAACATTTTTTGGCTGTTTGTGAGCTCTTGGCAAGTTTACATTCAGCAGTTTGCTATTGCTTTCTGAACCACCGGCACCCATACTATTTTATAAAAAATCAACGCAAGGCGGTCTGCTGCCAAATCGCCCGCAGGTGTGTTTCAAACATGGTGTGCGGGATTACAAACTGCATCTGTAGCCCCTTCGCCAGAGAGCTGGCAAAGCATTAGTTACTGGGAGAAATGATTGTTTTCTATTGCTCATGCTACATGGCGGTGGTTGACAGCCTACAGTCTTGCACACTGATAGTTTCCCCTAGCACTGATGTTTGTCCATACCTGGATGCCAAGCTGTTCAAAATCTTTACTTGAGGTCATCGTGATTGTAACTGACTCAGAAAGCATGCTGAGGAGGGTGAGGACAGGCAGGCTTCGTGCAGAGTGGCTTGCTTCGCTTCGGAGGTCACGGGTGGCAAGCATCACCTGGATCTTTTCTCCGGGGCATGCGGGTGTGCTGGGGGATGAACAGGCGGACAGATTGGCTGGCTCGGCAAAACTTGGTGGAGTATTGATGCATGACAAGGCAGACGTGGTTGTGGCCTTGTGGGAGCACGTGCACACAGTGGAGGAGCAAATGGATCACCATAGTCTGGCAAGAATGAGGCAGCGAGGAGTGACGAGGGGGATCTAGCCGACGCTCGACGCTCAGAGGAAAGGAGAGACGGACATATAATCAGATTGCTACTGAAACTATTGGTGTTGGAACTCTTCGCTGACTGCTGAGGATGGGGATAGAGCGCTTATGGGAATGCCCCAAATGCTGTGATGTTGGTTCCTAAATCAATCAATCAATCTTCTGTCCTTTATTCCCACATTAGAGCACAGACCCTCAACTAACTCACACCAGGCCATCCTGTCTACGTTCATCCCATATGATTCATCTCTGTCTCTTATTATCTTCTCTATGTGTTTTAGGTCTCTCTCTGTTTTGTTTGCCTTGCGGGTTCCATAGCAGAGACTTTTAAGTCCTGCTGTTAACAGGTTTTCTGAATGTATATTCAAATAATCAGTTCTCTTTGTGAGTTTGTTTCTTTCAATACATCTTCATTATTCTTTTTGTCTGTCCATGCTGTTGACAACATTCTTCTATAGGACCACATTATGGAATCTCCAGTGGGTATATCTGTGGATAGAGAAGGTAAATTAACACTTAAAATATCTGTGGATAGAGCAGGTAAATTAACACTTAAAATATCTGTGGATAGAGCAGGTAAATTAACACTTAAATTATCTGTGGATAGAGCAGGTAAATTAACACTTAAAATATATGTGGATAGAGCAGGTAAATTAACACTTAAAATATATGTGGATAGAGCTGGTAAATTAACACTTAAAGTAACTGTGAGTAGAGCAGGTAAATTAACACTTAAAGTAACTGTGAGTAGAGCAGGTAAATTAACACTTAAAATGTGTGGATAGAGCAGGTAAATTAACACTCAAAGTAACTGGATAGAACAGATAAATTAACACTTAAAGTTACTGGATATAGCAGGTAAATTAACACTTAAAGTAACTGGACATAGCAGGTAAATTAAGACTTAAAGTATATGGATAGAGTAGATAAATTAACACTTAAAGTAACTATGGATAGAGCAGGTAAATTAACTCTTAAAGTGTGTGGATAGAGCAGGTAAATTAACACCTAAAGTGTGTGGATAGAGCAGGTAAATTAACACTTAAAGTGTGTGGATAGAGCAGGTAAATTAACACTTAAAGTAACTGGATATACCAGGTAAATTAACACTTAAAGTAACTGTGGATATACCAGGTAAATTAACACTTAAAGTAACTGGATAGAACAGGTAAATTAACACATAGAGTAACTGGATATAGCAGGTAAATTAATTGAAAAGTATATTGATGGAGCAGGTAAATTAATACTTAAAGTAACTGGATATAGCAGGTAAATTAACTCTTAAAGTAACTGGATAGAGGAGGTAAATTAACACTTAAAGTAACTGTAGATAGAGCAAGCAAATTAACACTTGGCTAGGGCAGAAGATGTTCCTTCTTTTACCTCTTCTTCTTCTTCTTCCCCTTCTGCTTGCTGCTTGCTTGCGTTCGCTGGTTGTGAACTCCAGCGTGAAGTCCTGTATGTCGGATGAAGACATTGTGTTGTCCAACATCAGTGTGATGCCATACCGGACTGAGGTTTGCTTGAGTATCCATTGTCCCATGCCTGGCTTTTGGTGTGCAGACTGATGGTTCCTCACCGTGCAGGCAGATACTCTCCGACTTCAGAGGAATCAGCGATCCTACTACGTTAGCCAGGATCCCGAAGGGACATGTTGCCCAGGACGCATGACTAGGACGTGTTAGTAGGTCTTGGCCAGTATAGAACCTGGCCCTCCGGGAAGGTTAACCCCGTCAACAAATGCCCACAGAAGTCGGATGTGTCGGCCTAATGGCGCAAGAACGCAGCTCTGCTGTAGATGGGCACAATACAATCACGTCCGAAAAAAAACTCCGGATGAACGAAGAAGAAGAAGAAGAACCTGGCCCTGGTGCCTTGGAAATACCTCTGCGTCCCTTCTTCCCCTTCTATTCTTCATCATATTCTACTTCTTCTTTTCCCTCCTCCTCTTCCTTCTGTATTCCTCTGGTATTGCTTAAATTGCTGGACTATATTTGTCTTGTGTCTGTTTGCAGTAAAGTTACAATACTGGGTATTTGCGACTGTTGACTTAGCACATTCAACTTCTGCCCAACATTTGTTGACCGAGTTAGCCTTTGTGCATAAGAAGATGTTTTAATAGATAAAAAAGTAAGATGTTTCAATAGATAAAAAAGTAAGTTGTTTCAATATATTAAAATAGAACTTAGCTATTTTTTTCTGATGTTTGTAATAAGTTGTCTTTGCAACATACCCTCCCTCAAAATGTCCAGATTTCTCTTTTTGGCTGTCTCAATAATTTTCATCCTTGTATAAAATCACTTCTCCAGGGCTTCTAGGGATTTTTTCACTTGTTTACTAATTGTCAATTTTACTTCAACAAACATAAAATTGGCAGTCAGAACTAAGAAAATATGAACAACCAAAATATTAAATATTGAGCACAACCCACTACTGGCAACGCCGATCGCATTCCGGTATGAACCTAAGGCCTATCCACGTCAATATGGAAGCACTATACTCGAGTTTCGCCCTTGTTTGAGCTCGTCAGTAGTGCATATCCCTGACCGGATCCGGAAACAGTCCCGGATCACGCGTGTGAAGCGGGTGTGTAACCACGCGGCACACACTGGACACACCAAATTATCACAGCAGAACACCACAACGCTACCCATCGTAGGCTATGCTCAAAAATATATGCAACCAAAATATTATAACCTAGCACAACAAACATGGGTACTGAATAACAGCAAAGTCAATACAGGAAGTGTGGAGACTGAAAATGAAGAAACGTGGCATGACTCAAGTTGAATAAGCCATGAATTGTGTTTTTGGGTGTTTCTTGTGCCTGCTGAAGATGACGGAAATTTCACTAAAACTCTGTATTAACATTTTGTTATTTCTTTGTGAATGAAATACCTAGAATTTCTTATACATATCCACTGAACTTACAACATGAAAAGAATTGTTTTCTGGAAACTGACGACCGAGTAGGTTGCTCTCATATATAATGTCCTACTTATCTGCCTGCTACTTAACAGATGTAGTGCCGAATAAAACGTAGGTTTTAAACTGACAAAAATGAATGGCAGAAAATGATTAGTGGTATGTCACACATTATGACATAAAAGTTGTTAATATAGCAGCAGACATGTTGTATTATATATCAAATTAAAGGTGATTGCTTAGGGAAAACTACTGTATATAAGTCCATGGCAGATACGAGAAGTCACTAAAGACAATTCATCATCCCATGGCACTTAATAAGTTAAATGCTTTACTGGTGTTGCTTGTGCAATGTTTTAGAAACCCAATACTTACTTTATCAACCCTTACTTAATGAGAGGAACTGGTTCAGGATTTTCTCTTTCAGTTTTAATTTACTGTTAAAGATTAAGAACCATACAGTCTTGCACAGTGTGCACTCGGGTATGATGCTCAAGCTTGATTTAGCTCATGATTTTCTGCTAAGTTGAATGGTTACTTCTAATATTGAAAATGAAGTATCTTTAGCATTTACTTATAATACACACATGAGTTTTAGTGGGCAGAAGTGAGTACAAATTCTGCACATTATACACAAGATGTTATATTATTTCCTTGGCTTTCAACGTTATATTGACAAGGGGGAGGTGGTCATGCGCTTGTGGGACCAGGTGGAGAAGGCGGAGGAACAGATTGAGAACCCATATGTGGAAAGAATGAGATTGCGGGGGATCGGCAGGGGTTCTGGAAGAATCTCAAAACTGAGAGGGAAGACCAGGAGAACATTTAATCAGATAGCGGTGGGAACGATTAGTAGTATGACTCTTCACTGGCTGTTGAATGAGGGGACTGAGCACGTATGGGAATGTCCTGAGTGTAGTGATGTCAGTTCTTGACTTACCTCAACACTATATTGACAGTGTCAGTTGAGTTGAGTCAAGAACCGACATCATAGCATTCAGGACATTCTTATACGTGCTCCATCCTCATCTTCAACAGCCAGCAAAGAGTCCCAGTACTAATGATGCCAGTAGCAGTATGATTATGTATCTGTCTGGCCTTTCCTCATTTGACAGGATAAGTGGTATTGAAGGGGTTATTTAAAATTTACAACCAAGACAAAATGATACAAACAATATAGTTGAACTGGCCTGCTAACTCTTAAAGACTTGGGAGGCTATTATTCGGGGCCGATATTTCTATTATTAATATGTGGTATGAGGTGTACGATTCATTTGTGAGACAAACTGGTTGTAATATATTTAAACACACTGACACCCATTAAATGTGTAAGACTTGGGAGGAAAGATGTGGATAGTAGAGGACACAATAAACAACATAAACATGTGAAAGGTAGAAGACTGCTGGGTGAGTGTCTATTTAGTCAAAGGTTGAAGCAAATGTTTTCCTTCAGAGTAATGTGGGAGTAAAGAGTTCACATCTAGTTTATAAGATGAGTATCTAGTTTATAAGATGGGTGTCTAGTTTATAAGAATGCTAGAATGTTGGGTGACGCTTACCGAACCCGACACCCCACATTGTGCCAACGGCTTTGGGCGGAGGAGCGCAATTGGGAGGGTACAAGCCTTATCCTAGTGCGAGGAAATGCAACCTAAAGACTAAATGTCATGGCAGGGCAGACCAGGCCCTAAGCTTTGGTTGGCAACTGGTCTAGGATTGAAGCTCCAACAGGTGGACAGTTAGAGCATTGCTTTGCTGATCCAGCAGCTTCTGCAGCTTGTCTTGTTCCAGACGTATTGGTGTTACCTTTCCTCTGGAGTACACTAGACAGGCAGAGAGAGGGATCATGCTGCATGGGCAACACATGGTCTCTAAATTCAGCCCAGGCTTTGTGTTATGGAGCGCTGTAACCCCGTTTTACAAACTATCATCTGTCAAGACGGCAAGGTGCCAGTCAGTCAGTCAGATGAGTTTCTAGTGGGTCAAATATTGAAGCTGGTTTGTTTCTTCAGAGTGATGTGGGAGTAAAGAGTTCACATCTAGTTTATAGGAACGTGTGTTTAGTTTATAGGAATATGTGTCTGGTTTATAGGATGAGTGTCTGGTTTATGGTAATGTGTGTCTAGTTTATAGAAATCTGTTTATAGTTTATAGGAGTGTGTTTATTGTTTATAAGATGAGTGTCTAGTTTATAGGAATGTGATTCTAGCTTACAGTCTGGCTTATAGGATAAGTGTCTGGTTTGTAGGAGGAATGTATAGTTTATAGGAATGGTTTATAGTTTATAAGGTGAGTGTCTAATTTATAGGATGAGTGTCTAGTTGGTCAAACATTGAAGCTAAACTGTTATGCTAGAGTAATTTGTAAGTAAAGAATTAATATCCAGTTTATAGTAATGCTGGATGAGTGCCTAGTTGGTAAGACATTGCAGCTAACTTGTTCTTGTTCTGTCACTGTAATTTGAAAGTGAAGAGCTGACATCCGGTTTGTTGGAACACTGGATGAATGGCTGGTTGGTCAAACATTCTAGCTAACTTGTTGGAACACTGGATGAATGGCTGGTTGGTCAAGCATTTTAGCTAACTTGTTGGAACACTGGATGAATGGCTGGTTGGTCAAACATTCTAGCTAACTTGTTGGAACACTGGATGAATGGCTGGTTGGTCAAGCATTTTAGCTAACTTGTTGGAACACTGGATGAATGGCTGGTTGGTCAAGCATTTTAGCTAACTTGTTGGAACACTGGATGAATGGCTGGTTGGTCAAACATTTTAGCTAACTTGTTGGAACACTGGATGAATGGCTGGTTGGTCAAACATTCAAGGTAACTTATTCTTTCTGTGTAATTTGTAAGTAGGCAGTTCACATCTGGTTTCCCATAGTATGCTTCTGTTGTTTATTGTGTGTTCTGTCCTCTTCACACTTTTACTCATGTCTCCATCCTTGTGAGCCCAAACCATGCCGCGTTGAGCCTGTATACTTATATGTACATACTTCTAAAACATCACATCATTATTTTTTATCATATCCGTGAAGCATAATACAGTTAATGATTCAAAAACGTGTGTAGTGTGCTCAGTGTGTCCTTGTGCAAATATATATCTCTGTATATCCCACGCAGTGATCTTTGTATTGAATTGTGATTTTTGGGGTGAATACATTTTTGTAAATATATTTTTGTGAGTTCAGTTTGGCTAGAAATTGTGAAATAAATGTATATTTAAGCGTCATTCAAATGATTATATTAATTGAGTATATTTCATGATTGTGTATTCTTGAACTGTACAGTTGTAAATGTGTATTCTTCAATTGTTTGTGTTGCCAGGCGAATGACTGCTGTATAAGTCATGACTCATATTACGAGGGTAAGTTAATAAGTAAGTCACAAATGGTTGTAGAAAAATAACTAAATGTGATAACTTGAAACCAGTTTATTTTTATACATACATTGTCCCTTTATTTCTCAACATAATTTCCACCAACATTAATGCACTTACCCATCATTTTATCAGTCCTCTCAAACCGGCTGCATAGAACTGTGTGCTCTGTTTTCTAAACCACGTTTTCACGTCACATTAAACTTCGGCATCACTCGCGAAATGTCTTGTGCCAAAATGGGTTTTCAGTGCTCTTAGAACCTAGTGATTTCCCGTAAGGCGGTGCATAGCTGGGTAGAAAATGTTACGAGGGTGAGCCAATAAGTAAGTCACACAGTTCTGTGGAATGGCAGGTAAATGAAAACAAAGCACACAGTTCTATGCAACCGGTTTGGGAGGACTGATAACACAATGGGATAAATGCATCAATGTTGGTGGAAATTATGTTGAGAAATAAAGGGACAATGTATGTATAAAAATAAATTGGTTTCAAGTTGTTATCCTAGTTAGTTATTTTTTTACAGCCATTTGTGACTTACTTATTAACTTACCCTCGTATATAGATCATACTAGTGTAGGTAGTGTAAGGTTCAAATGTCGCTCGAGGCAGGATTCTTTGTGATCACATGACCCTGGGGGTTGACCCAACCTCATATATAGGTACTAGAATATTTTCTGAAAGGTAAGGAAGCCAGTGTGATAGACTATATAACCAATATGTAATGATGGTGTGAAAATGGGGTCTGTTATATATATATATAACACTTGACTGCTCCCCATGTTTTGGTGTTTGGAAACCAAAGTAATAGTTAATTTATGTGTTTTGTGTTTTAGTTTGCAAGAGAAAGAAATACTTTTGAAACAGTGTTTGTAGAAGAAAATATGATCTACAAATACAGTGATTGAAAAACAAAGAGAATGCAACTGATGTTAATAAAAATAAATATTAAGATAGTATTAAACTGTATAGTTGAAACTAAATAGTATTAAACTGTGTTGTCAGAACCGAATAGTCTTAAATTGTATAGTAAAATGAGAGAGGAACACATTTTATAAAATGGGAAACTGGGTAGTAAAAATTGTTAAGGAGACATTTGTTGAAGCAGAATAGAGGGGGAAACTGAGTTAGTAAAATGATGGGACTTTTGCTAGGAGACACAACAGATGGGGAAACTGGGTTAGGAAAATGATGGGACTTTTGCTAGGAGACACAACAGACGGGAAAACTGGGTTAGGAAAATGATGGGACTTTTGCTAGGAGGCACAACAGATGGGGAAACTGGGTTAGTACGGTGGATTTTTTGCCACAGCAGGACAAGAAAACCAAAAACTAAGTCATAAAATAGTAAAGAATAACTTTGTTAGACCATAACAGGAAAACTGAGTAGCACAATGGAGACTACTAGGACAAAATAAACCGAAGCTAGGTAGCAATATTTCAGAAGCAACATGTGTTAAAACAAAACGGATGGAATGTGGGTAGTATTTAGAAATAGAGTGAGATTTTGCTAGAATAATATGGATATATTAGATGGTAAAATGAAAGCAGTTTTATGACAGTCAACATGATGATTCACAATTGCCCAGACTTGGAATGCAACTGACCTTTTTTATGAGGTCGTTGTAAAGCTGGTGGAGCAAAACTATCAAGTTAGCTGTGTGAAATCCAGGAGATATATCGGTGCATTATATCGGTGCATTATATCGGTGCATTAGATCACTACACAGCCACTGTACATGCATCTTCAGTTATCATTTCATTATTCTTTTGTTGTCTGGACATTGTAATGCATTATCATGAATAGGTTATCGTCATTGTATACATCAACTTTAGATATTCTTTTTAATTGACAAATAAAATAACTAAAATTGAGGATGCCTTGGTCACATATGTGACATGGCTCCTGTATGTGTGCATTGATTTGTTGGAATCTTATTTTTTGGGGTTGTGTCTGTTATGTGTGTGTAGATGTGTGGGTCCTGAGGGAGTGTCAAGGGGTTAGAATGCCTTTTTCACACACCAAAGGGGATGTGTTCCATTTCTTTGGAAAGTAATTCTGTCCTCCAACTCACAAGTGTAGCTACCTATTTTGCAGTCCGGGATTCCATATAGATACTGCGATGCAGTGTTAATGTGTCCCCTTTGACATTGAACACCACGACTTTTGCCACAAATATTAGAACCATTGCTGTTGAATCTGTCACTTTAACACAAATGTTGGAACTTCTTGCTGTTGAATCTGTCAATTTGTCCACACATATTCCACCTGTAACTGTTGAATCCGTCACTTTGGCCACACATATTCCACCTGTAACTGTTGAATCTGTCACTTTGGCCACACATATTCCACCTGTAACTGTTGAATCTGTCAATTTGTCCACACATATTCCACCTGTAACTGTTGAATCTGTCACTTTGGCCACACATATTCCACCTGTAACTGTTGAATCTGCCAATTTGTCCTCATATTCCACCTGTAACTGTTGAATCTGTCAATTTGTCCACACATATTCCACCTGTAACTTGAATCTGTCAATTTGTCCACACATATTCCACCTGTAACTGTTGAATCTGTCACTTTGTCCACACATGTTCCACCTGTAACTGTTGAATCCATCATGTATATAGCATGTTGAATCATGTAGCAAATGAACCTTTAATAAACATAACATGTGAATTAATGAACAAACTTTATTTTCAAAGGGTCACAAATTGAGTATGCAGGCCTGTTTTTACATTTGGCCCTTCCAACCACTCATCTTTCATACGTCAATTATCTATTGTGCATGTTACATTCACATAGGGAAGATGATGTCTACATTAAAAGGCACGGATCAACTTCCCTAGAAGACATAGGAAAAAAGCAGCTATGGTGGGTAATAGACCCAGCCAGTGTAAAATCTATTGATAGGCGTCTAGTTACTTGTATGTTGAAGTACACTTAAAAACCGTAACAGGAACCTGCTGTGAATATGTTTGGACCTGCGTGCATAGAGGAATAGGTGGCCAGTCTTTTCCTCCTGTAGCGATCCCTTGTCCATAGGTTATCTACCACCAAGAGGTGCATTTCCTGTCAGTCTATCAGCCTGATCATTCCCCTGCACTCCCGCATGGCCGGGGCAGAAAATCTACCACCAAGAGGTGCATTCCTTGCCAGTCTATCAATCTGTTCATTCCCCACACTCCCGCATGGCCAGGGCAGAAAATCTACCACCGAGAGGTGCATTCCCTGCCAGTCTATCAGCCTGTTCATTCCCCCGCATAGCCAGGGCAGAAAATCTACCACCGAGAGGTGCATTCCCTGCCAGTCTATCAGCCTGTTCATTCCCCCGCATAGCCAGGGCAGAAAATCTACCACCGAGAGGTGCATTCCTGCCAGTCTATCAGCCTGTTCATTCCCCCGCATAGCCAGGGCAGAAAATCTACCACCGAGAGGTGCATTCCCTGCCAGTCTATCAGCCTGTTCATTCCCCCGCACTCCTATATGGTCAGTGGCGAGAATATACCATCAAGAGTTGCATCCCCTGCTAGTCTATCAGCCTGTTAATTCCCCTGCACCCCTATATGGTCAGTGGCGAGAATATACCATCAAGAGTTGCATCCCCTGCTAGTCTATCAGCCTGTTAATTCCCCTGCACTCCTATATGGTCAGTGGTGAGAATATACCATCAAGAGTTGCATCCCCTGCTAGTCTATCAGCCTGTTAATTCTCCTGCGCTCCTATACGGTCAGTGGCGAGAATATACCATCAAGAGGTGCATCCCCTGCTAGTCTATCAGCCTGTTCATTCCCCTGCGCTCCTATATGGTCAGTGGCGAGAATATACCATCAAGAGTTGCATCCTCTGCCAGTCTATCAGCCTGTTAATTCCCTTGCATTCTGCATGATCAGGGCAGAAAATCCACACAATTCTCACAATGTGAAGGAAGGCAAACCATTCTATACAAAACATACCTTTCTCCACCTTACTAAGCATACTCCTGCGTCCATAATGAATACAATATGTGCTGCAGTGGTCTCCTCTAACCATCGGAAAGCTGCTGTTACTGCTTCCACCTCCATTCTCATGCTGGAGGTTATAGTCTCATAGGCCTTGAGTGAGCAAGGATACCTCTCAGCCATATTCTTCTCTCTCTCTCTCTCCCCTCCCCCCAAGACAAAAGTAAAAGTAAAACAAAGTAATAGTTGATCCCCAAGACAAAAGTAAATGGGGACCTTTATGATTACTGGGACAACTTGGCAGCTTTATGTTGAAGTACACTTGACAATTATAGCATGAAGCTGCTGAGGTTATGTTTGGACAATCACATTTCTTTGGACAGTGCACGGAATATGTGGCCAGTCTTTCCCCCCTGTAGCGATCAGTGAGAGCTGACAAAGCATCCTTGACGACCACACTCGTGCCAATATTGGCGTAATGTAAACTAGATATATCCGAATGGATAAGAATGCTTGTTCTTAAACATCTGGTGTGCTGATGCCGAGGTAGTAGGTTAAATCCCTACACCGGTCAGTTGGAATAAATGTTGACTTCGAGGCGTAAATTACAAGTACCTCTGAAGTCAGAGTGGAATTGCCTGATGGCGAGGGACACTGGTAATAAGAAAGCTAATCAATACTTAAAAATCGACCCAGTGCACTAGAAGTAGTAGCATGTGTATGGACTAGACCAGTGGTTCTCAACCTTTTTTTGGCCCATGCCCCCCTTTACCATATGTTCAGAACGTCATTCCCCCCCCCCCCCCTTCAAATTTCCTCCCTATAAACCCCCACCCCCACACAGTATACATAAAAATGGAAGCTTAATATAATAATACATACTAGAACAAGCCTGGACATCTACATAAAATGTGATTTGCGGGTCTACTTACGTTATAAAACAAATTTCATTAGGGCGAGAAGTTCAGAACCATAAAATTTAGAGGGAAAAACAATATCAAGTAACTGGTTCTTGTATTAATGTGATCTTGAAATAATCTTAATTTCACCCCCCCCCCCCTGGAAACCCTAAAATTTCCCCCTGGGGGGGGGGGGGGGAATTCCCCACCGGTTGAGAACCACTGGACTAGACTGACTTCGAAGTGAGTGAGCACATAAAAACAAACAAACATAGCAGCAAGCTATCGTGAGGCTTTCTCATCATTTGGAGGTGAGAGCTTCGAATCATGGTGTGCTCATGGCTTTCAATTGTTTCAGCTGCCTTGTGTGCCATGTATTTTTCCTTTTATCCCTATGCTTTCTGTAAGTGCCAAAGAAATTTATACCAGTAGATTTTGTCTCAACTTATTTTGGTGACCTCAAAGGTTCCCCATCAATTGAAACATGATTGATTGATTGATTGATCTAAGAACCGACATGACAGCATTCGGGGCATTCCCATAGGCACTCCGTCCCCATCCTCAGCAGCCAGCGAAGAGTTCCAACACCAATAGTACCAGTAGCAATCTGATTATATGTCCGTCTCGCCTTTCCTCTGAGCGTCGAGCATCGGCCAGATCCCGTCGTCACTCCCCGCTGCCTCATTCTTGCCAGACCATGATGATCCATTTGCTCCTCCGAGGTGTACACGTGCTCCCACAAGGCCGCAACCACATCTGCCTTGCCTTGCATCAATACTCCACAAAGTTTTGCAGAGCCAGCCAATCTGTGTGCCTGGTCATTCCCCAGTGCACCGGCATGCCCCAGAGAAAAGATCCAGGCAATGCTTGCCACCCGTGACCTCCGAAGCGAAGCAAGCCACTCTGCACGAAGCATGCCTGTCCTCACCTTCCTGAGTCAGTTACAATCACGATGTGTGTGGGTATCGTATTCTCCATCCAGCGGAAAGCTGCAGCGACTGCCTCCACCTCTATTCTTAAGCTAGATGTTGTGGTATCATATGCCTGGCTCTCCTGCACCAAACGTCGGCCATTAGCTTTTGCTATGAACCCCCAGGCACTTCTCTTACCTCTCAACACCGAACCATCTGTGTAGATAATCACATCACCAGAGCGAGCATTATCCTGAATTAGTTGCTGGATTTTCACTTCCGTGGCCCCTGCTGGCCACTCCAACATATCACAATGAACCCCATAGAAGTTCCTCATATTGTATTATCTTCTATGTTTTTTTGTTTATTCGCATATCCTTTGCAGGATATCACTGTCAACATCAGCATCTGTCAGCTGTCTTTTGATTTCTTGGCAAGATTATGCTCAGTAGTTTGCCATTACTTTCTGAGCGACCGGCTCATATACCCCGTAAGTTACCAACGCGGAGAGAACCGCTACCGATTCTCGTGCACGTTACGAGAGAATATGGGATTACAGAGAAAGCCGTGTAACCCCTAGACCAGAATATTCTATGTGGGAAAACACAATCTTTTCCCTTGTAGAATGTGTTACACCTGATTATGCATATCTCTTAATGAGGCTCTGTGGCAAAGGAGATATGGAAAATAATTCATAATCTGCATACCGTGTTTGAAACACAACTGCAGATGACTTAGGAGCAGATGCCTTGCATTGGTTTTCATACAATGGTTTGAGTGCTGGGCGTTCAGAAAGCAATGACAAACTACTGAACGTAAACTTGCCAAGAAATCACAAAAAGCCAAAATATGCTGGGGTTGATTGTGACGTCCTGTAAAAGATATGCAAATACTTTTAACTCTTGATGAAGCCCCACTTTAGGACATCACCAGCTGACTCGAGCAGTACCAATCCATATTCGATTACTGAGAGAATCAAATGATTATTGAGTATGAACAACAATATTTGCTCCATGTCCATTGCTACTATGATCTTCAGTGCACAGAGACCCTCATAACAGCTTCTTCCACGTGATCCTTGAATGACAGGCTTCTGTCGAAGATGACAGGGTATTTCAATTTACTCTCTCTGTTAACATTTCTGCCATTTATTGTGAGGCCTGGGACGTCGGCCAACTATCCTACTGTCCAGAGACCATAACACAGACGCTTATCTGGATTAATGGCACTACCCATCTCTGTTAACCAGTCGATCACTGTGTATAATGTCTCCTGCAACTCTTGTACTATTTGCTTCCTGTCTCTTCCCTGCCTATCTATATGCAAGGACATAATCTGCAAATGTTAGTATCTTTACAGTCCCTGGTACTTCAACACTTGCAATTTTGCTTGCGTACACATTGAATAGCACATTCGTGTGGTAATCACAGGGTAATAATGCACGCCTCTGAGGTCCATGAACCTAGGTGGAGAGCAACCATAAGAGAGTGCAGGGTAGCTGCTATCAAATTCACCACCCAGGGACATCCATCTCCACAAGAGTGTACATTAAGATAGCATACCTGATTCTGTTAAATGCATCCTCAAGATCCAGTGATGTTGCCAATTGTATCCTGTCTATTCCTGAACCCCTCATAAATGTCAAAAGTAAATATCGCTACATTTGACCAAGTTTCTTTCTTTGGCCCGTAATTCCCCAGTCTTCTTGGAAGTCGCTGCTTCCTTTCCAAAAATGTCTGCAGCTTAACAGAAACAAGCCTCTTCGTGGCGATGGGGTTACATACAGAGTTCGTAATCCTGCATACCATGTTCGAAACACAGCTGTGGGCAATTTGACAACAGACTGCCTAGCGTTGTTTTTGTGTGTGTGTGTAAATAAATGATATGGAGTATGAGTGCTGGTTGTTCAGACAGCAATGGCAAACTACTGAACGTAAACTTGCCCAGGAGTCACGGACAGCCAAAAAATGCTGGGGTTGAATGCTGCTTCCTGTAAAGGATATGCAACTAACTTAACTAACAGAAACAATCTTTTCCAATACCTTTGAGATGCATAACTAAGTGTTTGACACGCTCCCCTTGAAAGCAGAAAAAAAAAAAGAAGAAAGTTGATACTAAATAAATAATAACAAATTAGTGTTCATTGAGCGGTTTTATTGACAATTCAAACATGAAACAATGGAATATATTTTCACTTATGTACAAACATCATTAAAAATATGCCTACACCATGTCAAAGACTACAGTTGTATGTAACAGGTTTCAGTTGTAAATGATTACTTTCACTTCATACAAATATCTCCATGACCACTTCAACCTCCTCTCATAGATCACACAAGGAGCATCTCAGCACAGTGCATGAACTCGTTAGAATACAGATGTGTGCATGGCAGGATAATGCACGCTAAAAATATTTGCGGTTGCTTTTCTAATTTCAACATTTTGCCTGCACAGTGACCATTTTTTACCTGCCCGTTTCAATTTCCAACTGCTCTGGGATTTTTAACACGCACAACCCTTTTTTTTCACACTTATCCAAAGAAGGCTAGCTAATTTTCAGCATTATTCTACAAAACATCTCCATGCCTTTCGGGGATCTTTTCACTTATTTTCGCACATATTGTTCTCAAATAATTCTTTTAAATTCACTTATAATAATAACTCTCTGAGAATATAATGTCGTTTTATAATAATATTGCTCCCAAATCACTATTGTAAATTCAATATATAATATTTCTCTCAAAACTATTTTAAAATAATATTTCTTTCAAATCATTTAAAACAAAAAAATACAATGATAATAGTGTACTCCTATTCGTTAAAAAAAACTTCTATTGACAATGTTCTCAAATCATGTGAAATTTAGTCATAATATTGGTCTCAAATCATCCTTAATTTAATTTAAATTTCATAATAATGTTCCTCTCAAACTATTCTTATTTTAAATAGTGCTTATAACACATACATATTGGCAGTGATTAAGTTCAGACCAAGACTTTCAGCAACACTTATTCTCATCTGTCCTATGTATATTTATTATTGGATTAGATTAACGAAGACACAAACAATATATT
The DNA here is from genome assembly GCA_963921405.1 of Cepaea hortensis. Classification (NCBI taxonomy): domain Eukaryota; kingdom Metazoa; phylum Mollusca; class Gastropoda; order Stylommatophora; family Helicidae; genus Cepaea; species Cepaea hortensis. The sequence goes on from OY992887.1 coordinate 81,477,209, forward strand.
GCACAAATTTATTGCCTGGCATATTTTGCTGTATCTTGTCAAGTGTTTACAACAGATATAGTTAAATATATGATAGTGATGTCATGAATAATTTTGGCTGTAATTGTACAACTTCCTCTATACATTAGTATTTAACTATGAAAGTAAGCTTCCACAGTATGTTAACTATGATAGTAAGCTTCCACAGTATGTTAACTATGATAGTAAACTTCCACAGTATGTTAACTATGATAGTAAGCTTCCACAGTATGTTAACTATGATAGCAAACTTACACAGTATGCTAACGCTAACTATGGTAGTAAGCTTACACCATGCGCAACTGATACTGTTAATGCTTACTATCTTAGTTAACTTTAACATACAATGTAAGCTTACTATCACAGTTAACATCAACATAGTGTAAGCTTACTATTATAGTTAACATTAACATAAGGACTTCTTAGGTACTCTGTTGTATTTTGTTATTGTGTCCCCCACCCAGTGTCAGCATCTTTTCCTCATCTCGTCATTAACTTGGAGAGAAACGATTACACTACCTGTATTGTGCTAAGTAGGCTGTGGAAGGCCGAGAAGTAAACACCTGGATGGCTTGGCCGAGACAGGAACACAGAGCTGATCCACGACTCTGGTGATCAAGTGACATGGCAGTACATGACCGCCCACGCTTATCGGAATGGCACATGATGGATGGAGGCTGTGGGTTCGATTCCGGCTGTGCTGCCCGGTTCACAAGTGTAGTTTTATGGACTCTTGTAGGTCATTGCTGGACCAACAAAGTTCATGCTTTGTGTGGTGATTTCGGCAGGATGCCCCACAGAAAGAGACCAAGCCATATGGGGTAAAACCAGGTCAATGAAATCCATCCTTTTGCCATTTGAAATCTTTTTATTTTTCACTTGAATTTATTTAAATCTTTTTGACCTACCTTTTAAATCTAAGAGGGTATACGACAATGTGAAATGAAAAATTCAGATCTTAAATAAGAAGTAACATCATGGAAACAAATTATTACATATAAAGTATAAAAATGATTCAGTGCTGGATTAAAAGCAAACCTGAATAACAGCAGTATAGCAAAAACTAAAAATGGAATTCAGAAACAAGTTTCAACAATTCAAATAATTTATTGTCACCTGAAGTGATTATTGAATGCCAGACATTAACAAATGCCATACATTAACAAAATACACCTTATGCACAAGTAGGTGACAGAATATCCTGTACCAGTAAGACAGTGTAGGCTATTTTGTATCAGTTATTAAATATGAAATAATGTAAAACAGGTTGATAAACTAGACAACTCGCAAGTCACACCTTACAGAGGAAATAAAGTTGTCTCACTTCATATTGACATAAAATTGTACAATTTATAGTTTATTTGTATTGAGGATATGAAATATACAAATGTAATAAATTTAGTGCGAAGTCATGAAAACCATTTATGGTGCACCAACTTCTGGTGTTGATGTGGAGAAATGAATATTTTGTACACATTCACATTATTAATATACAACACGCTTGAAACAGAATGGATTTCAACACAAACATGCCAAATACAATATCAGAGACAGGGAGAGGCACAGTTTGCATATTAAGTGTAAATGAAAACCACTTGTTTTCAAGCAAATATTTCCTCTCCCACCCCCCCTCACCGGCCCCCTGAGTAACTCATGTATGTTTGTATATCTGTAATATGTGTGATTTAACGTATCTGTAATATATGTGATTTAACGTATCTGTAATATGTGTGATTTAACGTATCTGTAATATATGTGATTTAACGTATCTGTAATATATGTGTGATTTAACGTATCTGTAATATGTGTGATTTAACGTATCTGTAATATGTGTGATTTAACGTATCTGTAATATGTGTGATTTAACGTATCTGTAATATGTGTGATTTAACGTATCTGTAATATGTGTGATTTAACGTATCTGTAATATGTGTGATTTAACGTATCTGTAATATGTGTGATTTAACGTATCTGTAATATGTGTGATTTAACGTATCTGTAATATGTGTGATTTAACGTATCTGTAATATGTGTGATTTAACGTATCTGTAATATGTGTGATGTAACATATCTGTAATATGTGTGATTTAACATATCTACTTGTCCATTTCGGAGCTGTAGTAGTCCGTGCGTTTGCCTGCCAATACAGTAGTCTAGAATAAATCCCCAGGAGTGGCAGAATTATTTTGCCCAACCAGTTTGCTTTGGGGCAGTCCTTTCTGGAAATGATCTGAATAGTAAAGGCAATGAGGAAGGAAACTGGTCACTCAACATCATAAGCCGTGGCCTAAAACTTAACACCCCAGCAGCAACTGCTATGCAAATAAATTTGGGCTCTACTTGAGGATTGGTATGTGTTCTACAGATGTGTGTTCCTGTCAGTTTTGTGTGCATTGATGCTAATGATAAACAACTAGTTGGTCACTATCCCAAAAGAGCTGGTATTCTAGATTTTTGTGCCTATAAAACCAGTGATTTAGGGTCAATCCCCAGCAGTGGTTATTTGTATAGCCTTTACAGGATGTCGCAGTTCACCCCAGCATATTTTAGCTGTTTGTGATTCCTTGGCAAGTTTATGTTCAGTAGTACCATTGCTTTCTGAACAACCAGCACTCATGCCATTGTATAAAAATCAGCACAAGGGGGTCTGCTTCAAATTCACCCGCAGCTGTGTATCGAACTCAATATGTGGGATTATGGATTGCGTTCATATCCCGTTCCGTAGAGTCGACCTAGCCGTGGTAGGATTATCTTATCAGACTAATACAGCTGTAGGATTATCCAAACCTCATTAAATGGTATAGCAGATTTTCTTGGTAGCTTTCTGGAAAGAAAAGTTGGTGAAAGGGAGCTGAACACCCCATCTCATCCCATGACGTAGAACATGTGAACACTTTGCATCCCTGTGGAAGTATCTGACATGGGATTGTCTTTCCCTCACCCTTGACCCACTCCTAGGAATTGTATAACTGTGGTTTGTCATTGTGTCTGTTAACATGAGCTACACATAATAGAGAAATACATAGTCAAGTACGTCCATTTACATGGATATTTTTAAAACGCTGTGTATTTTTAAGCACACACATATACACATACTCTACCACTCAGATGCCCTCTCTATCAGTCTCTCTCATTCACACACACACACACAAACACACACAGGTTTACTAAATATCTACAATCACTTTTAAAATATTTCAATATCACGTGGCCAAACTGGAGTTCTCTTGTCTTGGGCCCTATAGGTCAGCTTCGAGAAGCTCTCTTGAATGCGGCAACTAGCTCCTTGTTCAGGCTCAGATCCTGAATCCTGTTCACTATCTCGACTATCACTCTCATTGTCATTACTGTCGGATCCACTGTCCTCCTCTTTTCTGTCTGAATGATTGCTGTCTAGATCGCTTGCAACTGTCTTGTTGCTTGTAGTGCGATTGATGGGGTTCTGAGGACGTTGACTGATGCCATTCAGTGATGCAGCTCTGTTGAGCCTTTCCTGCGAGTGACGGTGAGCCATCTCAATTCGGATAAGGCCCATTTTAAGCACCTGAGCACAACACAAGCGGTTGGTTAAATTTCCTTCATCCTCGGTGCGACGCAAGTGCTTTATGTAATTATCTGTTAAAGATAAAAATAAAATGGTTATTAAATCATATTTTAATAACTTTGTGCAAATAAAAGAAAACTAGACGTCATGATAATTGAATGGAAGTAAGTTAGATCTTTTTGCTGTAAGTGACGCTCAATGTGTCCATTGAACAATCCACACATACACGTCTTTAATGCATATTGTAGCTATTAACAAATGTAAGGGACTAACAAATGTTTAGTACCAACTGTTTGGAAGAACAGGGGTTAACAAATGTCAGGGACTGGTGAATGTTGAGTAACAGATGTTTAGTACCAACTGTTTGGAAGAACAGGGGTTAACAAATGTCAGGGACTGATGAATGTTGAGTAACAGATGTTTAGTAACAACTGTTTGGAAGACCAGGGGTTAACAAATGTCAGGGACTGGTGAATGTTGAGTAACAGATGTTTAGTACCAACTGTTTGGAAGACCAGGGGTTAACAAATGCCAGGGACTGGTGAATGTTGAGTAACAACTGTTTGGAAGACCAGGGGTTAACAAATGTCAGGGACTGGTGAATGTTGAGTAACAGATGTTTAGTAACAACTGTTTGGAAGACCAGGGGTTAACAAATGTCAGGGACTGGTGAATGTTGAGTAACAGATGTTTAGTAACAACTGTTTGGAAGACCAGGGGTTAACAAATGTCAGGGACTGGTGAATGTTGAGTAACAGATGTTTAGTAACAACTGTTTGGAAGAACAGGGGTTAACAAATGTCAGAGACTGATGAATAACAGAAATGTTTAGTACCAACTGTTTGGAAGAACAGGGGTTAAAAATGTCTGTGCTTGACAAATGTTGAGCAACTGTTTGGAAGAGTAGGGGTTAACAAATGTCTTGGACTGACTTAAATGTTGAGTAACTACTGTTTGGAAGAGCAGGGATTAAGATCTGTAGTTATTGTCTTCAGGATTTGGCTGCAGGTAGGCATTCACATTCCAAGATTCAGTGCCATACAGCAAAGCGGGTTCTATATAGCATTTCAGCACTCTCTTTCTTACATTCAATGATAGTGACTGGAGTAGTCATGCTAAATGAGGAGAAATAACACACACACAAACAAAAACACAAGGAACAAAATCGTAAAAGACTATCTTCATGAGGATCCAGAAACACGAAGAGAATATGTAGATCCTGAAAATGACGTCGCTAGTCGCAATAGGTGCAGATTTACCCATTAAAAAAAACAACAGGAGAGGGCAACAATAAAATTCCATGTGAATCAAGAGTAGTTATTTCCCTTCCTTCGTGTACACTGTTAACCAGGCCAGAGAGTGAAGCGGATATCCCATCCTGGATCAGAAACATAAACAGGACGCGGCAAACCAACATAGGTCGAATGACAACGCAATTGGAATAGTACAATTGTTTAACACACGGATACAACGATAGTAAAACGTTTTAACTGGCTGTTAATAACATGGTGCCAATTTATTTACTATTATTGGTGTCCGTGATGTCTTTTAAAGTTAAACACCAGTAAGAAACTATTATTTTTGACTTGTTGACTTTGAGAATCCCCCACCGAATCCAGCACGATGAAGACGACAGACGAGTTACAAGAGTACAAGGTACTGACAGGGGTCTGGCAACAGAAAAGAATAGAGCTCCAGCATTGTATCAGATGAGAATATTTGCTCCTGATAAAACTGTTGCCAAGAGCAGATTTTGATATTTCTTTAGCCAGCTTAGAAAATTGAAAAAAAAGCAACGGGTGAAATGGTCAGTTGTAGCCGAGTTTATGATACAAAGCCGCTGAAGATCAAGAACTTTGGCATCTGACTTCGCTACAACTCCCGCAGTGACACACACAACATGTACAGAGAATCAGGGACCTGACTTCTGGCAAGGCTGTCACTCAAGGCTATCGTGACATGGGTGCACGTGACATGGGTGCACGTGACATGGGTGCACGTGCTCATTCTAGCCACATAACCTGTGTTGAAGAGATTGTTGCCAGCGAGTGCAGGAGGCCCAACACATTGCAGTTCCACGATGCAGAAATCAAGTTCCCGCTGACCCACAGAGTTCACATGACACTTCCTGCCCCAAGATTTGCTGCCTGTACACCACATACAACTTTCTAATTTGTTTGTATAATAAACTTGCAACTTGACATTTAATTTAATTTTTTTTTAAAGAAGCCGGGATGCAAACATTAAAGATTTCATTTTAAGCCTCTTGGCATTTCAAGAAATAAACTGTGCAACCTACTTTTCGTGTCTTCGTTATAATAATATGCTTGTCAAAACTAACTAAATCTTTAAGGTTGCGACATTTCAAACAGGTGACGTGGGCTTACCTAGTTGCACTATCTCCAGTAACCTCCGTTCACGGGTTAAACTATCCATGAAAGTACCATAAGAAGCGGACCTTGTGGTTCGGCCTTGAGGTTTGGTCGATCGATGGTCTGAGTGCAGGCGGGTTTTACCGCTCTGATCAGCGGAATGAGCAGCATCTTCCTTCGTATTAGAAGGTATGTGACTTAGGGATCTGGTTTTCTTTGTTTGTCCTAGGTTCAAACCGTTCTTGACCTTCTTGTCTTTGTTCGTGTCTTTAAAGTGAACATGATTGCTACTTTTCGTGCTGCTGCTGCTGCTTGAGAAAAAGTGGAACTTGCTTTTTGCTTTGGTCTTGTCGTTGCAGTCTGGGGGTTCTTCGGGCTTGTGCTCTTCCGAGAGGTCAGCGACGCTTTTGCTGACCGATTTGTCCTTTTTAGACTTTTTGGAGGAGGAGAAAAGCTTGAAAGGCATTGTGGATGTTGATCTTTTGTGAGAGTTGAAAATGGAGTGCCGTTAAGTTATCAGGAAGCCAGGGTCACTGTGTAGCAGTAGCACTGAACACAAGGTGTCGCTGCGGCTATATCACGTGATTCTGTGGAAGACAACGTGTGTGATATATGGAATACACAGTGACAATATTTGGTTTAGAGTGAGTTAAAATTAGCAATTATTTATCGCAGAGAGAGAGAGAGAGAGAGAGAGAGAGAGAGAGAGAGAGAGAGAGAGAGAGAGAGAGAGAGAGAGAGAGAGAGAGAGAGCAGACAAACATGCAGTGCACAATTTGTGACCCTGGAACATGTATTACTACCATGTATTCACTAACCCTAATCCTAACCATAACTTAATACATTATACTGGCTCCCAACGATATGCCAGTTTGTACTGCTCTCTAATATAGAAGATATAGACGTCACGTGACCAGAACCGTTTGCGAATAAACACTTCCATTTGTGAATCAGCTGTTGTAGAAAAATAGCGTCGCCATCGCCGCTACAAGATAGATAGATTACATTCAAGCGCCAACCGTCTCTTGGTCATGGACGGGTTGGGATGCTACATAAACATACCACACAATAAACATGATATAACATCATGATCTTCTTGATAACACTCTTCTTTTATTAATTCTACTTGTTATCTCCCAGTGGAGCATCGGCCATCCACTAATTCACGCCAAGCTTTCTTATCCTTTTGTTACCCCCTCCTGCTTCTTCTATTCCCCCATATTATTCATCTCCGTCTCATGTGGTTTAGATCTCCCTTTTTGTCTTTCGCATTGTGGGCTCCAGAAGAAGGACTTTCTAATTATACTATTAAAACATTTTCTCAACGTGTGATCAGTCCAGCGTCTGCGTCTTTTCCTAACCATCTGATTTTCTGGGACCAGTTTGCTTAATGATCTCCGTACATCGGTGATTCTTTCATACTAGTTTAGCCCTATTCTGCACAAGCAACAGTTAACAAATGTTTGTAGTTTATTATTCTTGTTTCTGACTGATTTGACGATAGAGTCAAATCAGTCAGAAAGCCACCAACACCAGCTCAAGACGATTACCACTTGATGTACAGATCAGAACAAATCAGTATTATGCGTCTTGTAACAAGACAAAATAAATTACGCAATTACATGTACAAGCAAGTCATGCGCACATGTGGATTGGATTGGCGCTGCAGACAACAGATCACATACTCCAAGACTGCCCACAATACAACATGTCTAGACAAACCTTCTGGCCCAGAGAAACAACAATGGACCACTGAGTGAACTAAAAAAGTAAGCGACGTTCATGTAAGAGACAATGTTGCAGTTGTAGACAAAATTTAAGTGAACGAAAGAAGAAAACGACGTTAGAGTTTAAAATACCCTACGGTAACCCCTGAACTTATAGGGTACAATGACACAACAAATGAAGCAGACAAAATAAGGCTAGGGAAACATCGCGAAAGAAAGAAAAAACAAATAAAGATGGAACAAAAAACAAAACAAAAAAAGCCACAAGTTAGGCTGCAAGCCGATACTTCTTCTTCTGCGTTCATCGGGAGAGTTTTTTTTTCTTCCGTACGTGATTGCGTTGTGCCTGTTTACAGCAGAGCTGCGTTCTTGCGCCGTTAGGCCAACACATCCGACTTCTGCGGGCATTTGTTGACCAGGGTAATCTTCCCAGGGGTTTCTTGGGACGTTTGAATGTCACTGTTGTGATGTTATCCCCCATCCCAGCTGGCCCATTTAGAACAGCCGAAGACATAACGGTCAGCCCTCAAGGGAAGGCAGGGGCAGACCATGGGCATTCCCCGCCATCCAATGAGGCTTCCGTAATTGCAGAGCCGACACATAGCGCTCTGGTACTGGGCTCACCCAAGGAACCGTCACGTCCTGCACATAACTGCTTAACCTCACTTCCGTATATTGGGCCTTCCGTTCACCACAGGCTGTTGTTCCTCCGGAAACCAGAAAAATGCAGTCTGCAGATGACATCCACACAGTGAGCTTTCGATTCGGATTTTCCACGTAATGGATTTGCTATCCAAGCAATATTCCATTTCGTGCCACTAGGACACTTTTTCCACCTTTGATGACACCCACATAGTGAGCTTTCGATTCGGACTTCCCACGTAATGGATTGTTAGCCAAGCAATATTCCATTCCATGCCTCTGGGATACTTTTGCTACCGACATACCTGTGGTATAAGTGTGGCAGTCTAAGTACTTCTTCATGCACCTTTAGATGTCATCCTGAATGTAGTTAAAGTAAGCTGCAGTTAACTTGAGCTGGTTGATATGTCCATAGAGCTTGTCCTCAAATGAAGCAGGTATGGGCCAAAATATCTTTCTCTGTTCTGTATATATTGCGCACTCCTGCAGCATATGTTTAGCTGTCATTTTACCAGTTCCACAATTACATTCATCGGTATCTCCTATCTTTAGTTTATTGAACAAGTGGGGTTTCAGCCTGTTATGTCCTGTGCGGAGTCTGAAGATTGCTACCTGTTCTCTTCGGTCGAGTTTGTAATATTCATCATCTTTCTGGTGGCCTGGATGCTCTGATTCCCATTTGGTTCTATAAGTGCTTTTTATAAATCTCTTTGCCTCATTAAGGGTAATGTTTATGTCAGGCTGAGGTAGTCGTTCGCCCTCTTTTGCCAGTCTGTCAGCCTCTTCATTTCCAGGTATATTACAATGTGATGGAATCCACTGTATTACAACTTTTTTGGGATTTCTGACATAGTCCATGGAGTGCTGCTCTTAGGTCTGTTAGTTCTGTGCTGTTTTTGCTCTTCAGTATTGAGACAGCTGACTTTGCGTCTGTGAAGATAGCTATTTGCTTCTCTTTATTTTCATCCATCAAGAGCATTTCTGCTGCAGTTTTCAAAGCCTCCACCTCCGCTTTGAAGTTACTTGAAAATTTTCCAGTTGCCACTGACTGTTTTTTTTTTTTTCCCCACTCCATTTTTTAAATTTCGGAGAATTCCTCCTACTCCATTTTCTATTGAATTTTTGACTGATCCATCAATATACGCATAGGTCCAATTGCTACTTGGGTAATGTTCTTTTATGTAATTTAGAGCGACTTTTCTTCTTTCTGGGTGTTCTTTTTCTCAATACCAGGAATGTTTTCTATCATCTCAGACAGTTGCTGCTGCCTCCAAGTTAGGAACGTGTGTGCATTGTAAATGGGTTTAACTGTTAAGTATAGAATCTGCCCTAACCTCTCGCAAGCCGATACAATTAGGTAACAACTAACAAACAAATATTTTAAAATCAAGCTGCTAAAGTGACTAAAACATGAAGTAATGAACGCCCGCGTGTACGTTTAGAAGACAATGTGAAATATGGAGTGTTAACTAGGTAACTAACTAGCACAAGACCCATTCTCGCACCATGAGGGGTATTAGTTGTATGATGCTAGCCTCATGCCACCGTTTATTTATGAGTCAACGATCCTTGGACTGTCAGATCGCTACCGTTACGTCGGCCATTTTTTTTCTGCACTGGAAAGTATAGATGACATCCATTGTGTGACACTGGGTCGACCACATAGCCGTTCTTGACGGTATAAAATCCACACAATCAATGCTGAATCCACAGCTTACAACTCTTGCAAATCGGAGCGGTGGCTTTTAAATATATTATTTGTGTGGATACGGGAGGGGGAACATGTATGAAATAAACGCCAAATCAAAACAGATTTATCTGAACAATCTAAACCAGTGTTTCCCAACGTGGGGCACACCACGCCCCACAGGGGGGCAATTTGACTGTTAAGGGGGGCAATTCGAAAATGGAAGAAATCGTTTGAATATAACAAAAAGGGGAGACTTGAGACTGAAGTTAACTAAATTGGAATCTGACATAAGATCTCTTTGCAGCAAGCATCAAGGGCAAGGATCTCACAAAATTTAAATAATAAATAATTACTAATAATTAAAATAATATAGAAAAATCTTTCATTAAAATTATTTTGTACTATTTCAGTTCTCCATTATATGTTTTGAAAATTTACTTACTGTGTTTGCTCAATAATTACCTAGTGATTTCTTCCTAAAACCTATCATTCGAGTTTCTTTAGTGAACATTTCAATTTTTGAATATTAAAAATAATGTATATGTTGAGGGGGGGGGGGCATGGGGCGGGGGAGGGGGGGACAATGTGAATTTTAGAAAGGCTTAAGTGGGGCATGGTACAAAAAAGGTTGGGAAACACTGATCTAAACAATAATAGACGTGCTACAACTTGCGCAGCGGCATATATTAACATCAGGTTTAGTTAATTCTGCTGTATGATCAATTTCATTGTACCCTCAGATAACTCCATAAGTGTGTCAGTCTCCCAAATATCAAGAAAGGAGAACCTCAACATAATGCACAAACTCCGCTGTTACCGGTGAGGATTCATTGAAGACTATGTATATCAGAACCAGACATTGTATTAAATGTTATTTCGTCTATAGGTTTTCTAAGCTTGACAATTTTCCCGGTTAGCGACCTATTTTCCTACTCTTTCAATTTCTAACTACCGAAAGGTAGTTTACGTGCCCATGTGCAATAGTTATGGTCTCTCCCAACCCCCCCCCCCCCCCCCACTCTCTCTCTCCCATCCCACTACTAAAGCTCCTCTTCCGGGAAGGTAACACGGCCAACAAATGCCTGACTGAAAGTTGAATGTGTCGGCCGAAAGGTGTAAATATCACCTCTCTGCTGAAAACAGGCACAACAATTAGTCTCAGGCACAAAATAACAACATTCCGGGCGAACGCAGAAGAACAGAAGCAGAAGAAGAAGAAGAAGAAGAAGAAGAAGAAGAAGAAGAAGAAGAAGAAGAAGAAGAAGAAGAAGAAGAAGAAGAAGAAGAAGAAGAAGAAGAAGAAGATCCTCTTGTTCTCGCCGGTATGCTAACAAATATAAATCCTTATATTTGGTACCGCATACAAGAAGGAATTATAACCGTTGCATGCATGCACACGCGCACACACACACACGCACACACTTATAAATGTTTGCATATCCTTTACAGGACATCGCTGTCAACATCAGCATCTTTCAGCTGATTGTTGATTTCTTTGGCAAGATTACGCTCAGTAGTTTTCCATTGCTTTCGAGCGGCCGGCTCACATATCCCGTAAGTTACCACGCGATTCGAACCACTGCTGATTCTCACCATCGTCACGTTACTTACGAGAGTATACGAGATTACGGAGAAAAGTCGCTAACCTCTAGGCCAGGAAACCGGCATACATACACTTACACTTGATAAATCCACAACAGCGGCAGCCATAAGAGACGGCGATCCCAAACTATAGACACAGGAAGATATTGGCAATAGAAACACGTCCATACCGTACGGTCGTAGGAAGCCAAGCGACCAACTGAGCCCAAGAGGCTCCGCGTTGGTGTTCTATTTAGCCAAGGAGTTGAAGACTTAACGGAGTCGCATGAGGGAGTTAGGGCAAGACCGTATCTTAGCTACTGTTAAACTCTGTGGATTCATCGGTGCGGATCGGTACTGACGGGTAAATAGATATGGGGCAGACACTAGCAAAAAACTGGCTTAGGTGTAACGGTTTCCACTCGGTAGAGGTGGATCTAACTGGAATCAGCAAGGCGACCTCCGCGCGCGATCGTATGTATGTATTATATATGGGCAGTGGGGGACTGGGTATATACACGTTGGTTGCCAGGACTTATAGGTCATTTAACATATTGTGCGGTGTTTAAGGAGGCTCACTGTCGTCGAGCAAGCTGACAGTCTGGCCAATCCGCCACTGGATGTCATATAGGTAGCAAGCAAATTTACAGGATAGTAAAGACGGTCGACATGGTATGGACCACAGTAGCGGTTTCATCTATAAAAGTATGGGGAACAGACATCTCATAGAGTGGTACTACGTTTGCTTTCTGTCTATCTATTCATCTATCTGCTCCTTTACATACCTCTCTCCATCCCACCCACCCTCCGCCCTACCTAAATGTCCACTTACCTACATACAAACTTCTCTACCCACATATCCACCTATCTATCCGCTCTATCACACCATGCTTTGCATCTTCATTATGCATTCATGCAGGCATCTTCCAGTCCATTTTCTTGTCTGTCCGTCTGCATGTAGTGTTTTCACTTTTTTTTTTCATGCTTCGTTTCCACCAACTTATGCAGCAATGAGCTGTGTCTAATAGTCGAAGCAGATTAAATCGCAGGTCTTGATTTCTCTCAACATTTTCTTAGATTCTTGTAATACCTGTTTCTTTTACCCAGTTTCTCTAAAATTGTTTGGTTTCTTCTGCATTATTTTTCCTATTCGCCCATAACGACATTTCGAAATTCTGAATTTTACCTTCAATTGAACTTAATGATTATTCGCTGTCTGTTTCTGCCCCATACAATAAATATATAGGGAATATAACACTCGATCTCCAGTTACGTGTATGTCGCACGTGTATTATTAGGTGCCAGAAACAGGATTCGTTCCATTGACTGTTGCCGCGGCAACACTCAGGCGACTGCTGCCATTATCTGTAATTGATTGTCCTAGGTAAGAAACATTGCTGACTTGTTCAAGTGCCTTCTACTTACTATCATTTTCAGTTTTTGTTTTTAATAATGTCCAAGATTATCTTAACTTGGGTACATGGTTAACTAGTTCTTGGAGATGCTGTTTCGTTTCTAAATCAGCATAGGTCTATTGATTTTGATGTAATTAATTAAAGTAAAGAAAGAAAGAAAGAAAGAAAGAAAGAAAGAAAGAAAGAAAGAAAGAAAGAAAGAAAGAAAGAATTGTTTAGCAAGGAATAATAATGACGAAATTGCTATTTTTGGAAACATGCGCAAATCGACATTGAGGTCAGCGCGAGCACGCGCACAGGTTAAAATCTCAACTACTGAACCAAAACTGAAGGGAGCACACCAATTCATGCATCTGACCCTTTACAACCAGGCTCGTCACTGACCCTGACAAACTCAAGTTGCTTGCGTCAATTGTTATTGTTCTTATCTCAGTAACGTCGAGTGTTTGTGTTGACAGCAGCGACAAACTTTGCCGTCATATACTAGACTTCAGATGGGCAATGACCGAACTTGCTCTATACCTACATACATTTTACCACAACGAAGATTTGCTATCTATATCATTATTACAATGTATTATAAACAGGTCCCTTAACTGTCGAAAACACTTTAATATCCAGTAACGTAAAATAATAAAAGCACACAAAGAATGACTGGATAGCCCCGGAAGACTGATAAGACATCGTTCAGGGAAATACTTAGCTGTGTTGTTTGTTATATATTTTTTAGTGTTTTGTTTTTGTTGTTCCGTTTATAAGGAATTCGATCGCGAAGCTTTCGCCCGTATTAGTGTGTTTTTGCTTTTTATTTGTGTGTGTGTGAGTGTGTTTTGGTTTTTCTATTTGCGACCGTTCACCTCGAGCTCAAGCGTGGCCCATACGAGTGCTACTATCTCTAGTAGTCTTTGTGAAAACTCTCTGTTGTAAATTTGTTTGTGTTTTTTAAGTGCCCAAATATTTTTGTGTATATCCTTATTGTCCGTCTCTCTCTCTTTCTGTATGTGTCTGTGTACGCGCGCGGGCAACGACCCAGTCTCTGGATGTTAGAAGATGCTTCGACCCCACAGCTATCCTGTGTAGAAACAAACAGTGCTGGAAAGTGCACTGGACTGTCTTTTGCGTGTGGATTAGCTTTCCATATTACCAGTGTCCCTCACCTTCAGGCGAACCCATTCCCGACTTCTGAGGTACTTGTAATTTGCGTCCCCAAGTCAAGCATGAGAGAAGTTGACTTTTACCGGTGTAGGTGTTGAACCCACTACCTCGACGGCACACCGGGCGTTTAAGATCGAGAACTCTTACCATTCGGCCATGTGTTTTCATTTGTACCCCAATAAAAGAGTTTGACAGCAGCAAACCAGTTTTTCCGACACAGTGAAATAGTTTTTATTATATTTGTTTTGTTAACTGTTTACACTTTCCATATACTCTTGTTGTAAAGCAGCAAGCTGCAGGAACGTTCATGTTGGAAGCCGTAGGAACATATGTAGGAGTTCGCCGTCCGGCCCTGTGGTCGTGGGTTCGAATACACATCGTGGCATATTTTATAAACTGACCTGGACTCGCCAAGTCGACAGAGCCTAAAATCCATCCATTCATCATGTGCCATGCCGATAATCGTGGGCGGTCATGTTTCGCCATCTCACACGATCACCAGAGTCGTGGATCAGCTCCGTGTTTCTGACTCGAATATGCAACGTAGACAAGCCATCCAGGTATTTACTTCTCGGTCTTCCCCTTGGTCTCTTCCCTTCGATCTTGCCAGTTGTCACCAAGTTCTCCAAGTCATTTCTTCTCATAACATGCCCACACATTTTTGGCTGTCTACGTCTAATGTCTCTAATCAGTTTACGATCTTCATATTTTTCTTGAAGGACTTGTTCATTGGTTTTTCTGTCTGTCCATTGTATTCTTTGCATTTTCCTCAGAAATCACATTTCCACAACTATCAGATGCTTTTCAGCTTGACGGTTCATTGTCCACTCTTCACATCCATACAAAAGTACAGGCTCTGTGTAGCACCTCAACACTCTTTCTTGTTTCAATTGATTTTTTTTATTGGTCAGTATGTTCTACATCTTGCAAAAGGCTACCTTCGCAATGGCAATTCTTTTTCTAATCTCTTTAATCTAATCTTGTTCTAATCTCTCTGATGTTATGACTGTACCGAGATTAAAAGCCTAAAATAGGCACCAGGAAATTGTATGGGAAGAAAGGGCGGCAGGTGCAATACTGATTACATCACCAACCAAGTGCCGGTTGATCTATAAAAATGATGTGTCCAGCACAGTATGCCCATCTCGCCTTAAGGCTTGTAAAATGTCCTTTATTCTTTTACTTTCTCCCCTAACGTTTATGCGAACAACAATGGACTAAATGCGTGTTACTATGCTGTATCGTCACAAACACAGCCAAATAAAAGATGTCACGGGTTGTTTTTGTGGTAAAACTTCGCTTCAAAACACGATACCGTCTACTAACCCGCTATATGAGATGCTCTTACTGTACCGTAAAATCGTTCTTATAGAAGAGACGCCACTTTTGGCGCATGGAAAGAGACCTACTACTAAAGCAAAGACATTCTGCTATAATGTGAAAAATGGACACCTACTGCAACTAACGAGAGCAAAATTATAACAAAGATGAGAAGCCTTAGAAGAGTTGTGGGATATAATAAAATAAGGAGAAGACTAGATCGGAAACCAGTCATGCAATTCAATAAAGAACTGATTAAATGGTCTGGCGACAAGAATGCCCTGGTTTTCCGTCTGACACCACCGTCTCTCACCCTGAGCGGGGTTGTTCTATCTCACTGGAATGATAAATCTTGTCGATATATGTATTAGCAATTACGACGTCTGCCTAGTGCAGTGATGGTTCGTCCACAAAATGAACACGATGTAGGTGCCAAATGCTAGGACTTCAAATATACTAAGGTGCTGATGTAGGTGGCATGTCTGGCATGACTTTTCCTTCTGATCAAACCCTCTGGGTGTTAGAAGCTGCATCGACCCCACAGCCATCCTGTACACAAACAACATCTGGTCACCACCTGAGATTCAACCCCCAACCACTGTGTTGGTAAGGAAGCTCGCCAAACACCGTGCTACTTGGGCGATTGGCAGACACAAGAACCCGCTGTTGTATCCACACACAAACATCAGTCCAGGGCACCAGAAGTAGTAAGTAGCATGTGTGTGGATTATGCTTGAGTTCATAGCAAGTGCACGCACACACACACCTGCTGTTAAAATACCACGTATTTTTAGCGGCGTGTTATAAATATTAACTTTAACACACGTTCAAACTCGCTTTAAAATTCTTTTAATTAACAAGCTCCCTTTTGTAAGTACACTTCGGATCATTGGGCGCGCAGACATACACAGAGAGAAAAGAAAGAAAGAAAGAAAGCAAGCGGAGAGAGAGAGAGAGAGAGAGAGAGAGAGAGAGAGAGAGAGAGAGAGAGAGAGAGAGAGAGAGAGAGAGAGAGAGAGAGAGAGAGAGAGAGAGAAAATACCACACATACGCACTTAAAACACGTAAACAAATTCACAACAGTTTTCAAACAAACCAAAATGAACTCACAAACGGGACACAAGCTCACTAGCCTATGGCCTAAAAATCTAGAAGAATGACAATAGCACAATCCTACACAAGAAATATTTGCGGTTTGAATGTCGCGGATATTTAATGAACGGCCTATACTACGTCGGGAAAACGGCATCCCACTTACAATGGTTTTGTTATGGTATCCTCTCACCGCACCTAGATCATGATAAAACTACCTGGAATTGCATAAATCTGAGTAATAATCACATCTGGTATACAAATACTGATCAAAAATTAGTAGTAGCAGTAGTAGTGGTGGTAGTAGTACCTATGACTAGATTGGTTATGCGAATTCATAATAATAATAATTATAATTCGCTTATCAGACAACGCCGGATATGCAAGTTTAGCGACCCAATGAATGCCAGGTTCGTTGACCGCTCTAACTGACCGACCAGCTACAATAATGACCCCGTGATTATAAGAATAGTGATGCGCCAGGAAAGTGTAAAGCAGATCTAACTTCCAGATGTATATTATTATATTGGTAAAGAAGCACGTGATCACTTACCTTTACGACAACGTAGTGTCTTAACTTCAGTTTGAGTAGCCACTATTTACAAAACATTTCAAAAACGCAACATAAGGCAGAAACTAGATTTACCCAGTTAATCTTTCCAATAAACCACGCATGGAGGCAGATTATATAAGTGTATCTGGGACCGACTGGGCCGTGGGCGCAGTCTCGCGTTTTATTTTAGAAAATAAAAATCCCCGCTTTTGAAGCCCCGCCTACTATCTGTGGCATCTCGACTGCGTCACTCATACTCTATTTATAGTCAAGCACTGGCTTAAAAAAGAAAACAAATGACATTGTGGAGTGCGGAAGAACCTACCAAGAAAATAAAGATAAGACAACAATAATAATAATAAAGCACTAAATCTAGTAAAGTCGACGAACATACTCGTACAAAAATGATTGTAAACTTAAATGTGAGAAACATTCGGAGACATTGGCTGTTAAACTGGATTGAGTCCTGGAAACTGAAATACTTGGCAATTTTAATCGTCGCGGTGGGTTTGAAATACAATAAACGACAATGGGAAGTGAAATGTGTAGGCAATGCTAGATCACAATAACAAATAACAAAATAGACGTTGCGTGTAAAGCCTTCGTCAGCACATAAACAGACATCGATACAACTTCGCAAGTGGTTTAGATAGTAATGAAGTACTGGATTAATAGACAGAGGTCAAGCGGTACGGGGATGGACACGAGATATTGAAGATCCCTTGGGCATTAAAATGCACCAGGTGAGAAAGTCACACACACACACACAAACCGAAAGTCTTTCCGATGTGTCGTGTTAAGACGAACAATAATGAACGTGTAGGTAGCAATTGATAGAAGGAGTAATATGGGATGCCAGAATCACCAATGTGAAGCTCGTGGAGAGAACTTGACAAAATACCAGTGAACCAAGAGGACATACAATGTTACAACCTAAGAATAGTACAACTAGAAAGGCCTTTGTCTGAAATGTATCAATGATCTTGTTGCTAATCTACCGCATGGAATTAAAGCGGCAATGTACGCCGATGACCTGGTTCTATGGAGCACAAATGAATATGCATCAGTGGCCACCAGATTGCTACAAAGAGCTGTAGATACATTTGCTGCATGGGCAAATAGATGGTGTGTCAGCATAAACACTGACAAGTGCAGCACCACCCTATTTACCTTCTCTCCAAAATAAAAGGCAGGGATCATCCAGATAAATGGAACACCCCTAAGAGAAGATAAAGAACCAACATACCTTGGAGTAACATTTGATGGCAAGCTGACATGGAGAAAGCACATCAACAAAGCAGTAGCAAAAGCCAGAAGGAAAATAGCCATCCTGAGAAAGCTAAGTGGAACCACATGGGGAGCCAGTACGAAAATACTTAGCAAAGTTTACCAACAGAGCATACGACCACACCTGGAATATGGGTCAACTGCGTGGTGTTCAGCATCAAATACCACACTACAAGAGCTGGACAAGGTGCAAAATCAAGCACTTAAGAGTCACCACAGGAGGGATGAGATCAACCCCTATAGTGGAAATGGAGAAGATGGGGAGGACACAGGCACTGAATGAGCGCAGAGATACGAAAACGCTAATACAAGCAGAAAAGTACCTCAGCTTGCCAGGCCACCCTATGAAGAACAGATTTGAAAACCTAGCTATGGGGCGGTTGAAAAGAAGTAGTTTTATCCACCAGGCCAAACGACTCTGCAGAGAAACTATTCCAGAGCGAACTCCATGGAAAGATGAGCATAGACTATCGTTACAAATCCAGACAAAAGTGAGAGGAATATTTGACAAGGAAGAACAGAACAGTGTGCAGCGCAGAACAGCCACTCTCAGCTTCCTTGATGAAGAATACCCACAGGGCCTCTGGATCCGAGTCTACACAGATGGGTCAGCACAAAATGCTGTTCGAAATGGAGGAGCGGGAGTGTACATAGAATACCCAAATAATACTAGGGACACAGCCAGAGTACCGACAGGAAAGTACTGCCATAACTATGATGCCGAAATTGAGGCAATCAAGATAGCAACAGAGAAATTACTAAATAACAGCAATGGTACACAACCTGTGGTGCTACTAACAGATGCAAAATCAGTACTCGAGGCGCTCCTCTCTGGGAAATTGCCAGTACTAAGGACACTACTTTCTGAACTTAGTCAGCATAAAGTCACCATACAGTGGATACCATCCCACTGTGGAGTACCCGGAAACGACAGAGCTGATCAATTGGCTAAGGAAGGAGCCAAAGAGGAACAGCCTGATGTGCCCGTTACATACCACCAAAGAAAAGAATGATCAAATCAGTCAGAAAGCCACCAAAACCTGCTCAAGATGACTACCACATTATGAACAGACCAGAACAAGTCATTATTCTGCGCCTCAGAATAGGACACAATAGATTACGCAACCACATGTATACAAAATTCAAGATTGGTGAAACAGCCATGTGCACATGTGGATTGGCGTCGCAGACAGCAGAGCACATACTCCAAGACTGCCCAAAATATAACATATCTAGGCAAACCTTCTGGCCTAGAGAGACGACAGTGGAAGATCAACTCTATGGACCACTGTGTGAACTGAAAAAAAAACCAGTTCAATTCATGCAAGAGACGACATTGCAGATATAGACATATTTCAAGCGAACGAAAGAAGAAGAAGAAGTCTGAAATGTACGTGGCAAAAGAAATAGAGGAAGGTCGAGAAACACACGGAGAAGAAAATTAGAAACAAATAAATAATATGGGGAACATAAGGACGGAGCTGTATGGGATAACTATGGACATGAGAGTATGGAGTGAACTGGCTGAGGGCATAGACCTCAATAGGGGAAATACGATGTAAAGAGTCGGCAGACGTAAATTATACCTAGTGAAAACATGTGTTAGGCTGGGACAGAACTGTCAGTTTTCAAACATCTTTTATTTTGCGCCAGCTTGCTTTGAACTCAAACGTAGTCCATACACACTACTTCCGGCAGTACTAGACTGAATGTTGCGTGTGGATTAGCTTTCCCTAATACCAGTATCCCTCGCCATCAGGCGAACCCAGGGGTACTTGTAATTAACGTCCCCAAGTCAAGGACGATAGGTCAATATTTTAGTCCAACTGTCCGGTGTAAGGGTTGAACCCCTTATTTCGGTATCAGTACACCGGGAGTTTATGAACACGCGTTCTTATCCATTCGGCCATGCTGACCTACATTCAAAGATCTAACCCCGTAGGTTCTTGATTAACGTGGGGACAATTTTGGACACACCTGGGGACATATTATGAGGGGAGTCTCCGTGGCGAAGTGGTCAAGTCGTTTGACTCGGGCTTCGAAGGTTGTGGGTTCGATTCTGGGCCCCGACCTTCGGTTCACGAGTGAAACTTTTCTGAGACTCCTGTGGGTCGTCGCTAGAGCTACGGAGTTCGTGCGACACTTTCAGCGCTGCGGAAAGAGACCGAGCCATATGGGATAAACCCGGTGCAATGAAGTCGACCCTGTCAACTTTTAAGTGACTTAAACCCTGAGTTATGATTCCAAAATATATTTTAAAGTGTGTATGTGCGAGAGCACGAATTGTTGGAATATTCATCTCTGCGGAAATCAAGCTATGTCAAGCCACTTGTGTCGTCCTCCGAACAAGGTCCTTGACCCAGTGTACCAAGGTTGTGGTCATCGGTTCAAAGTGTGAGAGTGTGTGTGTTACTACCTCTACACTGCAGCCTGCAGGGCGGGTATCAAAGGTGGAGACCTGGAGACTTCCGTGAACACACTGGTTCGCAAAGGTCAGCTGTCCACTCCGTGGGAGTGTGCTTAGTCCACTCATGAATGTGTCACGTTGCGCGCAATGTGTTTATCTACTGCTTTCTGCTATTGATAAATGGATAGCCAAAGGAGTGGTGACTTGTAGTAGTGGTGTCTATTTTACCAGAGGCCTCACACGCTAGCGTTCGAACACTATCCCCATCGCCAGTGAGACATGGGATTTGATATGTTTATCAGTGGTACCATAAACTTTACATACAACTGCTGCTGTTGTTATGCCACTACTACTACTTTCGTTAGTGCCACTACTACTACAACCACCGCTTCCACTTATACTACCGCCACTATTACTGCAACACATATTCTACTACTACTATTGCCGCTATTACTATAACTACTACTTCCATCACTGTTACCATTACTACTACGCATGCTACAATTACTACAACCACTACTACTACTATTACTACAGTACATTTGCATGGTGACAGCGTGGGCAAGATACGTATTCGTCCCCAGGTGGTATCAAAGCTACATACACCAGCAGTGGTAATAAGTGACATGTCGGTTGTCATCTCATTGTGAAGCATATTCCCGATGTTACATATTTTGCTCTGAGTTATCAGACTGTTGTTCTGTTTTGCATTTTATAAAGTTCACACAACAGCGGCGGGCTATTACAGGTTAGCAATGCGTTTTTTCGCCCAGACTGTGACACAGGTTCAAACATCAGTATTAAACCTGTTGGTTTGTTACTACTGCCGTTCTGGGAACCACCCCTTATAACATGGTTACAACTATCAGTACATTTTGTTTGAATTTGCTAGGAAGGAAAAGATGGTTTGGAAGTGAACTAGTCACCCTCCTCTCGTTATAATATATGATGACCTAAAATAGGTAATTGCTTAACGTTTAACGCAACAATTGCAGTATTTACTACAGGACTGCCTATTTATCAGTCTATAAACAGAGTGTGTGTAAACTTGCGCATGTTTGTGATTATGTTACAGTGTTTGATTACGAAGGGGGTCTAGTGTGTGTTCGTGAGTGTACAGTATGCGACTGTAAGTCTGCCAGCAGTGTGTAACTGAGTACATATAAATTTAATAGTATCCGCGGTAGCATAGTGGTTTGCGTGCTTGCCTACCAAGCCAGTCTCAGTGTTCAATCCCCAGCAGAGGCAGATTATTTTTGCACGAGTACGGCTCTGGAGTCGGGTACGGCCTATTCAGAATGTTCGAAAATTGGGGAAGATAATGCGACGAGGAAGGGAACTGATCAGCCCAGCTCATGTGCCATCGCCTAGGATATGCGGTCTAACATATCACATCCTAACGGCAGTATATGCTATGAGACTACCTTTGTTTAGTTTGACTATAGAGCCGTGCTGGCCGAGGATAAAATAAAACTACTGACTACCGTTGACTGTCTACGCTTGGCTGCCACCCCGGTGGTGAAATCACTATCGACGTGGGTTGTTACGTCAAATGGGCACCATGAAATATCACGGGATGTAAAAGTCGCCGAAGAGATATTTATCAATCTAGTGTCCGTTGGTTTATAAAATATTCGGCTACCTGGGTAGCAGAACATGGCCTGAGCAGTAAAATGAGACCGGCGTGAATGTTTAAATCATTGCCCATCGAATAGATGGTACTTCTAGTACCCCATTCACATACCCGATACGCAAGACATATTGTATACTGCGCACAACTAAAAACCAAAGGATTCGTTACAGTAGCTGTTACTTACGACTGTTGTGGGGGAGGGGCGCAACATGAATGGATAAGAGCGCTCGCACTTAAACTTCCGGTGTGCTGATCTGAGGTAGGGGGTTCAACCCTTACATCTGTCATCTGGACTGAAATGTTGACTTCTCGTCCTTGACTTCGGAGAGTAAATTACAAATATCTTGGAGTGGATTCACCTGATGGCGAGGGACACTGGTAATGTAATAGGAAACGCTAATCCACACGCAAACATTAGTTCTATGCACTCCCCAGGAGTGGAAACTACTAAACGTGGTAGTACGAGTAAGGATTCCGCTTGAATTCAAAGAGTTAGAGAGCGAACACAAAAATTGTTCTTGGGAATTAAACGCACACCACTGTCTTAAACAGGTAAACACGCAAACACTATGCCACCGCGACCCATCAATACATTATTACAATATTAAAACTCAAAAACAGTATTACCAGCTGTGGATCAGTCTGGTTGCAGGCAATTATAACAGGCTAGTAGTATGCCAAAAGATTTAAGAAACAGTGACACGAGCTTGTGTTAACAGTTATTAACTTTTGAAACGTGCCACCACGAAACTAATTTTTGGTTTTAAATTAATAAACATACGGATTGATATATTATAACCGCCATAAAATTAAAGACAACAATTTAGTTTTCTTACATTTCAAATGATAAGGCGGTTACTATATGTGCTAATATTTATATAATTATATTCTTAATATCCTACGGTAAAATGTAGTAGTATGAATGAAAAGAACTTCACAAACTGCGAGCTGAATTTATCACCTTACCATGAGTAGCTTAATTCTTCTTCTTCTTCTTGTTCGCTCGCTAAACTCGAGCGTAGTCCTTATACACTGTTTAAAGTAGTAAAGGACTGAGTTTTGCTTGTGGGCTTGCTTTCCCTTTTACCGGTGTCCCTCGCCATTCAGGCGAGCCCACTCCGACTTCAGAATAATAATTATAACGCTTTTATTAGTTTTATAGATATGTAAAGATATATTATTGTCGTTCAGAACGCAATGGCAAACTACTGAACATAAAAACTTGCCAAGACATCAACAATGGCAGTAAAATGCTGGTGTTGACTGCAACGTCCTGTAAGGGATATGCAACTTTAAAAAAAAAAGATATGTAAAGTGTAATAAAATAGACAAATACATTATTATTATTATAACTTTATCTAAAATTTAAATATAATTGGCTTTATATTTTATTGTAAATATTTATTTTAAGTTAACATTTATTACACTCACAAAAATAAACGCATTTCTTACCTTGCTGTAATGAATTTTCTCTATTCCCTTCGTGTTGTTGAGTTGAGATACACAACAAACCGTCTGTAATACTTTCTTTGCTGAATAAGCAGGCAGTCGATGACTAGTAGTCTACAATGCGTGCCCACACAACTCTTGAGTCCGGTTTCTTGTTATCAGCCAAACACAGCGCGCTCGGCTTTAAATCGGGTTTCCCATTTCCGCTCTCCTTTGTAGGCTTACCCACGTGGGACTGCACTTTTCGCCTACGTCATATGACGCGGACTTGTGCGGACGGAAGCACAACATTTGAACAATGGTGGTCATGCAGATGCTATCACGATACAGTCACATGTGCCTCCCTCCATTACGTGTGATGTAATAAGATGTTATGGCTTTTGTGTGATTGTAGAAGCCTACTGCCAAAACAAAAATCCTTGTCTATCAAGCCTCTGTGCTTACTACTCTTCTTTCTGGCAGTGAAGCTTGGTAAACTTACTCACACCAAGAGAAACGTTTAAACAGCTTTCATGTGCAGTGTCTGCTATACTTGGTATTATGTGGCAAGACAAAATCACAAATACAGCAGTATTAGAAAGATCATGTTATGTGACGGTTTGTCCCATGCAGCCATGCTCAGTCTTCGTAGATTTAAATGGATAGGACACGTTAGGAGGATGGATGGTGGTAGAATACCAAAGGACATCTTTTTTGGTGAATTACAGATGGGTAAGAGATCTCAGGGTCGGCCTCTACTGCGATACAAAGATGTGTGTAAGCGGGACATGATTTATACAAGCATTGATAATGTACATTGGAAGCAAGTCGCCGCCGAACGTATTGCATTGGATGACAAATATCAGAAATGGAATAAAGAAAAAGGAGAAAATGATTGCAGATAGGTCATATACCGAGCGCATGAGACATAAGATGGTGCGAGACGGTGAAAATGACCATGTATTCACATGCGTTCATTGTGGACTAACATCTACAGCTCGAATTAGTCTGATAGTCTGATCAGTCACATTTTCTACCGCCATGGTTGTAGTTATTATGCCTTTATTGTAGCGCGATGTAACAAACTACCGTCTGTCAAAACGGCAAGGTGCCAATGTATCATTTGTTTCAAATATCCATCTCAAATGTGGCTGTCAAATTTCACCTAGTTCACGTCCATCCAATATAATGTTAGATAAAAGTAAAGGGTAATTTTCCAACGGCTTGAGGTTATTGGGTGTATGGCGCTGTCCCCGTTTTTGATTAGACCAATCGGCACTCGCTGTTTGACCTGGTTTTAATATTAAAATAATTCATTCACACGATAATTTCCTGGTCCCCATTCAAGGCTGGGTCGACTTTCTTTTCTTTCTTTTTTATTTTCAAGTGTCATATCCTTTACAGGACGTTGCAGTCAACACCAGCATTTTACTGCCGTTGTTGATGTCTTGGCAAGTTTTACTTTCAGTAAAGGCAATGATAATGTACACCTTGCCGTTTTGACAGACAGTTTGTTACATCGCGCTACAACGTGTGTGTACTAAGTGATTCTTCTTCTTCTTCTTCTTCTTCTTCTTCTTCTTCTTCTTCTTCTTCTTCTTCTTCTTCTTCTTCTTCTTCTTCTTCTTCTTCTGCGTTCATCGGGATTTTTTTTTTTTCGGACGTGACTGCATTGTGCCTGTTTACAGCAGAGCTGCTTTTTTGCGCCGTTAGGCCGACACATCCGACTTCTGCGGGCATTTGTTGACCGGTTTAACCTTCCCGGGGCTAAGTGATTCAATGAGCGTGATTCGGAAGGTCGAAGCTGGATCTGTACATAGACAGTGGACTGAGTCGCTAACGAAGTCTGTTGTCCGTAAAGTCACCTTCATCTTCGTCCCGGGACATGCGGGAGTCGAGGGAATTGAACAAGCTGATAAACTGGCTGGCATCCCATGCAGATGGCCAGCCCATGGATCGTGCCAATGTTATTAACGTCCTTAAAGCCATGTCAAGAACAGAAGACTTTGACGTCAGTGAATCCACATCGCTGTCCAGGATGAAAGACTTGGGATTAAGAATCGGCACGGCCAGACACGAGAGGTACATCGGGAAAACGAGGTGCCTCGTTAACCAACACAGAACTGGCACAATTAGCCATCAAACGCTGATGCACATGCTGGGGGGAGGAACTGAGCACCTATGGACCTGTCCGGAGTGCAATGAAGATGCCCCAACCGATAACTGATAACTGATAACTTTCAGTACTTTGCCATTGCTTTCTGAACGACCGGCTCCCATACCAGCTCGTTAAAACCAGCGCGACATCGTCTGCTGTCGGATCGGTCGCCGCTGTGTTTTGAACCCGGGTAGGCGGCATTACGAATCGCGTCCGCAACGGCATCGCCACGGAGGGCGGATGGAATTAGGGATCCATTTAAACATTTTTAACATGGTTAAAATAAGAAAAATTAAAGTGACCTTACAGGCATTGGAGTGTATACTGTATATGATGCTGTCCCTATGACTGGCACCTTGCCGTCTTGACAGACAATTGTTTGTAAAATGGAGTTATACCTCTCCATAACACAAAGCCTGAATTAAATTTAGAGACCATGTGTTGCCCATGCAGCATGATCCCTCTCGCGGCCTGCCTAGTTTACTCCAAAGGAAAAGTAACACCAATACATCTGGAACAAGACAAGCTGCAGAAGCTGCCGGGTCAGCAAAGCAATGCTCTAACTGTCTGCCTGTCGGAGCTTCCATCCTAGACCAGTTGCCGACCAAGGCTTAGGGCCTGGTCTGCCATGCCATGACATTTAGTCTTTAGGTTGCATTTCCTCGCACTAGAGTAAGGCTTGTACTCTCCCAATTGCACTCCTCCGCCCGAAGTCGTTGGCACAATGTTGAGTGTCGAGTTTGGTGAGCGCCGCCCGACATTCAGCGTTAACAGAAAGCAGGTAGTACCGTCTACTGTCATACGATAGCTCAGTCAT
The DNA here is from genome assembly GCA_963921405.1 of Cepaea hortensis. NCBI lineage: Eukaryota > Metazoa > Mollusca > Gastropoda > Stylommatophora > Helicidae > Cepaea > Cepaea hortensis. Next base: position 81,504,048 of record OY992887.1, read on the forward strand.
ATCTGACTAAGACCTGACACACATGCTGTCCCCATATTTCTAACGATTAATAGGAACTCGAGGGATGACGTGGTCAATATCACGCCGGTCGCTTCACTTAATACAGGATGTATTTTTAATGACTGTGCAGTGTTTGAAAATATTGCCGGTCCTAGTTTTGTATTTACCCTCTGTAAAGTTCTCGCAACATAATACGTAGTAATTAAAAATACACCCTGTATATTAATCATCATGATCTTCCATTTTTGCGTCGTGGGTGGGGGGGGGGGGGGGGGGAGGAGAGATAGTTTACGTTCCAGGGCCCAATGGGTGGCACTAGATAGTATTATTCCATGTGCTTTTACAATATTTTTGATGTCGTTAATCCATCTTCTTCTCAGGCGTCCTCTTGCTCTCGTAGCAGATCTTCTTTGATGTAGCCCCGGCGCTGGTAGTTGATGGTGCTGCATTCTAACGAGATGGCCGAACCATTTGATCTTCTGCATTTCAATATTCGTGGCATAAGGTGTTGATTAATAATACCCTTGAAAAGCGAACATAATTAGTTGACCTCATTACAATTTATTTAAACACATCAGCCACATACGATATTTTGCACGACGTATTCGCTGCATCTCGTCAGGTGCATTCTGCAGAGTTATATATATATATATATATATATATATATATATATATATATATATATATATATATATATATATATATAATGAGGTGAATAAATGAATAATATTTAAGTGAAAACAATTAAAACACTTAGTCACAGGTATTGATCATCAAATGTAGAACATTTGTTATCCCCACAGTAATTTAAATGGTTTTAAATGGTTAACGAAAACTGGCAGTTTAATTTCATATGTGAGTGGGGATTTTCATAATTTGTGTTATACATTTATTTCCATGTAGTATTCTTAGATAAAGAAAACATTGAGTCATTTCTCTTTTGAGCCATACTGGAAAAAATATTTTGCCAAATACACGAGAGAAGACTACGACCAACAACTGAACCCCAACTAAGCGAAGCACAACGTTGATTTAGAAAAACAAAGGATGTACAGATGCCATCTTTGTTAGACACCTGATAGAAAAAAGACATTTGATAGAGTAGATATAAATATGTCGTATGAAATCCGACAAAGATATGGAATGAGTGCACATCTAACAAACTTATGTAGAAGCTTATACAACAACAGTGAATGCATTGTAAGAACAATAGATAGAAACAAGCTATGGGAAATCCGATAAAGATATGGAATGAGTGCACATCTAACAAACTTATGTAGAAGCTTATACAACAACAGTGAATGCATTGTAAGAACAATAGATAGAAACAAGCTATGGGAAATCCGATAAAGATATGGAATGAGTGCACATCTAACAAACTTATGTAGAAGCTTATACAACAACAGTGAATGCATTGTAAGAACAATAGATAGAAACAAGCTATGGGAAATCCGATAAAGATATGGAATGAGTGCACATGTAACAAACTTATGTAGAAGCTTATACAACAACAGTGAATGTACTGTAAAAACAAACGACACGTAGACACCTTCACCATAAGATCCGGAGTAAGACAGGTTTGTGTCCTGTCTCCTCTCTTATTCATAGCTTACGTAGACAATATGTGTAATGAAACAAGCCAAATAAGGATCTCAACAACGTCTAACGAAGAACAGAACATAGAAGAAGAACCAATGGCAAATTATATCATTCACAGATTGTGTGCCAAACAAAAAAGTAGGCTTAGACCAAACAAAAATATATGGCGAAAAATTTGAAGTAGTTGAATGTCACAGTTATGACTTAAAAGTTGTTAATATTGTAGCAAACATGTTATATTATAACGCAATGGCAACATTTCGCCGATATATAAGTCATTGGCAGATACGGGAAATCCCTTAAGACGATTAATTTATCCCATGGCACTTAATCAGTTAAACAACTCCGCTTAAAGGTACAATAGTAATCTGCCATCATGTGGACATCACAAAGTCCTTGCTATCTCTCTTCCATTGTTTCTATGGTGAAATATTTCACCTTGCTCCGCATTAAAGCCGCCAAGATTCTCGGGAAAGAAATGTAAATGGTTATGAAGGTAGTGCAATTTTATGCTCATGTTGCTTCCACGCTTACAAAAACTCGACAGCATGTTTTCAGCTAATTCAGAATTGTCTGGTTTAAAGTTACACAGAAATGTGGGCTCACCTAAACCAAATGATAACCACGCTGTGTACTAAAAAGTCGCTTAAAAGTCGACAGGGTCGACTTCATTGCACCGGGTTTTATCCCGGGTTTTATCACCGGGTTTTTATCGGTCTCTTTCCGCAACGCGGAAAGCGTCGCACAAAGCACGAGCTCCGTAGCTCTAGCGACGACCCACAGGAGTCTCCGAAAAATTTAACTCGTGAACCGAAGGACGCGGCCTGGAATCGAACCCACAACCGCAGCTCTGATGTAAACAGGCACAATGCAATCGCGTCCGGGGAAAAAAAAAAAAAAAAAAAACTCCGGATGAACGCATAAGAAGTAGAAGAACCCACAACCTTCAGAGCCCGAGTTAAACGGCTTGACCACTTCGCCACGGAGACTCCCAAAGACTCCAAAAGGCTGTGGACTATTTTGTTAATCGAAGCAATAAAATGTGGATCGTTTATTAACTTTCTAATGTGAGGTCCATCGAATAATTCCAACTGTAAGTTTGTCTATACTCAAATCCGGAAATTTTCCTCATAAGTAATGAAAACTGGTACCATTTTTGTTCAGCGCCTCAACAAATTGCTTCATCGAGCCAAACTTTATATCTAATGGTGGTAGTAGAACTCTTTTTCAATAAATGAGAGGCTTAATGCCAATATTTCTTTCTCCAACTGTCAATTCGTCCTTCAACTGCCACTGTTTCTTTGTCCAGCTCGTATCTTTTGCCCTGCTATTCTACAATAAAATATAAAACATGGATATTTGGTTAATCCCTTTTGCTGGCCAAGCAAGAAGTTCATCATTTTAAGATCTACACAAATCATCCAGTTATATTCTAAATACTTCAATTTTTTCCAGAACTGTGCTTATTGTAGCGTATCCCCCCCCCCCTCCCCCACCTCATTGGAGTACAGCAAGCAATTGAAATTGAGCCATATTTGTTACCACTGTGTAAGAGAACACCGTTCAACCCTTCTATTAAAGCTGTTCATGAAAAGTCTCCGCTCATCTGATGTATAACTTATACTCATCTCGTTTACAAAACATCTTACATTAGTGCAAATCACAAGCTTGTTTTGTTTATAAAAGAATGGAAGAAAGCCTTGCTCTCTGCTTTTTTTGCGCTCGCTCGCTCGTTTTGAACTCAAGCGTAGCCAATACACACTATTTCTAAGAGTGCAGAGCTGAATTGTGCGTGTGGATGAGCTTTACTTATTAACATTTAACCCACTCCGACTTCAAAGGTTCTGTTGCGATAATATGTGACCTTTGCTTTAGCAGCCAGTAATGTTTTTTCCCTTTCAATCTTGAAGCCAAAAGTTCTGAAGATTCTATGGAGAGATATAGATCTCGGATTAGATCATTCATTTCACCCTGATCGAAGCGTTGAGCAGCTGGAAAATCATCTTCTAAATCACTATCACTGTCTCATATTCTAACAGGGAATACGAAATCTGACTGAAAGTTGGAATTGGTATGTCATCTCCGTGTAAAACAGGTCGTCAAGCAGAATCTAAATCAGTGGTGAGAAACAGACGGCGTGTTTGATGATTCACTGCAAAGGCTAATGGACGATTCTTACAAATGGAGAGTCTGGTATATGAGGCTAAGACCTCCAGCAAGAGAATGAAGGTGGAACCAGTCACACCGGCTTTCCTTTGGTTAGAGGAGACCACTGCAACACACATTGTCTTCATCGTGGCCTCAATGAGTATGCTTATTAAGGTGGAGAAAGGAATGTTTCGTGTGGAACGGCTCACCTCGATTTAGAGGTCACAGACTGTGAGAATTGTATGGATTTTTTGCCCTGGCCATGCGTGAGTTCGGGGAACAGGCTGATAGGCTGGCAGGGAATGCACCTCTTGGTGGTAGATTACTTATCGATAAGGGGGAGGTGGTCGTGCACCCGTGGGACCAGGTGGAGAAGGTGGGGGAACAGATTGAGAACCCCTATGTGGAAAGGATGAGATTGCCGGGACTGGCAGGAGTTCTGGTAGAATCTCAAAACTGAGAGGGAAGACCAGGAGAAATTTCAATCTGATTGCGGTGGGAATGATTAGTAGTGTAACTCTTCGCTGGCTGTTGAACGAGGGGACTCAGCGCGTATGGGAATGTCCTGAGTGCAGTGATGTCGGTTCTTAGCTCAACTCAACTCAATCTAAATCTGGATGTTTGAAGTTTTGAGTTATTTATTCAATTAATTCCTTTATTATTGGCAACACAGAAATAGCAGTCATCGTAGTGGTACGAGTGGTAGAGCTCTCTCCAAACAATTGGAATTCCAAATTTTAAATGTGTTCTTTTCCCACAAGTTCACTGACGCAGGTGTTCAACACATGTTTTGCGGAAAGTATGAGGAGCCAAAGACTTGTCCAGGTCACCTATTTTTACTTTAAATTAAGCAAAGAATTCCTTTTTTACATAAACAGTAATATGCTTCCTGTGTTCTGCTTTCAAAGTGTACTCACCACAAATATACCAAAATAAATCTGGTGAAAGAGAACATGCTCTTCTTGAAGATGATGTCATTCTGTGTTAGAAGTTTAAGAAAATAACTAGCATGGGTTAAACTCTAAAAAAAAGGCAATTCTTGGAAAACTTAAACTGTAAGTAAACAAGCAGTTTCACTTTGTAAAGGACTAGATCAGTGTTTCCCAACCTGGGGCCCACGCCCCACAGGGGGGCAATTTGACTGTTAAGGGGGGCAATTCGAAAATGGAAGAAATCGGCTGAATATAACAAAAAGGGGAGACTTGAGACTGAAGTTAACTAAATTGGAACCTGACATAAGATCTCTTTGCAGCAAGCATCAAGCGCAAGGATCTCACTAAATTTAAATAATAAATAATTACTAATAATTAAAATAATATAGAAAAATCTTTCATTAAAATTATTTTGTACTTGAATTTCAGTTCTCCATTATATGTTTTGAAAATTTACTTACTGTGTTTGCTCAATAATTACCTAGTGGTTTCTTCCTAAAACCTATCATTCAAGTTTCTTTAGTGAACATTTCAATTTTTGAATATTAAAAATAATGTATATGTTGAAGGGGGGGGGGGGGGCATGGGGTGGGGGAGGGGGGCAATATGAATTTTAGAAAGGCTTAAGTGGGGCATGGTACAAAAAAGGTTGGGAAACACTGGACTAGATCGTCATCATCAAGTACAATGCCCCGGGAAGGTTAACCCGGTCAACAAATGCCCGCAGAAGTCGGATGTGTCGGCCTAACGGCGCAAGAACGCAGCTCTGCTGTGGACAGGCACAACGCAATCACGTCCGAAAAAAAACTCCGGATGAACGAAGAAGAAGAAGTACAATGCCAGCTGGCGTAGGCGTTCTTGACTCTGCACAGACCTTGGTCTTTGGTGTTCTGGATCAACTCTGCTGCTGATATTCCTCAAGCTACCGTCTCAATCTTTCCAGTCGTCACGATGTTCTCCAATGCCTATCTTCTCATCACATTTTATTTCCGCGAAAAATTTGTCTCAGTTTTCTTCGGTTGCTTCGGAATTCGTCGTCGTGCCGAAGTGGCCTCGCTGCTAATTTTGCGAAATTTTTTTGCGTTCTTAAGCTCAGTTTAGCGTTGTTTCTCGTTGTGTGAGCATTACATGCTAATAAGTTAACCCTTTCCTTTTAGCTCCATCAGCCGCCTTTCGAAGAAGAAGGCCAGGAACACGAACGAGTTGGAGAAGGGAATCATTGAAAAATATCAGAGCGGCATTAAGATTGCTAAAATCGGTCGCATGTACGGGAAGTCGCCATCCACGATCCGCTTTATTGTGGCGATACAGGAAGAAAGGACGCTAATACAGCGAAATGCGTGAATGTGCTAACGAAAGAGAGATCGCAAACAATTGAAGATGTCGAACAGTTATTATTAATTTGGATAAATCAAAACCAGTTGGATGGCGAATCTGTTTCCGAGTCAATCATATGTGAAAAGGCGATACTGTTGTATGCCGAGCTCAGGGACGTGTGCTAGTGTACTTTGTGATTTTAAGACCAGCAGAGGATGGTTTGTAAAACTTAAGAGGCACACTGGCTTACAAAAGACAAGAAGACCAAGAAAGAAATTTCCCCCAGATAGTGCCTTCATGCCTAAGGTCCTTATTGAGGGGGATTCCCTTTCCAAACAGTAATATCTGCACCTCTCTCTCCCCTCCTCGCCGTCTTCCATACACCAGAAAGACTCTTCAGAATGGTTAATGCCATGTTAAATGTTCATTTATTCTTTACATTAGTCTTGTATATTCATTTTATATTTATTTCTTAATGTTTTTAGTATTATAGTATTAAACACTATATTTATTCTCTATAAAATGTGTCTTTTAAAATGCATTTTGGGGTGTCTCTATATATATATATATATTCAGAAACAGACACACGTAGATATACAGGTAGAGAAGGCAGAATCAATATCAGAGCTAATATCCCGAGACTGGGGTCAAAGCTGGGGTTTAAATGCCCTTGAACGTCGTAGCTCTAACCTCTTACACACACACACCCGGGCGCGCGCGCGCGCGCACACACACACACACACGCGCGCGCACACACAGTTACTGTACAACACATACACATTTACCATACAACATTCACTCCACATATAAACATGTTGTTTGAATACTGCACAGTAAAACTACCTAACTTCCCGCTAGACTACTCCATAGACTAGGAAGGTTAATACCACACACTGAGAGATTCCACCAAATGTCACCAGCGAGGAAAATGTCGGCCTTTAAGAAAGAAAAAGGACCATGCTGAGAGAAATAATTGTTGGTAAAAAAATATATTTCTTCTATTATTTGTTTACTTAACAGTGATGTTGTAGCTTGTGATTTATTATCAGGATGTTTGGCAGCTGGTAAACATCCCATCACATATTTGTAGAATATCTCCTATGCCTTAAGCGTGTTGATTTTCTAAAACTAAATAAACATAAACAAAGTCGTGCACCAGGAACCAAGAAACTGTTGTAGGTATGTGATATGTACAGACCACCATTTATTTATAGGCCTGATTACAGGTGGCCAGTCCAGCCTTCCTGTAGCAAACGACGAGAGATGGTATAGAACCCTAGTCCGACCGCACTCGGGCCATTGCTGAGACGTTACGTTCTAACCGTTAAACCAAGATGGAAGCTCCGACAGTCGGACAGTTAGAGCATTGCTTTGCTAATCCGGCAGCTTCTGCAGCTTGTCTTGCTCCAGATATATTCGTGTTATCTTTCCTCTGGAATAGACTAGGCAGGCCGAGAGAGGAATTATGCTGCATGGGCAACACATGGTCTCTACAATTCAGCCAAGGCTTTGTGCTATGGAGAGGCATAACTCCATCAAGCACAATGTAACAAATTATCGTCTGTCAAGACGGCTAGGTGCCAATCTGTCACTCAGTCAATATTATTATTTAAACCAACGTATTTCCTTGGGGAAAAGAGGCAGACTAAGAGAAATGATGCTGGATGGAATGAGACGGTGGCATAGAGGAATAAAATCAGCAGGGTTGATCCATAACACCAAAGACCGAGATCTGTGGAGCGCCATGAACGCCTACGCCAGCTGGCAGGGCACTTGGTGATGATGATAATTACCTTGGTTAAATTTTAAATAAAAATACTATAGCAAAAATAATTAGATGCCTGGTATATTTCGCCGCATCTCGTCAGGTTAAAACTTTAAAGACGTTTCTGTGAATATGAAATTATTGCGGTGATAACAAATGTTCGACGTGCGAATAGTATCAGAGACCCTGTGTGTTATTTATTTCAACCAAAATATAATTGATCTATTTACTGCATATGATATAATATTCTGCAATATGCACCCGATGAGATGCAGCGAATATATCAGGCAACACATTGTGTGCAACTTATTGCATATGACTTTTTTAAAACGTTATTTTATATTATTATTATTATTATTATTATTATTATTATTATTATTATTATCTTCTCCTTCTTCAGCGTTCCGAGCCATTGAGGTTCTTTGCTGCAGATACAATCCGTCTCCATTCGTCTCTCTGGTGGACCTTCTCTTGCCAGTCGTTGATTCCAAGTGCTTGTAGGTCTGTATATATATTATCTCTCCACCGTCTTCTTGGTCTACCATTATTATTATTATTATTATTATTATTATTATTATTATTTATTATTATTATTATTAGACTGTCACCTTGCTGTCTTGATAGACGATAGTTTGTATAATAGAGTTATATCTCTCCATAGAAGGCTATGTCAAGGCTATATTTAGGGACAATGTGTTGCCCAGGCAGCATGATCTCCCTCTCGGCCTGCCTAATTTACTCTAAAGAAAAGTAACACTAATAGTCTAATACAAGACAAGCTGCAGAAGCTGCCGGAACAGCAAAGCAATGCTCTAACTATCCGCCTGTCGGAGCTTCCATCCTAGACCAGTTGCCGACCAAGGCTTTGAGCCTGGTCTGCCTGCCATGACATTCAGTCTTTAGGTTGTATTTCCTTCCATTATGGTGAGGCTAATACCCTCCCATTTGCACCCCTCCTCCCAAAGCCGTAGGCACAATGTGAGGTGTCGGGTTTGGTGAGCGCCACCCAATATTCGGAACTGAAAGCATGTAGTACCGTCTACTGCCATGCGGTAGCTCAGTCACATCTGACTAATACATGACAATATAATAATAATAATAATAATAATAATAATAATAATAATAATAATAATAATAATAAGGCACTCTTCCGATTGACGGGTCTAAATAGTTCCGCAGTGAATAAGTCAGGGGTTAAGGGTTAGGGTTAGTGTTAAACTAACACTGACCCTAACCCTTAACCCTAACTTATTCACTGCGGAACTATTTAGACCCGTCAATCGGAAGAGTGCCAATAATAATAATAATAATAATAATAATAATAAAATTAATAATAATTATCATTATTATTATCGGGCATTGTTCCGTGATTGCTTACAGTGCGATATTTTCTCCTTGCGACCGTCACAACTGATTAATTTCCGGAGGCTATAATCTGACAAGTTAGCCACGCATCATTTGTCTCCAGGGTATCTGATGTATCCCCTCGACAAAGGACACCTGACTACACATTGTCCCACCTACCCTTGATCTAACCTCCACCCCAAAAGGTGTTTAATAACCCATATGCCCCAGACCTTGGTCAGTCAATACTTGCAGCCGGTACTAACCAGCGCGAGGTCAAAGGTTGGCGTTTTTGACACTTGTAGGGAGAGTTTCGGGCTGCCACCATCAGCTGTTTGGTGTGAGATCTGTTTTATTATTACAAGGTCGCGGTGGAACCACATGGGCAAGGCATCTACAAGGGGTTACCAGAGGTGTCGAATTTCTGGGACAATCCCATTTTTTAAATGAAATAATTCAACGTCCAGATAAATGCATTCGTGACGCTCCAATGTCCAGCCCCCCCCCCCCCCCCCGCACTCCCCTTTTTTTCCCTCCCCCCTCCCGCCCCGTCAAATAAACGATTTAATTAAATTGAACTGTTTCTCGATTTTCAGATCGCAGAGTAGTTTAACTTGTAACAGAGATTAAGTGGAGCATCTGGAAAGCAAAAGCTGCATTTCAGAAAATAAAATCGTCTTATGAAAAAGGTACACTGTTATTGAATGCCAGAAAGAGAGTACTGACATGATATATAGAACCTACTTTGCTGTATGGCAGTGCATCATGGGACGTGAATAAATACATTAGGAAAGGCTTGGAAGCAACGGAGAGTGATTCCTGAGACAAGTGTTGCCAATGCCTCGGACTGCCAGATTAACTAACAGCGATTACCTGGCAGAGGCTAATGGAAGTTGAGCATTATACCAAATATAATGCTCCTATAATTACTGTTATTGTTGTTATTATCTTATTAGTAATATTATTATATGCTTTAGGACTTAGTCAGATATGACTAAGCTACCGCATGACAGTAGACGGTACTACCTACTGTGTGTTGGCGCCGAATGTTGGGCAGCGATCACCAAAACCCGACACCTCACATTGTGCCAACGGCTTATTTGTCGAGACTCCTGTATGTTCCACTTTTCAAATGGGGCAGTGAGGAGCATTTTGTGTGATATTCACTGGCACAGGAACGGAGCATAATGGGGGAGAACCATGGCTATGAAGTTGGAACCGCGACTGATGACTAATAATGACTAATGATCTTTATACACAACTATGCAACAAGCAGAAACATGTAGAAGGTAGACACCCCCATGTATTGCAGATGTAATGGTCTTGGAAAGGAAAGACTGAAGTGAAGCAACTTTGTAGAATGTGCAAAATAATAGATTGGGGCTGATCAATTAACATATCAACAGCCAAACCCATTTACAATGCACACAAGTTCCCAGCTTGGAGACAGCAACTCCTGCCTGAGATCATAGAAAACATTCCTGGTACTGGGAAACGCAACACACAGAATGAAACAGAAAGAAGAAAAATAGTCCTAAATTACATAAAAGAAGTAGGGAAGATGGATCAGCATAAAATACAACATTGAGTAGTAGGAATTCTCCTGAATATAAAATAATATGACGCGAAGAAAACAGTCAGTGGCAAATGGGAAAGTCTTAGGTAACTTCAAAGCAAAGGTAAAAGCCTTGAAAACTCCAGCAGAAATGCTCTTGATGGAGGAAAATAAAGAAAAACACAAAGCTATCTTCGCAGATGTGAAGTCAACTGTCTCAATACAGAAGAGCAGTAACAGTGCAGAACTAGCAGACCTAAGAGCAGCACTCCATGGACTATGTCAGAAATCCACAAAAGTTGTAATACAATGGATCCCATCATATTGCAGTATACCTGGAAATGAAGAGGCTGGTATATTGGTAAAAGCAGGCGGGTGGCTACCTCATCCAGGCATAGACATAAAATATAAAAAGCATACAACTAAACAACTAACCAAACAACTAACCAACCAACCAAACAACTAACCAACCAACCAGCAAATCAACTAACCAAACAACTAACCAACCAACCAACTAATTAGCCAACCAACCAGCTTACCAACTAACAACCAACCACTTAACCAACACACAAACCCATCTACTAACCAAGTAACCAACCAACCAATTAAATAACCAGCCCACCAAACAACTAACCAGCCAACCAACTAACCAACTAATCAACCTACCGACCGACCAACCGACCCATCAACCGACCGACCGACCGTTCAACCGACCGACCGACCGACCGATCAACCTACCGACCGACCGACCAACCAACCAACCAACCAACCCACCCACCCAATAACCAACCAACCAACCAACCAATCAACCCATCAACCACGCCACCTATACGAAATCCGTACAGGCTTTCTTAACATTTGAATTCGAAACTGGATCCGTCCATGGTACACAACGAAACGCCCTTTACTGCCAAAATCGGTCATGGTCAATTAGAACAAAGGTTCCCAAAACTGGGTCCGCCACGTGTCGTCTTCTGATGCGTCGTTGCTGGTATGTCTAATTGCAATTATTTTTACAGGAAATACCGAGGGGACATGTTTTTAACGCTTATTTATATTAATATAGCTACACTGATCACAATCACGCGCCACGCCGATAAGCGCGGGTTGTCTTGCTTTGCCATTTCCTACGATCACCAGTCTTGAAACAGGTCTGTGTTCTTGACCCAATAATGTCACGTTGCCAAGCCATCCACGTATTTATTTTCGTCGTCTTCTTGCCCTTAATTGTGTTTATCCATCAAGAATACTGATGACCATTCATTTCATCCAGTGGAGTTGAAAGTTTGGAGCCGTGAGTTCTAAGATGGCTGCTAAGGCCTATTTGGGATCGAAATGTTTTTTTAACAATGTTGGCAAAGAACGCTTGACCTTCCTGGACGAGGATCTTCTGCTGTGATTTTTATGTTTTGTCCAGTCTTATTTTTTTTTCCACCGCTCTTTCAGTCCTGTTTGCTTCACAAGTGACTACACCCTTGCGTAATGATGTAAACCATGAATTTTTTGGCAGCAGTCTCCCAAGTGTCGTGATGAATTCCAAAAGCTTTTAGTGAGATCTTCAGTGTCTTTAAAGCGTTTCCCCTGGCCGCATCGGGAGCGTTAACCACAGCGCAGCTCACGGTAACAAATGCGTTTAAGGGAGCCTGTGATCTGGCATGGGAGTCAAGTGACCAGCCCAGCGAATCTGATTCTTCATTAGTAGGTTGTGGTTACTGAGCATGGACGCTCTTTCTGAGACTTCAGTGTCTGGGATCGTCATACATCAGGTTTGTCAGTTGTATCTAAGTTTTCAAGTTTATTATCTCCATAATGCATGTGAAGTGTTAGGACCATCGCATTATTAGGCCTGAGTGCACGGGGGGTGGGGGGGGGGAAGAAAAAGATAAGTAGCCAGTCTTTCCCTGGCGTAACGAACTGGAAGTGCGGACATCAGCGCACCAGAAGATTTAAGAGCGAGCGCGCTCATTCTTTCTGCAGGCATCGAACCCTGTGTCCCCCCCCCCCATGCCATTACCAGCGTGGCGTCCTGGCTAACATGTTGCATGTCCTGTACAGGACGGTGCCATCAACCCAAGGTTGATTGTATAGGAGGCAGTTGTACGTTCAGTAGTTTGAAATTGCTTCTTTCTGAACGAGAAATCAACGCTTAAATCCGATTTAATAGGCCAGGAAATAAACACTGAAAATTTACAACATCATAACTTTCAAAGATTCAAAATACACAGTGTAAATGGCCACAAGAATGTAACAACTAAGAGAACAAATTACATAATGTCTAGTGGCTCATGCGTCGAAGTAGACTTGTTCCTGCAGAGAGGCGCTGTCGTCATTTGGAGGTGACAGGTTGGAATCCCGGTCTTTAACTATAGCTTTCAATTTTTATGTTGTCTAGCGCATCCTCTTGTCCTTGCTTCTTTCTTAGACTTCCATGAGCTCCAAACAAAACGCGTGTGTTTATTTATAGTAAGAAAGAGGTCGCCGTCGTGTCTGAAGGGTTATGTAACGCAGTGGCACAGTCCCCAAGTACTGAGTGTAGGCTTGCCAGACGTCCGACAAAAAGAGGACATGTCCTCCTTTTTAGCCTAATATTCTCCGCCCGGCAAAGCTAAAAACCTTTAAAATGTCCGGCTTTTCTTATATTTTATGTTATAATTTTGTATGTATCGTTGTTACAACTTACAATGTATCTACGCAGTGTTAGAATAGGTTTATGCATACGTGATTGCTAACGAGAACATTCAACTAAAAGTTGGCTCCTCCGAGAAATATATTAAGTAATTAATAAAGATTGTATGGTAATAATTGTATCGTACAATCGGTTGTTTAAATGTTTTTAGCATTTTGAAAAAAGCCTCAATTGAATTTACATTTATTTTTAACATGATTGTTTCTTGGTCGATTCATTAAGAGTAAGATACACTTATTGGCAGCTATTGTAATAAAATTGTACTGATTGTGGGTTTAATCTGGAAGGACTCAAATGAAACATTCAGTATGTCCTCCTTTGCCCTCTTTTGTGTGTGTGTGTCTTATCATGTCCTCCTTTTGGTGCCCACGTATCTGGAAACCCTAACTGAGTGTGAAGTCAGCCGCAGGCGATTTGGTAGCAGTTAATTTTGCGTTGATTCTCACAAAGGTATAGGGTGCAGTTTTAATGATTGTGCAGTGTTTGAAAATATTGCCGGTCCAAGTTTTGTATTTACCTATTATGTTGCATAAACTTTACAGAGGGTGAATACAAAACTTGGACCGGCAATATTTTAAAACACCGCACAGTCATTAAAAATACACCCAATAAAGCGACGGTGGTTCAGAAAGTAATGACCAACTATTGAGCGTAATATTGCCTAGAAAAACCTCAAACTCTCGAGGTTGATTGCGATGTTCTGGAAAGGACATACAGCTAAATTTAATAAGGAAAAAACCATATTACATATTGACTGGGATTGACACATTACACACCGCGTGCTGCTTGCCTGTCGCAGACGCGGGTGTGTCAGCAAACGCGGGTGTATCAAACATGGCGCTGAGATTGGGCGGGAAACAAACAACACACACACACGTTTCTACAGCATATGGTCATGGACGGCCTAACCTATTGTCATGTTGTGGCGCCTAGCTGCTTTGACCGGAGAGGGAAAGTGTCGGGGCCTCTACCACAAGAGGAAGTTGTGAGGCTCCAACTTTGACACTTTGACCTGAAAAATACAATGAACTTCATCTTGGCCACTTCATCATCGTGGTGTGTCATGCCGGTAAGCGTGGGCGGTCACGGTTCGCAATCTCATTCGATTACCAGTCTTAGATCAGCTCTGTGTTCGATTATGCCATGTGGCCTAGCCAGCAGGATATTTATCTCTCAGCCTTATCCTTGCTGTTTTTTTTTTCTTTTTGTGCCCAGCAATCTTGCCAGTTGTCAGTAAGTTTTCCAGTTTATTTATCTTCGTACAGTCCCCCGAAAATGGTGACTGTCTACGTCTAATTTCTCGAATCAATTTACGGTTTTTATTTGCTTATTGCCAAATATGAAGAAATTCACAGAAAAGTCAGAACCTTATGTAAGGAGGCAAAAGAAACATGGCTTGAGAAAAATTGCCGAGAAATTGAAAAACAACACAACAGTAAAAATGCGAAACTAATGCACAAAAGAATTCAGGAGCTTACTAATCAAAGAACACGTACATCAGCAGGCTGCCTAAAGACAAAAGATGGAAGAGTCATAATAGAAAAAGATCAGATATTACATGTATGGTCAGATTAAGTGAAAAACCTGTATGACGATAACAGAGACGAACAGTATAATGTTCAAAATAATAATGAAGGACCAGCAATTTTGAAGATGGAGGTTCAGAATGCTTTTAACCATATGAAATCTGGAAGACCTCCGATTCAGACAGCGTCACAACAGAAATGATTAATGCTTTAAAAGAATATGGAATAGATAAAGTTACCATATATGAAACTGGAAATATACCTCATGAGTTATGTAATTCTGTATTTATTGCAATCCCAAAGAAATCAGGAGCCTTGGAATGTGATCAACATCGAACAATTAGTATAATGAGTCACATCACGAAGATTTTGCTAAGAATTATCATGCAAAGAGTTAGGAGGAAAATACAACCTGAAATAGGAGAAGAACAATGTGGGTTTGTAGAAGGCAAAGGTACAGTAAATGCTGTGTATATACTGAGAACCGTAATCGAACGTTCTATAGAAGTAAACAAAGATCTACACCTTTGTTTTATTGACTACACAAAGGCTTTTGATAAAGTGAGACAGGTCAACATGATAAGGATGCTTGAAGATCTACAAATTGATGGAAAAGACCTTAGACTTGTAAAAAACATATATTGGAAACAACAAGCTGCAATAAGAGTTGATAATGAAGTAGGCCAATATCAGCCTATTAAGAGAGGTGTGAGACAGGGATGTATAATGTCTCCAGATCTGTTTTCCCTGAACAGTGAAAGTATTTTCAGAAGTATTGAAGATATGGAAGGAATCAACATTGGGGGACTATGCATCAATAACATTAGATATGCAGATGATACAGTCTTGATTGCAGACAATGAACAGGACCTGCAAAATTTAGTAGATGTGGTTGTTACACACAGTGAACAACTAGGGTTAGAATTAAATTGTAAAAAGACACAGATTATGGTCGTCACTAGGAAGAACGAAATACCACAATGTAATATACAAGTAAATGGGAATATTCTTCAACAAGTGAATGGGTACAATTATCTCGGAACAGTAATAACATCTGATGGGAGATGCCTTGAAGAGATTAGAACAAGAATCGCCATGGCAAAAGTAGCCTTTAGCAAGATGAAAAACATACTGACCAATAAAAAGATGTCAATTGAAACGAGAAAAAGAGTGCTGAGATGCTACATAGAACCTGTACTTTTATATGGATGTGAAGTGAAGCTTGGACAATGAGCAGTCAGGCTGAAAAACATCTGATGGCTGTAGAAATGTGGTTTCTCAGGAAAATGCAAAGAATAAAATGGACAGTCAGAAAGACCAATGAACAAGTCCTTCAAGAAACAAATGAAGATCGTAAACTGATTACAGACATTAGACGTAGACAGTCAAAATTTTTTGGGCATGTTATGAGAAGAAATGATCTGGAGAACTTGGTGACAACTGGTAAGATCGAGGGAAAAAGACCAAGGGGAAGACCTAGAAGCAAGTACCTGAATGGCTTGGCCTTGTGGCATGGTCGAGACAGAAACACGGAGCTGATCCACGACTCTGGTGATCGAGTGAGATGACAGAACATGACCGCCCACTCTTACCGGCATGGCACATGATGGATGGATTTGCTTATTGTAGAACTTTCTCATTAGATATTCTGTCCATCCATGGTGTTCTTTGGATTTTAATCAGAAACCACTTTTCCACTGCCATTAGATGTTTCTTAACTCTCTGCTTACTGTCTTTGTTTCACATCCATATAATAGTTAGATAAAAGTTAGTTGCTTAACCTTTACACTACGTCGCAGTCAACACTAGCATTTTTTACTGTTGTGACTTCTTGGCAAGTTTACGTTCAGTAGTTTGCCATTGCATTCTGAACGACAGACACTCATACTATTTCGTAAAAAACCAACGCAAGGCGGTCTGCTGCCAAATCGCCCACAGCTGTGTTTGTTTCGAACGCGGGTTTGCGGGATTTTCGAACTGCGTACCTTCGTCATAATAGGTTCTATATAGCCACAGTTGTCCAGATGTAGCACGAGCAGTGACACGAATGATAAGAAGACTCCAGATATAGCACGACCACTGATTTGACCGCTAAAGAGAAGACACCCTCAGGGTTACTTATATAAGAAATTATTTGTTTGTTTGTTTGTTTGTTTTGGTTCGCATATCCTTTTACAGGACATCGCTGTCAACATCAGCATCTTTCAACTGATTGTTAATTTTTTGGCAAGATTACGCTCAGTAGTTTGCCATTGCTTTCTGAGCGACCGGCTCACATACCCCGTAAGTTACCGACGCGGAGACAACCGCTACCGATTCTCGCGCACATCAAGTTACTCGCGAGAGTATAGGGATTACAGAGAAAGTCGTGTAACCCCTAGACCAGGAAGAACTGAAAACACGTATTTACAATAACCCAAAATTCAATATAAATATGCATATATGGTGATTCCGGAGAGGGTTCTCAACCTTTTTGGTCCATGCCCCCCTTTACCATATGTTCAGAACGTCATCCCCCCCCCACCTCCTGGAATTTCCTCCCTATAAATTCTCCCTCCCCACCCTTACACAGTATACATAAAAATGGAAGCTAAATGTAATAACACATACTAGAACAAGTCTAGACATTTACATAAAACGTGATTTGCGGGTCTGCTTACGTTATAAAACGATTTTCATTAGGGCGTGAAGTACAGAACCGTAAAATTTAGAGGGAAAAACAATATCAAGTAACTTGTTCTGGTATTAATGCGATCTTGAAATAATCTTAGTCCCCCTGTCTCCACCTCCGAAAACCTTAAAATTCCCCACTGGGGATGGGGGGTGGGGTGGGGGTGGGGAAATTCCCCACCTGTTGAGGACCACTGTCCTAGTAGATTGAAAATATATATACACGTGGCATGGCAAGTTGTTACAGACATCGTCTTTGCATTCAGGGTCCAAGACTCTCAGTTATACATCATTTTTCATCTTGCACGCCTCTCTCCATTTTGTCCAGCAGGGAAAACAAAACAGCTTTAACAAGCAACCGTGTTTATTTCCCAGGTGGGTTGGTGTAATGGCTATGAACTTATGCTGACAATAGCATGAGCTATTAGGCAACGTGAGGCAAAGCCTAACCACCTGCTCCTCCGTACATGCTGGCCTTAAAAAGATGTGGTGGTCCTAGCCCTTCACAACAGGTTACTGCTAGAGAACCATTGACGTCACACTTTGATCTCATTTAATTATTGTCTTTTTTGCGCTTACTCGCTTGGAACTCAAGCGTACTCCATACAGTTGCTCCTACTTCTAGTCAACTGGACTCATTTTTGCGCATGGATTAGCTTTCCCTATTGCCAGTGTCCCTCGCCAGCAGGCGAACCCACTCCGACTTCAGAGGTACTTCTTGTAATTTAGTCCCAAAGTTAAGGACGAGAAGTCAACATATTAATCCAACTGACCGGTGTAGGGGTGAGCCCGCTACCTCGGCACCAGCACACAGGATATTTAAGAACGAGCGCTCTTGTCTATTCGGCCATATGGACTACCATCTCAATTGGTAATGTTCTTTTTAATCACATTTTCGTAATACTGACTGACTTTCTTCATATGTATCTAAATAACCGCATTTTATGTTCCAGTTTCACCCTCGCTTTGTTTGCTCACTATCGTTGTTTCGGCAACTTGTGGATTTGTTTCTGTCGGGGGGCAACAAGAAAAACCCTAACCTGCACAGTTCGCGGCGACCGCGCTGGCCAGACGACCTTAATTCCTCAGGATCAAGACTCCTCCCCCCCCCCCCCTGTCGTACACCGCAAGGTACTATAGGCAGCAGATGACAGATGACTGTTGTTTCTGCACCCGGGGAGACCGTGGGTGATAGGTTACGGAGTCCGCCTCAGGAGCAGAAGGTACCAGGTTCGACTCCAGCATAAGGCTGGGCTTGTTTCCAAGAACCATGAGTGTCTAATGATAGCACACGTCCCTCTGATCATCTGGGTAGTGAGATCTGGCACCTTCTCGGGTAATGTTGAAAACCAGGAGGTCCCTTGTTCAAGTTGAACACGTTAAAAATGCCACAGCAGTTTAAAATTGCAAAGAGTAGGCAGTAAAGTCACCACCCTGGCAAAATTGTTATAGAAAAACAACCTACCCACGGGTAGAAGAGTCTGTTACTTTGATTGGAATCTGCCTTGAGCAAACAAACCTACATAGATGCATGCCGAAGTAGTCGGGCACACAGACCTGTGCGGTGTATAACTAGGAGGCACACGCTCCTCTCGTGAGAGGAACAAAGAAGAAGAGGAAGAATCTGGCAAAATTGTTAGGAAAGGAAACTGGTCCTTAATTTTTAATTAACCACAAACAAACCACGTAGTTATTTTTAGCACTGACCTAGGTCTGTTGGGATTGTCGATTTTCAGAATAGGGATATTGGGATTCACTTCGTGGTCGGTCGACAAGTGTGTTTGCAGCCAGATGTACCCAAAACCGCATGTCATTGTCTTAGCAAACTGGCCCCCAGATACTTCAAGGATAAGCGCAGACAGATGGGACATACACAAGATAATACGAGTGGCACTTACGAATCGAATGTACACTCCGACGACATTGAGAGCCCTCCGGGCCCAGAAACATTTATTGCATCCATCGATCGGTCTAGCAGTCCACTACACACTCAACTGGAATTGATCAACAACACATTCAATTAATTTCTTCTTCATCTTCTTCTTCTTCTTCTTCTTCTTCTTCTTCTTCTTCTTCTTCTTCTTCTTCTTCTTCTTCTTCTTCTTCTTCTTCTTCTTCTTCTTCTTCTTCTTCTTCTTCTTCCATCCAGAGTTTTTTTTTCGGATGTGATTACGTTGTGCCTGTTTAGAGCAAAGCTGCGTTCTTGGGCCGCTAGGCCGACACATCCGATTTCTGCGGGCATTTGTTGACCGGGTTAACCATCCCGGATTCAATTTATTTGATTCTTTATTTCAGTAAACATATTACACAATAGCACATGCTTGCCTTCTACTTGAGAAAGCAATTATATGTCTGTATCTGTAATTATTAAATACACCCCTATACCCACTATGAAATCACCCCCGTGTTACATGTTTTCCCGGGAACTCTCGGAATTTCTTTGTTTGCGGTGAAAACCTAGCCCGGGTGGATAGAGCTCGTTACTTTGAACTGAATCTGCTAAGAGGAAGCAAACCTCACACAATTGTATGCTGAAGTAGTCGGACACGCTGACCTGTGATGTGCATCACTAGGCGTGACGCACTTCTCTTGAAAGAGGAACAACGATGAGGAAGGGGGGCACATTTCTGCACCCCACATTACCATTTGATCACTATTAGGTTTGAATTCGGAACTGAACTCTTTAGGTAGGAGAAGCTTTATTTTTGTGTTTATTTGACTATTATAAAAGATGGACACGCTTACCTGGCAATTACGCGCGGGGGTCATGAGTTACTTGGCCATCGATGGGAGCACAATACGGGGTCAGGGGTTACTTGGCTATTATGAATAGTGGTCGCGAGTTACTTTGTTATTCAAAAGTAGGTCATCGGCGACCAGAAGCTAGTCCTAGGCTTTCGCCTGATAAAAGTCTTTGGAAATATAAGCCAGACATCCTGCCTCTACTGATGTTACATGTAAGTTATCTATTACTTCTTAAATCCATCTAGGGTTTCTTCTTCTTCTGCGTTCATCCGGATTTTTTTTCGGATGTGACTGCGTTGTGCCTGTTTACAGCAGAGCTGCGTTCTTGCGCCGTTAGGCCGACACATCCGACTTCTGCGGGCATTTGTTGACCGGGTTAACCTTCCCGGCATCTAGGGTTTGAGTCCATTCTTCTCCAATTTCCTGGCATACTTCGCTTCATGATGATAGTTTCCAGACGTTGATGTCCTTTCAGATGCACAAAATATTTTATTTCCCTCAGTTTTATTTGTCTTAATATAGATAGAGATGGGATGGGTCCGAAGACAATGGTTGTCCTAAGACAGTCATGGCTGGCAAAGATTAGCTTTTTTTGCGTCCCAAGACATGTGGGTGTACAAAAAAATTAGCAGGCTGACAAACTTGCAGGTTAGGCTATTGTGGAGGGCGGGTGAGTCATGGACCAGGCTGATATACTGAATACTCTACGAGAAGTAAGACTGTTGCGACAACCAAGTGATGACTGTGAATCTATAACCATGGTCAGACTGCGAGAACAGCAAGTTAAAAGAGGTGTGGCCAAACAAGAACACTATGCAGGAAGCCAAGGCAGATTAATAAACCAACACAGATCCGAGCACTTATGGACTGAATGGTTCGATGTGCAAAGAGGGTGCTCTGTCAACTAACTGTCTTCAGTGTTGAGTCTTTGAATAGATTTGTTTTCTTTTCCGTCCAATGAATTGTTCATCTTCTATAACACTTACACTCACAGACGCTTATGTTCTATTTAATGAATTCGTTAACTGATTCAGTGCCAAATAAAACAACGCACAAAAAAAAAGGAGATTTGGATCAAACATTGTGCATTATCAAATCAACAAGTGTTATATGCAAATTGTCATTCACTGAGCAATAAAATTGCGAAATATATCACGAACCGAAACAAATAACACGATGGCCCGTGTATGGCGATATAACGTCCTTCGGTCCAAATGGTAAGTCACACGTGGCGATATATTACCGTTCCTCACTGAAACGATTAAATGTCCACGTTCCAGGCCCACATGTTGCCACAACAAATACACCTGCTCTAAACGTTGCGACTTTTGTTGTTTTGTTTGATCCCACTCATAAAGGTTTTATCGCTTTAGCTTTTGGAGAGGACTGTTTGTTCTTTTTTTAATGTCTGATATCATATTTCCATTGCCTGTCAGTAGTGAACATATATATTCAAAACTGCGCACTTTCTGTAATTTCTCTCCATTGATACATATACTGGGTGTTTGTAAAGTCCCACTACACTTTGTATGTAGAACAACTTTGAAAAATGAAGTACATGATGTCATCAAAATATGTGCTCCGCAGTCATCGTGACGCAATATACAGCGAATGGATGTCGTCTGCTGGCGTAATTCTTTGCACTCCAAACAGAATGATGTTATCAACGGAAGAAAGATTTGTGTGTGTGTGTGTGTGAGTTGAACAAGTGTTTAGAAATGGCGGTCTATACATACGGATGGTTGTTCAAAGATTTATAGCAAGATTTCCTGATAAATAGCCTCCTCATCGCATTACGGTTAGAAATGTGTCGAATAAGTTTCTTGCTGCGGAAAATGTGGAAGAAGCTTCGCCATCTGGTAGGCCTGCTGTGTCTGAAGAAAAAATGTCTAGATATCCAAGACAGAAAAGCCCAAGCAAGTAAAACGTTGCAACAAGTGAACGTGTCAGTGAGCAGAGTGCGCACAATTCTTAACCAACGATTACATTTTCATCCATACAGGTTTTTTGTTGAGTCTGAGCTGATCCACGACACTGGTGATCGAGTGAAATGGCGAGTCATGACCGCCCACGCTTTCCGGCATGGCACATGATTGATTGATTGATTGATTGAACTAAAAGAGTGTGATAATCAATCCAGAGTCAACTATTCCACGAGGTTTCAATCATTTTTTAGCTTAAGAAGACGAGTCAATTCTCGGTGTACCATTCTTCTCTGACGAGACATGGCTTCATCTATCTGGATACGTTAATAGCCAAAATAATCGTATTTAGAACACTTTTAATCCCAATGCATTTCATGAAGCGCCTCGATGAGAAAATTGGGTATGGTGTGCGGTCAGTAGAAAACATTTTATTGGACCAATTTTCAGCAAGACTGTAAATACCGATGGATATCATACTGACATTCAGAAATCTGTCTTAGAACAGCTGAATGAACGTGAAATTGAAGAAGCCTGGTTCCAGCAAGAGGGTGCAGCTGTACACACAGCTAAAGCATCATTGCGTATATTTGGAAGAAATTTTCGCAAATCCCACAATATCACGTGTAATCTGGCCTGCTCCTTCTCCAGATCTACCTCCATTACATTATTATTTATGGGGTTTCTTGAATGAAAATGTTTACAAAAATAATTTACATACAATTGAAGACCTAAAAGAAGCAATCGAATTACCATTCATGAAATAATAACAGACACGTTGCAGAAGGTATTTGACAATATGAAGAGATGTGTACAGCCATGTCTTGAAGCCCGTGGTGGACATTTCCAACACCTGTTATAATGAATACTTCATTGGTACTTTCCAGCTTCACTAAAACAGCGTTAGACCACAGCAGTGGCTATTGTAATTACTTTAATGAAGTTTTAGCACATTTATTTTTAATGACATCATATACTTTATTTTCAAATTTGTTCTACATACAAAGTGTAGTGAGACTTTATAATATAAACACCCGGTACCTGTAGACATATTTGTATTGTCTCTTTTTGTGTGGTTGCATTGAGATATACATTTTGTTTTTCACGTTGTTCTACGACTTTACTAGCTTTTGAAATCCCATTTGTGTCGCCACCATATTGAAGTTCAGGTCACTATTACAAAGGGATCACAGGGGGTCAGCATGATGGCCGAATGGATAAGAGCATTCGTTGTTTAACTTCCGGTGCGCTGATGCCATGGTAGGGGTTCAACCCCCACACCAGTAAGTTGGACTAAAATGTTGACTTCTCGTCCTTGATTTTGGAACGTAAATAACAAGTACCTCAGAAGTCGGAGTGCGTTTGCTTTATGGCGATGGACACTGGTAGTAAGCAAAGCTAATCAACAAGCATAAAATCAGTCCATTGCACTAGAAGTGGTAGCATGCAAATGGCGATATTTTATTGTTCCT
Source organism: Cepaea hortensis (assembly GCA_963921405.1). NCBI lineage: Eukaryota > Metazoa > Mollusca > Gastropoda > Stylommatophora > Helicidae > Cepaea > Cepaea hortensis. The sequence continues at coordinate 81,527,729 of OY992887.1, forward strand.
GGTCAATATCGTCTCCAATATTCTTCGTAGTGTGTTCAGTATATCAGTTAAACAGATAATAAAACAACATACAATCTTGTCTGACCAACTGTTCTATGTTGTATCATCACATATTCTGACGGCTGCTCATTGTTCACTGTAGTGTTCTATAATATGTATTAAGTGTAACTGCAAGCCTATTTCTTTCATTAAGTTTCATAATTCTACATTTCTCTACATATATGCCTTCGAGTATTCTATAAGGCAAGAGTACAGATCTACATTGTATTATATGCCTTTTTATATAATTATCCTGTGTTAAGTATATCTTCACTTATACCTCCATTCGGGCTAAAGCCACCGAGTACAATGTTTATGTGTTCTACTAATTTCTCTATTGTCTTCCCGTGGCGAAGGGTTTACGGACGCAGTTCGAAATCCCTCATATTCACGTTCGAAACACTGCTACGGGCGATTTGCCAGCACACAACCTTACGTTAGTTTTTTTATGAAATGGTGTGGGTGTTAGTCGTTAAGAAAACAGTGGTAAATTACTGAACGAAAACTTGCTCAGGAATCACGAACAGAAAACAATGCTGGGGTTGACTGCTATGTCCTGTAAAGGATACGAAACAAACTTTTTTTTTTTTTTTTTTAAATTTAACTTCCCGTTATTACGATTCTGCGTGAGTGACTTATCTAAACAACTGGTCCCAGTTATTCTTATTCCTGTGCCCTGTATCCTCCATCGGAGCATGACCCCGAACCTGCTCACCCCAAGTAACCCTATCTATTGCTATCCCATGTTGCCCCGCTCTTGTTATTTTAACATTACTACTAAACTGGTGCGTGCGTGCGTGAGTGTGTTTTTCGTACACTCGCTTTGAACTCAAGCACGCAGGTCCGCATGGCCGAATGGGTAAGATATAGTGTCCTTAAACATCATGTGTGCTGATGCCGAGGTAAGCGGTTCAATCCCTACACCGAACAGCTGGATTAAGATTTTGACCTATCGTCCTTGACTTGGGGACGTAAATAACAAGTACTTCCGAAGTCGGAGTGGGTTCGCCTGATGGCGAGGGACACTGTTAATAGGGAAAGCTAATCCACACGCAAAATTCAGTCCAGCACTATTATAAAATAGTGTGTATGGACTATGCTTGAGTTGAAAGCGAGCGAGCGAAACAAACAAACAACAACAACAACTCAAGCATAGTCCGTACACGGTCTACTTCTTCTAGGACACAGGACTGATTTTTGCGTGTGGATTAGCTTCCCCTATTACCAGTGTCCCTCGCCTTCAGGCGAACCCACTCCGACTTCAGAAGTACTTGTAATTTACGTCCCCAAGTCAAGGACGAAAAGTCAAAATTTTAGTCCAACTGACCGGTTTAAGGGTTGAACCCTTACCTCAGCATCAGCACACCGGATGTTTAAGAACGAGTGCTCTTATCCATTGTCACGCTGCCCTCCAAATGGATGCATGTTTCCGTCTCTTGAAGTGAGGTGTCATCCACGGATATAGGGTTATCCTAAGCTTGATTTATTCTCATTATTTTTGTCTTTCCCCTAGGTAATTTTTAGACCTATTTGTTGTGACCTCCCATGCAATTTGTCTAGGTCCTCTCGTATTTGATTTCGTGAGTGGGACAGAAGGGCAATGTCATCAGCGAAGTTCAGATCATCGAGGTGCCTTGTCAACGAATTTAACTGAATTCAATTTATGGCGTTTGTTATTGTTGTTCTTATAATGCAGCCTCTAGTCAGTAAGAGAAATAAATGTGGCAACCCCCAGCTCCTGTTTTTATTTCACATGTTAAAGTTAGCTGCATGTACTTTTACACGACGTCGCAATCAATGACAAAATACTGGATGTAAAATTTCTTAGTAAATCACCAACAGCCAATAAATGCAACATTCTGAACATGCAACTAATGACAACTTTGAACAATGCTGTCATTGTTCAAGTATAGCATAGGCTTTGTCAAATGGTGAGCTGAGTTGAGTAAAGCACCGACATCACATCACTCACTTACTTGTGCAGTAAGGATCAACCCTAAAGCTTCAGTCTGTTTACGCTCTAGTTTCACTAGCTGACCCTTTAGCATTGTAATAAATCCCAATCTATAATCATTTGCCAGCTCCGTGGCGTAGGGGCTACGGACGCAGTTCATAATCCCCAGACTTGTCCATGGAACATATTTTTCCGCCCATCCCATCCCATGAATGGATAAAAAGCTTTACAAAGATAAAAATAAAAAAAAAAAATTAAGGGTAGCCCTGACGTAGATCAAGTTCCTATGACATGGCTGCTGTCCCATGGGAAATACAAATGTGTGCTGTACCATCCCATCCCACCGCAATGGGACTTTTCCGGTGGGATCCCCATGGGAATAACATTCCCATGGCCAAGCTTAGTAATCCCGTATACCCGCGTTCGAAACACAGCTGCGTGCGATTTGACAGCAGGCTATATTTCGTTGGTATTTTAAGAAATAGTATGGGTGCAGGTCGTTCAGAAATCAATGGCAAACTACTGAACGTAAACTTGCCAAGAGATTCCAACAGCAAAAAATGCTGGTGTTGACTGCAATGTCCTGTAAAGGATGTGCAACTAACTAACTATTCTCAGTTATTGAGTTAATCAATTGTTGAATGAATATGAACAACATTCTATGATCCTTGTCCATTTGTGCCACAGACCAGTGCATCAAGTCCCTTCTTATATCTCATAACAACTTTTTCCACGTGATCCATGAGCGACAGACTTCCTCGATGGTGATTCCCAGGTATCTCAGACTACACTCTCTGTTAACATTTCTGCAGTTTATTCTGACACCTGGTCGTCAGCCTTAATAATCCTACTTCCCAGAGAACACGATAACACAGATGACTTATCTGGGCTAATGACCAATCCAACCTTAGTACGCCAGTTGATCACTTTGTTTACTGTCTCCTGCAACTCTTGCGGTATTTACGTCCGGTATCTCCCATACCTATATACAAGGATATCATCTACAAATGTAAGTATACTTTCAATTGCTAGTGCTTTAATGCTTTAACCTTGCTTGTGTAAACATTGAATAGCACAGACAAGACTGCAGATCTTTGTGGTAATCCCGGGGTAATAATGTACACCTCCAAGGTCCATAAACCTAGGCGGAGAGCAACTCTACGAGAGTGCAGGATAGTTGCTATCTAATTCACCACCCATGGACCAACACCCATCTCCATGAGAGTGTGCATTAAGAGATAAAATCTGACCCTGTTATAGGCATCCTCAAAATCCCTGCTGCTGATTTTCCTGTCTCTTCTGGAACCCTTCATAAACACCAAACGTAAATGTCACCGCGTGTGACCACGAATGTTTCCCTGGCCCGTAACTCCCCAGCCCTCTTGTTTGTAGCTTTTCCCTTTCCAAGAACGTCTGCAACTTAACAGCCGCTATATTCTCCAACACCACGCCAGATGTCTTCTACAAGTCTTATAGTCATTCAGTCTTGAATGGTCCCTGCCAGGCTTGAGGGTGGGATTAAATAGCTGTGCAGTAACTCCTGGGGCACTGATGCTGTCCTAATGCTCAGATTAAACAAGTAGCCATCTCCTCCAAATCTCATTCACTTTATCCTGCAAATGGGCGTACCTGACCCTGTCAGGTCCTGGCGCAGCATCCTTTGCTGTTGACACTACATATTTTATATCTTCTACCTGAATGACATCTTCATAGTTACCTCTGAAGTCGGAATGGGTTCGCCTGATGGTGAGGGACACTGGTAATAGGGAAAGCTAATCCACACGCAAAATTCAGTCCAGCACTACAAGAAGTAGTATGTATGGACTAGGCTTGAGTTCAAAACGAGCGAGTGGCAAACAAACATCTTCATAGTTGTTGTTCCTGATAAAACCTACTAGATGCTCTCTAATTACAACCCTGATCTCTTCATTATTGTGATCTGCTTGTGTTATACGAGGGAGCTTTAAGTGAAAACCTTATATTTTTATTTTCTTTGTGTGAATATATTCTGAGAAAGTAAAGAACAATGTATCATTTTTCGATGTAGTCACCACTGCGTTCAATGCAAGTCCTCCAGCGCTGATAAAGTGTTTGGATTCCTTTAGAATAATCGACATTGGGGTCACTACTCGGTGGCGTCAGACCAAGTCGTTAACAGTATGTCACACACAAAAAACCAACTGGTTAACAGAAAGCGGACCTCTATGGTGGGTGTCAAAAGTGATGCAGCCATTTTTAAACTACCCTTATGACGTCACCATGTTCGTATGCACCGTAATGTCACGTGCTTAACACTCTTGACATCCTTAACAACAATATTGACAGTTTACAAGACAATGGCACGGTTATTGTAATTTCTACCACACTTTTAAGGTTTTAATTTGAAGCCCCGTCGTAAATCTCCACTGGAAGGCTTCCCATTACTCCTTGTCCGTCGTTATGGTTCAGTTCAATATTTACGGGGGACTGTCATTTTCATTATTGTGTTGAGTTGGTCCTGAATAGGACTGGGCCTGAGGAGGACCTGTCAGATTTAGTATCAACATAGTTGTTCGTTGCCTTCTCTACAAAGCATTCCGTTACCCTTATGAATTGTTCCCAATGTGGTAGTCTGGTCTGCGTACTTTCTAGAATTTACCCATTGCCTTATCCCCTCCCAACTCACTTGTGAAATTATCTCTTTAGTTCCTTTGGCCTCTGCTGCTCGGAGCTTGAACTCCTCTACTTTCTCCTTTTAAACCATTTCTCTTGTGTGCTTTGGGGTGTCTGTCGTAATGTCTGTAGTTGTTCAACAGCTGCTCTCTTTAACTTCCACGCAATCTCTACTGTGATCACATGTTATTCCCAAATACCCCAATCTTCCCTGTCTCTCAATATATTATTAATTCGAGAAGATAACGAACAGATTCATCTTTGCAGCTGGGCTGTTTAGTGAGCACCTAAAAACCCCAGACACAAAATGTGTATTTCCACGAATAAGTTTACGGCAGTTACACAGTTATGTTTATGATGAAGTGACATGTCAAAAACCTGTATACAAATCGACGAAATGAACAGTTTCATATGACATAGGACATAAAGGGTGGAGTGACATGTCAAAAACCTGTATACAAATCGAAAAAATGAATAGTTTTATATCACATAGGACAGAAGTGGTTAGATAAAAACTCTACCGGCAATGGAAGTGTTAATCTAGTTATTGGATATCACCTGCATGGCTAAGCATCCTGCTTGAGAGCCAAGGACTCCCGCTGCGAGCACCTAAAAATCCCAGACACAAAGTGTTTATTTCCAAGAACAAGTTTACGGCAGTTACAAAGCATGTTTATGATTGATTATCATGTCAAACACCATTATACAAATCGACGAAATAAACAGTTTCATGTCACATAGGACAGAAATGGTTAGATAAAAACTCTACTGGCAATGGAAGTGTTAATCTACTTATTGGATATCACTTGCACGGCTGAGCATCCTGGTTGAGGACCAAGGACTCCCAGCTACGTGTTCCATTCCTGTCTTCTTTTTTTTTTTTTTTTGGTGCCTATCGGATTACATTTTTTCATATCTCAAAGTAAGTATTTGGAAGGGGGAGGGTGTGGGGGAAGCTGTTTTTATTGTTTTGCTTGTGTTGGTTTATAACGATTTTGGTCGAATCTCTCACCTGAATCTGGGTGTGTTTCTCCTGTTGTTGAGATTCCTGGTCATATTGTGTGGTTATTTGGACGCCTGTATTGATTTTCTTGAATATCATAGAAACAGAAACATTGGTTACATCAATGAAAAAGATAACACATAAATGCTGGGAAATGCTTAACAAAGTTGATACATTTAAATTCCTAAGGGTAGGCCAGTATGGCCGAATGGATAAGAACATGTGTTATTAATCATCCGGTGTGCTAATACCGAGGTAAGGGGTTCAACCCCTACACCGGACAGTTGGACTAAAATGTTAACCTATCGTCCTTGACTTGGGGACGTAAATTACAAGTACCTCTGAAGTCGGAGTGGGTTCGCCTGATGGTGTTGGATACTGTTAATAAGGATAGCTAACCCACATGCAAAACTCAGCCAAACACTACTGGAAGTAGTGTATATGGACTACTCTTGAGTTCAAAGCAAACAAGCGCAAAAAAAAAACAACAACAACCTAAGGGCAATGATAACATAAGATGGAAGATGCACAATAGCAATTAACATCAGAATACAACAAGCAAAATCTGCATTTCAGAAAATGGAAATGATCTTCTGAAATAAGTCGCTAGCACCAATACAGGGTTCTGGTATGTTACGCAGAACCTGTCTTGCTGTACGGTAGTGAATCATGAAACGCGAATGAGCAAATTAGAAACAAGCAGCTTAGATGTGGTTCTTGAGACGACTGTTACAGATATCTGGGACTGACAGAATAACTAATAACGATTTCCTTGAAGAGTCTAATGAAAGTAGGACATTGTATACGACCATACGAAAGAGACAAACAGCGTTCTTTGGCCACATATACGTGAGGCACCTGAAAACAATGCGATGACCGTGAAAATCAGTGGGAAAAGAGACTGAGGCAGGCCGAGAGAAACGATGCAGGATGGACATAGACATGGAGCAATATCATCAGCAGAACTGATCCAGAACGCCAAGGACCCAAATCTGTGGAGAGACATGAAGGCCTACATCAGTTGACAAACATTGTCAGGGTCTTATAACTGGCTCGTTGGCTAACACGTGTGAGACAGTACAAGTATAACGTGATTCGACGGAAGACACAGTAACACAAGTTCTATGGATTTATTGCCACATTAAATACAGAACGATAATTACAGCAATCTACAATATATAACTCACGACGCTCACAACCACAATACAGCTCATAGGTCTGACGCTCAAGATATCAGTCGTTCGGCTTTCAATCACGGAGATTCATACAAACGCCTTGCTCTCATCGCACATGTCCGTCCGGTCTCCAGTCCCAGCTCGGTCTGACCTTAGCACGCCAACTGCCCACTGCCTCTAGTGGTGTCACGTGTCCTGCGTGCGTCTGTCGTCAGCCTGACCGCTGGTCGCGTGTCAGGTAACAATCTTGTCAGCCGGGTGTCGCAACGATGTTGCTGCACAGCTATACCATGTTAGGCTCTGACATTCTCCCCGGGTACCTCAATGAAAGATGTCATCTTTCATTCATAATGTTTGTATATACTGGGGTAGTGTTAACTTCATGTCAGAGACTACTCTTTCCCAGTGTTATGCATGAAAATACATATATGGCATGGAAATATATACAAAAAAAATGTAAGTTGCATTGAAATGACAAATGAAGTACAACTTTTAACACAACTAAGGTTTCATCCCCCTGATGGCTGGTTACCTCCATTGCAATAATACCCAGTCAGATCAGTAGTTACCAGCTTCACGCATCTACTTCGCAGCAATTTGAAAAAAACGTAATAATATGGTTGTTTTGCAACAGCCATCTAGCCAGACTGAAATACGACTTTACATAAGTCGCATTAAACACTCACTCTCTGACCTCATTTGGCCAGGAGCTCTTATGTTGGTTTGCAATGTTGGCAGCTATCTGCCATGCTTGGTGGACGCCTACCCGGTGTGTTAATCATTTGAGCAACAAAATGTCTATTTATACAATACACATTAATGAATATGTTTCAAATTATGGCCCTTGGTGTAATTCGTAAATGCAAGGGAAGTAATTTTGACAATCAAGAAATTCAAAAAATGACAATAATTATTTAATTTCTTAGCGTCATTGCTTGACGTTTCTTCATATTAACGAGAAAAAGTCGGTAATATGAATACATTAATCAAGATATGATTCTAAGATTACACTAATCAATTTAAATAAGGACCCAATTGGTGTATTATATTTTATAGATTCAAAAGGATTTTACAATCGTCATAAGTTTTTGAATATTTGTATATCGTCTGCTAATTTTGCTATACTTTCTAAATCACACAGGAAGTACACACGAAACGCAAAATTCAGTTGCTGTTTGACCACAAATGCTCCCGTTTTCTTTTGTAACGGATAGTTAAATGTTCTCAAAGTTCGTGTTTGATGTTCTAGTATCACAACTATCGGATTATGATGGAATGTTCTTATTTCCGATGTGTTCACAACTTCTGGATAAAGATTGAATGTTCTTATTTCCGATGTTCAATTGTCGAACATTTTGGATTAAATTCGATGCCGAGGTGGTGTAGAAGTCACTGTTCAGTCCCCATTTGCACACGTCGTTAAAATATCACGGTGAAGAAAGTCACTCACAGCTGTCACTGTTAACTGGTAAAGTTCGCTTCTGGTAAGTGGTTAAGCGTCCGTGACACTGTTCTTGGTGTATATTTACAATTAATAATGTTCTCTTTCTAACACACACTATACAATTATACTACACTCATTACATGGCTTGATTAAAATAAGTATATTATACATGTCGGTTTTTTAACCGTATCACAATTACAATTATAGACCTTACACAGTAGGTGAATAGAAAACATTCACTCATTGGTGGCTGTGTTGTTCTGAGTGTATTAGTACACTCTGTACTCAGACATTGCTTACTGGGTCGGTTGGACAACGGGACAAAAGATCGGCAATTGTATTGATTCTGCCCGAAATGTGACGAACCTCGAAACTGTAATTTTGAAGCTTCAAGGACCAGCGAGCAATCATATTGTTGGATGGTACTCCGGCATTTATATACCGTAATGGACTGTTGTCAGTTTCGATGATAAAGTGACGTCCTAGAAGGTATCTGGATAGTTTCGTCACACTTTCTACTAAGGCAAGTGCCTCTAATTGCGGAATGGACCATGCCCGTTCTCTAGGCCTTAGTTTTCTTGATATGAAACAAATGGGATGCAGGATGTTGTTGTATTCCTGCAATAGGACTGCCCCAATCGCAACGGAGCTAGCATCTGTTCTCAATCTGAAAGGTAAACGAATGTTGGGCAATTTAAGGATGAGATTATTCGAATTCTTATCAGAAAAGTATGTCAAAACTTTATGAAATGCATTTCGTAGGCATTCATCGTGTACAACTTTTTCAGGCTTATCCTTGGTTAGTAAGTTAGAAAAAACCTCGGTCAGTTCTGAAAAATCAGGAATGAATTTCCTGTAATAATTGATCAGTCCCAACAAACTCCGGACTTGTTTCTTATTAGTCGGGAGTGACAGTTTTAGAATTTTGGAGACAATTTTGTTGTCTGTCATGACAAAGCCATTGGATATTCTGTACCCCAAAAATGATATCTCTTGGTAAGCCATGTTCACCTTTGAAGGCTTCACTGTCAGTCCGTGCTGTCTGATACGTTCTAGTGTCTGTTCTAGTGTCTTTATATGTTCCGTCATTGTCTCTGTGTGGACACAGATGTCGTCAATATAGCAAATGATATTAGGAATGTCAGATAGGAGGAGTCGTGTCATGCGTACGAATGTGGCTGGGGCATTGACTAGCCCAAATGGAAGTTTGCACCATTCGTACAGTCCCCAAGGCGTGGCAAAAGCTGTTAGATGTCTGCTGTCTTCATGTACAGCTATCTGCCAGTAACCTTTAGACATGTCAAGCGTCGTAAAGAACTTAGCGTCAGTCAGTTCTGTCAGAAGATCGTCAGTGTTTGCCATTGGTTCAAGATCTAAAACAGTTATTTTGTTCAGTTTTCTGTAGTCGATGCAAAGTCGTATTGTCTTGTCCTTTTTTCGTACAATGACCATGGGTGAAGAGAAGTCTGATAAGGATCGTCTGATGATGTTGTTTTTTTCTAAGTTGATAATTTCTTGATGTAACTGTTCTTTGTAGTGTAATGGTATTGTGTATGGTCTACATCTTATTGGTGTGTTTGATGTGAGTGTGATGTGATGCTGTACTAATTCTGTTTGTCCTGGGTTGTCTGAAAAGATGGTGTTGTACTGTTGTATCAACTGTTTGCAACTGTTTGTCTCTGCTTGACTTAAGTTTGGATTGATCTTGATCTCATTTAAGCAGTTTGTCGTGTCTAATGTAGGTGTTGGAATCTCGTCGCTAGAATCGTCATCTTCGTGATCTATTATCACGGTGCAAGCTGTTGTATCGTCTTGTTCGTTGTCTCTGTTGTGGTATGGTCTTAGCATATTTATGTGAAATATTTTGTGTTTGTCTTTTATTAGGATTTCGTAGTCTACAGGTGAGATTTGTCTTGTCACTTTAAAAGGTCCCTGCCAAGAATCAGTCAGTAGCTCTCTGTCACTAGGTAGTAGTAGTAGGACGTCCTGTCCAGGTGTCAATGTTATAGTCCTGTTACCTTTGTCTGCGTACTGTCTGTAAGTAGCACCAGATAGTTTAAGCGCATTTTTAGCAATTTCACATGATTTAATAATCCTTTCACGCAATGATGTTACATACACAAATGATGATATGGGTTTCAGTATTGGAGTAGAATCAGTTAACATTTGGTGATAAATTGTTAATGGGCCTCGTGGTTTGGCACCATAGATTAGTTCAAAAGGAGAGAAACCGGTACTAGAATGTGGTACCTCGCGATAAGCAAAAAGGACAGCTGGTAAGTATACATCCCAGTTGTTGGGGTGATCTTGAGTTACTTTGGCAAGCATGTGCTTCAGGTCCCCATTAAGCTTTTCTATAATCCCGCTAGAGTGAGGATGATAGGGGGTATTGAAAACTTGCTTCACTCCTAACATTTTAGTGAAAGCTTGGGTGGATGCGGCAATAAACTGAGTGCCTCTATCAGACTGGATAGTATCTGGAAATCCAATTCGGGAGAAAATATGGAAGAATACTTCCATGATGTCGTTGGCAGTAATGTTCTTTAGCGGGATCGCTTCTGGCCATCTACTACATTGATCAACAAAAGTTAGAATATATTTATTCCCTCTAGTAGTTGTATGACTAAGAGGGCCCACAATGTCAACTGATAATTTTTCAAAGGGTCGACTGGCTAAGTCAGTGACTTGTAACTTTGCCGGTGGGTGTTTACCTTTTTTACTAGTTTCTGGCATGTATCACAACTTCTGCAATATGTTCTTATGTCATTGCAAAATTTTGGCCAATGAAACTGTGTCAAAAGTCTTGACCTGGTTTTAACATATGCCATATGACCTGCAAAAGGTATATCGTGAGCAAGATGTAAAGCTTGCTTGCGATAAGTAGTTGGCAAAACAGTTTGCTTTGTTGTAATGTCACCTCTGGTGTAGTACCTGGTGAGTATATCATTGTGTAAAGCAAAATGCCACTTCGCATTTTTGGTTACTCTTGCCTTTTTGCCGATCAGGTCAAAGTACTTTGACAGTGAAGGATCAGCTTTTTGAGCTGTTATGAATGTTTCCTTCATAGAGTCACTAGGTGGTAATTCTGGGCTAAGCATTTGTATAGCCTCAGTTTGGTTACTTTCATCTTGCACTCTAGCAGTAGCTCTTGTTACTGCGTTCACACACTCAATGACATCAGATGATGATGGAATGATATCGTCAATGATGTGATGAGAACTTAGTGCTGCATTAGCTAACATACATTCAATAGGTGATATGACATTTTCAGTGATGACATTTGGTGGTGATGTGTTATCATCAATACATAGTGATGTTATGTCATGATTATGAGGTTTGTCATTCACCTCTGGTAAATTTCCTATGATTATATCGCACACTGGGTTTGTAAGTGCCGCGACCTTTACTTTCCCGGTGAGGAATGGTGTTTCAATGTATGCCCATGCTAATGGATATTTTTCAATATTGCCTGAAAATGTTCTACATGTGATGTGTCTGCCTGTATAGTCTGTAGGCGTTATGAATGTTGTTTTCAGGCCAATAAGTGTACTTCCGGTGTCGCGAAGTACTGTAGCAAACTTGCCATTAACATACCCGTGATGGATGTCTAATCTGCCTTTTGAGTCTATTACCAAGTTAGCTTCCTCACTGGCAATAGGGATGGCGTGCCCGCATGTTAAGATACCATCTTCATAGAAGGTGTTACAGACAGTGCATTTGTTAGCATTAAATACATCACAAGCCTGTGCTGCATTGACAGGATGTTTCTCTGGATTTTCGTCTTCTGACGCTGAGCTATCGAACAAGGCGGCATTGGCTTTGTTGGTCATATGCCTGCCTCTACAATCCATGCGATGGTGCCCGAAAGCCTTGCAGAGAAAACATTTACGTTTATTTTTGAACAATTTACGTTCTCTGTCTTGACTGTTTACTATATTTTGCAAGTATGTCTGGTATCCTGGGTTTTGATCGCACATCTCGTTCAAATGGTGAGAAAAATTACAAAATCTGCACTGTCTAAATTTTTCAGAGGTAGGTCTGTTTGGTTTTTGCCTACTATAGTTTTTCTCATAGTTGGCTGCTGCTACCCAGTTACTGTCAGTAGCTTCAGTGGCAAAGCATTGTTTGTTGGCCGTGTAATAGGCCGACCCACGTCTTTCAATTTCTTCCACACTTGTGCATTCATTCTCCTGTAAGAACTTAGAAAACGATGATGGGATAGAAGAAATGATTTTATCTCGAATGATGAGATCTTCTAATCTATCATAACTTTTATTAATTTTGGCTGCTGAAGTCCATTTGCTGAAAACATCTCGGACTAAACAGAGGTAGTCAGAGAACGTTTGAGTTGATTTTGGACTCAATTTACTGAATTGTTCTCTGTAACCTGCCTCGTCTAACATGAAATGTGCCATTATCTTAGATTTAATATAATGGTACTCTTTCCTTAGGTCTTTGGGGATGGTTTCAATGACTTTAAGAGGTTCCCCAGATAGACTCCTCATATAAAGAATATTCCATTCAGAAAGTGGAACTTGGTAATGTTCCATTAAAGTCTCAAAATTTTGAGTAAAGGCTGCTATGCAGTCACCCGAGGTATAGTTACGTACGATACCTTGATACTTCTTATACTGGTTTTCTTTTTCCAGTCTTTCAGATTTCTTTGACTCTTTATTCATCGCAGTCTCAGTGTCAAGTTGTTTCATTTTCAACTGTAACTCTAGTTCTTCTTTCTTACTCTGAGCTGCTATTTCTGCTTTCTTAAGTTCACTGTCTATCTCAGCTTGCTTTGTCTTTGCAGCCATTTCTACTTCGGCTTGCTTTAATGCTGTTTCAATCTCTGCCTGTTTTAAGGCTGTTTCAATCTCTGCCTGTTTTAAGGCTGTTTCAATCTCTGCCTGTTTTAAGGCTCTCTCCGCTGCTCTTTCTTCGCGTTCATTATTTTTCTCCTGTACCAGCAGGTATTCAGCGTATTTGTCTTCGCTCCATTTTGTTAATTCATCACCTGTTAGATGTAATTTAATACCCATATCGATGAAATCAAATAGTGACGACATGATGGAGAAAATACGTCAATGAAATTCAACCACGCAAAATATGTTTTAACTGGTTAGTAATAAACAATTTACAATTTATTTTACTATACGATGCGTGCCTACTATTGCATACGTAAAGTTAAAGTATAGACAAATATACTCAAGTGCCCTGGATACGGTGAAGAATGGTTGGACACTCGGGCTAGAAAACTGTAGGGTCGTTACTTCGGAACCACTAATGACCTCTACGGCAAGGTTATGGATGGTACGAAAAAAACCTGCTTTGTTTTTGGAAGAAAATAAGTTAGCGTCTATTTGTTGGTGTGTGCCTGCAAGTCACTAAGTGTTGACTAGGTTTGGATGGCGTCGAGTGTAATTGTATGTCGTAAATTTGTCGTCAACAGTTTCAACAGAAGTTACACTCTTTCCAAAACTCTTTGCGTTCCACAAACTCAATACACAAAGACAATCTATCTGTATTTGAACAATCAATAACATTGATGACACATCACTTACATCAAGATGACATTCAGTAAGGACATAGACATCAAGTTTACAAGATGGCGACAAGGTCAAAATGGCGACAAAATAACAATGTCGACAAGGTCAAACGGTGACAAGTTTCACAAATCACAAATGTTTTACACGTTTACAGGATCAAACAATATGTACTGCACATTTACTAATGGTTTTACACATATTTAAACAATGTAATAATGGATCATACTGAGACTTTCACGATCACATTTACATAGCTATAACCTTGACAAATTTCACAAGTTCAAGAATTATAGTTTTAAATACGAAAGACGAGCAACACACGTCTACATATATTAGGTTCTTAAACAAGGACGAGCAACCCACGTCCACACATGTCAGGGTCTTATAACTGGCTCGTTGGCTAACACGTGTGAGACAGTACAAGTATAACGTGATTCGACGGAAGACACAGTAACACAAGTTCTATGGATTTATTGCCACATTAAATACAGAACGATAATTACAGCAATCTACAATATATAACTCACGACGCTCACAACCACAATACAGCTCATAGGTCTGACGCTCAAGATATCAGTCGTTCGGCTTTCAATCACGGAGATTCATACAAACGCCTTGCTCTCATCGCACATGTCCGTCCGGTCTCCAGTCCCAGCTCGGTCTGACCTTAGCACGCCAACTGCCCACTGCCTCTAGTGGTGTCACGTGTCCTGCGTGCGTCTGTCGTCAGCCTGACCGCTGGTCGCGTGTCAGGTAACAATCTTGTCAGCCGGGTGTCGCAACGATGTTGCTGCACAGCTATACCATGTTAGGCTCTGACACATGTTGTCATGATGATGATGATTAGCTGGACAGCTGTCAACCCCTGTTTTAATCTTACCTGAGAAAGCGATGACAATTCTAACTCAAATTATGTGAAACAAAAAGACACTTTTACTCGCTTCAAGGCTCATTGAACATACAGAGCTAGGCTCATATTTCTTATAGACCAACATGCAATCGGGGGCTGATGTGGTTAGTTTAGTTCAGTTTAGTTCCGTCATCAACCGACTTGACTTCCCATGGCATTTCCTGGTACCAGTTTAGAACCCGTCGATCTGCAAGCCCAGGTTGCCAAGTAGCAGGTGTGACGCAATAAGATAAATTGGAAAATATCCGAGAATCCCAAAACTAAAATGCTATGAAATCCAAGCACATGACGTGTCAACGCAGAAACGTCACCAAAGATGGTTAACAACAACAAAAACAGACGGACTTGGGAGATTCTTCGGAGCGGCAGCTCATGTTGATTTGGGAAATATCGGTTGGCTAAGCACAGGCTTTATGTCGCATTAGTGGCTGAATTAGTAATTGGCATGGACGAATCAATCTGTGGACACAACGTGCATCGAAGCCACAAATAAACAGGCAGACAAACGCAGAATCTCGATGTCTGAAAATTGGCAGAAAGGACATTGCGAGGATAGAGAGAAGGACGCCGTGTGGACGGGCAAGGACATTGTTTAGAACTCGAGTGCATATGGCTTTAGACATGTTACTAATATTAATTATAATTGTAATACTGCCCGCATGGTCAGAACAGGCACAATATGTTATTATTTATTATTGTCGTTGTTACAAGCCTGAGCATTGGGGAAAATAAACACCGTTTCAACTTTCAAAGTCAATTGGAGCAGATTTCCTTCTTCAGTTCAGGTTTGGCTTCTTAAACCTGCATTTGGCGACTGTTGTTTACGAGCCGTGTTTGAATTATATTATTTACCCCGAGATGTCGTCTGGCACAGGTACATGTTTTTTTAAAATTCGAATCCTCGCCCATGCGGACCTAAACCATGACCATAGAGCCGGATGGTGGGCGTCCAACCACTACACCAGCCCGGCTGCCAACCCGAACTATGATAATGCTTATTTTCAAACTGCTCACACATTCAAGATGACTTGCAAAACACGAATCAGGACTTAGATCAAGCAACGAAAGAATAGATATCTCGTGACAGGAATTACGCCGACGTAATAATATCCTTTTACGGCGAAATTGCTTTCAGGATTTCACTTAAACACAAGAAAACAATTTCACCGTAAAAGGATTTCCTTCGCATTCTTGTCACAGATTGTAGTTCCAGGCTAGCGCTACCTGCTGCAGGGCTTGGCTTCAGGAGCCCAGTTCACAATGTCTCCAATATGACAAGAACGTTCAAAAACATTGATTGCTACTTAGAGAAGAAAAAGGAAGAGAGATCGGTCTGCTCATGAAAACCAAAAACAAAACAAAAACATGTACTTCTGTTAAGTCAAGAATGCAATCAAATATATTCACCATATTTTATACATGTTTGTTTTGCTGGTTTATCAACTGGCTGAGATATTAACAACGCATTAAAAAATATAATTGTCAAATGTTATGTATATTGAACACTACTACATGGCGCGGAAGTCTGGACAATGGATAAGCAATTAGAAAGTCGAATAAAAGCCCCGGAGATGTGGATATAAGAAGAATATGTAGTATTTCATGGGGGGGGGGGGGGGGGGGGGAATACAGAGGTTCTAGAAAAACTGGAAATGAAAAGAGAAATGATGAAAATAATTTTTTTTTAAAGTGGCAAGTGAATTATTTTGGCCAGTTAAAAGACACAACACTCTTATAAAAACCACACAACGATACAAGTAAGAAGATGACATCAAGAGTTTAATGAACAGCAATCTGACAGAATGTACAGTCAGTGCAAGAGACAGACAGTGTCAATTGCAGCAAACCTTCATTGTGGATATGGCACCTGATTTATAATTGGCTAATTACAATATTTTAGCGGTGTATAGTTGGCCGTGTGTCAAAATACACATGCTTCTTCAGCCAGTTGGAGGAGAGAGGTTCGAATCCCCGCGTCTATCGCTACCTATGTTTATATGATCAAGCGTGTCCTCTGATTTCTACTTCTTTCCTTTCCTCACTATGCGTGCCGATTAATAACTGGGAAGTTATTTCTTATGCTTAACATTAGATATATTTTGAATAAAAACACATTGTATTGATTAGCACTCATAGAAGGAGAAGAAGGAAGTAGAGATTAGAAAACACAATAGACAACATAAAATTTGAAAGCTATAGTTACCAACCGGGATTCGAACCTGTCACCTCCATATGACGACAGCGCCTCGCTGCAATAACAAGTGTACTTCGACGCATGACCAGCTAGACACTAAATACAAAGTTTTCTTAACTCCCAGTGTGTTTGCGGTGTTTAAAAACATTTCATTTTCTTTTCCTGTCACAATATTCTTCTGTATAGGTGTGTCTACATTACCAAATTTCTGAAACTTCACTTTTGTCCCTATTGTGTTTATTCTTTGTCCCTTTTTCTGTACCACGCAGTAATGTAGAGTAAACGTAACATTGGATTCCTCTTAGTTTTAATTCGTAACTTAGTTTTGTATATGTGAGAAACTGTTTCTTGTTGTTGAACTTTGTTTTGGCCGGTCATTTTCCCTTTCTGCTTTTACTGTTGTATGCTGGCTGAATGGCTAGAATGCTGGGTTCTCCTTCGATTGACCTGGGTTTGAATCCTCGTTAAGGTCTGGATTTTTTTTTTCTGTCAGGAGCAAAATAGAAAATCCTAACCTGCACGGTTCGCGTCGACTGCACTAGCCAGGAGGACTTAATTCCTCAGGCTCAAGACCCCCCCCCCCCTCCCCCCGTCCTACATCGCAAGGTAGTAGAAGACAGATTTTCTTTTGTTTTTGACTGTTGTATGCATGTAAAATATGAGCAACAGCAGACAAGCTGACATACATCTAATGGCAGCGGAAATGTGGTTTCTGAGAAAAATGCCAAGAATACCATTGACGGATGGAGGGACAGTTAAACTAGCGAGCAAGTCATACAAGACATCAATGAAAACTGTAAATCGATTCAAGAAAATATAAGTTGACAGCCCAGAGTTTTGGCACCTTATGAGGAAATATAAACTATAAAACTTAGTGACAACGGGCAAGATTTGAGGGGAAAAGGTCAAGGGGAACGTAAAGAGGTAAATACCTGGATGATATGGCCACATGGCATAACCGGGCCAAGAACACAGAGCCGATCCACGGTGGTGATCGTTTGAGATGGCGAACCTGACCGCCCACGCTAACCGGCAAGGCACACGATGATGATGGTTCCCTTTCTGGCGTGTGCCTCATGGCAGCCATAATCTGTTATTAATTGTCCTAGGTAAGAACAGATATTTCAAGAGCTGAATATTGAAGAGGGTTGGCTATTTAAGACGATAAAACAAGAAAAATTGATATATTTTTGTCACTTGAAACGAAAGTTTGGAGAGAACAATAATGGAGGGGTATATGCCTGGGAAGAGAGGAAGAGGAAGGCCAAAGAGAAGATGGGTGCAGGATGTGTCAGATGATCTCCAGATGGGTGTATCAGACGCAGGACATCTTGCATGTATCGAGCAGTTTTCCGGAGGGTTGTTATGGCAGCGAGGTTCTGCAAAGGACATGCTACTGAATGAATGATTCATTCATTTTAATTCATAATTCACTTTAATTTTCAAAACTGGCTTTATACTATCCTCGATAATATAATCTATGGTTTCTGTATATTTTTGTATAAACATATTTAATTAGCTTCAACATTGTTATCACGACATTTTATGGAGAGTAAAGGCGTCCATGGTGATTTTGACCACATCACTCATCGAGTCCAGTTGGTCTAAAGGTATTGAGCTAGCACCATATAGCCAAATTGTCTCATGGCACAGAAAGGTGTCTTTTAATTTCTCCCCCCACCCACACATTTTCATTACTTATTTGATTTACGAAATCTTGGAAATCATGCACTATTTCAGCCAACATAATTATTTATCCGGGTATTTCATTTTTTTTTTCAAATTTGTTTTTAATACGTTCACTTGCTTTAAACTCAAGTGTAGTCCATATGCGTGGTACTACTTCTAGTGCACTGGGCTGATTTTTTTTAGTGTGGATTAGCTTTCTCTATTGCCAGTGTCCCAGAACATTAGGTGGTTGAACCTACTCCGACTTCAGCTATACTTGTAATTTACGTCCTATAGTCAAGGATGAGCAGTCAACATTTTAGGCCACCTGACAGATGTAGGGGTTGAACCCGCTACCTCGGCATCAGCACATTGGATATTTAAGAACGAGCACTTTTATCTATTAGGTCATGCCGACCGCCGGCATATCAT
The DNA here is from genome assembly GCA_963921405.1 of Cepaea hortensis. Taxonomy (NCBI): domain Eukaryota; kingdom Metazoa; phylum Mollusca; class Gastropoda; order Stylommatophora; family Helicidae; genus Cepaea; species Cepaea hortensis. The sequence continues at coordinate 81,546,737 of OY992887.1, forward strand.
GTTTGTCGAATTCCCTCGAAGGTCACAGTCGCCCTCGTTTCTATCTGGCAGACTGAAGATGTTAGTCCGCCGAAGAACCGCTCTGCATATTTGTTCACTGCCTAAAAATAAGTCTGATTCCTTCTGGAAAATCACGCCTTCATACGTTATATCATATAGGCAAACGGGCTATTCATATTTGCACGAACATTGAACTAAAAATCCAAAACATATATGAAAAATACTGTATGAATCACAAAAGATATCCGGGTACACAGAAGTTAAAAAGGGTAGAACTCCGTTAGTAAGGCGTGCCAGACAGAAGGTTTCTGATCGCCAGAAGTGGTCCCACCAAAGCATTCTTCTTCTTCTTCTTCTTCTTCTTCTTCTTCTTCTTCTTCTTCTTCTTCTTCTTCTTCTTCTTCTTCTTCTTCTTCTTCTTCTTCTTCTTCTTCTTCTTCTTCTTCTTCTTCTTCTTCTTCTTCTTCTTCTTCTTCTTCTTCTTCTTCTTCTTCTTCTTCTTCTTCTTCTTCTTCTGAACCCTTTTATCCCACAGTGGGGCAAAGGCCATCAACCAGCTCACTCAAGCCCTGCTATCCCAATGCAACTCCGTCCATATCCTCTCCATATTTTTCATTTCTATTCCTATTCTCCCATCCACGTCTTTTTAGGTTCTCCTCTATTTCTTTTGCCCTGTGGATTACCGACAAAGAACTGTCTAGTTATACTATATACAGTCAGGTTGTCTCAATGCATGCCCTATCCAGGACTAGCATCTTTTCTTCGCCAATGATTCACTGGTATATGCATAGTTCTCCCAATGAGATCCACATTGGTGATTCTGTCATATTATTTTATTTCTTCTAAAGAGAGGCATTGGAGAATATCATGACGACTGGAAAGATCAGGGGGAAGGGAGGCAAAGGCCGACCAAGAGAAATAATGCAGCATGGATTGAGACGGTGGCATGGAGGAATATCAGCAGCAGAGTTGATCCAGAATACCAAAGACCGAGATCTGTGGAAAGACATGAACGTCTACGTCAGCTAGCATGACACTTGATGATGATGATAATGATTTGTACAGGCACCAGTTAGTGAATGTTTGATTGTGAATTACTAAATGTGAATGCAGCATTACATATTTTAATCTCTAGTAGGGACTTTTCAGAGAGCCATATTCTGTCTTCTTTCGTTGACTTGAAATGTATTGTTTATATCTGCAATGTTGTTTCTGGTATAAACTTCAATGTCTTTTTCACTCAGTAGGCCATAGAGTTTACCTTCCATTGTTGATTCTCTAGGCCGGAAGGTCCAGGACGCCATACGTATTGGCTGTTAATATGTTTGGTAAGAAATCCACAACACGAGAAATGGTAATTAAAGCTAAACAGTTCCATCGAAATGTCTCGAACCTGACTAGGTACACAGAAGCTCCATCGATACAGAGAGTGAAAATCATGGGTACCAATTTTAAAGACAGAAACAAAGGCGATAGCATAGCTGGAGACACAGACTCCCATCGATGCATGCTTTCTCAGCGACATATGAACATGCTAAGAAAGATAGAAAAGGGCTGGACCAGACTGCAGTAGCTTGAAGCTCTAAGGAGGTCTAGACTGAATCATGTCTTCCTCATTTTGTGCCAAGGCACGCGGGTGTAAGAGGAAACCAAAGAGCAGATAGGCTGGCGGGCTTGACTGGTGTAGGATGCGGACGAACAATGGGCCAGGCTGACATCCTGAACGCCCTCAGGGAGGCAGGACGAGGAAGGGATGGATGTCTATTCTGCAACTTTGACCAGAAATCAAGAACATCAAGTTTCACGGGGCCAAGTTAGACTAGAGAGCTATTCGGGAAGACAAAGAAGAATATTCAAACACAAAGAACTTTTGTCGTCAGTCGCTACACGCTGAGGGAGATAGCGAGCTGGATATGTGAGTACGTATGGACTATCAGTTCGATATACAATGGGGATTGATTGATTGATTGATTGATTTAGGAACCGACATCACAGCATTCGGGACATTCCCATAAGCGCTCCATCCCCATCCTCAGCAGCCAGCAGCGAAGAGTTCCAACACTAATAGTTCCAGTAGCAATCTGATTATATGTCCGTCTCGCCTTTCCTTTGAGCGTTGAGCGTCGGCCAGATCCCCTCGTCACACCTCGCTGCCTCATTCTTACCAGACTATGGTGATCCATTTGCTCCTCCGAGGTGTACACGTGCTCCCACAAGGCCGCAACCACGTCTGTTTTGTCATGCATCAATACTCCACCAAGTTTTGCCAAGCCAGCCAATCTGTCTGCCTGTTCATTCCCCAGCACACCGGCATGCCCAGGAGAAAAGATCCAGGTGATGCTTGCTACCCGTGACCTCCGAAGCGAAGCAAACCACTCTGCACGAAGCTTGCCTGTTCTCACCCTCCTCAGCATGCTTTCTGAGTCAGTTACAATCACAATGTGTGTATGTATTGTGTTCTCTATCCAGCGGAAAGCTGCACTGACCGCCTCCACCTCCATTCTTAAGCTAGATGTTGTGTTATCATACGCCAGGCTCTCCTGCACCAAATGCCGACCATTAGCTTTTGCCAAGAACCACCAGGCACTTCTCATACCTCTCAACACCGACCCATCCGTGTAGATAATCACATCACCCGGACGAGAATTATCCTGAATTAGTTGCTGAATTTCCACTTCTGTGGCCCCTGCTGGCCACTCCCTGCACTCCCGGCTCAATGTGATTATAACTCTGCACAAGTCTGACTGCTCGGCTGGCACTCTGACCCACTCCTCTCCTCGCCTGATGTTCTCCAAGGGGCACACCTGTCTGATCGTATCCTCCGCCTGAGCCATCCATGATTTCCCTCTTATCAGTCTCTGACCCTTAACTGCGTCCAGCGCCTCATGCAACGGGTGATCTGTGTCTGCAGCTACTCTGAGGTATGCCTTCGCCTGCATCACCTTGTGCCTACCAGGGGATGAACTGTCGACTGTCTGACTGACTGACTGGATGACTGTCTGACTGACTGACTAACTAACTAACTGACTGACTAACTGACTGACTGACGGACGGACGGACGGACGGACTGACTGACTGACGGACGGACGGACGGACGGACGGACGGACGGAGTGAATGACTGATTGACTGACTGTCTACCTACCTACCTACCTACCTAACTAACTAACTAACTAACTAACTAACTAACTATCTAACTTACTAACTAACTAACTAACTAACTAACGAACGAACGAACGAATGAAAGGACGGACGGACGGACGAACGAATGGACGATCGGGCGGACTGACTGACTGACTAATTAGCTAGCTAGTTAACAAACAACAACAAACAAACAAACAAACAAACAAATAAACAAACTAACTAACTAACTAACTAACTAACTAACTAACTAACTAACTAACTAACTAACTAACTAAGGTAGAAACATATGATATGTAACATGAGGTCAGCGTGGCTGAAAATGTAACGCGATTAAACTTTGTGGGGTCGTCCACAATCCGGTCATTTGGACTTAAATACTGACTTCCAGTCCTTTACTTAACTAGTTCCGTGGCGAAGGTGTTACAGACGCAATTCGTAATCAGGATTACCCGCGCTCGAAACACAGCTGTGTTGGTATTTTATGGAATGGTATGGGTGCCAGTCGTTCAGAAAGCAATGGCAAACTACTGAACGTAAATTTGCCCAGGAGTCACGAACAGCCAAAACATGCTGGGGTTGACTGCTAAGTCCTGTAAAGGATATGCAACATTTCTTTAAATAGTCCGTTACCTGGGGATGTACATTAATGGATAAGAGCGTTCGTTCTTAAACATCCGGTGTGCTGATACCGAGGCAGCGGGTTCAACCCATACACCGGTCAGTTGTACTAAAATGTTGACTTCGCGTCCTTGACTTTCGGATGTAAATTACAAGTACCTCAGAAGTCGGAGTGGGTTCACCTGATAGCGAGGGACACTGATAATAGGGAAAGCTAATCCACACTTAAAAATCAGTCCTGTGTATCCCATCAGTAGTAGCACATGTATGGACTACGCTTGAGTTCAAAGCCAGTCAAAGCAAATTTAACAAATAAAAAAGTTCAAAACAATGTTTTCCCATAGTGAATTTGAATAACGAAGACACAAACAATAGATTGCACGATTTCGTTATTCAAAATAAATAAAGAGTATCTCAGAAGTTGGAAAGGGGTCTCCCGACACATCCTGCTGGTTTGTGAGCATGCAGAAGGGGGGGGGGGGGGGGGCGGAGAGCTCTCAAACATTCCGGGTGAAGGTGCCTTCCACCCGATGCCGACTGGTCTGAACATATAGGGTTAGCACTATACACTGTATACAGGGCGGCCGAAATAACTCAGTTGGGACAGCGGTAGACTGAAGACTGTATACATTTGAAGGCACGAGAAAAGCTTCTATAGCAGTTTATGTTCTTGTCTGTGATCTTTTAACACCATAACAGTTAAGTGAATGAACAAGTGCACGAAGGATGGAATTAAGAAATAAATAAACATGCAAATGAACGATTGAGTGAATATTTCATTGATCTAAAATGCATGTATGAATTGTGAATGAATGAATGAATGAATGAATGAATGAATGAATGAATGAATGAATGAATGAATGAATGTTCTTCTTTCGTTCGCTTAGATTAGATTGTCCATATTTGCAGTGTTTCCAATGTTGTCTCTTGTAATGAATGAATGAATTCAACGAATGAACAAATGAATGATTGAATGAATGAATGAATGAATGAATGAATGAATGAATGAATTAATTAATGTTCTTCCTTCATTCGATTGAAATAAATTGTCCACAGTTACAATGTCTCCAATGTTGTCCCTTGTAAATGGTTACGACGCCAGCCTGAAGGCCCCGTTGGTCATGTGTTCCAAAGAGGAGAAGGATACATCGCCGTGATGTTCTCTTTTGGACTGCGCACAGCTCCATTAGCAGGCATTCCTTGGAACAAAGTACTCGTGCTGGAAGCACCGCCAAAGAAGGTTCTTGAGGTCTTCTGGTTTCTAGTGAGCAGTCCAGTGGAGTTGATAGAACCGGTAGCAGCCCCTGGACCACCAGGGAAGGCTGCCCATGGTAACTTTTCGCTCTTCTGGCAACTCCTAAGCCTTCCCTTAATGAATGTAAACACGGATGCGTCTGTATTTGCACCCCTTTTCCGACAAGGGAAGTTTGGGTTGTTTGTATAGAAGGCAGGCAGTACGTTGAAATCTTTGGGACCCGTTTTGCTACATAATAGGGGAGAATCTAGGCAATGGGTTTCTCACAAATCAAACGATAAGCAGAAACCCAGTTCTGTAGAAGTGAACCAAAAGAATGAATAATTTAAATTATATTGAAACTAAAGACAGGGAGTATGTCTACTTTAAATTTGAAGTTAATTACTTTTGGGGCTTTTACGGTTACCACAGAAAGTGTATCACTCACCGTTACATGACGTAGCAGTCAACCCCATCATTGTTTGGTTGTTTGTGATTTTTTGGCAAGTTTACGTTCACTAGTGTCCCATTGCCGGTCTCTCTGGCCGAGGGGTTACACCACTTTCTCCGTAATCCCGTTTATCACGCAGAGTCTCGTAGCGGGCGGGAACTGGAAGCGGTTCTACCCCCGCTGGTGACTTGCGGGATAACTGAGCCGGCCGCTGAGAAAGCAATGGCAAACTACTGAGCGTAATCTTGCCAGGAAATCAACAGACAGCTGAAAGATACTGCTGTTGACAGCGATGTCCTGTAAAGGATATGCGAAATTTAAAAAAAAAAAAAAAGTGTCCCATTGCTTTCTGAACGTCCGGCACACATACTATTGTGTGAACTACAAGCGCAAGGTGGTCTGCTTCCAAATCTCTCGCAGCTGTGTTTCGAACGTGGTACGCGGGATTTCTAACTAAGATTGTAAGCCCTTCGCCATAGAGCCTGTTTACAATTTTTTAAACTTGGTTTTGCATATCATATTTACAGGACATTGCAATCAACACCAGCATTTTTCGGCTGCTGTTGATGTCTTGGCAAGTTTTACGTTCAGTAGTTTGCCATTGTTTTCTGAACGACCGGCTCACATACCTTTCCGTAAGAAACCAACACGACGCGATCGGCTGCCGAATCTCGTGCAGCTGTGTTTCGTACGTGGGTATACAGGATTATGAACAGCGTCCTTAAACCCTTCACCAGGGAGCCGGCTCTGTTTACCATAATCTCTTTTAATTTAACCAACCACCTTTTACACACGAGAGATAATTAGACAGAATGTAGACACGACCCATGGCTTCTTCTACGAATTCACGTGCTGATTTAACTGCGACATTTACAGCGTTCGCCAAGAAGTATATTTGACAATGTCGATTTGTACAGACACGTGCAATCACCACCTTCTTCTGGGCGGCTGTGTTGCATAACCCACAATTATGACACACAAAGGGTCCCGTACTTCTTAACTTACAATGACAGTTTATTAAAATCACCTTGATAGAAATATAGAGCTAGAGGTACATCGTACCCACCCAAATTCAGAAGACCCGCGGGGAACCACGATGCGTAGTTAAAAAATAAGAAATCGATAATTGGGAAATTAAATGTCAGTTTTACACACCTTACGGCCCATTAAACACAGTGTGTTAGTCCCTTATTTTTGTAGACTAACCGACACTTGGTCAGTACATATATACATCATATATCATATATATGAGAAAATTCTTGACAGTCTTGAGTCATGGAACGAAGGGAGCCAGTACATACTTGTATATACATACATATATCATATATATGAGAAGATTCTTGACAGTTTTGAGTCATGGCACGAAGGGAGTCAGTACATATATACATACATACATCATATATCATATATATGAGAAGATTCTTGACAGTTGTCGGATACGTCGAGATTGATGGCTCAACCCCAAAGAGAGAAAGGAGCAAAATCCTTTTCCCCAATATGATCCTGCCCGTTTAATTAATTTAGCTGTACTGACTCAATTGTTTTGAGACCAGAAATAGAGTTTTAGAGAACCAAGGAATACCTTCAGGAAATAACTGAAAAAAGTTATATTACGTTTTATACCCAAAATATCCTTTAAGTGGTTCCTTGCCTCTCCTCTACCAACTAATTAATTCTATCTATGGTAGATTAAAACAATTTGACTATGACAAGTAAACTACAATCAATACATGACATGACCTCATTATTTTATGATTTAATAAACACAAACATGGATTTTGTAAATTGCATTCAAAATTACAATTTCCTGTCATAAAATAAGGACATATACGTATAATGGTAATTATACATAATTGATATGCCAATTATAATGTGTATAATAACAGCTATATTTTGTTTAGTGGCATGTACTGCTAATCTTTTACTGGCCTGGATGATCGGAAAAAAAGAACTGTCTACACTCAGGGTTCTCCACTTCCAGCTTTGGGAATCCCTCTGGCTATCAATTAATTGCTGTATGTTCTGTAGTCTTAGTGTTCCAGATCTGAGTAGAACATTATAAGTTGGCTCTTGGTTTTCTTTCTATTTTTGGTAGGTAAATGTTTAAATAAAGATTACCTCTCCTATGAGACAAATGGAACGTTTGCAGGTAGATAAGTTTCTGCACTACTTTATCAAGGGCATCACTCAACAATGTGCTCACTCAACAGGTGCTGCATTCAATCTTCACCAAGTCAGGGCTGGATCTACGTGAGTATGACCACTACCTCATTATAATGAAATGCTCCAATCACCACATGTAAACAACAAGATAAAAGGACTAGAATCGGCTTGTTTCCAAATCTATTGGCTGATGAGTTTCGGTCCTGCTATTCTCACTATAATCAACTTTCTAACATGTTCATAGCGAGTATAGAGCTACCAATCTCTACAAACACTGGCGCTTTTCTTGTAGTTACGATGAGTTTGTGGCAAGTGAGGGATCTGAGGCCGGTTGCTGTTGTTTTTATCCCAGCTATTTCCGAGTTCAAGTTTTTCCCCATATCCGCTCCGATCCATGAAGTGTGCGTTTTCCAATCCGGGGCAGTGTCGATTTTCCATTTTCCCCCAAGTTGAACGGTATACGTTCTTGTACAATGTGTTTTGATTTGAGGAGATCTTGACAGCTAGTAACGGCTTGTGAGTCAGTATACTACAACATTCTTGAGTCATGGCACGAAGGGAGCCAGTACATATATACATACATACATCATATATCATATACATGAGAAGATTCTTGACAGTCTTGAGTCATGGCACGAAGGGAGTCAACACACACACACACACACACACACACACACACACACACACACACACGCACGCACGCACGCACGCACGCACACACACACACACACACACACACACACACACGCGCGCACACGCACGCACGCACGCACGCACGCACATATATATATATATATATATATATATATATATATATATATATATATATATATATATATATATATATATGTATATATATATATATGAGAAGATTCTTGACAGTCATGTGTCATGGCACAGAAGGGAGTCATTACACGAATTGATCCATGTCGCTGGAGATAGAGATGTGTGGAGAGGCATGATCGCCCACGCCAGCCGGCAAGGCACCGAATGATGATGACATCATAGGTGGTTCTTGTATATGTATATTTGGATCGTGCGGTGCTACGGATTTCGTGCACGAGATTATCTTTTTTTTTTGGTTCTGGGGGAGGGGGGTATTGGGCACTTATTTTGGTATCAGTGTGCCATTGAAGTAATTAGTCCTCTACAAACACACCGGCAGCATCATCATCATGTATCGAGCTCATGGTGGAACGTTACTCTCATCATATCCCGCGAAAAAGACGTTCGATCCAGTGCCAGTTCTCCTGCCTCTCATGCATGTTTTAGCCCCAAGTATCTGGCATGTTCTATGGTCGTCTTTATGTTGACCAAACCACGCCTTCCATGACTGCTCTTCCAGGAACTATGCCTTCCGTGTCTGCTCTTCTAGGAACCATGCCTACCATCACTGCTCTTCCAGGAACCATGCCTTCCATGACGACTCTTCCACGATCCCTGCCTTCCATGACGACTCTTCCACCATCCCTGCCTTCCATTACGACTTTTCCACCATCCCTGCCTTCCATGACTGATCTTCCACGATCCATGCCTACCATGACTGCTCTTCCACGATCCATGCCTTCCATGACCGCTCTTCCACGATCTACACCTTCCATGACTGCTCTTCAACGATCTCCACTTTCCATAACTGCTCTTCCACGATCTCTGCCTTTCATGGCTGCTCTTTCCAAACAGCTGTGACGTTTACTGCTATCAGAGCATTTTAGCTTCCGACGCAGCTAAACTAAATTCATTTGTTCGACGGAGACTGTGCCTGTGTAAATCACCAGCACACACCCATACAATACATCTGCACACATTAACAACACACACACACACACACACACACACACACACACACACGCAGTGCCTCACAAAAAGTAGGTTTGGTGCACAGTCAAATGAACAAGTATTGTAATATAAATATCCGTTCACTGACCATTGAAATTGAGGAGGATACCATGAAATAATATGGAATAAATGAACTTCTATTTGCAGACTATCAGTGCCTGTTTCACAGCGATGAGGGCAGACTATAAAATCATATTACTAATCTGAGTTCAACCTGCAGCAGATACAATATGAGTATAAACACAGCCAAAACCGAAGTAATGCATGTTAGCAGATCGCCAGGCCCACTAAGTATACAGATAAATAACTCTCTGAAACAAGTTAAAGAATTCAAATACCTTGGAAGTATGATCACAGAAGATGGCAGATTGGACAGAGAAATTGAAATCAGATGTCAAAAAGCTAGTGCACTTAAGTATCAACTATCACCCTTACTGAAACACCCAAACATACCCATGTCCGCAAAACGACAGATAATAAACAGCATATTCACACCAACCCTATGCTACAAATCTCAAACCTGGACTTTATCCAAATTACACCTTCGCAAAATCAACAACTGCGAAATGAGATGCCTGAGGAGAGCTGCCAACTTAACAATCCGAGACCGAGTAAGAAATGCTATTATCAGACAGACTGTGGGATCAACACCTTGTGCCACATTTATTGACAGACAGAAGATCAAGTGGTTTGGCCATGTCGTTAGAATGCAACATCAGCAACTACCATCAATGGCCTTACATCAAAGATCATCTGCGACGAGAGCACGAGGACGTCCAAGAAGAACATGGATTGACGACATCAGAGACATTGTACAACCACACGGAATGACACTATCTAGTGCCGCCCACCGGCCGCTGGAACGCAAATTATTCCTCCCCACGACGTCTGACGGCAGAAGTGGAAGATGATGATGATGATGATGATAATGATGATGATAATGATGGTGATGATGATGATGATGATGATGATGATGATGATGGTGATGACCATGAAATAAAACAAATAACACAATGTCTCTAGTATGTCAATATATAGTCGTTCTCTCCTAATGGAAGGTCACAACTGGCAATAAATTAACAACACACACACACACACACACACACACACATCATGGTGGGGTAACACTAACAACACACACTCACGCTTCTTCTACATGGTCAACCCAAGCCAGTTTAATCCACAATAAATCGCTTCACAGCCTTGACCCCTTACCCCAAGCCAACCTTGCTGTTTCCCACAAGAGAGACGCGAAACAGAAACGACCACAGATAACTTCGTGAAGAATATTAAATGAAGAAAATAGGTCAAAATAGACGCCCTGTTCATAGGGCGGACACACACCCAGCATAATTTGGAGCATTGTTGCTATGTATTATAACTTCGTTAGTCTGTTGTACTAAATAGGCCTTGTGCTGTAGAATAACTGCAGATGCCGGCTTTTAATTTGCTCCATTGATTTTGGCTGGTAGGTGTGTAACAGACTAACTTCATGACAGCGCACGAAATATTGGGAGACCCACGCGGAGAAGAGAATTACAGGGAAATGAATAATACTGGGAGAACGTGGTAAGAATTGCAGCAGATAGCAAAAGATGGGACTATTTGACATGGGTTGGTTGAGAGCATATGTCCTGGTGGGGTATACAGAGCTGAAGAAGAAGACAAACACTTATACTACTTATACCTTCAAAGGGTTCTCTTCCCCCTAGATCGCTGATAGGAGACCGGATGTAAATATTCAAAACAATGGTGAGGGTCTACCAATACTTGCAGCCGAAGTTGAAGATGCACGACATCGCATGAAGAAAGGAAAGGCACCTAGTCAAAATATTACATTTGAGGAAGCTGAGGAGGAGCGGCTGGCCGAGTGGCTAGAACGCCGGACTCTCCTTCAGGAAACCCGGGTTAGATCCCTCGGTAAGGTGTGGGATTTTTTTCTGTCGGGGGCAAAATGAAATTCCTAACCTGCACAGTTCGCGGCGACTGCACTAGCCAGGCGGCCTTAATTCTTCAGGCTCAAAGACCCCTCTGCCATACACCGCAAGGTTCTATATTGGCAGTAAATGACAGTTTTTGAGGAAGTTGAGGCTCTAGGTGATTTTGTAATCGAAATATTGACAACATTCCTAATTGTTAACTACACTAGTGTGTACATTCCTACTGGTCTATTAAAATCTATCTTTATAGCTCTGCCTAAAAAAAACAACAACAAAAAAAAAAACAGGCGCTTTAGAATGCGAAGAGTATGGCGTAATATATCTTATGAATCATATGCTTGCTTGCTTGCTTGTGTTCGTTGGCTTGAGCTCCAACGCGAAGTCCTGTATGTCGGATGAAGGCATCCTGTTGTCCAACATCAGTGTGATGTCATACAGGACTTGAGGTTTGCGTGAGTATCCGTTGTCCCATGTCTGGCTTATTGGTGTGCAGACTGGTGGTTCCTCGCCGTACAGGCAGACACTCTCCGACTTCGGAGGAATCGGCGATCCTACTGACCTTAGCCAGGACCCCGAAGGGACCTGTTGCCCAGGACGCTCGACGAGGACGCGTCAATAGGTCTTGGCCAGTATATAACCCGGCCCTGGTGCCTTGGAAACACCTCTGAGTCCCATGAATCATATGACAAAGGTGTTCTTCTTCTTCAGCGTTCCGAGCCATTGAGGTTCTTTGCTGCAAATACAATCCGTCTCCATTCGTCTCTCTGGTGGACCTTCTCTTGCCAGTCGTTGATTCCAAGTGCTTGTAGGTCTGTACATGTATTCTCTCCACCGCCTTCTTGGTCTACCTCGGGGTCTACGGTCATTTATTTCCTGAGTGTAAGCGAGTTTTGTTTCCCTATTATCTTCCATTCTTTCTATATGCCCCAGCCATTGTAGTCTATTAGCCTTCATCATACCAGTGATTAGCGGGGACTTAAACAGATCATAAATGTCTTTGTTACTTCTTCTTTTCCACTCTCCACTTTGTGTATCCCTAATGGGTCCAAAGATGCGTCTTAAAATTTTGTTCTCAAAGGTTTGTAACAAGGCTTCGTCTCCTTTCGTTGTACTCCAGGTTTCAGAGCCATACAGCACAACTGGTCTGATCAGTGTTTTGTATATTGTGATTTTGGTGTTACGAGATAGCGCCTTTGATTTTAGTAGATGTTGTAGTGCATAGTATATCTTATTTCCAGAGTTGATTCTAGTTTGTATTTCTTCCCTTATGATGTTGGAGCAGTTGAAGATTGTACCCAGGTATTTGTATGTTTCCGTTCTTTTAATGGTATGACAAAGGTGTTACTGAGAATAATTACGAAAAGAATAAGAAACAAGATTAAACCACAAATTAATGAAGAACAGTGTGGATTTGTGAAGGGAAAGGGTACAAACAACACTATATTTATTCTCAGGACACGATTAGAAAGAGATATCTATAAAAACAGATCTGCACTTATGATTCAAAGACTACACAACACCATTTCACAATGTGAAACATGGCGAAATAATAAAATTAATAAAGCAACTGAACATTGACAGGAAAGATCTGCGAATAATAAAGAACATATATGGCAGCAAATTGCAGCCATAATAATCAACAACCTTGTAGGACCATTTCAGTGTATAAAGAAGGGCGTCAGACAAGGTTATGTATTGTCTCCTGATTTGTTATCATTGTACAGTGAACATATAATGAAATCTACAGAAAATATGTCAGGGATCCTGGTTTGTGGACATAATATAAATAACATACACAATGCTGATGACGCCGTCTTGATAACAACAAGTCAGAAGGATCTATAGTGGTTGTAGAAAGTCAAAATAACTGGGCCATAGCCACAAAGGTGTGGGCGTTGCCTCCGTTCTTATTTTCAAACGCAACCTTGGTAGTGACCTGTGTGGACAGTGCGTGTCCATATTTAAATGCGAGATATTGTTAACGTGTGGAGCGTGGACACTGGTCATTCTATAGTTTCATTCTTACTTGGCAAGGTTGGACTTTCGAATGAAAAGGTTAGACATTCGATCCTCTACCCTATAGTTTGTTGCATATCCTTTACAGGACGTCGCAGTCAACCCGACCATTTTTACGCTGTTTTTTATTTCTTGGCAAGTTTACGTTCAGTAGTTTGCTATTGCTTTCTGAACCCTATAGTTACAGAGAGTGTAAACAATGTCTTTCCTTGAATGTCAAGAACACAGAATCAATGGGTATATCAAAGAAAAATATGACACCAAAATGTAATATAAGAATAGAAGAGAAAATTCAAAGCAGTGTCTTCCTTTAGTGAATTTGAACACTGACGTCACAATCGTGATCTGGGATCTCGCAGTCTGGGATCCTCATTGCACGATTTATTGTCTGGCATATTTAGCTGCATCTCTTCAGGTGCATACAGAAAAGATATATCATATGAAGTGAAAACATGAATAATTTTTTGGGTGAAAAACTTAAAACACACAGTGACAGGTATTGTTCAAACGTGGAGCATTTGTTATCTTCGTGGTAGTAAATTATTTCGTTTTAAATGTAAGATTATCGATTAGAAGAGAAACGCTTAACCAAGTTGATAAATTTAAATACCTAGAGTTCCCCCGATGTGTCTCCACCTTGCCGTGGTGGGGGATCTTGCGTGTCCCATCGACCCCATGTGCTTGCCGATGGATGAAAACTACATATCGGACAGCTCGTGGGATAGGGACCAGACTAAGAGAGACACAACCTGCTGCTCTGCAGTTAGACTGAGGATAGCAGTCAAAATCAGGCAAACGATGCCAAAAATCTCAGTTCGGACATAACCTCTAAGGCTCCCAGCCGAGGTGTATGGCTGAACGTCTCTAAGCCATACACCCTCGGAAGTGAGAGCCTGGCCGACACAAACCTTCATCAAAATTGTGGTGAGGTGCTGAGCACGCTACATGCTTGGCGCAGATACGTTCGATGGCTCTTAGCTGGGGGATATGAGGTATCCCCGGATGAGAGGGCCTGACCGTTACTCGCCCACAGACGCACGGAGGTAAGGTGCTGAGCCGGCAGCACATGTAGCCTACCTCGTGAGCGGTGTACAAAAGGTGGAAAAACACCTCGGTCGCACGTCCCGTAGATAGTCTGTAACCGTACTCATGGAGTGAGTGTAGTCAACGGTGGAAAATTGTCTCGTTGACACGAAATGGAACGCCTGTCTTGCGAATCCATTACGTGGCAGCCCGAAGTGAAAGCTTGCTGTGTGGAAGTCGAAATAAGAGTCTCGAAACCCGAGGAAGGCTAACCTCATCAAAAATGCCCGCAGAAGCCGGAAGTGTCAGCCTACGGGCGGCAAAATAAAAATGGCACTACGCAATTACGTCCGAGTGAAATGTCTTTCGTGACCGGAAAAGCTAGTCTTCCCTCGTGCTAGGAGCAGCTACCTAGTTTCCGAATGCCGCTCTTGTTCGGAACAGCTCTGACTAGGTAGTTTCCAAATGTCCGACGTGTCTGGAACAACTCTGACGGACACAACGACAAGCACATGTCCGAAAAACTCGCTGAGTGGATATTGACTGCAGACCAGTCTGGTCTGTGCAGGAACGGCTCGGGGCGAACGAAATGCCCAATATATTGAAGTGAGGAATTAAAGCAGCCATGAGCAGGACATGATTCCCTCGGTGAGCCCAGTACCAGGGCGCTATGTGCCGGCCCTGCAATTATGGAAGCCACCCTGGATGGCGGAAAATGCCATGGGCTGTCCCTGCCTTCCTTAGAGGGGCGACCGTTGTCTTAACCCGTTCCAACTTGGCCAGCTGGGTTGTGGACGGTACCGCAAACAGTGAGAGTCTCCCAGGAATGCTACCTGGTCAAAAAAGCACGCTTAAGCCGGCTGTGTTGGCCTACGGGTTTCGGCCCAAGGGCGCATAACAGACACACCGCAATCACATCTGAAAAAACACTCCGGATGATCGCAAAGAAGAAGAAGAAGAAATACCTAGAGACAATTATAATATTAGATGGAAGATGCGTGACAGAGATTACAAGCAGAACAGGTCACGGAAATGTTGCATTTCAGAAAATGAATAATATTTTATGCAATAAGTCACTATCATTGAATGTCTGGGAATACTGAAATGTTGTATAACCTGTTTTGATGTATGGCAGTGAATCACGGAACGTGAATGAACAAATTATAAACAGCTTGGGGGAGGGGGGGGGAATTAATGTTGTTCCTGGGACGATTGTTGCGGAAACCCTGGACAGCTAGATTAACTAACAATGATTGCCTGGAAGAGGCTATTGAAAGTAGAACATTATATACAACTATATGAGAGACGAGGCTATAGAAAGTGGAACATTTTATACAACTATATGAGAGAAGAGGCTATTGAAAGTAGAAAGTTATATACAACTATCCTAGAGAAGAGGCTGTTGAAAGTAGAACATTATATACAACTATATGAGAGAAGAGACTATTGAAAGTAAAACATTATATACAACTATATGAGAGAAGAGACTATTGAAAGTAAAACATTATATACAACTATATGAGAGAAGAGGCTGTTGAAAGTAGAACATTATATACAACTATATGAGAGAAGAGGCTGTTGAAAGTAGAACATTATATACAACTATATGAGAGAAGAGGCTGTTGAAAGTAGAACATTATATACAACTATATGAGAGAAGAGACTATTGAAAGCAGAAAGTTATATACACCTATCTGAGAGAAGAGGCTGTTGAAAGTAAAACATTATATACAACTATATGAGAGAAGAGGCTATAGAAAGGAGAACATTATATACAACTATATGAGAGAAGAGGCTGTTGAAAGTAGAACATTATATACAACTATATGAGAGAAGAGACTATTGAAAGGAGAACATTATATACAACTATATGAGAGAAGAGGTTATTGAAAGTAGAACATTATATACAACTATATGAGAGAAGAGGCTATTGAAAGGAGAACATTATATACAAATATATGAGAGAAGAGGTTATTGAAAGTAGAACATTATATACAACTATATGAGAGAAGAGACTATTGAAAGTAGAACATTATATACAACTATCTGAGAGAAGAGATTATTGAAAGTAGAACATTATAAACAACTATCTGAGAGAAGAGGTTATTGAAAGTAGAACATTATAAACAACTATGTGAAAGAGACAAGCAACATTCCCTGGTCATGTAACGAGAAGAAGAACAATGGGAAAACATCGTGCCGACTGGAAAGATCAGCTGAGGAAGAGAGAGAGGCAAACGAGAAGAATGATGTTCTATGGAAATGAGACGCTGGCATGGAAGAATATCATCAGCAGAGTTATCAATGAAGTCGGAGTGAATTCACCTAATGGCGAGGAACACTATAATATTAGGGAAAGCTAATCCACACGCAACCATCATTCCAGTTGCACTAGAAATAGTAGCACGTGTGTGGACTACACTGGAGTTGAAAGCGAGTGAATAAACCCAAACCAAAACACTACAACTCAACACAGTGTTTCTAGGCACCGAAGACCGAGGTCTGTGGACAGACATGAATGTCTAAGCTAGTTAGTGGGACGCGTGGTGATGGTGACGATTCCCAGGTTCAGGTGAGTAGAATGTGAGGGTGTATGCCATCTTCGTGATAGATAATTTGTTTTAAACAATGCATACGGTGATTCTTTTTCAGACTTCGCAGGTGAGAGTGTCATAATTTAAAACGCGATTGCTTCTTAAAAGACCAATGTTTAACACTAACTGTTATGGACTGAACCATACAACACACGGAAGGCCGGGGGAAACTTAGTCAATTACAGCTCATGCATATGTATAATTATAGATAAGAGAAGTAACGGCTGCAGCAGAATATAACAATTGAAAATGGATCAATCAATCAGGTGCCGTCTCCACAATGAAGGTTGGTTGCAATGGATTCCATCACTCTCTGTCTCTCGCCCTGACTGTACATTCTGTCAGATTGCTGTTCGTCCATCTCTTGATGTTATCTTACCACTTGTATCGTTGTCTACATCTTGCTCGGTTGCCTTCAACCTTGTCCCTCAGTATAGTTTTTATAAGAGTGTAAGTCTTTTAGCGTTGTCGAAATATTTCACTTGCCTCTTTTTTTTATTTCTTCCATCAACTCTCTGTTTATTCCCAATTGTTATAGAACCTCTGTATTTGATTGTTTCTGTTTCCATGAAATACGATATATCCTACTGTAAATCCACATCTCCAGCTCTCTCTCTCTCTCTCTCTCTCTCTCTCTCTCTCTCTCTCTCTCTCTCTCTCTCTCTCTCTCTCTCTCTCTGTCATTCGGAGACTTACAGGCAAGAGTGTCGACATCATGACACCGGGTATTATCCCATCGATCAGTCTCTTCCCGCAGAGCAGCCTGCTGAAAGAGTCGAACAGAGCACGAACTCCGTAGCTCCATCCATGACCCAGGTGTCTCCGAGAAAATTGCACCCGTCAATCGAATGACAAAGAACGTAAGCGAACCTACGATCTTCACAGACAGGTGTTGTAACCATTCCGCCACGGAAACCGAGCTACATACACCTTACACATTTGTACACACACACAACAGCGCGCGCGCGCACACACACACACACACACACACACACACACACACACGCGCGCGCGCGCGCGCGTAGTTTCCACAGTTCGTTGCCATCTAAAGCATGTGGTGTTGCGACATATTGAAGCTATTTATAGCTAATGGCCTAGTGACAAAGACCCATGTTTAACTCTACCACCTTTCTTCTAGTGAGTTTTACCCTTGAAGCGGAGCTTCGGCTCTCAGCCAATTTACCCCGGGAACGTAAAAAATCGTTTGGCATTTGGAAATCGAAAAAGAGTAGCCTAATGGCTCCGCCCAGGCAAAATTTCGAGTTAAAAATCTACCCAAAGTATTTCAGGATCCTCGCCGGTGCTACGGAGTTCTTGCACTGAGCTGAGTTTCTCCAGACTCAGGTTTGAGTTAGGAGGAGAACGGAGCACTTATGGGTTACGCCCGTGTGCCGTGATGTTGATCCATTGACTAAACTAATCACGCCAGATCGTCATACCATTTCTTTCTCGCGCCACTCCTTTCATGTTCTCTTCATCTTTCATACCTCTAACATCTCAGGTGCCAACTCTGGAGATTTTCCTACATGCATCCCTGGCCTTGGGGTTAACGTCTTTCTCCGTAATGCCGTATATTCTCGTGAGTAACGTAAACTGCGCGAGAATCGATAGCGGTTCTCGCCGCGTTGGTAACTTAGGGTTATGTGAGCCGGTCGCTCAGAAAGCAATGGCACACTACTGAGCGTAATCTTGCCAAGAACATCAACAACAGCTGAAAAATGCTGGTGTTGACTGCAACGTCCTGTGAGGGATATGCAACTTAAAAAAAAAAATAACACATAGAGTTGGTATGAATATTTTATTTATCATATGCTGTGTCGCGGAAATAAGGATATTTAGACGTTTCAGTATGGGTGATAGTTTATATAAAAATGCACTCGCTTTTTGACATCTGATTTTATTTTCTCTGTCTATGTGACCACACTCTGTGATTATACTTCCTAAACATTTAAATTCCTAAACTTATTTTAGAGGTGTACTATTTATCCATACGTTTTGTGGACCAGGAGACCTGCTAACACTTCTTTTATCTGAAAAGAAAAAGAAAACCTATCACCTACTGCCAATAGTACATTACTGTGACTCCAGCCTGAGGAATTAAGACCG
Source organism: Cepaea hortensis (assembly GCA_963921405.1). Lineage (NCBI taxonomy): Eukaryota > Metazoa > Mollusca > Gastropoda > Stylommatophora > Helicidae > Cepaea > Cepaea hortensis. Next base: position 81,565,860 of record OY992887.1, read on the forward strand.
GTTGCTTGGCTAGTGCAGTCGCCGCGACCTGTGCAGCTTAGGGTTCTCTTTTTGCCCATTGACAGAAAAAAAATCCACATGTTACCGGGTATTCGAACCCGGGTTTCCCACTAGCTAACTAACTAACCAATTAACTAACGAAATACTAGCTTGCTAACTAACTAACTAACTAACTAACTAACTAACTAACTAACTAACTAACTAACTAACTAACTAACTAACTAACTAACTAACTAAATAGCTAACAAACTAACTAATTAACTAACTAACTAACTAGCTAACTAACTAACTAACTAAATAACTGACTAGCTAATTTGCTAGCCAACTATCTAACACATTAACTAATTAATTAACTAACTAACTAACTAGCTAATTAGCTAGCCAACTAACTAACACATTAACTAATTAACTCACTAACTACCTAACTCACTGTTTGAAATACTGCATATTTAATCTGCGCTAATTTCATAATGGACGTGAAACAGATGGAGGGAAGGAGTGCCGACGAGACGAATAGCCATTTTGCTGTTATTAATTGTTGTATTCACACTGCGTGAACCCAAATTTTGATACTCTCTATGTTCCGTCATGAATATACTCTAAATAGGGCGAATACAATCACATTGGCGAGTTTCAATGTTATAAAGATGCCCTATATATTAAAACGCTGTTTCAGAATTCATTCAGCTTGGATTCTCTGACGTAGGAATATCACCCCCTTTCCACCAACCCCAACACTGAACCTCCGTGTCATGCTCGAGGGGTTTTATTATGAGAAGGGTCAGGGAAATTTGGCGCAACGGATGTAGTCGTCTACCTTGGTTAGTTCATTCCAATCCAATAATGAATATTGTTCGATGAGTTGAGCTTAGTCGAGAACCGACTGTCTGCACATTCCCATACTCAATACGTCTACATTTTCAACAACCAGCGAAGAGGCCCAATACTAATGGTACCAGTTGCAGCCTAATTATTATGAACATTGTTAGTCGTTATTTTGTGTTTGTTTGTCTATATACCCCCCGTATGCCTTACCGTTTAAAAAAAATGTAAATACCGAATGCTTGGGTCTTCAGAAATAAACGCATCAACGGGCATCTTGAATATAAACAGTTAAAGAAATGCAGCGACTGACGGAGTGGCTAGAATGCCGGGTTAGTTAGTTAGTTATTAAGCTAGTTAGTTAGTTAGCTAGTTAGTTTGTTAGTTAGCTAATTAGTTAGTTAGTTAGTTAGCTAGTTATTTAGCTAGTTAGTAAGTAACTAGTTAGTTAGTTCGTTAGTTAGTTAGTTAGTTTGCTAGTTAGTTGGTTAATTAGCTAGTTAGCTAGCTTGTTAGCTAGTTAGCTAGTTGGTCAGTTAGTTAGCTAATTAGTTAGTTAGTTAGTTATTTAGTCTTGTTAGTTAGTCTAGTTAGTTATTTAGATAGTTAATTAATTAGTTAATTAATTAATTAGTTAACTATCTAGTTAATTAGTTGGTTAGCTAGTTAGTTAGTTAATTAGTTAGTTAGTCTAGATAGTTAGTTAATTAGCTAGCTAGCTAGTTAGTTATTTAGTTAGTTAGTTAACCAAGCTAGCTAGTTAGTTGGCTAGTTAGTTATTTAGTTAATTAGTTAGCCTTGTTAGTTAGTTAGTTAGTTAGCTAGTTAGTTAGCTAGTTACTTAGTTAAGTAGCTAGTTATTTAGTTGGTTAATTAGCTACCTAGCTAACTAGTTAGTTAGTTTAGTTAATTAGTCAGCTGGTTAGTTAGTTAATTAGTTAGTTAGTTAGCTATTTAGTTAGTTAGTTAGTTAGCCATTTAGTTAGTTAGTTAGTTAGCTAGCTAGCACACCCTGTATGTACCACATATATATCAACACACTCACACAGGTCAACATAGTGCAATGGATAAGAGCGCTCGTTCTTAAACATCCGGTGTGCTGATTACAAGATAACGTGTTTAACTCCTGTGCCGATCAGTTGAACTAAAATGCTTATTTCTCTTCCTTGACTTTTTTATTTTTTATTTTCTGAATGTTGCATATCCCTTACATGACATTGCAGTCAGCCCCAGCATTTTTTCAGCTGCTGTTTATGTACTAGGCAAGTACGTTCAGTAGTTTACCATTGATTTCTGAACGACCGACTCACGTACCCCCGTAAGTTACCAGAGCGACACGATCCGCTGCCGAATCTCCCACAGCTGTTTTCCCCACGTGGATATATGGGGTTACGAACAACGTCGTTAACCCCTTGGTCACGGAGACGGGTGTCATTGACTTTGGGACGTAAATTACAAGTGCCTCAGAAGTCGGAGTGGGTTCGCAAGATGGCGACGGACACTAGAAACATGGAAAGCTAATCCACACGCACAAATCAGTCCAGTGCTACTAGAAGTAATATCAAGTGTTTGGACTACGCTTGAGTTCAAAGCGAACGAGCCACCCCCCCCCCCCCCCCCCAAAAAAAAAAGAAGAAGATTAAATCGAACCAAATTTGGATCAATTGTCCTTTTAGAGTTCAGAGATGAGGTGACCCTGATATTCCTGGGATTTTCGAGCTTAGTAATTGCAAACTATTTCATGGTTAACATCTGTACGTGGATTATATGTGGGATGTATAGTGTGTGTAGTTATTTCAAGCAATAGATTATTTGTCTGATTACGGCTTCCGAACAATTGTGATGGTCATATTGCACCTCTCCACACGCCTCAACAGGATGTGCACAATTAAGCCTCTCAAATATCATACTCTGTGGGTTATATAGTCCTGTTACTTCCCACTGTATGTTTTAAGCTCAACATGAACAGGCTTAATATTATTCATATTTTACTGTAGAAGTGTGATCCGTCATTATGTGAAGTGTTGATCTGGTGATGTCTGTCTTAATCCTCCTTTTGCTGTTCTCTAGGGCTGGCAATGCATGACATGTCAAGGAACATCTTGACAGTGGCGGGGTACGACAATACCAAATGGGATTTCTGAACACAAAAGTATGCTAGGATCCTTTGAGCAACAACAAACACTAACGCATATGTTATATGCAACGTGGATACGAGAGAGAGAGAGAGAGAGAGAGAGAGAGAGAGAGAGAGAGAGAGAGAAAGAGAGAGAAAAAGAGAGACAGACAGAGAGAAAGAGAGAGAAAGGGAGAGATACAGAGAGAGAATGAGAGAGAAAGAGAGAGAGAAAGATATATATATATATATATATATATATATATATATATATATATATAGAGAGAGAGAGAGAGAGAGAGAGAGAGAAAGAGAGAAAGAAAGAGAGAGAAAGAAAGAGAGAGAAAGAAAGAGAGAGAAAGAAAGAGAGAGAAAGAAAGAGAGAGAGAAAGAAAGAGAGAGAAAGAAAGAGAGAGAAAGAAAGAGAGAAGTGGGGAAGCTGGAGCGATGTGGCTAGCATGCTTACCCGTCAGCCTGGTCATGTTGTGTTCGAGTCATCATGGATGCAGATGTTTACAACTGGCCTGGCGCATCGGTCGCTCCGGCATAACATGGTTATCAAAAATTGCCCTGGAAAGTAAATGTTGGCGGCGTGATATTGACCACAGCATTCATCGCGTGCCGATTGGTCTATACAAATTTGGGCTAGCATCACGTACTCAATTAGCCCTACTTCTGTATAATTACTTAAGTATTTCAGGATCCTCGCCGGTGCTACGGAGTTCGTGCACTAAGCTGAGATTCTCCGGACTCAGGCTTTAGTTAGGCGTAGAATGGAGCATTTATGGGTTACACCCGTGTGCCGTGATGTTGATCCGTTGACTAAACTAAACTTAACTAAACTAAACTCAGTTAGCCCTAAGGCACGGGAAAGGGTTTTTCGATTTACTTTCACATAAACTCCAGGCCAGATAAATATACATCACATATGTGTTATATCACACATTATTGCTAGGTAAAGTAAACAGAAATCATATGTTTTATATAAAAATTGAGGGAATTACAGAGACCCTGGGAACCTCGATATATGAAGCCCATAAACGGGCACTCTCCCGCTGTTAATGCTTCAACTCGACACCGCAAGGTACAAGAGGAACCTGATGAGATGAGATGATGAGATATATCACAACTACGCTAGACCCTGTAAAAAGAAATTATATGTTATACCACACATAGACTTCTGGCTAGGTGAACAGAAATCACGTATGTTAATTTCTTTACTCTCTTTGAAATCAAGCGGTTCCACGCTGAACTGATATTTGCGTGTGGGATAGCTTTCCTTATTACTAGTGTTCTTCGGCATCAGACGAATCCACTCCGACTTCAGAGGTACTTGTAATTTACGTCCCCGAGTCAAGGACGAGAAGTCAACATTTTAGTCCAACTGACCAGTGTAGGGTTGAACCCGCTACCTTACCATCAGCTCACATACATACGTTATACCACATACACTCGCCAGACCTGGTAAATAGAAATCACAAATGTTTTATCACACACAGACTCCTGGTCAAGTATATAGAAATCACATGCTATATATATCACACATAGATGCCAAGCCAGGTAAATAGAAATCACACATTGTATATTACACATAAACAACTGTCAAGGTCCTGTAAGGGACATAAGAAAGGATAGATGTTAGAGATAGAGACATGGATTGAGTAAGGGGGAATAAGAATAGCCTAGATGCTGAAAGACCGGACTGTACCCAGGAAGAACAGGTCATCATGAAGTGAACTACGCAGTACGCCTAGTCTCAACCCGGCGTATGCGAGACATCTGACTTTCCACGAGTTGCACGAGGAGCAAGCACCTCGTGACCACTGGGCAGTCGAGGAGAAGCCAGACGGGCTTTGGACTTGACTGAGAGAGGATGCGTGTCTGAGAGTGTGGCAGGATAGACTCTACTTAGTACTTCAGGATTTGAATAGCTGAGCCGTGTGACTTGTGCTTGTGTGTGTGGCTGCGATACGAGAGCGGAGTGGCTTTATTGTAACGTATTGCTGAGTGATCGCCACATTGTGATATGTTATGAATGTGTGCGAGAACGAACGCTGATGAGACATTATTGTTAATGTGATTATACCCTAATGTAATAAATTATATCTTATTGACTCATGCGTTAACGTCTCATCTATGCTCGCACTATCTACCTGTATTGAACCCTTCACCTTTAAATACCTTTAGACGCTGACAGCGACAAGAAAATAAAAATCACATATGTGATATTCCACAATGACGCCAGACCAGACAAAAAGAAATCACATGTTATATTCTAAAATGATTTTTGTTTTGGCGCTCGCTCGCTTTGAACTCAAGCGTAGCCCATACATATTACTTCTAGTAGAGCTGGACTGAATATTGCTTATGGATTACCTTTCTCTATTAACAGTATCCCTCGCATAAGAGGTAATTCAGAGGTACTTGTAATTTACTTCCCCATGCCAAAGACAAGAGATCAACATTTTAGTCCAAATGTCCGGTGCAGGGGTTGAACCCCTTACCTCGGCATCAGCACAACGGGTGTTTAAGAACACGCGTTCTTATCCATTCGGTCATTCGGATCTCCCTACAATGATATCAGACCAAGCAAATCGAAATCATATATGTTATATTACACACAAACGCCAGACCTGACAAACAGATATCTCAAATGTTACATTACGTATAGACGACGGGTAAACATAAATCCTGTAACACTGTGTGACCCAGGTAGATCGGGTTCGAATTATATCCTTGCAACTGTAGATAACGTCACAACAGAAATGATTAAAGCTTTAGAAGAATTTGGACTAGAGCAAGTCACTAGACTGCTGAACACATTATATGATACTGGAGATATACCTTCTGAATTATGTAATTCTGTATTTATTGCAATCCCAAAGAAATCAGGAACCTTAGAATGTGATCAACATAGAACAATTAGTATAATGAGTCACATCACAAAGATTTTGTTACGAATTATCATGCAAAGAGTGAGGAAGAAAATAAAACCTGAAATAGGGGAAGAACAATGTGGTTTTGTAGAAGGAAAGGGTACAGTAAATGCTGTGTATATGCTGCGAACAGTTATTGAACGTGCTTTAGAAGTAAACAAGGATATACATCTTTGCTTTATTGACTACACAAAGGCTTTTGATAGAGTAAGACATGTCAACATTGTGGATATGCTTGCAGATCTACAAATTGATGGGAAAGACATTAGACTTATAAAAAACATATATTGGAAACAACAAGCTGCCATAAGAATTGATAATGAAGTAGGACAATACCAACCTATTAAGAGAGGTGTTAGGCAGGGATGTGTAATGTCTCCAGATCTTTTTTCCTTATACAGTGAAAATATTTTCAGAAATGTAGAAGACCTAAATGGAATCAGCATTGGAGGACGAAACATAAATAACATTAGATATGCAGATGATACAGTATTGATTGCAGACAATGCACAGGATCTGCAACAATTAGTAGACGCTGTGGTTGTACACAGTGAGCAGCTGGGGTTGGAATTAAATTGTAGGAAGACACAGGTTATGGTCGTCACTAGGAAGAACGAAGTACCACAATGTAATATACAAGTAAATGGGAATATTCTTCAACAAGTGAATCGGTTCAATTATCTCGGAACAGTCATAACATCTGATGGCAGATGCCTTGAAGAGATTAGAACAAGAATCGCCATTGCGAAAGTAGCCTTTAGCAAGATGAAAAACATTCTGACCAATAAAATGATGTCAATTGAAACGAGAAAAAGAGTGTTGAGGGGATACATAGAGCCTGTTCTTTTGTATGGATGTGAAACTTGGACAATGTGCAGTCAAGCTGAAAAACATCTGATGGCTGCAGAAATGTGGTTTCTGAGGAAAATGCAAAGAATACCATGGACAGATAGAAAAACCAATGACCAAGTACTACAAGAGACAAATGAAAATCGTAGATTGATTAGAGAAATTAGACGTAGACAGTCAAAATTTTTTGGACATGTTATGAGAAGAAATGGACTGGAGAACTTGGTGACAGCTGGCAAGATCGAGGGGAACAGACCAAGAGGAAGACCGAGAGGAAAATACCTGGATGGCTTGGCCACATGGCATGGACGAGACAGGAACACTGAGCTGATCCACGACTCTGGTGATCGAGTGAAATGGCGAATCATGACCGCCCACGCTTTCCGGCATGGCACATGATTGATTGATTGAACTGTAGATTTGTATAAAATAAGAAACCCGAGAATGTTGTCTAGACTATTACTGGGCATATTGACTCTCGGATAAGGACGAAACACCAGGAGTTCCAGTGTGCATGATGCGTACGTGTATAAACCCGTGGCTGGTGGAAATGGAAATAGACCACTTCTTGTGATAAATTTCAAACTTACAATATCTAAACACAGGACGAAAATGTTTAATTTCACTGAACCTAAAATCAACGTGGGGATGGGGTCGATGGGGATGTCCTGCAAAGGACAAGCGCCATTTTTTAGTTTGCCATTGCTTTCTGAACGAGAAGTCAACGCTTAAGTCCGACTGACTGGTGTAAGGAGTGAACCCACTAACCCGTCATCAGAGAACAGAACGTTTAAGATCGAGCGATGTTAAGCTTGCGGCCTCAGTGACTTCATACTGTTTCTTCACTGTCCATAATATTCTCAACATTCTTCTAAACATCTGACTCCGCTACTTTCAGTTTCTTCAGCATTTTATTACTCAATGTCCGTGATTCACTTCCATACAGGCGAACGGGCCACATACAGCTGTCTAGTATGCGGATGTTCGTACTTGTGGTATTTCTGTTTTCCATGATTTTGTTAATTTGTGTACGAATACAATCAGTGGTAATGCGGTAAAACTGTGGAAATGCAAACAATATAAACTAACACGTAGCAATGCAGCTTTACATAACATAATTATGGAAAACATAGGACGTTGCGGTGACTAGCCTTCATCAGCAAACAAATACACACACACATACACAAAGTTAAATGCATAGGCTTTACAGGACGTCCCAGTCAACATCAGTATTTTTTTTTACTATGATTGTTTTGTGGTTGTTGCAAGTTAACGTTCAGTAGTTTGCCATTGCCTTCCAAACGTCTGGCACCAGTACCATTGTATGAAAACCAACGCAAGGCGATCTGCTGCCAAATCGCCCGCAGCTGTGTTTCGAACGCGGATGCCGGATTACGAATTGTGTCCGTAATTCCTACTCCAGAGAGCCGGTCATACACAAAACGCAACATACACACTGACATAGACACTGTTGTATCCGCCCCGTATTAATAATATGTTGTGTTTTGTGTATGTGTTTGTTTGCTGATGAAGGCTAGTCGCCGCAACGTCCTATGATTTTTAATTGTGTTTTGTAAAGCTGAATTACTTTGTGTTATTTCATTTGTGTACAACAATCTTTGGCTATGACGATTCCTACGTTTATCTGCGTATAGCATCTTCCATCAGATGTCACTATGTAGACTCGCTATTGAAAACGATTTACCTGTTTGATTTTTGTACTTCACAAAGGAAGCAGGCCTGCGTACTTTCTTAACAACTACCATGCAAGCCGTACTCAAGCTGTACGCGCTACTACTTCTGGCTGGACTGATTTTTGTGTGTGATTTTTGCGTGTGGATTAGCTTTTACTATTACCAGTGTCCTTCATCGTCTGACGAACCCGCACAGACTTCTGAGGTACTTGTAATTTATGTTCCAAAGTCAAGCACGAGAAGCCAATATTTCAGTCCAACTGACCAGTGTAGGAGTTTTAACTCGCTACTTCGGCATCAAGTGGAGAAAGGCAGAACTAGGCAGCACAAGTCAAGGGTCAAGACTTGCATGACAGTACAGGGCAAGATGTGAGCAAAATAAGGCGCGACAAACGCAGAAAGTTTCAGGGCAGAAAAAAAAGCTGGGAGCAGCCACCTTGGTGGAATTTACAGGTGGAGAAGGCCTGGTTGGATAAGAGCAGTGCTGTAAGGAGATGACAAAAGGTCAAGAAGAACAGAGTTGCCCATCCTAGTCCCTGCATGCACTTAGGAAGAGAGATGCACACAGAAGTAAGCTATTTCAAACAACTGGTTAAGGAGGTTACAAGTGAAAAATGGGCAGAGATATGTCAAGGATTAAGCACAGATAAGTCACTGAAATTGTTCTGGCGACTTCATAAAAGCATGAGTGGAGTAGCCAAGAATAAGAGCATTTCTGACTTCCAGGGTGTTGATCTCATCTGGCAAACGACTGACGAGAACAAGGGAAAAGCCCTCTTCGAACGCTATCTAGAGCAGAGCAACCAGACAGACATGAGAGGACGAAATCTTGCCAAGGAGATCACCTCAGACAGATGCAAGGCCCAGAACATTTCGGATGAAGACACAGTGACAGTGAAAGAAATCAAGGCTGTCCTTCGACGATAAAAAAAAAAACAGCTCCCCAGGGCCAGATGGCATAAGATACGATGACATCAATAGGTGTATCGACAACGAGCTAAAGAAACTAGCAGACATTTACAATAACAGTATAGGGAGCGCTAACATAAAGGAGGAGTGGCAAAGACCATACAAAAATTCAGGGATATCGAGTTATAACCATGCGGAATATAATAGGCAAGCTGCTGGAGAAGGTAATTGCCAGGAAAATATCAAGTCAGCTAGAGAGCCAAGGTGTTTTTACACCTAGCTTGGGAGGGTACTGTCCAAAAAGAAAAACCTGGACCAATGCAGCAGTTTTTGCCCATGATGTCTATGAAGGTTTCCACGCAGGACAACAATATATCCTGGCTTATCACAGGGATCACCATTATCTCCGGTGCTGTTCAACGCCTACACTGTGAGAGTCACCAGCGAGCAGATCAATGGACCGGGGAGGGCACTGTCATATGATGATGATGTTTTACTGTATCGTCAGGGTAAGGATAGAGATCAGATTGCTGTGGAACTACAAACCGAACTCAATCGCATAAGTACTTGGTGTGTTGAGGCTGGGGCAATGGTCAACCTAACAAAGGCAACAGTGACATGGTTCTCTTTGAATAACCATATTGTCAGCACTCCAACACCAACTGTAAATCTGTGTTCAGAGACTGTGGAAAGAACGCAGGCAATGAATTACCTGGCAGCACACTGTGAGCAGCGCCACTTATGTCTTCTATACGAGGGGCTGGTTATGTCTGTTTTTGAGTATGCGATAGCGATCCTGATTCTCAGCCGTAAGCAGATAGAAACGATGGAAAGGATATAGAACGAAGCTATGCGCATTATTCATGGATGTACAAGAGATACAGAATGCAGGACGATGCGCTATCTTCTTGATTTTCCAACCATTGAAGACAGAATACAAATTTGAAGAGCACGTGCCTTCCTCAGAGTTAACGCAAACACACAACATCCACTCGGTAAAAATGTTCTGCATATCCTTCACAGGACATCGCTGTCAACATCAGTATCTTTCAGCGGATTGTTGATTTCTTGGCAAGATTACGCTCAGTAGTTTGCCATTGCTTTCTGAGCGGCCGGCTCACATACCCCGTAAGTTACCGACGCGATTCGAACCACTGCTGATTCTCACAGTCGTCACGTTACTTACGAGAGTATACGAGATTAAAGAAAAAAGTCGCTAATCTCTAGGCCAGGAAGCAAACATCCATTGCATAGTGAAATTAAGAAGGTGAAGGGCAGCAGGTTAAAAAGAGGACGGTCGTGAGTGGGTCATGCGGAGGACATTCTTCAACAAGTATGTGCACTTGAGGACTTAGAACCTGGCGAGGAGTGGGTACAAGTGCCAACACATTTCTGTACGTAATTTTCTGTTTGCATCCAACTAGATAGAAAATGCAGACAAGAAAATCCGGCTGCTGTGGAGGCAGAAGTACAAGCGGTCGATTTTAGAGAATTCGCTAGACGGTGATGCTGTCATCTACACAGATGGATCGGCCGTCGGACACGTGAGAAGCTCATAGGCCTTTACGGCTGAGGCCGGAGGGAGAATTGTGAAGGAGGACTCTGGTGCTTTTGTTGAGACCACAAGTAGCCTGATTATGGAAGTCATCGCAGTAAGCAAAGCAATACAGTTACATGGCTCGAGCCACAGACATTAACTAGGGCATGTTTCCTTCGTGACTCAATGAGCATGCTCAAGTGGATAGAGATGGAGTGGATCCGAAGAGAGTGGTTGCTGTCTCTGGAGCGGTCTCGGCTGGCAAAGATTAGTTTCATCTTCGTGCCAGGGCATGCGGGAGTACAAGGAAATGAGCGGGCTGACAAGCTCGCAGGTGAGGCTACTGTGGAGGGTGGACGCGCCATGGACCAGGCTGACATTCTGAATGCTCTACGAGAAGTAAGACTTTTGCGAGAACCAAGTGATGACTGTGAATATACAACCGTGGTCAGACTGCGAGAACAGCAAATTAAATGAGGTGTGGCCAAAGAAGAACACAACGCAGGAAGCCAAAGAAGATTGATAAACCAACACAGAACTGGTGTCGTTAGCCGCTGCACGCTGGGGGATTTCCTGAGGAGGGGATCCGAGCACTTATGGACTGAATGGTTCGATGTGCAATGAGGATGATCTGACGACTAACTAATTAACTTCGGCATCAGAACACCGGCAGCTTAAGAGAGAGCGTTTTTATCTATTCGGCCATGCTGACCTCTTTGCTAACATTTAATTATAATTTCTTCTTTTTGCAGAATATAGTTTAAAGAAAAGAAAAAGAAACCAGCCTGTACGATATCAATATGCCCAGCAATAAATTAGTTTACAATCAAATTCGCCGGGTGTTAGGAAGTAAAATATTGAGAACACGCATCTTTTCTTAAGCAACAGAGGAGTATGAGTCGTTGGCCATCTCAGTCACTAAATAAGAAAATCCAAGTTGTTGATCTTCTTCTTCTTCTTCGTTCATCCGGAGTATTTTTTTCGGACGTGATTGCGTTGTGCCTGTTTACAGCAGAGCTGCGTTCTTGCGCCGTTAGGCCGACACATCCGACTTCTGCGGGCATTTGTTGACCGGGTTAACCTTCCCGGGGAGTTGTTGATCTGAAATGTTAAGATGTAATTGTAACAGACTCTTAGGGCATGCTGAGAAGGGCGGAGACGGGCATGCTTAGTAAGTAAAGAACACTTTTCCACTGACCGCACGTTGCTGGACGCATATTTTTTATAGACTACTAGCTGACCCGGCCCGGCTTCGCCCAGACCCTGGTGGGGAGCATCTCATTTAATTCATATAAGTAGTCATATAAGTTCCCGTTCCCGTTACCGACTATCTGTCTGTCTGTCTTGGGTAAATGGAGGAGGGAGGAGGAAGAGGGAGATGGAGGAGGGAGGAGGAGGGCGGAGACAGGAGGAGTAGGGAGGAATAGGAGGGAGGAGGAGGAGGGAGGAGGAAAGAGGTAGGGGGAGGAGGAGGTAGAGGGAGGAGAAGGAGGAAGGAAGAGGGAGGAGGGAGAGGGAGGAGGAAGAGGAGGAGGGTGGAGGGAGGAGGTAGAGGGAGGAGGAAGAGGAGGGAGAGAGAGGAAGAGGGAGGAGGAAGAGGGAGGAGGGAGAGGGAGGAGGAAGAGGGAGGAGGAGGAGGAAGAGGGAGGAGGAAGAGGAGGAAGAGGAGGGAGAGGGAGGAGGGGAAGAGGAAGAGGGTAGGAGGAGGAGGGGAGAGGAGGAGGAGGAGAAGGGAGGAGGAGGGAGGAGGTAGTAGGATGGAGAAGTAAGAGGGAGGAGGTAGGAGGAGGAGGAGGGACGAGGAGGCAGGAGGAGGAAGAGGGTAGGAGGAGGAAGAGGGGAGAGGAGGAGAAGAATGGAGAAGGAGGGAGGAGGAGAAGGAGGAGTGAGGAGGAGAAGGAGGAGGCAGAGGGAGAAGAAGGAAGGAGGAGGAGGAAGGAGGGAGAGGAAGGAGGGAGAATGAGGAGGGGAGGAAGGAAAGGGAGGTGGAGGAGGAGGAGGTAAGAGGGAGGAGGAGGAGGAGGAGGGAGGAAAAGGGAGGAGGAAGGGAGGAGAAGGAAGAAGGAGGAGGAAGAGGGAGGAGGAGGATGGAAGAAGGAGGAGGAAGAGGGAGGAGGAGGAGGTAGAGGGAGGAGGAGGGAAGAGGGAGGAGGAGGAAGGAGGAGGAAGAGGGAGGAGGAGGAGGAGGAGGAGTGAGGAGGTAGAGGGAGGAAAAGGGAGGAGGAGGGAGGAGAAGGGAAGAAGGAGGAGGAGGGAGGAGGTAGAGGGAGGAGGAGGAGTAGGGAGGAGGAGGAGTGAGGAGGTAGAAGGGAGGAGGAGGAGGGAGGAAAAGGGAGGAGGAGGGAGGAGAAGGAAGAAGGAGGAGGAAGAGGGAGGAGGAGGATGGAAGAAGGAGGAGGAAGAGGGAGAGGAGGATGGAGGAGGGAGAGGGAGGAAGAGGGAGGAGGAGGAAGGAGGAGAAGAAGGAGGAGGAGGATGGAGGAGGGAGAGGGAGGAGGGGAAGAGGAAGAGGGTAGGAGGAGGAGGAGGGGAGAGGAGGAGAAGAATGGAGAAGGAGGGAGGAGGAGGGAGGAAGAGGAAGAGGGAGGAGGAGGAAGGAGGAGGGGAGAGGAAGAGGAGGAGAGAGGAGGAGGGAGAGGGAGGAGGAGGCGGGAGGAGGAAGAAGGAGGAGGAGGGAGGATGAGAACGCAGGAGGAGGAGAGAGGAGGGAGGAAGAGGGAGGAGGAGGAAGCGAGGAGGGGAGGGAAGAGGAGGAGAGAGGAGGAGGGAGGGGGAGGAGGAGGGAGGAGGAAGAAGGAGGAGGAGGAGGGAGGATGAGAACGCAGGAGGAGCGGGAGAGGGAGGAGGATGAGGAGGAGAGAGGAGGTGGAGAGAGGAAGAGGTAGAAGGAGGAGGGAGAAGGAGGGGGAGGAGGAGGAGGAGGAATGATGAGGAGGGAGGAGGAGGAAGAGGGAAGAGGAGGGATGTGGAGGACGGAGGAGGAGGGAGGAGGTAGAGGGAGGAGTAGGAGAAAGGAAAAGGAGGAGGAAAGAGAGGAGGAGAAGTGAGGAGGATAGGAGGAGGAGAAGCGGGAGGAAGAGGAAGAGGAAGGGAGGAGGAGGAACCAAGGGAGGAGGAGGAATGGAAGAAGGAGGAGGTAGAGGGACGGAGCGGGGAGGAGGAAGAGGAGAGGGTAGAGGAGGAGGGGAGAGGAGGAGGGATGTGGAGGCAAGGAGGAGGAGGGACGGAGGTAGAGGGAGGATGAGGAGGGAGAAAGGGAGGAGGAGAGGAGAAGGAAGAAGGAGGAGGCGGGAGGAGGTAGAGGAGGAGGAAGAAGAGTGAGGAGAGGAGTGAGGAGGAAGAGGGAGGACGGAGGAGGAAAGAGGAGGAGGAGGATGGAGGAGGAAGAGGAGGGAGAGGCGAGGAGGGGAAGAGGAAGAGGGTAGGAGTAGGAGGGGAGAGGAGGAGGAGGAGGAGGGAGGAGGTAGTAGATGATTGTATTGCCATCCCACCAGGTTACTCTGTTATCGCGGACCTCAGAGAGACGTGACTATGTCGCAGACCCATTCTCCGGACGTACGTATTTTGGGAGGGGGAGGAGGGAGGAGGGAGGAGGAGGAAGAAGAAAAAAAAATACGACAGTTGGCTGCTCTGGAATGAAAGGAAGACGTAGTACGAAAATTTCATCTCAATCGGATGGGGCCGTTCGCGAGCGTATAAAGGACTATACATACATACATACAGAGATACGCACATCCTAATTTATATATAAGACTAGCTGACCCGGCCGGCTTCGCCCAGTCCTTGGGTGGGGAGCATCTTATTTAATTCATATAAGTAGTCATATAAGTTCCCGTTCCCGTTACCGACTATCTGTCTGTCTGTCTGTCTGTCTGTCTGTCTGCCTGTCTGTCTGTCTGCCTGTCTGTCCTGTCAGTCTGTTTGTCTGACCCGGCCCGGCATCGCCCAGCTCCTGGTGTGGAGCATCTCATTTAATTCATATAAGTAGTCATATAAGCTCACGTTCCCGTTCCCGACTATCTATCTGTCTGTCTGTCTGTCTATCTGTCTGTCTGTCTGATCCGGCCCGGCTTCGCCCAGCCCCTGATGGGGAGCATCTCATTTAATTCATATAAGTAGTCATATAAGTTCCCGTTCCCGACTGTCTGTCTGTCTGTCTGTCTGTCTGTCTGTCTGTCTGTCTGTCTGTCTAAATCATTTATTGGTTGCAGTTAGAACAACCTTAGATAAACGAAGACCAACTTACAAAAAGCATTAGAAAGAGCACTTGAAAGATCTTTACATCTTCCCCAACAATTAATTTGGGTAAATGGAGCAGCGGCAGCAGCAGCAGAAGAAGAAGAAAAAGGAGGAGTAGGAACTGGGAGGAGGAAGAGGGAGGTGGGAGGAGGGAGGAGAAGGGAGGAGTAGGAGGGAGGAAGAGATAGTCGGAGAGAGGAGGAGGGAAGATGAGGGTGGAGGAAGGAGGAGAAAGTAGTAGGGAGGAGGAGGGATTTGGAGGAGGGAGGATGAGGTGGGAGGAGGAGGGGAGGAGGAGGGGAGGAGGAAGAGGGAGGAGGAGGGAGGAGGAGGGAGGAGGAAGGAGGAGGAAGAGGGAGGAGGAAGAGGGAGGAGGAAGGAGAAGGAGGAGGAGGATGGAGAAGGAGGGAGGAGAAGAACGCAGGAGGAGGAGGGGGAGGGGAGGGAGGAGGAGGGAGGAAGAGAGGGAGGAGGAGGGAGGAGGAGGGGAGGAGGAGGGAGGAGGAGGGAGGAGGCGGAGGGAGAAGGAGGAGGGAGGAGGAGGGAGGAGGAAGAGGGAGAAGGAGGAGGGAGAAGGAGGAGGGAGGAGAAGGAGGAGGAGGGAGGATGAGGAGGGAGGGAGGAGGGAAGAGGGAGAGGAGGAGGAGGGATGTGGAGGGAGGAGGAGGGAGGAGGAGGAAGGAGGGAGAGGGAGGAGGAGGAGGGAGGAGGAGAGAGGATGAGGAGGGAGGAGGAGGGAGGAGGAAAGAGGAGGAGGAGGGAGGAGGCGGAGGAGAAGGATATAATAATAATAATAATAATAATAATAATTAATAATAATAATAATAATAATAATGTCTTTATTTCAAAGGGTTAAGATTGGGCACGCAGGCCCGTCTGACATGCTGCCCTTCTTCTCTATTTCCTCTCATACATTCTTTTCATTCAACATCACTTATGAAGCAACTTTTGACAACAAAAGAACATTAAAACGCATGAAAAATAATCAATAACAAATGACTCACTGAGGCAGTGTTTAACATGGGCATTATAAATACCTAAGGAGGGTGTAACGTGCCATACATAAGGGAATGTTTTTTGGCTAGTTGTCGTTTGAGATAAGTTATAATTATTCGTCTTTTTTGTGTTTGTTTGTTATGGGGGCATGTAATCTGTACTAAGGTAGTGTTCAAACAGGTTGCGAATGTATGTATCATGATTGGTGGTGTCTTTGATTTCTTGTGGAAGATTGTTCCACAACTGAGCGGCAGAGTATGCTAAGCTTGTTTTATATAAGTCTATCCTAGGTTTAGGGACATGAAGTATATTTAGTCGTTCGCTATGTCTAGCGTTATATTTAAACAATGGCCAAAGGTAGCTTGGAGCATTTTGAAATAGGATTTTGTGAATTAGTTTGGTCTTATTAAAAAGCAGGCGCTTGTGGAGTGGCAGTAACCGGAGACGTTTATATAGGTTAGAAATTGTCGGTAAGCTTTTCACCATTAATTAAACGCACTGCCCTTTTCTGGAGTGAATATAGGCGTTTTGTTATTGATTTGGAGCATCCATCCCAGACTGTGGAGCAGTAATCAATATGTGTTTGTATATGAGAAGTATAGAATATCTTTCTTGTGTTTTCGTCAAGGAAATTTTTAATTTTGGCAAGTTGGTATACTTTTTTGGCTATTTGTTTAACTAGAGCATGAACATGTGAGTTAAAAGTTAGATTTTGATCTATGATAACACCCAGTGTCTTGTGCTCGGTGACA